>JAQQTO010000028.1:1865000-3065000 GCA_029884595.1 Ormosia semicastrata | reverse complement strand
TGACATTTTAGTGTTTTGTAAGGGCACTAAAAGGAATTTAGAAGCCTTGATGTCTCTTTTCACCTTGTATGGTCAGGCCTCCAGTCAACAGCTCAGTCTTGGAAAATGTAAATTTTATGCAGGGAATATCTCTCCTAACAGAATCACAGCCATTTCATCAATGCTTGGCTTTGCAGCAGGTCATCTTCCTTTCACCTATTTGGGAGTGCCTTTATTCAAAGGTAAACCTAGGAAAGTTCATTTGAAGGCTATTGCAGACAAGATAATATCCAAGTTAGCCTCTTGGAAAAGCTCCCTCTTATCTATTATGGGAATAGTGCAGCTTGTGAAGTCTATTATACATAGTATGCTTCTTTACAGCTTCTATGTTTATTCCTAGCCTATCTCATTGTTGAAATAGTTGGATAATTCCATTAGGAACTTTATTTGGGCAGGAGATGTGAATGTTAGGAAGCTGGTAATTGTAGCTTGGAAAAAAGTATGCTCTCCTACTAATGAAGGTGGTCTTGGCATTCACTCTTTGAGAGCAATGAATGAAGCTGCCCTTCTTAAACTTAGCTAGGAAATGTACTCTTCCAATAAACAATGGGCCATTTTTCTTAGACATAGATTTATGAGGAATGGAAAACCATTGTTTAATTTCATTAAGTCCTCTCTATGGCTAGGATTTAGAAATAACATGCATCTAGTCATTCAAAATTCCTGTTGGCAGATCAGTGATGGAACTAGAATCAACTTTTGGAGGGATAAGTGGTTAGCTTAACCAATTGTAGAATTACTGCAGATTCTCGAACATGTACAACATTCTCTGCATTTTGTCATTGTAGATTTCCTTCAGGATAGCAGATGGTTTGTCCTTCACTCTTTGGCAACCAAATTTCCAGCCCTTTATAGTGAGATTATACAAACTGTTGTTCCAATTAATCCATCTTCTGATCAACTAGTTTGGCAAGGTTCAGAATCGGGTATCCTAACTGACAAGGAAGCTCTCAGTTTTTTAAACCAGAATCAAGCTCAAGCTCTTACTTCTTGGGGAAAGGTAATCTGGAATTCATTCATCCCTCCTTCAAAGTCTTTCATTGCTTGGAGACTTATGCATAATAAGATGCCTACCGAGGAAAATATGACAAGTAGAGGTTGCACTTGTGTTTCTATTTGCAATCTTTGCTATAACTCTGAGGAATCCAACATGCGCTTATTTTTTGAATGTGATTTTGCCGAAGGCTCTGGTCATGGTTTAGTTCTGTTATTAGAGTGCCAATTGACACTTCTTATTTGTAAGCAACCATATCAGTATGCAATAATAGTTGGAGTCCTCAATGCAAGGTTGTTCTCCTGGCCAGGATTATTATCATTCTAGGAACTATTTGGTTTTACAGAAACCAAATAAAGTTTGATAATAAAATTATTTCCTTCGGATCAGCAGTCTCCAGAGTTATTGGTTCAACATCTCTTTCTGGAAATTCTTTTACAGGCCATATGTTTTCTTCCATAGAGGAATTTTCAATTCTCAAGTCCTTTGCTGTGACATGCCACCCAAGGAAGGCTCCCTCAATTATTCGAGTAGATTGGATTCCTCCTCCTTGTGGTTGGTTAAAAGCCAACACTGATGGTGCAACTAGAGGATCTCCTGGCCATGCTGCTGGAGGTGGTATTTTCAGAGATAGGAGTGGTGCAATTCTTGGTTGCTTTGCCACTTATTTTGGTATTTCATATTCCCTTCATACTGAACTTACAGCTTCCATGATCTCCATTGAAGTGGCCTATTCAAGAGGTTAACATAATCTCTGGTTAGAATGTGATTTCATGTTGGTTGTGCTGGCTTTTTCTTTGATGGATTTGGTGCCTTGGAAGCTGAAAAACGGATGGTGTAACTGCATAGCCTTAACATCTTCCATGCAATTCAAAGTTACTCATATATTTAGAGAGGGAAATACTTATGTTGACAAGTTAGCTTCTTTTGGAATAACAACTCAAAGCTCTACTTGGTGGAACTTGATTCCTAGTTTCCTTAGATCTGAATTCTATAGAAACAGATTTAGGCTGCCTAATTATAGGTTCAGATAGTTTTCGATTTCGATTTCGATTTTTTCCATGGGTTTGGTTTATGTCCCCCTATGCTTTCGTTTTCTTTTTTTTTATTTTTTGAATAAATTTATGATATGCTGCATATGATTGATAAGATTCTGGGTGCTAACCTAGTTAGGATGCTGGATTTTATAGTGATGCCTATGCATATCATTTTAATTAATATATATATATATATATGACTAGGAAGAAAAGCTTATTCTTTACTTGTATAATTAATATAGTCTATTTTTATTTTTTTCAACATGTATAAATTGTGAAAGCTCATTGTATTAATTATTATTACATCAGTCAGCCTTAACAATTTAAGTAGTTTCTAGAGAGTTAGAACCCAATATGACTAATTAAATATTTATTAATTATTAGTTTTCATAATAGATGTTTAAAACCTACCAAATATGACTAATTAATAACCAACAAAAAATTGAGAACTAATTAAAGAACTCGTACATTAAAAAATAAATAAATAAAACAAAAGTATTGAAATAATCACCGTGAAACCTATCGTCGAATAGATTTTCTTTTGCTTCCTGTCATTGCTAGATCAACAAATCTTCATGCTTGATTTGGTTTACCTTTTCTAAAGTGAGTCGTTTACTTTAGAAGAAAAAAATAGAGAATTAGAACTGTTGATTGGAAATTTAAAAAGATAGATTTTAACAATCTCATATTTTGTTATGCATGTGTATGTCTTTTATTATAATCTCAACCACAAATTTAGGATTTGACTCCTCTAGAGAATGTCTCACTCTAGAGGAAAAATAACGAATTATAACCCATGATATATTGATGACAACACTTGACCAACATGAAGATTAAGAAACTGATCTGCTGCTAAGTAATAACATCAATGTAAGACAAGTATATACAATTTTAAAATATTAGTGGCATATGGTAGAAATTTTTGTTGATGCCCTCAAACCTTTTTGCTCCATGCAATCGACTCATAATTGTATGATCCGGATTAGGATACCCATGGTGTAGTTTCTGGGTTGGTTCAGTTCTTGTTTAGTACGGGTTTTCATAGTGAACCGGTAAAACTAGGGAGACTCGTTGACCCTCCTAGACTAGGTTGACTCAAAGTTTTAGATATATAAAATTTTTAAATAGCTACTTCTAGGATTTGAACTTGGTACATGAAAGATCTTTGTGATCAAGTACATTATAACATTCAACCATGTGTTTTTTGTTGATTTATGCTCTTAGTCTTCAACCAATCTAATTTTCGAATATGATGTTAGACTATTATCACTGTTAGTTTAATTACATCATGTAATATTTTTTCATATAAAGTATTTTTTAAAATAGTATGTTTTATTATATTATTTTTTTCATATTATATCTTTTATTTGAGGTATTTTTCATATAATATTCTTTTTAAATTTTTTTTGGCTGTGAACAACGATTTTTTGTGGGTTTTCAAGCCTTTCAATCTCTTATATAACACCCCCTCCGAAGGGTATCACATTCACACTATCTCCTTATAAATAATTAATTACCCAAGTTATAAAATATTTAATCTCGTTTAAAAACGGATTTCAAAATTTCTTTTTCGTGGAAAATATAAACTTTATTGAACTAGAAAATATAAGAACTAAAAAACATACATTTCTCGTACATATCATAGATTCGTAATATTCTCATTACATAAACCATAGAAAACTCAACTTGGCCCAAGTTCACAACCTCTAAAGACACAAGTTCTCCATAAAGGACAAATTCCTTTGCCAGGAAAGTATTAACGGATAGAAGTCCGAGCAAATAATATCTTAGAGTCCTTCCTTGCTGCCACCACAGTCTTTACAGATATAGACATAAAACAAAAACAAACAGAACAAATACAACAAAGAGGTGAGATCCCCTACATTGCATACCAATATGGTAGCAAAGAAATGATAAACACATATAATACATCATACAGACACATCATGCCATAATTATAATTATGTCATCAACATTATTTATCATCATAACAGATGTAATAAATAATAATTACGATCATGCCCTCAATAATATCCAAATATTCAACAATTTAATTATTATAAATAATAATTACGATAATGCCCTCAATATTTTCCAAATATTCAACAGTTCAAATATCACACCGATATCAATACTCAATAAATATGCATGGCCACACAGACTCAATTTCCTACTCCATGGAGCTCAAACTCAAGTTGGAGAGAGTGATCGAAAAGATCTATCTGTACCAACATGTCTCAGACCACGTGCCACAATTCTCATATATATTTGCTCATCTAGCATATACACGACAGTCTTTATCAGATCTTGATTAAGAATAGTATCTCGGTCAGGATCATCGGTGTATTGCATATGTCAAACCCACAGTACAGAAGAGCTACCAACTGCCCACTGTAGGCAACCCGCACCCCAATGCCCCCAATGTCAACAAGTGACTTATACTATGCATATTGCACTCACTCAAGAGGTGTATTCTCTCCTAGGCAATTAGCCTTATCCAGTCCATCGGACCTTTCCAATGCATGTACAATGCACCATTCTCAATTCAAATTCATCATCTCATATTCAAGGTTCACACATTGGCCCAACAGTATCTTTACTGTCTTTTCATCGCGTAATCATATTTTCACATTTTCTCAATCGCGTAGCTAAAATTACTACTTTTAAATCGCGTAAAATATTTCTAACGTATTTTAAATCCAAAATAAGATTTTTCTCATTTAATATAAAAAATTAACCTTATTTTCATTATTTGCATATTAGTCCTTCTATATAATAATATTTACATAACAACCCCTCTTTAAATAATATTTCCAAAAGAGTCTCTCATTAAATAATATTTGCAATAAAGTCCATTTTTAAAGAATATTTTCAATATAGTCCCTTAAAAAATATAATTTTTAATATAGTCCCTCTAAAAATAAGTATTTCTACTGTTTCCCATAAAATTGTATTTCATAGTTTTACTTGGGATATTATAGCTCAAATCAATCCTCTTTAAAATAAATTGAGGTTCAAACACTTTTAACATCTTTTTTCCATTCATATACGAAAATTCTATTTTTCAAGTGACAAAATACTTTGTTTCCATTTCTTTAATCCTTGTACTAAATCAATTAAATTTCCACTTTGAAATCACTTTGTCTCACAAAACCAAGGCAACACAAGCCTTCAAAATTCATATATAAATTATTTCTTAACACCTTCATTCCTTATAAAATTACTTAATTGAATTTCTTATCATAAAATCATTTAATCCTCAATTTGGAAAATGATTTAGAATCTTTAGTCCTCTTGATAGTAATGAGGTCGTGTACCTCTAGACTCTTTAGAGTCCATATATAAAATTTCTCATCATGTGACTCACATCTTAAATTACATAGAAATTATCATGCTTTCCAAATCATACATAGGCAAATATACTGTCAAAGCTATAAGCATATCAAACACATATACAACTCATGCATACTTATCAAAGCAGTAAAACAATCACACAATATAATCTAACAGGCATAAACCAATAATTACACAATCGAGTGAATAAATCTTCATATGAATTTTTCACTTACAAACACAAACAATTCCATTCCTTCACCGCCAAATATGGCCGATGAGGTTAATCTCCTTCTTACCTGGTTGATGTTTCCTAGCTCTTTATAAAACTCTCTTTGTATCAATCTTTCACCACCAAATAGATCTTAGAATCACAACAAACATATACAAATTAGTATCTAAAGCTTGATTAAGATGACCATAGATCAAACATGGTCTTAGGATTCTAAAAATCAAATAAAAAGCCAAGTTTCAAGATTTTTACCTTGAAACCCTAGAACTTAAATCCAAGATTCAAGCATGAAGATGATGAATTTAGACCAAAGGCTCAACATCGAAGAGTCTTAGAATGGTGTAAGGATTTAAGAAATATGGTTGGTTGAAATTAAACAAACTTGGAAAGTGGTGCTTGAGTGGTTGGCCGTGAGCCACTCCAAGAAACAAAGCAAGGCTTTTTGATCTTTAACATGAAGAACAAGATTGAAAATGATAGAACTAGGCCAAGATCTTAACTACAAAGTATCTTAGGATTATGTATAGGTTCAATATCTAAGGTTGTATAAAATTATTGAAGCTTGGAAGTGAGATTTAGGAGTGAAGACCGAATGGTTCAAGAAAGAAAGAAGTTGGAGTTCATGATCTTGGTGTTCTTGAATAATTGGAAGAGAGAGAAGAGAAAGAATGGATTAAGTGTCACAAAATGTGAGGAAATGAAAATGAAATAGCCAATTCATAAGTGTGCAACCGTGGGAGTGCTTGTGTAGAAGGTTCAAGGCTTGTTTTACAAGATTAAGCATAAGCACATGGGCTCACATGAGTGCACATGGCCTTGGTCATCAAGTGGTCATGAAATATGGATCAAGAACCTCCTAGAAATCACTAGGCAGTCGTGGAACTCACTTAGGAACACTAACCAAATCTTAATTAAATTGTTTTCTAGTTTGCACTTAAGCTAATTTAATTAGTTACCTAGCTTATCATCTAGTTGCAATTAAATTAATTTAGTTAAGCCATTTGGTTACATTCTAACTAGTTAATTACTTTATTATGATTATGTCATGTTTCTAAATAATTAAATATTTATCTAGTAACTAGCTTCTAATAATTTAGCAACTAAATTAGTTCATTTAGTTACTAATTAGACTTAAGGGTCACTAAGTTAGATTATCTAATTATTTAACTAATTAATCTAGCTATTTTTATTGACTAAATCCTAACCATTAAAATCAACTTCATCTCCTAACCATTGATTGAATTTAAGATTAATATCATAAGCTTCTTTATCAAGATTACTTTCACACCATTGATTAGATCAACGGTGAGGATTTATGGCTTTTCCATCAAGTTTTCCATCCTACGGTTCACAACAAAGTCCAGCCACTATATTTGACCAATTCCTATTGGTTAGCCATAAAGCTTAGTAATGATGAGCCATCATGATCCTTAAGATATTTAACTTAGATATTTTCAGCTTTCATAATTACACTTAAGATATTTTATTAAGATATTTTCTCAGTAGATATTTATTCTTAGATATTTACTAAGTGAATCATCATAGAATTTTCTAGAACAGCTGAGTCAGTATGGTGAGTCGTAGTGCAGAGTCATCAGCTGAGTCATCAAGATATTTTTCTAACAGATATTACCCAATGGATAACAGCTATTGCTATAATTACACAATGGATAATAGAAAACTCAGATATAGAAAATCTCTGTCACCTGTTCTCGATTTCGAGTTTAGTAAGATCTCCCGATCTCGCCTTAACAGTCCGAAACTTTCTAGTCTAGGAAAAATTTTTATTTTTTCAGGCTCGCCTTGGGTCCACGCCGGGCCAATACACAACTCAAAATAACACTAAAATAATCAAAAATTCAGAAAGTTCTACAAAAATTCACAAAAATCATAAAAATTATAAAACTCATATATTTTCAAAAAAAACAAAATTTGGACATACAGTTTTCAAGATAATATTAAAATATCAAAATAATATTAAAATATTCAAAATAATTAAAAATTCCCAAAAATTCACAAAAAATCTTAAATATTATAAAACTCATTTTTTTCAATAAAAATGAAAAATCGGGGTGTTACATCTTACAACCCTTTTCCTTTTTCAAATAGCAAGGTGCTTCATCTACTCCCTCCCTTTTCTTCCATAACTGCCATGGTGAGAGTGAGAGAAATGAACAGTAATGATGGGGAAGGGAGTTCCTTAGAAATTTTGAACGTGTCGTCGCCGCCTGATAGCAATATATTTTATTTATTTTATTGATCCTCTCACTAGGCTTCTTATGGTTCAATTAACTTGGTTTTGTCACATTTTATGATATTGGACCTAATTAGATCATTGAATGAATTATTGCATGAATTGACCTTAATTTATCTATTTGGCAATGTTCAGTATTTTGGCTATAATCTGAGTTCTGAATATCTGAATGGTGTGATTCTAGTCTTGTAGGAAAGCTAAGACAAATCTCTACAAGTTTCATGAACACCTCAGAAGCTTAATCATACGTTTGGATAATTTAAATTGAAGTTGAACTAAGAGCCAAAATGCTAATCTTGATAGTTTGACCTCTGCCCACTCATCAGCCCATATCTTGAGTTATAGGAGTTCAATGGATGTCTAGCTAAGCCCAAATGAAAGCTAAGACACAAAGATACAACTCTTATGAAGACTCCTAAGCTAAATTACATTATTTTGGGTGTGCAATTGAAGCTAGAAAATAGAGATGGGTTAGTGACGAGTTGGGCCACTTAATTGAGCATAACTTGAGTTTTAGGCCTCTAAATGACATAGGACATGGGCCCAATGATTCCTAATTGACCCAACTTTGTTCCCATTAGGATTTTGATCATGTAAGGCTAAATTAGGAGTTAGTTTAAAGGGGTGAGAGTAGAAGTCCGAGAACCATCTTCTCATTCAGCATTTTTCACACACTCTCTCTATATATCTCTTTTCTCTCCCTTCTCTCTAGATTTTTCCCTCTTTTTTCTGAGTTTTTCCCTCCCATTCATGGAGGGGTAGAGCCTTTAATCAATCTAAGAGATTGACATGCTTGATGCTTAATTCTGAGATTCTGTTTTAATTATTCTACATTCAATTATTAATCAAGTTTCTCTCATTCATCTTTGTTTAATTCTGATTAAGTTGCTTAATTTGATTTGGTTATTCATATGATAATTTCGTAATTACCATGTGTGAAAGACAAATTGCAAAGACTAAACAAGGCATTAAATATGTTTGATGAAATGTTTAACTTGGTTGTATCTTGGTTTTTAAGTTAATTCGGGTTTTGGATGGATACTTAATTTTTCTAACCTTGATTAATTGAATTCTGGATGCTTATCTAGTAGAAGATTCATGGATCATCTTAAGGCTTCTTGATGTTATCTACGACCAAGGATTTGGCTGATGGTTGAATGGATCTATAGTGATCAAGGATGGATTAAGATCAAGATTGGTTAATTCTCTTGGATTGGTTGTTTTACTATTTTTGTTTACTCCTTTTAATTGCTTTTTGTTGTTTAATTGTACGAATCCTTCACCTATGTTTATTAACCTCTTAATCTGATTTCATAATTAGAGTAATCTATGGGCACGACCCGGTGTTACCTTATGCTGCAAGTAGTTCTGGTAATTCAGTTATAAATTGATTTAAATTTGGTAGCATCGGCAGGTATCACCACTGTTGCGCCACCTGCAGTGGAAAAGGTCCTTTCAAGGTGAAAATTAGGTGACAAAGGTCGTTATCTAGGATTACCATCCTAGAGATGATACAGAGGGTAGATAGGACCAGAGAGATAAGGTCAAGGTCATCTCGTTTTTTCTCCATACTCATGGGAGAGTTAGAGAGTCGTAATGAAATCTCTTCTGATTTTGACATAAGTACGGCCTCTATAGGTATCTGTAATAATACGGAGATGGGACAATGGATAGCAACAACATCCAAACCCAGAGAACAAATCTTCCCTTGAAACATCAGCCTATACTAGTGGGTTGATAGAGAGGCTAGGAAAACCATCAAACATAAGGACTTCGGAAAATGCTTCGGACAAACAAGAATATTTGTGATTAACAAAAGAAGGCCACTAGGATCATGAGCTCGTAATCCAAGCTCCGACTGATCAAGAGATAACTTACTCAAGTAGGACACAGGGCAGCCATTTTATATATTTATACGAGGCGATGCTCACTCGCATTGGGGTCCGGTAACCATTCACCAATTTCGAATTAGGTGTTTTAAACCATCTATGGGTG
Organism: Ormosia semicastrata; assembly: GCA_029884595.1. Lineage (NCBI taxonomy): Eukaryota > Viridiplantae > Streptophyta > Magnoliopsida > Fabales > Fabaceae > Ormosia > Ormosia semicastrata. The sequence goes on along the minus strand of JAQQTO010000028.1, from coordinate 3,055,116 downwards.
GGCCCAATACAAATCTACTCGAATGCATGGGGCTTCATATGAACATATGAGTTGATGTGTAGAGCTTTCAAATGGTCGTACTCCATAGAGGCCTTTTTCTTCATTTTCACCCAATTCTCACCCTCTGGGAATAGTTTTCAAAAAAGCAGGTCACATTACGGGCTCAAGCCGAACGTCGAATCTTTAAACCATACCAAGAGTCCTTTAAGAACTTTAAGAAGGATTTCTCCCATTTGGAGGGTGCTTTGGGTACAACACCTTTTTTCATTACCCTGGAGGGTGCCCCATAGATATTTTTATACTGGACTCAAGCTGCTTGGGAGCAGAGTCAAGAAGAATTATAGACTCCAATATCTGCTCTCACCAAGGATGAAGCAACATCCTTAATTTTCTGGTTATGTGGGTCGATGAGAAAAGGGGCATCTATTGTAAAGATGTGCTAGATGAGCCTCTCTACTCTTTAAGATCTTTCTTGGGTATGTCGGACAATCATTTCTTTGTATGCTTATTTAAATTGCTCATAAATTTTTCTAAATGTTGTAATGTTTTTTCTTCCTTTTACAAAGAGCAAGGCATTGACTGGCGGGGTTGAAGCACTAGCTAGGCGCTTAGCCATGAAGAAGCAGGGAGCTTCGGGTTCCAGATCCTAGCCACTAGCTCAGACTTCTCAATAACAAATTCCTATACCTCCTCCTCCACCAACCTAGGGGCAGACCTCGAATCACTAGTTGTGGCCCTCAGACTTCGCAAAAGGAAGGGTGAAGGGTAGGAAAGGAAAGAGGCTAGTGTTTGAAGAGGTCTATGTTGATCTCACCACTGGTCGGGAGCACGAGATCCCAGAGGATGCTCTTTTCCACTTTGTTGCCAGGTATCTCTAGGGTTTGGGAGTTGACCCTAGTCTGATCATCGACAACGCCCTACTAACCCTCTCCGGGGTGAAAAAACAAAGCCGGAGTTGAAGGTGGCCTAAAAAGATGGGCAGTTGACACAAACCAATGAGGAGCTCAACTTACAGTGGGGTGAAATAACTGGGCTCTAGAAGAAGATTGAGGAATGTGAAGCCTGGAAAAAGGTCCTCAAGGATCATATCACTGCTTCCAAGACTTCTCTAACTGCACTCCAGGTCGAGAATAGCTTTTTAGGCAAACTGAGGCCAATCTAAAGGTCGAGGTTCTTCAATTGGAAAATGAGTGGGCGGCCTCAATTGACTCTACTTTTGAAAATGCTTTAGCTCAACTTCGACTTTTGAATTCGAATCTCGTTAAAAATGGTGTTGGACCACGAAAAGTGATCAAGGATGGCATCATTGTCAACGTCATCATTGAAGCTACCCCATGGCCCATGTCCTTGCTAAAGACCCTAGTGCGGAAAAAGAAGAAAATGAAAAGAATGAAGAATTTGGCTAAGAAGAGGAAGCTGAGGTCGAAGAGTTCAACGCCAGAGATCACAAGCTCGATGCTTGATTATTTCTTACTCTTGATTTTAGCCTTTACATAGGGTTTTTAATGTGTGTATCGACAAGTCCCATTGTTTTTTGGCAATTTTTAAGATAAGTCCCAAACCTTGAGCATTGTTTTATTTTTTATAACTAATAATTTTATTTTCTACATCTACTTGTGCATTTCTACTACTGTTTCTTTTGCTTCCTTATCCGTAATGGGTCTAACGCCATATCTTGGTAATTTTTTGACAAACATTTAGTAAATATTTGTCTACTTTTATTTTTTGTCTCATAATTCATATTCTGAGTTTAGAACTCGTAATAGGATTTAGGTGACTACTTATGCGCACACCTATTTTACAAATTTCACCACTTAAAAGTGATAATTAATCTCAAGAAACAGATAAAAGAGTTTTGATACTTAACTTTCACTAAGGTCTTGTGACACTTAATTAATTTTCCAAGTGTAAAGGTGACACGAGAGCCTTTAAGGGTGGTATCGTTATTTTGGATACTAATAATCACTATTGTAGTAACCCGAGGCAACAGTCTAATACTCTTAACTACTTTAAATTTGCTTTAAATTTATGGGTTAAGGTCAGACTCGTTGGGACAAGGGTAAAGACTCATAAGCTCGCTTTAAGACAACGGAGGACGGTCAAGTGGGCTACTTTCTTTGGCCTTCTTTGTATCGGAATATCTGATCCAATGGGGAACTTGTATTTCTCGGACCTCTTCAAGGAACTTTGACCTTATGGGTTGCGATAATTACAAGTTGAATAGAATAACTAAGTGCTGGAAACTCATTAACCATTTTATTCATGTCAGAATATGTCAGTTACATGATAAAAAAAAATAAAAAGTATAGTATTTAAAGAGATAAAACTCTAAAGGTAAAATTTATCAACTATAATATTTCCTAAGTTTATCAGCGTTCCAAAAGTTCTTAATACTTTTGCCATTGAGGGTCTCCAGGGTATAGGCTCCTGTCTTTGTCTTGGAAGTGATCTGGTATGGTCCCTCTCAATTCAGAGCTAGCTTTTTTTCTTTCGTGTTCCTGCCTCCAACATCCACTCTGTGCAAAACAAGGTCGTCAGGCACAAACCTCCATGGCATCACTTTGGATTTGTACTAGGCTAGAGTTCTTTACTTGACAATGGCTTCGTAAATGTGGGCGACGCGATGTTGGTCTTCCAATAGGTCTAAGTTTTGGCAAGCTTCAACAGGATGTCAGCTCTTGAGTTTTGCTCTCTGAGGATGTGCTATACCTTGATGCTATCAAATTTCTCCATGAGATTTTTTGCCTTAGCTAAGTATCTTTGCAATAAGGGTTCCTTAGCTTAGTAATCACCTCAGATTTAGGATGTAGCTAATTGAGAATCACTACAAAGTACTATATCTATGGCCCCCATTTCCTTGGCCATGGTGATGCCTGTGATACAAGCCTCATACTCTACCTGATTATTTGAAGTTGGAAACTCAAACGTCAAAGAATGTTCTAGAGTGAGATTAGCCCTATTTTCTAAGATGATCCCGGCTCTTCTCCCCTTTGGACTCAAGGAACCATCTACATAAATGGTCCAAGAATTCCCCATGGGATGGCTAGGATCCAGTTTAAGTTCTGCCAGAAAATTAGATAACACCTGAGCCTTTATGGCTTGTCTTGACCCGTATGTGATTCCAAATTTAGAGAGCTCCACAGACCACGCAATTATCCTCCCAGCGAGGTCTGACTTATGTAGCACTTGACAGATTGGTTGATCCGTCCTTACGATCATAGGCTGGCATTGGAAGCATTAGCACAATTGTCTGGCTATGGATAGTAGTGCTAGAGCCAGTTTCTAAATCTTCTAATACTGGAGTTTAGGACCTAGTAATATCTTATTCACAAAATACACCGACTTTTGACCTTCATTGGTTTCCATTACTAGCACCAAACTTATTGCTTCATTGTTGACAAGGAGGAAAGTGTATAAAGTTTTTTCAAGTTCCTGCCTCGTAAGGATGGGAGATGTTTCCAACATGTTTTTCAACTCCTGGAATGCGACCTAGCACTCTAGCGTTCACTCAAAGTCTTTCCCCTTTTTTATAAGCTTGAAAAATAAAAGAGACTTGTGAGCAGTTTTGACTAGGAAATGAGTGAGGGCCATTATCCATACTGTTAGTTGTTACACTTCCTTGATGGATTACGGACTACGTATATTGAGAATGCTTAGAATTTTTCTGGGTTCGCTTCAATGTTGTGATTCATTAACAAAAATCTCAAGAATTTACTAGCCTATACTCTAAAAGCACATTTTTCATATTCAGTCTCATATTGTGTTTTTGGATTTAGGCAAACACTTCTTCTAAATCTTCAACATGGTTACCAAACTCCATAGTCTTGATAATCATGTCATCAATGTAAACTTCAAGCATCTTACCAATCTATTCTTGGAATACTTTGTTCATCATTCATTGGTAAGTTGTCCCCGCGTTCTTTAAACCAAATGACATAACCCGGTAGCTATAACATCCCATTTCGATTATAAACACAGTTTTTTCTTGGTCCTCCAGGTGCATAGGGATCTGATTGTAACTAAAATAGGCATCCATGAAAGAAAGGAGCCAAAATCCGGATGAATTATCCACCAACTTGTCTATGTTGGGGAGTGGGTAAGGGTCTTTTGGATATGCCTTATTTCCATATAGTCAACACATATACAACACTTTCCGTTGGCATTTTTTTACCAAGACTACATTAGAAAGCCAAGTTGTGTAAGAAACTTCCCTGATGAACTCGGTGTCTAAGAGATCTTTCACCTGCTTTTATATTATCTCCTGCTACTCTAGTCTAACTTTCTTTTTCATTGTGCCACCAGCTAAGCATGTTTTTTAATAGAAAGTCGGTAGGAGATGAAATCAGGGTCCATTCTAGGTATATCATATGACGTCCAGGCGAAGAGATCCTTGTTCTTCTCTAGGAATTCAATTAGCCAGGATTTCTCCTCCAGATTCGGTTGTCCTCCAATCTTAGTAACTTGATCAAGCTTAGTACCAAGTTGGAATGATTCTAGCTTTCCTTTAGGTTAGGGGCAGGTATCCCAAATCTCCTCGCGGACATTGGGGTCCATAGTTACTGAAAGAGATTTATCGCGCTAGTCCAGCTTCTGTGGTCTTTTGGCAATCTTCAGGCTCTCATTATAACACATGTGAACCATTTCTTAGTCTTCTTTAATTGTGATAACCTTATCCTGTTGGTCAAAGAAGTTTATGGCTAGATGAGGGGTGGAGATTATGGCCCCAAATGTATTAACGGAGGGACAACCCAGGATCACCTTGTAGGATGAAAGGCAATCTACAATAAGGAACTTGAACTTGAGTGTTTTAAATAGAGGATCTTTACCCAAGGTCAAGTGGGTCTTGATGTATCCCATTGGGGTGATTTTATTTCCTGTAAAACTAATCAACTCATCGATGTACAGGATCAAGTCTTTATTCGAGAATCCTAGCTTTTAAAAAAAAGTCCAAAAACATGATGTTAGCAGAGCTCCCCTGATCAACAAATATAAGCCATACCTCAGAGTTGGTGATTATCTCGGATATCACTAAAGGGTCATTGTGGTCTGAGATGATACTTCCATAGTCTTCATCAGAAAAAGAAATCGGTCAAGCCACCCTTGATCCATTCATTGGCTTGGAAATTGAGCGGGTGGCTACACTCAATACAGCTCGGAGAACTTTCTTTCTTATATTGATGGATCCACCACCACCAGCGAAGCCCCCCAAAATAGTATTAATTATCCAGGTTACTTCTACATAGTGGCGATCATTATCCTGAAGGTATGGATCTTAGGGTTATGCCCTTTCTTGGTCTTGGGTATTATCCCAGGCAGGACCCTCTCTAGGAATTTCATTTCTTGCTGGTAACCACCTTCTCTGATACGAGGATGGGCTTTTTTGGGGACTGTAACTTCTCTTCTTATAATTCCTTCCTCTCCTCTGATTATCATTTTGAGATTGGCATATATATCGGCCTAAACACCTATCCTGGATCAAGGATTCAATAGCGTCCTGCAAATTGATGCATCCTTCAATGGTATATCCATAGCCTTCATGGAATAGACAATGCTTAAACTTATCTTTTTGTGTGTGTTTTCTCAATAGAGGAGGCTTTTGAATATCTCTGAACTTCGTGTTCATTACCTCTTGGTATATTTGAGCTCAATGTGTGTTAAGAAGGGTGTAGTCTTAGTATTTCCCCTTTGGTGGTGGCTTAGGGCTCTGGGTTGTGAGGAAACTTGGGCCAGCTTTGGTTTTGCTTCCTCTCCTTTGTCTACGTGCTTCCTGGCACAAATAATGTCCTTCGCGTTAATGTATTTATTAGCTCTAGCTTGGAACTCATCCAACATCTAGGGTTCTTTCTTAGCGAGTGCGTAAAGGAACGGACTAGAACGAAGGCCTTCCCTCATGTAGTGTAGGGCAAGCCTCTCATCCTTGTCATGGATATTCAAGCACTTTTTGTTAAATTGGGTTATATAATCCTAGAGTGACTCCTCCTTTCCTTGTTTGATTTGGGAAAGACATGAAATGGATTTCAACAGTACCTTCTTGTGGTAAAATGCAGTAAAAATCTCGAGGACAAGTCATCCTAGTTATCAATTAATTTCGGAGTTAGGGTGGTGAACCATCTCAAAGCAGCCTTCTTTAGGGAAAAAGAAAAAGCACGGCACATGAGAGAGTCATCATCTCTAGTAAACATCAAGGCTAAAACATAAGCATCCAAGTACTATTAAGGGTCTGAGGTCTCATCATGGCCTTCAATGGTAGTTAGATATTTGAAGTGTCTGGAGATCTCATAAGCCATCAACTCATTAGAGAAAGGTTGATTTTGCTTAACTGATCTCCTTCGTTCGGGTTCCTGCTCCCTGCGATTTTCCCTCACCAGGTTATCAACCCTTTGTCCAAGTTCTGCTACCCTAGAGTTTTCTAGGTCGTGGTCTCCGCCTGGGGCTAGTTCCCTTCTATTGTTATGATTCCTATGGGGAACATGATTTTTGTTCTCCCTTTCTAAGTAAGCGACTCTTTCAAGCTCATGTATGCACTCATCTTGGAGTCAAACCAAGGAGATCAGTTCTCTTCGTGATAACTCAGGGAGCTATGATTCATCTTGCTAAGATTGAACACCCTCATTATTATCTCTAGTGCCTAGATATTGCAATGTCGAAATCTGTGGTCTGGAATTACCTGAGGTCCTTCGTGTGACCCAAGTTGCTACATAGCCAAAACGTGTTGCTACAGAGGAGACGAGTTATCTCCAAATAGAGAAGCCTCTTCTCCATCACACCTGGGTTCTAGTTATGCAGTGAGTAGGTCTTAAGCGACGGCGGAGCCCAGTCGGCAGCTAGTTTTGCACAGCAGAGTGATAAGTTTAGCATGCTAGTTAAGTATCGTGATAAACTAAGTTAGTTTAGGCACTTTGCTGCAACACAGAATGTGGTAAATGGCCCAAAATGACTCAAAAAATAGCATAAACTGCTATTTGAAGGGAAACATGTGTGGATAACTTGTTTCTAGGTCACAAATGAGCTAAGTAAAGTGTGGTTAAAGTTTCAAGATAATCAGAGTTAATTTGATATTTTTAGGCATACTAGTTGTGCTTTTAATGTTAGATTGACCCCCAACAAATATGAAAAAATAGAGAAAAAGTGTAACAAGATTTTTAATGAATCTTAAGATTTATTTTGAGTTTATTGGAGGTTTGGAACCTTGATTCGGAGGAATCTAAGTGTTCATAGCAGATAGGGCTTTTCAATACCACATTAGTGGTTATCTTATAAAAAGTAAAATTTGGATTTGCTTCTTATATTGTTTTCACTCTTCACGATAGAGAAAAGAAAAGAGAAGAGAGGAAGAGAGAAAAAGGATTTAGCAGCCATAAGAGAGAAAGTGGAAGAGGAGAAGCTCAAGGACAAAAGTCAAGCTTAAAGATCTCCATCCAAGATCAGAGGTAGGGGTTCTATTCATCTCTTTTCCATGATGTTCATCTTGTATGAACATGGTTTTTGTGAATAGAAATAGGGTTTTGGTTATGCCAAATTGAGTTCTTCACTTGATTCTTGAATTCTGAGGATTAGGTTAGGATAATTTTAGCCTAGTAAGATCAAAGTGACCAGTTATGGCTTACGAAAATCAGTTTTGGTTCATTGAGGAGCTTGGAATTGATTTTGAGATAAAAGTGATGTTTTGAATCCAATAACATGTATAGGTGAATTAATAGGTTGTAATGATGTTACAACATGTTTAAAAGTTGTTGGTGGTGTTGGAAATCACCTAGAAACTAAGTTTAGATGTTGGGAAGATGAATTGGATTTTGAAACAGTGCAGAACCGAGGGTTTTCTGCATAATTCTGGAGAAAACCAGTGAGTGTCGCGGCGTGAGAAGCATCGTGCTGTGGCATGATGAAGAACCAGCTTCGAATGTTACGGCATAAAGTTGAGTACCGTGGCGTGAGGAGCATAGTCTTGGTACTCGAGAGTAGGGCACTGCGGCGTGAGAAGGGAGTGCCACGACGTGAGGGGCTGAAACTCACCAAAATATTGATTTTGATGGTTTGAGTTCCCTAGTTGCTAGAATCCTTTGTTTATGCCTTTTTAAGAGTGTTGAGGCACTAGAGATGGTATTTATTAGAGAGAAAAATATAGTGGCATACAAGAGAAGAAAAAGGAAAAGTTGTGCAATTCTTTGAGTATGGATTGTCATAGTTTAAAGTTTTAACTTATGAGTGACAAAGTGTTGCTTAGATATCACTTGGGGAGTGATGAGAAAGTGAGAAACTAGTGTATAGACAAGTTGGCAAGAGTTGACTGCCATAAACCCTAGTTAGCAAGGGTGAATGTCATAGTGCGTGAAAACTCTTAAAGAGTGAGATAGAGTTAGTAATTCAAAGTTAGGAAGTGTAGTAAGTCTAGTTGGCATTTGGATAAGTGTCGTAGTGCATAAACTGCTCTTACAGAGAAGAGGTAATCTTAGTAGTGCAAGATGGACTTAGTATAGAGTTATGTGGTAGTTATGTTAGAATTAGGACATAACTCTGCATTGTCACACACTTCACTTCACATATACTTGCTATCCCTTGCTATCCCTAGAGAGTAGTGAGTGGAGGCATCCATTCAAGTTTGGTGGTGATATCCACCTAGTTTATGGTAGACTACTTGGTAGACTACTTAGTAGTAGAAGGAGAATACTTATTATAGTAAAAGCCATACTAGTGAGGCTATAAGAGGTCCCACGTTATTATAGCAGAGTATCTCCTTGAGCAGGGGGAATAGTTAAGTATCATGACACTGCACCAACACTGCACATATTTTTCTTTGAGCATACATCATCTCATCATTGCATAGTTTAATATTTGTTTAGTTTGGAATCTGTGTTTGGTTTATGGTTGTTTTGTTATTGCATTGTGCCTTCGATGACAGCTGTATGGGCGGTTGTCTATGATTTCCAAATGATTCTATGGGTAGTTGTTTGTTATCATCGTGATTTCGGTTATCAAATCAGAGGTATAGAATTACTTATGAACATTACATAGAGAGAGAAAGTTTTGTAATGGTTCTTATGCAATGAGTTTCAGTATGTTTATCAGTTTAAGTTGGGTTTATTCATTTTCGAATGTTTAGACTGTTGGTTTTGGTATACTTATACTAAGAAATGTAGTTTCTCACCCCGTTTGTTGCCGTGTAAATCCAGGTGGAAGTTCTCCAAAGACAAGAAGAAAAGTTTTGAAGACTAGAATAGTAGTTTTGTGCTTAGTAGTTTAAAACTTTGTATTTATTTACTTTGATTTTAGTTTGAATAAAGTTTATGTATACAATGAGCCCTTTTTGTGGCAATATGTAAGTATATAACTTTTAGTTTCCGCAAGGCTCTCCATTATGTGAAAACAAGTTTGCCCCAAATGATTTTATATGTTAAGTTTTAATGATGACAAATACAAGACAAAAAGAATACTTTACTTATGTTCTTTGTTGTATCCTATATAGAGCATATCTATTAGTAATTGATAAATATCTTATTTGGATGTATCTATGAAAGTCTTATATGCATGTTAAACTAACTAGAGTTATACATTTATGAATTATGCATATGAAGATATTGAATTATGAATTTGGACTAACTATGCTTGTTTAAGTGAGTAATACTTTATAGGATAGTCTAAATACCAAGAGTGAGCATTGCAACAAGAAAGCAAAAGATCTCAATTAAGTTCAACACAAGAAGAATGTGAACGCCTATTTCATGAAGGTATTGATAACATCAAAGTCATGTCAAAGACAAGTCTAAATGAAGATTAAATGGTATAGCGTTTAGGACTTAGGGTCTTTATGTAATAAGCCTTATGGATATCTTAAATATGTTTTTCAAATCTTTATAAATGATTTTCACATGTTAAAATGTCCAACAAACAAGTTTTGAAAAGCTAGTTATGGAAATAGTTCAAATCTATGAAAAATAGCCAAGTTTGAGTTTTGCAAAACTAACCTTTGGTCACTCTTTTGATCATATCTTTCAAAATACTTTGATTTTTGTTTTGAAACTTCTTTCATTTGAAAATAGACTCAAAGAGCTTTTCAATGACTAGTCATTTGCTTTAAACGAATAAGAAATGAAGAAGTTATGACAATTTAAAGTCAGTTTTCGAAATCAGAGTGGTCTATTCGAATACAGGATATGGTATTCAAATAGCACACTCTAGAAAATGTTCCTGAACGATTTTTTAAATATTTATTCGAATAAAGGATGTGGTATTCGAATACCACAGCCCAGAAAACGTTCCAAAATGTGTTTCTGAATATTTATTCGAATAACCAAAGGGGTATTCGAATAAACTTGGCCAGAATCACGTAACGACTATTTTTCTATGCTTTTAATGTGGTATTAATTAATACCCAACGACTCTTTTTCTTAAAACTCTATAAATACATGTTTTTGGGACATATTTTAACAACACCCAATTATCTGAAATAACTATCTCTTGCTTTATTTTGTGAAACATATTTTACCAAATTTCTGTGCTCTTTTTCGCCAAAATTTGATATATCCTTAGAGAACTTCAAATTGTATCATCTACTTTAGTGAGAGTTTCTCTTCATCTATATTTCTATTTTTCTATATTGAGGGTGAGGTATCCTTCAAGTTTTGTATAAGGGTGAGGTATCCCTTCAAGGTTTTTATAAGGGTGAGGTATCCCTGCAGACTGAGACTTTAGCACAAGGGTAGAGTTTCTCTGTATGTGAAAAGTGCTCTTTTATGTAACAGTTGCAAGCACCTATTGAAGCTTGTATACATAGTGAAAAATCTCGGACTATTTTCGAGAACTGGCCGTAGACCACAAGTGGGTTAGTGGTCGAACTAGGATAAATATCGTGCCTGCTTCTCTCTTCTCAATCTCTTTATTTTATGCAATTTTATATTATTACACATTTATTTATTTGCTGTTCTTAAAGCTTTTATTCTTTATCTCGCAATTCTTTCTCTTTTATTTAATAGCTTAAATATTTGTGTTTATTTCAAGAGCTTTTGTGAAAAGTTTTTAATACCCAATTCACCCCTCCTCTTGGGTAATGGTTGCCATGACTAACAAGTGGTATCAGAGCTTCGTGCTCTGGTGAAAGCTTAATCGCTTAGAGTTAAAGATCCTTATTTGTTGGCAACCTTGAAAGTTTTTCAAAATAGAAGGTTTTGAAATTGATAAACCACCATTCTTTGATGGTGTGCATTTTGTTTATTGGAAAGCTAGAATAGAATTTTATATGCAATCTATTGATTTGGATTTGTGGGATGTTGTGCTAAATGGATTTATTTGTAAACCAAAGCAAACTTGGAATGCCTATGACAAAAAAATATTTTTCTTTAAACATTAGAGCTATGCAAATTTTGAGAAGTTGTTTGAATGATGAGGCTTATGCTAAAATTAAGAGTTGCTCTAGTGTTAAAGATATATGGGATGCTCTTGATACTATTTATCTTGCTAACAATGATTTTGTGTATAAAGTTGTATATAGAAAGCAAGAAGAGCAAACGCCATTGAAGGAAGCTTGTCATGAAAAATATCCTCAAAGAGATACTCAAACTATTGAAGGGAGCCAAATGCCACTTGGTGGTGATAGTGCTCAATTTGAAGAAGAGGTAAAGCAAAACAAAATTGATGAGGAAGAATGTGATTCTCTTAAAGAGGCAAGTACCCTAGAAATTGAGACTACTTCCTATATGGCTAAAAAGGATTTTGAGGTAAATAATTCTAAACTAGATTATAGTCATTCCTATGATGTGTTACAATGTGCATATAATGAATTATATGATGGTTTATTGAATTTAGAAAAGAAAAACTTATCATGTTTGGAAAATATTTCCTTTATTGAAAATGAAATTGAAACTTTGAAAAATGAGTATGCCTTTCTTGATGATGAAATGTCTTTAAAATGTAAAACCTCAACTTCTTGTGAAAAATGCATTAATTTAGAAAATCAAGTTGAGGACTTATATTCCAAATTTACCAAAGCTAATGATTCTAATTGCTTACATTCTATGCTTGTCAATGAGAATAAAATTGATATTATTTCACATAAAAGTTCAAGCAAGGCTTATGGCAAAAATAGTATAGAATGTAATAACAACAAAAGACTTAAGTTTTTCAAAAATGATCTTCAAAAGACCAAGCCATCATTAAATTTAATTCTTTGTAATTTTTGTGGTCATCTAGGACATATTTCTCATTTATATAATTATAGAAGAAATCATTATATGAGAAATTGTATGGTATGGGTTCCTAAAAATCCTAAAGGCCTTAATACTAACATTCAAGGACCCAAAATGAAGTGGGTACCAAAGTATCCTCCTAGTGTTTCAATTATGCAGAATATTTCTCAAAAGGATGGACAAATTGGTCAAAAAAAAGAGAAATCATCAAGGAGAATGCTTCCAAAGCCTAATGGTAGAAACTTTGGTCAAAGAAGGAAGATGGCTTCAACCAAAGCTTCTCAAGTACAAAATGTAGAACTTGCAAAGTTCAAGACTCCAAAAGAGAAGCAATGGATAAGAAAAAGTATTTCCTTGATTACCAAGGCCAAGGTATCAAAATCTTTTACCTCTTATGCACACTCACATGCAAAGTCAATAAATTTGAGATATATTCTTTGTAGGCCTTAAGTGATTAATAAAATCATGTGTACTTAATAAATTTTGAATATTATGTTTAACACATGATTATGTTCATTCTTATCATATCATAATTCATTAATTTGTTATATATCTTGGTACATAAGGGTCTATAATGCTTATGTATACTTTATATGCTTTAAAATTGTCTATATATCATGAAAGTAAGCATGCTATCAACTATGTGCTTAATGGTATTTAATTATTTAATTTATTGTGCTCGATTTACATACTATGAAAAATTAATCTTTATGAGAACATAATAGATTAATATTCGAAAACTAACACACAATGACTCAATAAAATTTGGGTACCAAAAGTCAAACATTGAAGTGTGTTGTAGGTGTGCTTAAAGGCCAAAAACTCACTTTGGCATCTTGAAAGTGTTGCTCCAAGTACAAAGACCAAAAATAATTTCAAGCTCTTTTCCTTGTCTCCATGAAGTTTGGACTTGCAATCTTTGGATAAGTGAAACTTGTATTGTGTTTTTTCTAGCTTTATGTGTTGAAAATATTTTTACATGTTAATATGCTAAATAAATATGCTCCTTGCTTAAAATGACATGTCTAATAATAACATCCTTGAGCTTGAGTTCTTGATCAATGATACATATAATTAAATATTTGAATTTATTGCTTAATTATGATTTCATCCTTCTTGAATTATTACTGACTTGAGCGTCAAAGTTATCCCGAAATCATTTTTGCAGGTACTCCATCAAAAGGTAAGCTTTCATCTCTCAAAATACAAATCCTGGACATAATATATATGATTTCTTGTTTAAGTTATTCGAATACCTCCCTATGGTATTCGAATACCATTGCTGTTATATGTGCAAATTTGTGATTTTTTGATAAGGCTATTCGAATAGACCTATGGCTATTCGAATACCATACATCAATATAGTACTCCTATAAGCTGGTGTATTTGAATAACTCAGTAGTTATTCGAATAACCTAAGGCTTATTAATATTAGTGTTTTTCACATGCCTCTGGAGTATTGGAATACCTTGGATGCTATTCGAATACTTGCTCTTGTCTTGCCTTTTTATGTGTGTGGGTATTCGAATACAGGAGAAAGTATTCGAATACCATAGACTGGCAGCCAAGCCAATTTGGCCCATCTATTCGAATACCTGGGTAGGTATTCGAATACCTTCTATAAGAAGGGTGCGTCCGGTCTTTCCCAATCGAGCGACTTCGCTAAACCATCATCACGTGTTTGAGTCCTTTACCCTCAACAAAATGAAGATGATCAAGACCGATGAAGGCTGGGTGTTCCCAATTGAAGTTAATGATGATGAGGACGACCCTCAAGGCGATCCTGCTGTCCCTGCTACTGCTGCTGTTGATATTCCTGCCCCTACTTTATTTGAAAGGTTCTGCTGCATTTGTTGCTGTATATATTGCATAGCATTAATAATCAATATATGCTAAATTCTTTGTTTGTTTTGTCTGAAAATATGCACTTAATGATATGTATGAAAAATGCAAATGCTTAACCAAATGTAATTGGCTATTCTTTTGATGATTATATGTACTTAGCTAATATGATCAATGAAATGAAATCTCTTTTGCCCTTATAAACTCATTTGTTATTTTGCCTTATTGTTTTGAATGCTTATTTGCTTATGAGTTTGGCATAATGAACTAACCTCTATGGATCCAAAATTGATGGATACCAAAGAAAGTACTTTGAATTATTTTGTAGGGTGTCAACTACCTTAAGCAAGCATTTAAATGGAATAAATTCATTCAACTTGAGGATAGTAAAGTTTAAAAGGATTCAACTTTTAAAAGGGGTGCAAAGAATTTCTATTCCCTCATGAAAGCTTGGAAGTTAGTGGAAGTGAGAGTCATCTACAAAAACTCAAAGAGTACACTTTTGGTGATATCAATCTATTATCCTTATCTATGCTTTAAATTTGATATCATGTGATATTTGGAGAAATAGAGAGTTGTGTTATACCTTAACATGCCTTACATGATAATTATTTGCCAAAAAATGCCTAAATAAGTTTTGATGATGATCATATACTTTTTGATAAACTTGAATCATGCCTTAAAATGCTTAAACTATTTTGGATTCAAGTACATATGTTTTTCATGCATTCTTATTAGAACTAATATTGCATGGTTGATAATGTGATACATGCTTTACATTATATATCAATCTAAATTATGCTTATAAATAAGCTTACATGATATTTGATGTTAACCTGTGTTTTAGAGGACTTTTAAAGTTAGCTTTGCAAGTCTCTCTATATGTTTCAAATATAGCCATCAAATTTTTACATACAAGCATATGTGGATAAACGATAAAAGTTGAATGAAATTCAAATGAAGAGGAAGATAAAGAAGCATTTCTTCAAGTGCAATGGAATGGAATACTCAATGGAAGAAAGCTCAAACTCAAAGGACAAATAAGCAAAGAACATTCTAAAGAAACATCACTTTTTATCTAACTCAATAAGTATCTCTATCTCTAAGCTATTATGGTATTTTTTATGATATGGATTGTATGATACTTGTTGATAAATTGATCTTAAAATGATTAGATGCTTTCCTTACATGAGAAGTATGCTTAGCATTGACAAAGTGCCTAATTGGATATTAACTTGCTATTTTGTCATTGCATTTAGGGTGAATGATATTAGTTCTATACATGCTTTGATCCCTATAGCATATTTCATCAAGGAGATGTACTTATGTTCTTTTGACTTGGATTGATCCGTCTTAATGAATATGTGTTTTTTAATATAAAATATCTCTACCCTTCTAAAATGCTTTTGAAAATATAATGTGCTCTTGTAAAATTCTTTTTTGAAGGAGGGAGAAATTTTAAAATGGTTTTTGTTTGAGGAATTAAGAAGATGTATATTTGCCTTACTTTTCTTTAAGTTAATGTACTTACATAGTTTTCGCATACATATTTCCTTTATCTGTTATTTTGATAATATGCATATTTTGAGTGGAGCCTAGCTCTTAAGTTGTTTATATCTCTTGCCTTACATCTTTGTTTGATTACATAAAGTGTTTTTATTGCTATCATATGCTGAATGTTGACATACAAAAATATGACAAGCATTGCATGAATAATCTTCTATATCTTGAAAATCATGTTTGTTTCATCTTTCTATTCTTGAATCATATGTAGAATCTATAAGGGGGAGAAAATATTTTTTTTTCCTTTCTAAGCCTTTTTGTTGATCTCAAATAGGGGGAGTGAAAATTGGAAAGAAAAATATGTTCATGTGCTTATTGTTTGATATGCTTACATGAATATCTATTTTTATATTTTGCTCAACATATTTTTCTTTGGTGATTTATCATCATAAAAAAGGGGGAGATTGTGAAAATAAGTTCGGCCCAAATGATTTTATATGTTAAGTTTTGATGATGACAAATACAAGACAAAAAGAATACCTTACTTATATTCTTTGTTGCATCCTATATAGAGCATATCCATTAGTAATTGATAAATATCTTATTTGAATGTGTCTATGAAAGTCTTATATGCATGTTAAACTAATTAGAGTTATACATTTATGAATCATGCATATGAAGATATTGAATTATGAATTTGGATTAACTATGCTTGTTTAAGTGAGTAATACTTTGTAAGATAGTCCAAATACTAAGAGTAAGCATTGCAACAAGAAAGTAAAAGATCTTAATTAAGTTCAACACAAGGAGAATGTGAATGCCTATTTCATGAAAGTATTGATAACATCAAAGTCATGTCAAAGACCAAGTCCAAAGGAAGATTACAAGGTATAGCATTTAGGACTTAGGGTCTTTATGTAATAAGTCTTATGAATATCTCAAATATGTTTTTCAAATCTTTACAAAAGGTTTTCACTTGTTAAAATGTCCAACAAACAAGTTTTGAAAAGCTAGTTATGGAAATAGTTCAAATCTATGAAAAATAGCCAAGTTTGAGTTTTACAAAACTGACCTTTGGTCACTCTTTTGATCATATCTTTCAAAATACTTTGAGTTTTGTTTTGAAACTTCTTTCATTTGAAAGTAGACTAACATATCTTTCCAATGACTAGCCATTTGCTTGAAACGGATAAGAAATGAAGAAGTTATGACCATTTAAAGTCAGTTTTCGAAATCAAAGTGGTCTATTCGAATACAGGATGTGGTATTCGAATAACACACTCTAGAAAACATTCCTGAACGAGTTTTTAAAGGTTTATTCGAATAAAGGATGTGGTATTTGAATACCACAGCCCAGAAAATGTTTCAGAACATGTTTCTGAAGATTTATTCGAATAACCAAAGGGGTATTCGAATAAACTTGGCTAGAATCACGTAACGGCTATTTTTCTATGCTTTTAATGTGATATTAATTAATACCCAATGGCTCTTTTTCTTAAAACTCTATAAATACATGTTTTTGGGACATATTTTAACAACACCCAATTATCTGAAACATCTATTTCTTGCTTTATTTTATGAAACATATTTTACCAAATTTCTGCGCTCTTTTTTGCCAAAATTTGATATATCCTTAGAGAACTTCATAGAGTTTCAAATTGTATCATCTATCTCTTCATCTATATTTCTATTCTTCTATATTAAGGGTGAGGTATCCTTCAAGTTTTGTATAAGGGTGAGGTATCCCTTCAAGATTTTTATAAGGGTAAGGTATCCCTGCAGGCTGAGACTTTAGTACAATGGTAGAGTTTCTCTGTGTGTGAAAAGTGCTCTTTTATGTAACGGTTGCAAGCACCTATTAAAGCTTGTATACATAGTGAAAAATCTCGGACTATTTTCAAGAACTGGCCGTAGACCACAAGTGGGTTAGTGGTCGAACTAGGATAAATATTGTGCCTGCTTCTCTCTTCTCAATCTCTTTATTTTATGCAATTTTATATTATTACACATTTATTTATTTACTGTTCTTAAAGCTTTTATTCTTCATCTCGCAATTCTTTCTCTTTTATTTAATAGCTTAAATATTTGTGTTTATTTCAAGAGCTTTTGTGAAAAGTTTTTAATACCCAATTCACCCCCTCTTGGGTAATGGTTGCCATGACTATCACATTATTATTTGCTTAAATGATTTGGATTAGTATGATGTTTAAGTTAGAAGTAGCATAACTAATGCTATTTATCCTAGAGTATGCTTGATATACTAGGATATCGGTATTAGGGTATTGCATTAAGCCTATATTTTATAGTCTTATACTGGATAAATTGTGGTGATTTTCTTATATTTATTGGTGAATTTTGAGATGGATCCTTATCATTTTCTTCATTTTTACAAATTTATAGAGATTTAACATATTTGGAGTGAAAGCAAGCGAAGACACTGCGATTTCAGAGTAAAAGAGGACCATTTTGGCTTAGACAGGATCCTATAAGCGATTGAGGAGTTAGACACGACCATGACTAACTTTAGACATGGCCATGTCTAACTTGCAGAACGCTTCTTTGTGACTCTTTTTAAGAGACACAGTCGTGTCTCTTGGTCACACGGTCATGTCGAGCTTACAGTATTAATTATGCAATTTAGGCTCACACGGTCGTGTCGAGTTTAGACACATCTTCCCTTTTTATTTTCTTTTTCCTATTTTCTTAAGATAAAATCATGGTTGTTTCTTTAACTTTTGTTCTTGTTTATGCTACATTAACCATGAGTGGCTAAATTCCTTTTTCTAGGATTAGGATGCAACTCTTTACTTTTTCTAGGATTAGTATGCTTAATGCTTGTGGTATGTTGCGCGCCATATTTACATGATCTTAGGCTTTAGGTGAAGGATCGAAAGATGAAACCTAATTTCTAGATAATCTAAGAATTGAACTTAGGAATTGAGACCTAGCATAGGCTTAAATCCTTCGAGAAGAAAACGATTGTCATAAAACTTAATGGGTTGGAACTTGGATTAACTGCCATGAAAATGGGATTAATAGAGTTTTAGCACATTTTTAGTGCCAAGAAATTGGGTTTTAAATAATTTAGGACAAATTGCCTTTAAGAACATAATTGAACATTAGCAAAGATAGGATTACAATTTATCATAGGGGCAATGTAGTGAATTCCTAGCCCTAGGCCTTTAAATCTTGGTTGAATCTTTACTTTTCAAGATTTGGTTGCTTTCTTTATTGCTTTGATTTTTGTTTTGATTTTGATTGAGTTTTACTTTTGATTTTCATTGCTTAAATAATCAAAGTGGCTGTAAGAATTGGTAATCAATCGATCCTTGTGGGAACGATCTTTATTTTACTACTTGTACGATCCGTGCGCTTGCGAAAAAGTCACAACTCGGAGGCATGATTTTGTCTTGTGGTTACCATGATGGTGGTGATGGGATTCGAAGTTTATCGTTCTCACATATGGCGCCAATGTTCTGAATGTGTTTCAAATGATTACCTAAATAAGGTTGTTGAAGGTGGTTTCCTCCATAGCACAATGGCAACGACAGTGGTGCAAGGGGTGGGTACCTGCAAAAGATACTCTGATGCTCAAGTTAGATTGTGCGCAAGGTGGGCAAAGTGTTTTGGGTTCAGATCCATACCTTTGCTACCTTGTCTAATATTTATAGGAGAGTCATGACAGATAAGAATCTTGTTTAAATCTATATTAATGGATAATAAATGTTGTTAATAAAGATAAGAATCAATTAGGATAATTATCCCTTTTAACCATATCTCCTATTAATGAGGGATTCTTAGAAAGATTTACTCTTCATTATTATTTGATTGGAATTGTCTAAAGCAATGGTTTTGATGATAATAAACAAAGAAAGGAATAAAAATGCAAAGGTCAAGTCCCAAGGAGCTTCAAGTTCAGAATATAAGTCTTAGATCTTGGGTAAAAATATTTGTAGGGTTCACACTAAGCTCATTAATTGGTTTTCTCAGTCAACTTAAATAGGTTTACAAAATCATGATGTATACTTGTGAAAATGTTGTTTAAGTTTAAGCAAAATGATTTTAGAAAGTTTGAAAATTTTATGGGAATCTTTGATTGAAAAACCCTTTGGAAATCTTGCTTTCTTGACAAACTAATAACAGGTTATTACTATTCACATAACAGGTTATTTTCCAAAACAGAAGCGCATCAATGTTTTTTTTTAAAAAGGCCTAACCGATTAGGCCATTCCCCTAATCGGTTATTGTGTAAGTCAGGAGCCAATTTCTAAAGCTCCTAACCGACTAGGTTATTCCTCTAATTGGTTATTGTGTAAGTCAAGAGTCAATTTCTAAAGCTCCTAACCGATTAGGCTATTGTGTAAGTCAAGAGCCAAATTCTAAAGCTCCTAACCGATTAGGTCATTCCCCTAATCAGTTATTATGTTAGTCAGGAGCAAATTTCGAAAGCTCCTAACTGATCAGGGCATTCCCCTAGTTAGTTATTTGATAAATCAGGAGCCAATTTTTGAGGCTCCTAACCGATTAGGACAATCTTCTACTTGGTTATTTGGGCAACCAGAAAACACGCACAACAACTCTATTAAGAGCATTTAATATTTCTAACTACCCCCAACGGCTCTTAATTGCATTTGGCTATAAATTTAAGTTGTTGGGCATTTAGGGAAAGTTAGGAAAACAATCTGAAAATCATTCTTAAGCATTGAATACATGTTTTCACTATCCCTTTAATCATATTCTGTTTTTGAGCTTTAAAAGTGTGAATCCTTGATACCCATAAGCTTCAAATTGTATTATCCACTCTTAAGAAAGTTTTAATTCATCTATATCTTGTTTAATCTGTAAAGAGAGTGAGTTATCCCTCAAAGGATTGTAAAGGGTAAGGTATCCCTTGAAAGTAGAGGCTCAAGCACAAAGGGTGTGGTATCCCAAGGTGTTGAGTGCTCAAGTTTGTAAAGATTGTCAAGCACCTATTTGAAGCTTGAAGTTATAATAGAAATCTCGGGTGTTTACTTGAGGACTGGATATAAGCCACAAGTGGATTGGTGGCTGAATTAGGATAAAGCTTTGTGTTTGTTTTCTCTAAACTCTACTCTTTACTTTGTGCATTGTTTTATTGTATTATTTGAATTCTATCTCTCTTGACTAATTCATTTGTAAGTTAAAGCTCTTTCACTTCTCTATCCATTCACCTCTAACAGACAATAGTTTCAACGAAAATTGATAATCAATGTTTTTGCGAAAGGATTATGAAAATATTTTTAATACTCAATTCACCCCCTCTTGAGTATTGAGGCCACTTGGTAACAAGTGGTATCAAAGCTAGACTCTTGTGTAAAGAGCTTAGTAGCTTCAAGAGAAGTGATGGTTTCAAATGATTTTTCTAACGAAGGTTCTTCTATAAATCGACCTCCCTATTTCAATGGTGATGGTTATGCCTATTGGAAAGAAATGATGAAAATTTTTGTTGAAGCTATTGATATTGATGTGTGGGATGCCGTTGAAAATGGCACCTTTGTTCCCACACGTATAGTTGAAGTTGTAAGAACTAATACACCTAGAAGTTAATGGACCGATGAAGACAAAAGGAAGGTTCAATACAATTTGAGAGCCAAGAACATCATTACCACATCCTTGGGGTATGATGAATTCTTTAGGATGTCAAATTGTAAGACCGCCTAAGAAATGTGGGATACCCTACCAGTAACCCATGAGGGCACTAATGAAGTAAAAAGATCAAGAATAAACACTATCACTCATGAATATGAATTGCTTAGAATGAATCAAGGAGAAAGCATTCAAGAAACGTAAAAGAGATGCACACACATTATAAATCATCTTGCTTCATTGGGAAAAACTTTTCCTAACGAGGATCTTATTAACAAAGTCTTGAGGTGTTTGAGTAGTGATCTGATAATAATTTCAGCTTTTTAATGTTCTTTGTTTGATCTAATTGGATTCCATATGAGTTTAATTGTTAACATTTAGCTAAGTTTCTGATTTAGAATTATCTTTGGATGTTTATTGTGAAACTTTGCTAAAATGTGATTATAAACACTCATAAACGTGTTGTGATTTTCAGGAGATTCATGAGTGATGGAGTCCATTGGTTTTGAACTATTGAGAAGAGAGTTGAAGGACTTTAAAGGAATCGGTATCAACCCCTAGAAGCAAAGGGAGAAGGGTATGCACGAAGAATCAAGGCTGATCTTGATTATATTGAATAACACGGCCGTGTCAATTGACACGGGGTAGGCGTGTCCTATTCTGAGTTTGAAGATTTGAAGAATTTGAACAACACGGCCGTGTCAAATGACACGGGGAAGGCCGTGTACTCCTCGACTTCACGAGGAAGAGCTAATATCGAGCCTTGACCGAAAACACGGCCGTGTCAAATGACACGGGGTGGGCCGTGTTCCTCTCTGACTTGGAATGTTTGGAAATCTGCCACCAGAATAAGACACGGGTTGGGCCATGTAACATGACACGTCCCGTGTCATCGGATCAGAGTTTAGATTTCGTAAGTTATTGCCAAATTAGGTTTCAAAACCTATAAATAGGGTTGCTTAGAGCCCTTAAACCGGGTCTGGACAGGGAGAGCCGTCAAGGGAACTAAGGGAAACACAAAGACCAAGGGAAAGGGAGATTGGATCGAAGATTGGAGTCTCGGGTTCGAGCAGTCAGAGATCGATCATCCCTAACTTTTGGAAACTAGTTTGATCTTTAGTTTTTCTTTTCTTCTTTTGTTCTGAACAATGTTTTCTTTTAATTCTTCTTCTGTTTTTGAATTTGCCATGTGTGGCTAAACTTCTTGATTGGTTAAGGGAAGATGAAACTCTAGTTTTGATTATGTGAATCTTGCATATCTCTTTATATCAATACAATTATGTTTTTATTCATATGTTTCTATTCTTAAATCAATATAAAGGTTTTTATATTCTTGCAAACTTCAAAGTGATAAAACTAGGATTGCTATGCTTGCGGTTGCGGTGGTATGACTAGTGAGACATATGATCTAAGTAATTTAATCCCGGTGTGTGATTAGATCTTAGTGTGATTGGTTTTCTAATTCTTAATGCAATCATTAGGTAGGTGTAAGAGCGGTTGCTTTACAAATAACTAATGGTTAGGATTTGATTTGAGCTGATTCTTTGAATTAAGCGAAACTTAAGGAAGACATGGGATTTATCTCGCAATTGCATAAGAACATAATTGATCATGTTGGTATAAAGGGTATGTAAGTTGGCATAATCATATAAATCTAGTGGTGGATTCCATCTCTTAACCAATATCTTTAACTTGATAATTCAATTTGTGTTTACTGTTTTGGTTTAAGTTTAATTTCTCTTTTTAGTTTTAATCAACAAAACCCCCATTTTACTTTTACTGTTTATTTTTCATCAGAGTTTAATTTAGGAATTGGATTGATAGTGTTAATTGAATTGGTTCTCTGTGGATCGACCCTTGCTTACTACAATTGGTTGCAAGGTTTTTATATTTTTGGTGGAACTTGGCAACTATTTTTAATATTAATTTTTAATCGTATTCCACACCACACCAAGTAGGAATTGGCAACCCAAGGTGATGGCTATTGCAAAGTCAAGGAAGTTATCAACAATGACATTGGCCATCTTATTCAGGAAGCTCCAAGAGCATGAATTGGAGCTAAATAGGCTTAATCAAAATGAGAAGCATAACAAGAAGAAGAAGGGGATTGCACTCAAAGCCACGTCATCTATAATTGAAGATGATGATGAAGATGATGGAGATGGTATACAAAATCTGGAGCTAAATGAGGAGAATCTTAGTCTCCTTGTGAGAAAGTTTGCAAGATTCTTAAAGAAGAAAGGATTCCAAAGAAGAGCACTTTTTTCCTTCAAAGAAGACCTATCACAAAGGAGAAGAAACCTCATCAACTCCAACATGTTATGAATGTGATAAACCGAGGCATATGAAGATGGAATGTCTCATATATCTTAAGAAATTGAAGAAGTTTGAGAAGAAACCCTTTAAAGAAAAGAAAGGAAGGAGAGCCTACATAGCATGGGAAGACAATGACATAGACTCCTCCGATAGTTTAGAAAATGAAGAAGCTCATCTATGTCTCATGGCTAGAGGTGAAGAAGAAGAAGAAAGCGACACCGAGGTAACATCTTCAAACTTAGATTCTTCACCCTCCTATAGTGAATTACAATATGCTTTTCAAGAACTGTATGATGAATCCATGAGGCTCACAAAAATGATTTTATCCTCCAACAAAATAATCTCTTTATTGATAAACAAAGTTGCCATGTTAAACAAAGAGATTAATGTGTTGGGAATTGCGGATACATCACGTAGTGAAAAAACAGGATTCTCACCAAGGATCCATACGAAAAAGCCATAATCTGAGTTTTAAAATTGTTTACCTATTGAAGCATGATCACAAGAAGTGATATGAATCACCAACACTGTAACAGCGATGATATCTTGGCAGTATCCACACGAACAGACTCACTAACGTCTAACATTCGTAAAAAGAGAGCCTCACGTCTCTCACATAGTGCTAGTTGTGAAGAGAAGAAAAGAAACATGTCACTCTCTCACTCACTTTTTTGTAGGTGCGGCTAGGGTTCTATAATGTATGTCTTAGCAGCCCCCTAAGCAGTACTATTTATAATAGTGACTGCCTTAAGTGAGTGTGAGCAGCAGCTAGGTATGCTGTGTAACCCTAGACTCATCTGTTATGAGTCTGGCCCATATTTGAATCCAAGTCCAACTTAGATCTATTGCTCTAATTTTAGTCTGCTCTATGTGTGTGACCCTACAGCTTCTCATTACGTTGACAGTAATATTAAAATCTCATTTTAATATTACAAGCAGTGAGCAGTATCTAGCAACACATCGTTGCTACCCAAGTAATGAGAATGTCAGTGATTTGACATAACCTTTCCGTGACTAATGTTTCCGTATCGTTTTGTCCTTTTGTCAAGATATCTAGATTGAACACAAGGCATGGAATGCGTCACCCTTGTATAGTCTAATCCTTCGTTTCCTAATACTCGAGTAGACTTTGTAACAACAAATGAAATCAATATCTCATATTGACTCATTTGAGCATGATCATGCATTTCGCAGTCTCACTCAATCAAAGGGCCCAAAGATATCACTCCTGTTATGTAGGAGTGACAAATCCCATCTAGGTCACTCACATCCCTCTGCATGATTCGCAGTATGTCCAATAACCAACTTTATAATCACCTTGTTACATATGACGTTTGATGGCATTAAAACACACAACTCCTCATGTAGGAATCGTAGTGATTTCAGGTCAAAGGACCATAGACACCATTGTCACTATGAGAATCGCTTATGACACTCACGTAACGATCCATGTAGCATTCTCATGGCAGGTCATTCCAGTACATCATTACTCTAATATGTACCCATGTGAAGACTTGATATCTCATATCCATGACCCGTGAGATATGGTCATCAGTCTATGCACATACTAGTCTCAATGCATTATTGATGTCCTAGTTAACAATAATACTTGACTAGGGACATTTAAGAGTAGTGTTCTAATTTTATCCAATAGGATCTCACGATCAAGTCAACCACTTGATGTCCTATGGCATCAAACTTACTATTCTAAGGACTTTATTATATTTATTAAAAAAGAACACAATAAATGAATTGCCTCATATATTAAAATTAGCATAATAGAATGTATGTAAATACAGACAAATGTATCAGCCTCTAGGGCGTACACCAACAATCTCCCACTTGCACTAGAGCCAATCAGGCATATGTCTAATGCCTAAAGACCTAGTGTGACCCTCATGCTTCTGCTGTGCAAGAGGCTTTCTCATTGGATCAGCAATGCTATCATCTGTTGGTACTCTACATATCTTCACATCTCCTTTATCGATGATCTCTCGAATGAGATGGAAGCGCCTAAGTATATGTTTGGATCGCTGGTGAGATCTAGGCTCCTTAGCTTGTGCAATGGCTCCATTATTATCACAATAGAGGTCCACTGAGTCCACAATGCTAGGAATAGTGCCAAGTTCAGCAATGAACTTCCTGATCCAAACGGCCTCCTTTGCTGCATTAGAGGCAGCAATATACTCAACCTTTATGGTAGAATCGATGACTGTCTCCTGCTTTGAACTCTTCCAGCTCACAGCCCCACTATTTAGGCAAAAAACTTAACCCGATTGCGATCTAGAGTTATCCTTATCAATTTGGAAGCTAGCATCAGTGTAACCCTTTACAACTAGCTCTTCCTCGGCTCCATATACCAAGAACGAGTCCTTAGTCCTTCTCAAGTACTTAAGGATGTTCTTGACAGCAGTCCAATGATTCTCACCAGGATCAGACTAGTACCTGCTCGTCATGCTTAAAGCATACGAGATGTCTGGTCAAGTACATAACATGGCATACATGATAGATCCAATTACAGATGCATATGGAATCTTGCTCATGCGATCCCTCTCATCCTGGGTAGAAGAAGATTGAGCCTTAGATAGGTTTACACCATATGGCATAGGCAAGAGTCCTTTCTTGGATTCATGCATATTAAATCATCTTAACACTTTGTCTATGTATGTGCTCTGACTTAGGCCAAGCAGTCTCAGTGATCTATCTCTATAGATCCTGATACCTAACACATAGGTGGCTTCGCCCAAGTCCTTCATAGAGAAGCAGTTCCCTAACCAAGTCTTTACGGACTGTAGGATAGGGATGTCATTTCCGATAAGTAGTATGTCATCTACATACAATACTAGAAAGACAATAGTTCTCCCACTAACCTTCTTGTAGACATAAGATTCTTCTTCATTCTTGATGAAACCAAACTATTTTATTGTATATCAAAATGAAGATTCTAGCTTTTGGAAGCTTGCTTCAATCCATAAATAGATCATTGCAACTTGCACACCTTTCCAGTATCCTCTAGAGTGGCAAAATCCTCAGGTTGTGTCATGTACACATCCTCGAGAAGATTTCCATTAAGGAAAGCAGTTTTGACATCCATTTGCCAGATTTTATAATCATGATATGCTGCAATAGCAAGCAAGATCTGAACAGATTTAAGTATCGCAACTGGGGAAAATGTCTTATCATAGTCTACACCATGAATTTGTTTGAAACCTTTAGCCATCAATTGTGCCTTAAAGGTTTGCATATTACCATCCATGTCGATTTTCTTCTTGAAAACCCACTTGCACCCAATGGGTTTTACCCCTTCAAGTGGGTTAACCAAGGTCTATACCTGGTTGGCATACATAAAATCCATTTTAGATCTCATAGCCTTAAGGCATTTCTCAGATTTTGGGCCAATAATGGCTTCTTGGTAAGTCACAGGCTCATCTTGATCCATGAGCAATATGCCACCTTGTTGGGTCATGAGAAATCCATATCTCTCTGGTTGATGATGTATCCTGTTAGACCTACGCAGGTCTTATACTACTAGAGCAGGTTGCTGTTCCACAACATTTTATGGAGGCTGCTCTATTTCCATCATCAGTTCATTGTTACTTTGTGAATCTTGAACTTCTTCAAGTTTTACTTTTCTCCCACTTGTTCCTTTGGAGATAAACTCCTTTTCTAGAAACACAGTTGTCCGTGCGACAAACACTTTGCCCTCCCGTAGGATTATAGAAATAGTATCTCTTGGTTTCCTTGGGATAACCCACAAAGAAGCATTTATCTTATTTGGGTCCAAGCTTATCAGAAACTTGATATTTCACATAAGCTTCGCAGCCCCAAATCTTCATGAAAGACATACTGGACCGTCTCCCAGTCCATATCTCATATGGTATTTTTTGAACCGTCTTAGATGGAACACAATTAAGTGTGAAAGTTGTTGTTAATAGAGCATGTCCCCAGAAGGAGCCTAGAAGGTCTGCATGACTCATCATAGATCGGACCATGTCCAACAAGGTCTGGTTCCTCCTTTCAGAGACACCATTCCATTGTCGTATTCCTGGTGGAGTGAGTTGAGATATTATCCCACACTCTTTCAGATGATCATCCAACTATTGGCTTAAGTATTCACCTCCTCGATCTGATCAAAGGATTTTAATACTTTTGCCAAGTTGGTTTTATACTTCATTCTTGAACTTTTTGAACTTTTTAAAGGATTATGATTTGTGCTTCATAAGATATATAAATTCATATCTACTAAAATCATCAGTAAATGTAATGAAGTATTGAAAACTGCCTCTAGCGAATGTGTTTAGTGGCCTACATACATCACTATGTATAAGGCCTAAAAGATCACTAGCCTTTTCACCTTGTCCAGTGAATTGGGCCTTTGTCATCTTCTCCAATAAATAAAATTCACATATCTCATATGATTCGAAATCAAACGAGTCCAAGAATCCATCTTTATGGAGTTTGGAGATGCGTTTCTCATTTATATGGCCTAAACGACAATGCTAGAGAAAAGTTGGGTTTAGATCATTTGATTTAAACCTCTTTGTATTTATATTATAGACGGGCGTTTCGAGATCAAGGGCATAAAGGCCATTACTCAATTGTGCACTACCATAAAAAATATCATTCATATAAAGGGAACAATATTTGTCCTTTATAATAAAAGAAAAGCCTTTCTTGTCCAAACAAGAAATAGAAATGATATTCCTACTAATAGCAGGCACAAAATAGCAGTTCTCTAACTCTATTACAAGCCCAATGGGCAAAGATAACAAGTAAGTCTCTACAGCTAATGCAGCAACCTTTGCTCCATTTTTCACTCGTAGGTCGATTTCGCCCTTCGTCAATGGTCTACTACTCTTTAGATCCTGCACATTTACACAAATATGAGATCCACATCCAGTATCTAATACCCATGATGCAGAAGTAGATAAATTAACTTCTATAACAAAAATACCTGAAGTGGAAGTCTCACTTCCCTTTTTCTTCTTGAGTTCCTCCAAGTACTTGGCACAATTCCTCTTCCAATGTCCGGTCTGACCACAATGGAAGCATGTACCTTCCTTAGCCACTCCGCCCACTGGTTTCAAGCCAGAAGTGCTTGTGTTTGAATGCATACTTCTAAAGACTTGTTTTGATGATAACAAACGTGAAGAATAAATAAATATGATAAATAGACCAAGTCCAAGTTTATATTTGATTAGCATTAAGACTTAGGATCTATTGTACAGAGCTCACATTGATATCTCTTTGTTTTTGAAAGAAAAGATAAAGCTTGTTTTTAAACTTAGTTTTTTCAAAACGTTTTCTGAACTAAGTTATTCGAATAGAACCTAGTCTATTCGAATAAATCCTTTTACGAGACTCTGTGCTTAAAGCTCTTATTCGAATAGCATGGCCTTTTATCCGAATAAATGAGGTTTTTTATAACTGTGCTTTAAGTGAGTTATTCGAATAACTCATACGTTATTCGAATAAATCTATTCTGTCTAAACTTCTTTTAAACCACGTTATTCGAATAGATAAGCTGTTATTCGAATAACCCTTCAATTTTTAAACTCTGGTTTTAATAGAGTTATTCGAATAACATATTGGTTATTCGAATAACCCATTTCAGATGAGTTTTTAATTTGGTTTCAGAAAAAGCGTTATTCGAATAAGTTTTTGCTCTATTCGAATAAACACGAAGCTTTTGTTTACGTACATGGAAACAGACAGCTTTCAAATTTGTTTTAAATGCTATTAATTATACCTAAACGGCTGTCTCCGTGTTTTTCCCTATAAATAGCAAGCTTGGGTCACGAATTTCTTTGCCCATAACTCTGAATTATTTTCTGATTACTCTGTTTTGTGAAAACTATTTTCTACGCTCTTTTTGATTAAAAACTTTGAGATATTTCTGTGAGAGCTCCTTTAGCACTTCAATTTGTATTACTTACTCTGAGTGAGAGTTTCTCTTCATCTATATTCTGATATTCTGTATCGAGGGTGAGGTATCCCTCAAGGTTTGTATAAGGGTGAGGTATCCCTGCAGGCTGAGACTTTAGCACAAGGGTAGAGTGTCCCTGTGTGTGAAAAGTGCTCTATTTTGTAACGGTAGCAAGCACCTATTGAAGCTTGTATACTTAGTGAAAAATCTCAGCTTTCGAGGATTGGACGTAGACCACAATTGGGTTAGTGGTCGAACCAGGATAAATACTGTGCCTGCTTCTCTTTTCTCTAATCTCTTTATTTTATGCAATTTAATTTACTGCACATTTATTTTTCGCTGCTCTTTATTGTTTCTTTTCTTCTTCTCGTTCCTTCTGTGCATTTATTTATTAAGCTTTTAATATTTATCTTATTTAAAAAGAGTTTTTACGAAAAAGTTTTATACTCAATTCACCCCCCCTCTTGAGTACCGGAAGCCACTTGGTAACAAGTGGTATCAGAGCTAGACTTTTGTATAAAGAGCTTAGCAGCTTCAAGAGAACATGGCTTCTTCAAATGGTTTTTCAGAAGGATCCTCCATAAACCGACCACCCTTTTTCAATGAGGATGGTTACACATATTGGAAGGAAAGAATGAAATCTTCATCGAAGCTATTGATCTAGATGTTTGGGATGCTGTCGAAAAAGGCACTTTTATACCCACACATGAGGTCGATGGCGTAAAGACCGAAACACCACGAAATAAATGGTCTGATGAAGACAAAAGAAAAGTTTAATTTAATTTAAAAGCCAAAAATATTATTACTACTTTGCTTTGGGATATGATGAGTTTTTAGAATTTCAAATTGCAAAACGCTAAAGAAATGTGGGACACTTTGCAAGTTACCCATGAGGGTACTAGTGAAGTTAAGAGGTCGAGAATCAATTCTCTAACTCGTGAATATGAACTATTCAGAATGAACCAAGGAGAAAGCATTCAGAAATGCAAAAGAGGTTCACCCACATAGTTAATCATCTTGCATCTTTAGGCAAAAGTTTTTCTAACAAAGATTTGATTAACAAAGTTTTGAGATGTCTTAGCGAGGATTTGGAAACCCAAAGTGACAAAGAATATCGAATCAAGGGATTTGTCCACAATGACTTTAGCTACCCTCTTTGGAAAACTTCATGAGCACGAATTGGGCCGAGCGATTAAGCCAAAGCGAAGAGAACGATAAAAAGAAAAAGAGGATGGCACTCAAAGCCACTTCATCAACATTCGACAATGATGATGAAGAAAATGAAAAAAGTTCAGAGAACATCGAGGTAAGTGAAGAAAATCTGAGTTTGTTGGTTAAAAGGTTTGGTAATTTTCTCAGGAAAAAGAGAACGCAAAGAAGACCTCCCTTCCCTTCGAAAAAGACACATTTCAAAGGCGAAGGAGCTTCATCGACTCCAACTTGCTATGAATGTGGCAAACTGGTCACATGAAAATGGAGTGCCCAGTTTACCAAAAGAAGAAGGAGAAATTTGAAAAGAAGCCTTTCAAGGAAAGAAAAGGAAGAAAAGCCTACATAGCGTGGGATGAGAACGACATGGATTCAACTGACAGCTCAGATAGCGAGGAAGCTCAATTATGTCTCATAGCAAAAGGAGAAGAAGAAGAAAGCGAAAATGAGGTAAGTTCTAATACTACTCTATTACCTTCTTATGATGAGTTACAAGACGCTTTTGAAGAATTACATGAAGAATTGTTAAAATTGATAAAAATTATTTCTTCTTCTAAGAAAACAATTTCTTCTTTAGAAAATCAAATTCTTGTTTTAAATAAAGAAATAGAAGAATTGAAAATTGAAAATGAAACTCTGGGAATCATTGATGCATGCACAAATCATTCTCCACATGCTTCTACTTCTTCATCTTGTTCTTCATGTCATATACTTGAAAAAGAAATCGAAGACCTAAAGAACACTCTTTCTAAATTCACCTTTGGAAGGGATAACTTAAATATTTTGTTAGGAAGACAAAGAGTGGTTTTTCAAAAAGCCGGGATAGGTTATAACCCGAAAAATCAACAGAAACTTTATAAAAATTTCTTTGTGCATTCTAGTATTTCAAGTAGCCCTTTTATTAAATGTTTTTATTGTGGAAGAAAAGGACATAGTGCTTCAACATGTAATGCAAGGAAAAACATAAATACAAAAATTGGAACAAAAATGGTTTGGGTTCCCAAGGGTACTATACTCAAAACTGACACACAAGGACCCAAGAAAGTTTGGGTACCAAAAGTTAAAAACTAAACTTGTGTTGTAGGTGTGCTTGAAAGCCAGGAGTTCAAATTGGTATCTTGATAGCGGCTACTCCAAGCACATGACCGGGGACGATTCAAAATTCACCATGCTTATTCCTAAGAATCATGGACACGTCACGTATGGTAATAACAACAAGGGTAAAATTCTTGGAATTGGCAAAGTCAGTAAGAACCCTAACTCCTCTATTGAAAATGTGCTGCTTGTTGAAGGCTTGAAACATAACTTGCTTAGTATTAGCCAATTATGTGATAAAGGAAATAAAGTTATATTTGATTCAAACTGTTGCATAATTGAAGATAAAAATGACAAGCATGTTAAATTCATTGGTCATAGAGTAAACAGCATCTATATGATTAGTCTTGATGATATATCTTCAAATGATGCGAAATGCCTTTTAAATAAGAATGATGATTCATGGCTATAGCATAGGAGAATTGCACACATTCACATAGACCACTTAAAGAAGTTGATCTCTAAAGATCTAGCAATTGGACTACCCAAGCTTAATTTTATAAAAGATAAATTATGTGATGCATGTCAAAAGGGTAAACAAATAAAGGTCTCTTTTAAAGCAAAAAATATAGTTTCAACTACTAGACCTTTACAACTTTTACACATGGATCTGTTTGGACCTTCTAGAACTATGAGCTTTGGTGGGAATTACTATGCTTTAGTGATTGTGGATGATTTTTCTAGGTATACATGGACTTTATTTCTTGCAAATAAAAATGATGCATTTCTGGCTTTTAAAAGACTTGTCAAAGTTATTCAAAATGAAAAAGGTTTTCAAATCTTTTCTATAAGAAGTGATCACGGTGGCGAATTTGAAAACAATGTTTTTGAAAATTACTGTGATGAACATGGCATTAATCATAATTTCTCTGCCCCTAGAACTCCGCAACAAAACGGAGTTGTAGAAAGGAAAAACCATTCTTTAGAAGAAATGGCGAGAACTATGCTTAATGAGGCTGCTCTTCCTAAATACTTTTGGATGGATGCTGTAAGTACAGCTTGTTATGTAATGAACCGGGCCCTTATAAGGCCTATTTTAAAGAAAACCCCATATGAGTTGTATAAGGGAAGAAAGCCAAATGTCTCACACTTTCATGTTTTTGGTTGCAAATGTTTTGTTTTAAACAATGAAAAAGATAATTTAGGCAAGTTTGATGCTAAGTCTGATGAAGGTATATTTCTTGGCTATTCAAATCATAGTAAAGCTTTTCGTATTTACAATAAAAGAACTATGACTATTGAAGAATTTATACATGTTGCATTTGATGAAACTGACCCAAATGGATCGAGAAAGGATCTTGTTGTTGATAATGTAGCAGAAGTCTTGGCGGAAACACATTTGGATAATAAAGAAAAAGAAATCAAGGAGCAAGAGGATAAGCAAAGACAAGAAGATTCGTAAGCTTTGGAACTCCCTAAAGAGTGGCGAACTTCAAAATATCACTCCCTTGATCAAATTATCAGTGATGTATCTAAAGGTGTAAGTACTCGTAACTCCCTTAGAAATACTTGTAATCACTTAGCTTTTGTTTCTCAAATTGAACCCAAGGATTTAATTGAAGCTTTTGATGATGAACATTGGATCTTAGCTATGCATGAGGAATTAAATCAGTTTGAAAGGAATCAAGTTTGGAATTAGTTGCTAGACCTAATAATCACCCCATAATTGGAACTAAATGGGTTTTTAGAAACAAACTTGACGAAAATGGGTTAATAACTAGAAACAAAGATAGATTGGTTGCTAAAGAGTATAATCAAGAAGAATGAATAGATTATGAAGAAACCTATGCACCTGTAGCTAGATTAGAAGCTATTAGAATGTTACTTACTTATGCTTGCATCATGGATTTCAAATTATATCAAATGGATATCAAGAGTGCTTTTCTAAATGGTTTTATTCAAGAGGAGGTATACGTTGAACAACCTCCAGGTTTTGAAAATCATGAACTGTCCAACCATGTTTTTAAACTTAAAAAGGCTTTATATGGTTTAAAGCAAGCTCCTATAGCATGGTATGAAAGGTTGAGTAAGTTTCTTTTGAAAAATGATTTTTCAAGAGGAAAAATTGACATTACCCTTTTTATTAAAAATAAAAAGCATGACATTCTTCTTGTGCAAGTATATATGGATGATATTATATTTGGTGCTACTAATGAATCCCTTTGCAAAGAAATTGCTAAGTCAATGCAGAATAAATTTGAAATGTCATTGATGGGAGAATTGAATTTCTTCCTTGGACTTCAAATCAAACAAACGGACGAAGGGACTTTCATAAGTCAAACCAAATACTGCAAAGAATTGCTCAAGAGATTCGAAATGAAAAACGCTAAACACATGGCCACTCCGATGGGCACTTCTTGCTACTTGGACAAAGATGAAAGAGGTAAATCAGTAGAAATAACGAAATATAGAGGTATGATTGGATCTCTCCTTTATCTTACTGCTAGTAGGCCAGATATAATGTTTAGTGTATGCATGTGTGCTAGATATCAGGCAAACCCTAAGGAATCTCGTTTAAGTGCTATTAAACGTATAATGAAATATCTAGTAGGCACTTCACAAATGGGCTTGTGGTACCCTAAGGGTGCCTCTTGTAGCCTAATAGGGTATTCTGACTCTGATTTTGCTGAGTGCAAATTGGACAGAAAAAGTACTAGTGGGACATGCCACTTGCTTGGTAGTTCTTTAGTTTCTTAGCATAGCAAGAAACAAAATAGTGTGGCACTACAAGAAATCAGGAAATTAGAGAGGGAAATTTCCCTCGCTAATCCCTCGCTAATCCCTCGCTAAAAAATTTAGCGAGGGATTAGAGAGGGACTAGCGAGGGATTAGTTAGTCGCTTTTTTTTCATCGCTAATTAGCGAGGGAAAGTTTTCCCTCACTAATCCGTCTCAAGAAAATTCATTTCCCTCGCTAATCGCTCTCTAATCCCTCGCTAATATTCCGTCGCTATTTTGCGAGGGACTTTCCGTCGCTATTCCATCGCTGACAATTTACTCGCTATTGCCTCGCTATTCCATCGCTAATAATTCCCTCGCTAATATCTCGCTGATCCGTCTGTAACTTAATATACTAATTTTGTCAATTTCCATCGCTATTCCGTCGCTATTCCCTCGTTATAAATTCCGTCGCTATTAGGTCTTTATTCCTTCGCTATGTTTCCCTCGTTATGGCGTCGCTAATCCGCCGCTAAAGTATACCTCGCTATTTCGTCGCTAATCCCTCGCTAATTAACATGTCATATTCGGTCGCTAATCCCTCTCTAATCCGTCGGTAAATAAGTAAGTTTTTTTTTTATAACCTATATATATTATTACTTCCCCAAAACACTGCATATCAAACCACAAGCAAGCATAAATCCAACAAACAGAAATCCAACAACAAACAATCTAATAATTGTAAACTTGCTTTAACAAAAAACTTGTACAAATAATTCAATAATATAGTTTAAAGTTACTATACAAATAATCAATTGATATAGTTGAAAGTTATACAAAGTAGACAATAAGAATAAAAAATGGCAATCAGTCTAAGTCATCTGCGTCTTCTTCTTCCTCTTCCTCTTCCTCTCGACCCTCCCTACCTAGACCTTGTGATGGTGGTTGTGGAGCAACATTTGTTGATCCGAACGTAGATAGGAATGATTGGAAAGGCGCCAACATAGGGACAAGTTGACTCTGAACAAATGAAGTCATCGCTGCTGCCACTGCTGTATTTACAGCTTCAGATATGTCCTGTGTCAACGGTGTAGAGCGGGAAGGACCCGCAACCGAGGAGGATGAAGCTTGCATGGTGTTATTACCAATATGCAAGCTGTTACCTATGCCATGCACACGTCCCTTCTTGTTGGGACCCGTCGCATCCATCCAAACCTCACGGGTCAACCATAGGGTGAGAGGAAGAGTTTTCTCCATATTTTTCTATCATTGCGGTGTCATATGACTCCTAAAAATAAAAAAACAAGAAAAATATCAACAAAAAAATAAATAACCTAAAATATATATGACTTTTGAATAAGAACAAGACACTTACAATAAAATTCCTCGAGCGCTCAGAAACATAGCTTCCGTCTTTCTTCTTATGAACTTTTGCATAAAGATCTCTGTAAGAAACCGGATGCTTTAACTCTGTCTCCTGTAATCCCATATGAAAGAATATTATATAATAAACACATATCAAAAGTAAGGCACTCCCTCTAAAATATTATGTCATACTCAAGATAGGCAAATAACTCAAGTAATTACAACATATTAATACACAGATGCTTATCATTAAAATTTTAAATGATGAAGTTATATTACCATCTTGCTCTTGTGTTAACCAAAGCTTATCGACCCTTTGTATGCTTCAAGGCATCGAGGCATGGCTCGCCTGTTCCTTCGGGCGGTGAAGACCTCGTCATCCATTTATCTGTCAGCCAAATGTCGACCAGGCCATCCCACACTTCCGTCCTCATTCCTCTGGGCCCATGGCCCTTAACATCGGCCAAGTTGTTTGAATTTGCCCTCTCAAATGCCTTATCTCGTGCTTTGTTCAAATGGTCTGGATAACGGTCCAAGATAGTTCGTTCCCAGACAGTTCTCGCCATGCCGCGATCAGCATCAGATGTGAACCGATGCTTAGCCTACACAAATGATATGTATGTATATTTATTTTTCAATAAATGTATAATATATAATTCTATAGACACAATTACTTACCATGAAGTCGTTAAATAGAATTTCCTTCATCTCAGCTGGATAACATCGCCACGTACTAGCCGGAACAGGCATCCGTGTCATGACATTGTACATAATGTCACGTGTCACCTTCGATGGGAGAAACCTCCTCCTATAAGTATAAGAAGATAATGTTAGTAATTTAAGAGTAAATACATGTAATAAAAAGGTGATATATCACTATTACCCTTACGGTTCGT
Source organism: Ormosia semicastrata (assembly GCA_029884595.1). Classification (NCBI taxonomy): domain Eukaryota; kingdom Viridiplantae; phylum Streptophyta; class Magnoliopsida; order Fabales; family Fabaceae; genus Ormosia; species Ormosia semicastrata. Next base: position 3,018,521 of record JAQQTO010000028.1, on the reverse strand, counting down.
GACGGATGCCACATATATAAGTTCCCGCTATCTATTCTACATTGGATTCTCCACATGAAGGCACCACATTCGGGTCGCTAGTGGGTGGGTCAGCGGGGTGGCATAGAAATCGCTGGGTCAGTAAGAGGTGGGACAGAAGCTGATGCGCCTCCAATGGTCAATGGACTAGACGCTGGTAGGCCTGCGCTGGTCGATGGGCCAGTAGCTGAAATTATACATAAACAAAAAAATACATATATATTACATTTATATAAACCACAAGTTAACAATAATTGAAGTATATATCCTACAGGTATACCTGGAGAGGACTGAGAATGCTGTAGTGGTGGAGAATCATGGGTAGATGAAACATTACGGCCTCTCCCACGACCGCGTCCAGCACCTCTACCTCGAATGGTCATGATGAATATCTGCATAAGGAAACATAATGAAACATGACGAGTTAAGAAACTATATGTCAATAAAAACCTCAAAATATAATAATGATATTTCAGTATAAATACCATTAACAAAGTTTATTGAACAAGCTTCAATTTTAACTACTTGAGTCTGAAGCAAAAGATTCCTCATCTTCATCTGAGAATTCATTAATTTCATTATTTTCGTTGTCATCAATGAACTCATTATCAACCACATCATCCATTGGATAATGTATATCACGTATGTTCACTTCTTCCATTTGGGCATGTGCATCAAACAAGGAGAGCGCTTCATCATCTATGACAGGATTGTGTGTTCCAAGGGATCCATCATCTTGGTAATAATCAGTGGCAGTTAGGTCATTCAATTCATCACCTTCATCATTCAATGTCTCAGCCATGAAGAGTTTTGCTCTGACCTTGCAAGCTGCCCACCATTCACCATTAGCTCTGTTCCCGCTTTGTGGGTATCTTGTATAGTACACTTGTTGTGCTTGTTCGGCTAAAACGAATGGCTCATTTGAGTGAAGTTTTGATTTATGCTTGATGTCAACTAATCCATATCTCTCATCAACATTGACTCCATTTATCGGGTCAAACCAATGACATTGTAAAAGAAATACTCTATTCTGATTTCCTACATATGACAATTCCAATGTATCTTCAACGATGCCATAATAGTCGAAGTCATTCTCACCATATATACTACCTCTAACACATACGCCACTATTCATGGTAGCTTTATTTTGTCTGTACACCTTAGTATGAAATCTGTACCCATTAACTATTAAGTCATAGTAAGAAGTCACGGACTTGGATGGACCATAACTTATCTCTCGTATCATTTGATCCTCGACTTGGCCTATATTAACCTGTATCATTACATAGACGGTAGATAGTTGTAACATGTAGCATAATGAACATTAAATTTAATATGATAGATCACTATTATGGATAAAAAGACTCACTAGATGTTTTAGCCACCTACTGAAGTCCTTATCTCGAGCTTCCAATATTTGATCATCAGTGATATTGGGATTAGTTTCCCTTAACGAATCCTCGAATTTTCTAATCAATACAATAATTAATATTTAGCATAAATTTAGCACATTAATAACAAATTCATTAGATAGAGAGTAAACTTACTGGAGATAAGGTTCTACTTCTCCACAATTTACAAGCACATATGTCTCAGCAATCTGAAGTTCCACATCCGTCAAGAATCTATTTCGACCTCTCCCGATAGGACGACATGGATGTTTAAAAACAGAAAATCGTTCATTAATTGTTTCTTCCCCACCATCGTCATTCCGAGGAACTTGAGTGCGCCTGGTCTGTAGGTGGGGATCAAAATACATGGAAGCAAAATTGGAAATTTCTTCTAAAATATACGCTTCACAAATAGATCCTTCAACTTTCGCCTTATTTCGGACCTTTCTTTTCAAGTACAGCATACACCTCTCAAAGGGGTACATCCACCTGTAATGCACTGGTCCTCCAACCTTAGCTTCATAAGGGAGATGCACGACTAGATGTTCCATCACGTCAAAGAATGTTGGAGGGAAAATCTTCTCTAACTTGCAAATTGTTTCAATGATAGAAAGCTCTGCATTCTCCATGGTGGAAGCACGAATTTCAGTTGCACAAACTTCTTTAAAGAACAAGCTTAGTTCTGTTAACGGTCCCCATATAGGTTTTGGCAAGATATCACAAAATGCCGGGGAATTAACCTTTGCATAAAAACATGACAATCGTGACTTTTCATTCCATATATCTTCCCGCCATCTACATTGATGCAACGTGCGATATTCGATGCATATCCATCGGAAATTTCAACTGTTTTATCCACTCACACACCATCCTTCTTTGGTTGGCATCCAAGACATACGTCGCCTTTGGTTTTTTACACTTGCCATTCTCAACTATTAGCTCCAAGGTAGGACGTTTGCATATTATCTTCAAATCTTCTCTTGCATTTGCATTATCTTTTGTCTTGCCCTTTATGTCCATGACAAGTGTTGAAGATATTATCAAACACGTTCTTCTCGACATGCATAACATCTAAATTATGTCGTATTAGATTAGTGGACCAATAAGGCAATTCCCAGAATATGCTCTTCTTCACCCAATTGTGGTGTATACCAAAGCCATCTTGTTTTTGTTTACCTGAATTCAAGCCGAATATGATTTCCTTAAGTTGAGTCACTCTATTCAAGACATCTGTCCCACTCAGCCGTTGCGGTGGATTAGATTTTTCCACTGTTGATCTCTTAAAAGAGTTTCGATCACGGCGAAATGGATGATCAAAAGGCAAAAATTGACGATGACAATCAAACCAACAACATTTCCTACCGTGCTTCAACACAAATGACTTACTGTAATTCGTACAAAGCGGACAAGAAAGTTTTCCATGAGTGCTCCACCCAGATAGCATTCCATAGGCTGGAAAGTCACTTATTGTCCACAACAAAGCCGCTTTCATATCAAAATTTTGCTTCTTCCAGGCATCATAAGTTTGCACCCCAACATCCCACAATATCTTCAGATCATCAATTAGGGGTCTAAGATAGACATCTAAATTTTTACCAGGTGACTTTGGTCCAGGAATCACAAGAGTGAGAAATATGTATTCTCTTCTCATACACATACTTGGAGGTAGATTGTACGGTGTGACAAAAACAGGCCAACATGAATATGGTGTGGTTGAACCGCTGAATGGATTAAAACCGTCCGTGCACAGGCCAAGCCTAACATTTCGAGCATCTAGGGCAAATGTAGGATGGGTAGCGTCAAATCACTGATTCATCTTGATGCACTCCATCCGCATGCCAAGTCATATACTGTGCAGTGTTTTTGGACATAAATAGACGTCGGAGTCTTGGCACAATGGGAAAATATCGCAACACTGAGTGCGGCACATCCTTCTCATTCGATGAACGTCCCGCCTTCGGTTTGAATCGTGGGTGTCCACATACTAAGCAAACTGAGTAGAGTCTCTTGTCACTGTATTCTTTGTAATACAACATGCACTTGATTAAGACACGCATCATCTATCTTCTCATATCCTAATCCCAACTCACGAACCATTCTCTTCGATTTGTAGAAGTTTTCGGGTAACCTTTCGGCTTTGGAAGCATGCTCTTAATGATGACAATCATTCTATCATAACAACTCTCACTCATGTTAAACTCTGACTTCAAGTTCAAAAGTTGAGTTACAACTGACAATTTTGTGTGCTTATGGCAACCATCCCATAAAGGTTCGTCAGCGTCTCTGAGCAAGTCATAAAACTTCGCAGCTAACGGATTTGGATCCTTTTCTAAATCTTGAGCTTCTGGATTTAACCTATCACTTGCGGCATCCATAACCATATCCACGTATGGATTCCTAGGCTCCACTTCATCATCATGGGCAATGGATGTTGAGCTGCTATCCCCCCATCTGTCCTCACCATGAATGGTCCAATTTACATAACCATCTACAAATCCGTACTTATACAGATGTTGTTCTACCCCAAATACCTCCCTCCAAGCACGATTCTTACATCTAGCACATGGACAAAGGACACGATTTAATGCATCAATAATTGTCGGGTCTCCTTGAGCAACCTAATGAAATCATCAACTCCATCCTTGAATTCTTCACTTACATAGCCGGTAGGATCATTTCTTCGTAACATCCAACTTCGATCGGGTCTCATGATTGCTTTGAAATTGGTTTAGCACATTAATACGAATCCTTATATCAACTGGTCCTTCTTAACATGGTATGGCCCTATCCCATTCGCTAAGAAACTTTTTCAAAGACTTAGTTAATAGTTATTCCTTAAATCTCATATTTTATACTTGATGAAATTTACTTGACATTTCCCATTGGTCTCCAAGTGCATGACTATAACGCAGTGAGATCTACCACGTTTAAGTATACACCCAGAGAACAAAAGGAAATGTAGCGAGACCGAAATTTCAACAAGTATAAGATATGAGATTTAAATAATAACTATTAACTAAGTGAAGGAAAAATTTCTTACCAAATTGTCCCACTTGGACAATTCAAGATTCAATACAATGAGCGATTTAACAATAAGTATATGTGCTCATTCATATTGAATCTCAAACGAGAAACTAAGGTTTTGCTCAAATCTTCACTTGAATAAGAAAATAAAACTTTAAGCATATGTTAAAGCACAATCAAAAGTTAAATCAAACCAATATTCTTAACACATAATTCGTTAGAAATTCATAACTTTTATTTTCAACATCTAAGATTTGATGTCATATTTAGATAGTCCTAAATGTACCTCATAGGAGAGAAAAACATAAATAAAATGTAAGTTTTCACTGGCCACAATGACATAGACAACATTGATGAATATGTTAGGAACACTACTGCTAGAGCTTTCAGTGTTGTTGCCTCTGCTCTTGGTATACCTGCACTCTTACCCTTCTTGAAGGTCGTTTATAAGAGTAAGAAATCATGGCAAGCTCGGCACACTGGGATTAAGATTGTGCAACAGATTGAGAAGGTGAAGTAGTGTGTAAGGAATTGGAAGCCCTATACGCAAATTGCTATAGTAAGGAAGTCATGATCATTCTGATTCGTGAATTTCAGTCGCCTGATGAAGAAATAAACCAAGTTGTTCTGAATGTGGTGAAGCAGTGTGTGATAGAGACAGTATCATGTTAGGCTTGTAAGCGGGTTATAAAGGTATTCTAATACTTGCTTAACATGCCAGTGGTGTTTTGTGACAAACTGAATTAGTTTAAGCACTTAGTTGCAACACGAAGTTGAAAAGTAGCTTAAAATGACTTAGGAAATAGCTTTAAAGGCTAAGTTGAGAGAAACAAGTATAGAGAAATTGATTTTAGGTCACAAATGAGTTAAGTAAGATACAGTTAAAATTTGAGAAGAATCGAGTCAGTTTGGTATTTTTAAGTATCTTGGTTGTGTATTTTAATATCGATTGACTAGTAGAAGATATGAAAAATAAGAATAAAAGTGAACCAAAGACAATTTAAATGAATCCTAATATTTATTTTATAGTTGTTGGGAAGTTGAAAAAACTTGAATTAATATAACTTAAGTGTTCTTAGCATATAAAAGTTCTAACACTAGAACTTAAATTTCGATTTTCCCCTTAACCCGTGACCCCTAGCGAAAAACAAAAGAAAAGAATAGAACCGAATGAAACAGAGAAACGAAGGGGAGAAAGAGATAAAGGAGAAGAAAGGAAAGGAAGAGGAAAAGAAGAAGAGCAAGGCTCAAAGGTTGGTCATCACCTAAAGGTAGGAGATTTCTATTCTTTTTCTCTCTTTGTTCTTTTGAATGGGGTTAGAGATTTGGAATGGAAAACTGGATTTGGAGAGCAAAATCCTAGCTCTTAGCTTGATTCTTGCTTCCAATAATTAAGTTAGGATAATTTTAGTCTAATAAGTATTAGATAGTCATTTATAACTCAAACCAACCATTTTGGTTCATGATAGAGAATCTTGGAAATGGATTGGAGAAAAATGAGAATTAGATTATGATTGATTGACTTTGATCATAATCTAAGTTTAATGAGTTAGATACTAGTTAGTTGATGGATTGGAGCCCTTGCAATTCATAGTTTCCTTTTAATGGTTAGTTGAAAAAAGTAGGGTTTTAGTTGGAAGTTTGAGTTTAAATCCATCATCGATGAGTTGAATTAGTGAATGGATGATCCATAACATGATTAGAGACCATTATTAGGGTTGGAAAACAAGACATTAGAATCCATGATTTGAGGATTAGAACATTCTGGCAGCCAGTAAACCAGATTGCATAACTTCCTGGTTAGAAACCAAGATTATACAATACATAATTTTCCGGGTGTATTTGTAGAATCAAAAACTAGTGACCCTTTAGACAGCCTGTGGGTGTTTGTATAAGCTATAACTTGAGCTACAGGCATCGGAATGACATGATTTTCCTTTATGTCATTTTAAAGCTAAGACATAGGGCTACGTGTGGTAAAAATTTCAGAATTTTACACCAAGCCAAACAGTACCAGTTTCGGTTTGAATCCTAAGGCAGATTCTGCAGAAAATGCATTCTGGCAGCCAGTAAACCAGATTACATAACTTCCGAGCTACCCTGACAGCCTGTGGTGTTTGTCGCATAACTTGAGCTCATGATTTTTATGTCATTTTAAAGCTAAGACATAGGGCTACGTGTGGTAAAAATTTCAGAATTTTACACCAAGCCAAACAGTACCAGTTTTGGTTTAAATCCACATGAAAAATGCCAGAGGTCCGTTTCATTTTAAAGCTAACATGTAAGGCTTCTTGCCTGCAAAATTTCATAATTTTCCTGGGTGTATTTTGTTCCCAGTTTCAGTTTAAAGTCAGGGCAGAAATGGGTAAACCAGTGAATTCCCTATTTTTGCTTGTGTAAAATGTCGCATAACTTTAGATACGCTTATCCAAATGAGGTGAGGTTTGTGGCATTGGAAAGATATAAGAGAGATCTATCTTCACCTAAAATTTCAGAATTTTCTAAGTTCAGATGCATATTTGGTGCAATCTTGAAAATCAACCTTTTTAGGCAAGTTTTGGAGGTATTTTGGGATGGTTTCAATCCTAGAAATACTAGTAACTCCTTTAATAGTTAAAGTTGAGTTAGATAGGCAAGTTTTGTGGTAAATATTTTACTCTCTCAATAAGTTTTGCGAGACATTCTCATTATGTCATGCAAGTGACATATAATCCTAAAGACACAAACACCTTCACAGTGCATCTCTTGATTGCAACATAAAGGTATATATGTGTTTTTATAATTAACGTATGAAGCAATGCAATGAATAAGGATGAAACTAACCTTGACTCAAGAAGACTCCAGATGAATCAAGACTCAGGGAACAAATGTTGCACTTGCAACAAAAATGCCTTTACCAAGCTTAGATAGTAGAAAGAACAAGAAAGGCAACAAGAACACTGCACCCATAGCATACAATCAAATAATATTTTACATATCCACCTCTTTCAAATCAGGTTCAAAGTTATGATCTAAATAAGAGCATTTCAGACAAGGAACTCAAATCTAAACATAAATAAGAGAACAAAAATCATAGCATTAAGCCCCTTTGCACCTTACAAGTAACTATGTCTGAGTGGCTCAAGGAACTACGAACATATTAAGGTTATCTATGAGATTTACTAGGTATACTAGATGCACATCTTGATTAATTCATGTATAAGAGTTTACTAAAAATAATTCTTATTCATCTTGAAAATAATGTTTCACTTGCAGCAAAATCAAATAAAGCAAACCAGAAACCAAGACCAAAAAAAGATAAATATCAAACCCTTATGCCCGCCAAAGTTAATAGGCATATGATTTTTGCCCTTAGTACCTTTTGCTTTTCTTCATATCATAGTTAGATCATATATCGAAATATAAATATATATGTAGGCAAATTAACATAAGTATACAAACAATAATTATTGTTACAATGTAGAGCAAAAGCAATGCTATGCATTTAGTATTGTTTTGAAGAGACTAGGATATGTAAAGCTCCACATAAAATCCTTTCAAACATTTTTGTGGTGGTGATCCAGGATGCATCAAGAGATGTTAGTTCAAAGGCAATCCAAAAGGCCCTGAAAAAGTTACCTCTTAAGGTTGGAGATCAGCTTATAATTGTTGCTATTCTTGATTGGTTTAACAGTCCCAATACATTTTCTTTTTTTGGAAGAAAGCTTTGTAAGGATTCATTTACTTTTTCTTTGTCCACCTTTAATTTGATAAAAGGAGAGGAACACAGAAGAATATGAAATGAGATGCATAACATAAAGAAAAGTGCACTTAGAATCAGGATTTGTCCCAGTACGTTTTCTTTAGGAACTGATTATTAGAATTTAGAATCTATCATTAGGCAAAGTGCACTTAATCAAGATTTGCATGCCAACACGGAAGAAGCATACCTAGAGTTGGATGATTCAAAAGGTAGTTTACATAACTTGACATTTTACATATTTGAGAATCTTACTCAGGGCATTATGTTTTCTGCAAATGACAGTTAGAACTTGGAAGTGTGACAATCAAACTATAATAAACATTTTACCCAAACTCTTTCTTAATGTACCTTATCTAGAAAATTATAACTGAAGCAAAATCATCTTTTTCTTGAGAACTATATATATATATATAATTCTTTTTCTCCATTTTCTTTTCTCTGTTTCAGATTTTTTTTAGGCCAGATAGTATATTCTACCTCTGAACTTGTACAAATAGCAAACAACATCATATAACAACATTAAATCAGCAAATGAACATAAAGAACCAAAACCAGAGGTACTCAACTCAAATCTACTTGTTTAACCAACTAAACGAAACTAAAATGGTCAAATAAACAACAAAATTCACGAAGAAATTGAGTCGATATGTCAAGCATAGCCTAAATCTATCTCCCTAGCTTTTGTACAATAAATGTAAAGAGAGTTGTAGTGCACTTTCTAATTTGAATTATTGTATCACAGCAATAATTCACCAACGTGGACAAAAAAGTCTTGTTCTTCAGGTGAGGCATGGTTGTGGAGAAAATATGGTCAGAAAGAAATTCTAAACATGAAGTACCCAAGTAGCTCCAAATTTACTCTTACAAGCATTCCAAATTATTTCAGTAACTATATGTTTGGGCTTATGTCATACATGGTCTATATGCAGAAATTATTACAGATGCGCTTATAAGAATGATCAAGGATGCCCTGCCACAAAGCAAGTTCAAAGATCTGGTGGCTATGCTTTTGTCATTCCTTCTTTTTTTTTTCGATTACAATAAATCTATTTGCTCATTTTTAAAATTTTAAAAATGTAGTTTTATGGGATAAATTTATCGTGACAACTTGCTTCTCATGAGATAATAGAGGAAATACAATTAAAAATGCCTTCAAATCGTGATGAATGCATTATTTTTAGGCGGGGGGGGGGGGACTGACAAGTTGATAAAGAATCCATTGGCTTTCAAGCATGTTAAACAAACGTAATATTCAATTTAACTTCACCTCTCAAATCTTAGCAATCAGTGAAGATAATTTCTCTCTCTCCCTCTCTTCACTTATACAGCTTCTTTACCAGGAAAAACCTGCAAGTCAATTTTGTTGTAAAATTAAAGCAAAACGAAAATCCCAACAAACTTCTGTAAGATATGATAACTTCAAATGACAAGGGCACATTCAGTCTAGAAAAGTGTCCAAAATTATTTTTCCCCATATTTTAGAAGATCTTCTAACAATTTTCCAGATGGAACAAGTCCTAGTAGATTCTTACTTTTCAGTATAAATAGCATCAATAGGATCTTGGCCACAAATATGATGCAAAAATGAGGAATACCGGGATCACTAGCACATCACAGCAGGAAATATGGATCAAATGGACTGATAAAAACTGATAGAATAGAAGGGAACGAAGAAGGAGGCAGAATGATGGAAGAAAGAAGAAAGAAATAATGGAAGAAGGCTTACCTGCAGAAGGAGGGGAACTCACTCGCGTCGCGTGGCTGCCGTGCTCAGCTCCGGGGAAGGGCTTGGGTGGCGGAGGGGAAGATCGTACGGCTGTGGGTGGGAAGGATATTTGATTTGGGGAAGGAGAGCAGAACACTAAACCTAAAGGAGACGTTTTGTAAATCCGCGGGATTTCTAATTTAGCGAGGGAAATTAATCCCTCGCAATTTCCTCGCAATTCCCTCGCTGATTTTAGCGAGGGAATTTTATACCTCGCAAATCTCTCGCTGATTTTAGAGAGGGAAATAATACCTCGCAAATCCCTCGCTGATTTTAGCGAGGATAACATATTCCCTCGTAGTTCCCTCGCAAAATTTAGCGAGGAATATAATCCCTCTCACTTCCCTCGCTAATATTAGAGAGGGAATTAATTTACTCGCTATTGCTTCGCTATTTACCAGTTGTGGATTTTGTTTTGAATTTTAGCGAGGGAAGGTATTTGCCTCGCTAATCCCTCGCAATTCCCTCTCTAATTAGCTAGGAAATTGCGAGGGAATAATTTCCTCGCAAATTTCCGTCGCTAATTCATAATTTTCTTGTAGTGTGGCTTTGTCTACCGCTAAGGCTGAATATGTTGCAGCCGGGAGTTGCTGTGCTCAAATCCTATGGATGAAGCAACAACTCTTAAACTACGGTCTTCAGCTTGATCACATCCCGATAAGATGTGATAACACTAGTGCAATAAATATCTCTAAGAATCCCATACTGCATTCCAGAACAAAGCATATAGAGATAAGACATCACTTTATCAGAGATCATGTACAAAAAGGGGATTGCATTCTTGAGTTTGTTGAAACATCTAAGCAACTTGCAGATATCTTCACTAAACCCTTAGCAAAAGAAGCATTCTTTTATATTCGAGGAGAATTGGGGCATAATTGATCAATCCAATATTTAATTTACTTGTTTATTGCTGAATTTTATCGTGATTATATGCTTTCAATTTCATAAACGTATGCTTCTGTGTTAGTTTTATTCGAATAAGAAAAGGCTTTATTCGAATAAGCTCCTTTACTGCTTGTTAAAATGTGTGTTGAACATCAGCCTAATTCGAATAAGAACTCAGTTTATTCGAATAAACTGATTCCTCTGTTAAATCCTGTGTGTTTTTCTTCTCTGTTTATTCGAATAACACCCTTCCTATTCGAATAACCAGAAGCCTTCATTTATCAGTGTTTCTTTCTGCCCTCTGCTTATTCAAATAAGTCCCTCTTTATTCAAATAAACAGAGTCCTGCTTTCATCAGGTTCTGGTCTTAGTCTCTGTCTATTCGAATAGACCCCAGGTTATTCGAATAACTTGAACATGGTTCTATCAGTGTTGACTGATTGGCCTCAGTCTATTTGAATAACTCCCATAGTTATTCGAATAAACCCTGTCAGCTAGCCAAAACGCTTGGCTTTCCCAGTTGTTTTATTCGAATAGAACCCTTCCTATTCGAATAAACCCTAGCAGCCACACCTTTTCAGTTTCCTGCGCGCACTGTCACATGCTCTTTCCAAGGGTTTATTCGAATAAAACTCAGTTTATTCGAATGAACACGGGTTTCCTTTAAATAACCCCCTGCGCGCCCAAAACGTTTTCACCCTCCATCTTCTCTTCTCTTCACGTCTCCTTAGCTCCTGCCATCTTGCTTAACCCTGTGTTTTCACTCACTCTTACCTTCCTCCTCCATGGCCTCCTCCTTCAGCAAGCGTCCTCGCATGAAGAATGCTCCAGGCACCAACCCTCTTGATCTGAGAAGGCTCTCCTCCAATGAAGAGCATCGTGCACGCTTCATCTTGCACTTCTGGGAGTGAAACTTGGTTCAACCCAAGTACCTGGATCTCTCCTTCTTCCAGCAGCATCGCGGCTTCGACTTCCTGACTCTACTGCAAAACCAGGGAGTTCTTTAGTTTTGCTCTCACCAGGCCACCATATATCCAGCTTTGGTGAAGATGTTCTTCTACAATCTGGCTTTCGATGGCCAGAATCTCCTCTCCGAGGTATGTGATCAGAACATTGTGATCACACCGCTGGACTGGCTGACTTTGTTCGGGCTGCAGTTCTCTGGCGCCCTTGTAGAAGATGGTGACACCCCGTTTCTTGAAGAGTTCAACAAGCTTCAGGCAGTTGAAGACCTGCTGAAGCCTGGCCTAGCCCTGCCTGACATGGGTCTCAAGGGTGGAATGCTAAAGAGCCAAGATAGGCTTCTGCATTACACCTATGCTCACATCCTGGCTCCTCGTGGTGGCAATTACGCCTACCTCGGCGAGGAAGATGTCTTCATGTTGTGGTTTCTGAAGAATGGCCATCAGGTCAACTGGCCTGTGTTCATCATGAGGCACATGATGAGGGCCAAGGGCAAGGAGAAATCTGACTTGCCTTATGGCATTCTTGTCACTACCTTGCTGAGCAAATATTCTCAAGTCTTGGAGACTGAGCGGGCCATTGCTCTGACTCACCACAACGTCTTTGGTGCTCACACCTTACGGAAGATGAAGATGATCTAAACCGATGAAGGCTGGGTGTACCTAGATGAGGTTGCTGAGGATGAGCTTGACCCTGCTGATGCCCCTGCTGTTGCCCCTGCTGCTCCTGCTGATGCACCTGCTGCTGCTTCTTCTTCTCCGATCACCCTAGAACAGATCATGGCCACCTTGCAAGATAACCGAGCTTACATGGAACATACCTTCTCTATTCTGTTTGATAGAATAGAAGGCGTTGAACGTGAGGTTGTTGCTCTTCGATCTGCTTCACCTGCTCCTGCACCTGCTTCTTCACCACCACCTCCAGATGCTTACTTCTAGGAACTTTGGTTCTTAGGCTATCTATTTTTTTGGCTTCATGTTATTTATTTCTGGCTTGTGTAATTCACTCTCTTTGTTATTAATGCATAAATAAAATTTTCTGTTGATCTAATGCTATGAGTACATTTCCTTTTATGCATTCTTATATATGTTTATGGGACTTACCCCTCCTTTTTTGCTCATGACAAAAAGGGGAGAAATATTTGATCATTTGACTTTAATTGAGAAAAGACAGGTAAATTTAAAATAAGATTGGATTCAAATTGAAAGGGGGAGCTGCGCACATATCTGATATACATTACCTCTTATAATTAAAGAGGGGGAGTAAGCTTTTATACTTCTTTTGTGAATTCTAATTATATACACTAACGCTTTTCTCATTGATAGTCTCATTGATAGTTTGTCATCATCAAAAATGGGAGAATGTGTTTGAATGTATACTTTTGAAGACTTGTTTTGATGATAACAAACGTGAAGAATAAATGAATATGATAAATAGACCAAGTCCAATTTTATATTTGATTAGCATTAAGACTTGGGATCTATTGTACGGAGCTCACATTGATATCTCTTTGTTTTTGAAAGAAAAGATAAAGCTTGTTTTTAAACTTAGTTTTCAAAACTTTTTCTGAACTAAGTTATTCGAATAGAACCTAGTCTATTCGAACAAATCCTTTTACGAGACTCTGTGCTTAAAGCTCTTATTCAAATAGCATGGCCTTTTATCTGAATAAATGAGGTTTTTCAGAACTGTGCTTTAAGTGAGTTATTCGAATAACTCATACGTTATTCGAATAAAACTATTCTGTCTGAACTTCTTTTAAACCACGTTATTCGAATAGATAAGCTGTTATTCGAATAACCCTTCGCTTTTAAACTCTGGTTTTAACATGAGTTATTCAAATAACATATTGGTTATTCGAATAACCCATTTCGAGATGAGTTTTTAATTTGGTTTCGAAACAGTGTTATTCGAATAAGCTTTTGCTCTATTCGAATAAACACGAAGCTTTTGTTTACGTATATGGAAACAGACAGCTTTCAAATTTGTTTTAAATGCTATTAATTATACCTAAACGGCTGTCTCCGTGTTTTTTCCTATAAATAGCAAGCTTGGGTCACGAATTTCTTTGCCCATAACTCTGAATTATTTTCTAATTACTCTGTTTTGTGAAAACTATTTTCTACGCTCTTTTTGATTAAAAACTTTGAGATATTTCTGTGAGAGCTCCTTTAGCACTTCAATTTGTATTACTTACTCTGAGTGAGAGTTTCTCTTCATCTATATTCTGATATTCTGTATCGAGGGTGAGGTATCCTTCAAGGTTTGTATAAGGGTGAGGTATCCTTGCAGGCTGAGACTTTAGTACAAGGGTAGAGTGTCCCTGTGTGTGAAAAGTGCTCTATTTTGTAATGGTAGCAAGCACCTATTGAAACTTGTATACTTAGTGAAAAATCTCGATTATTGAGGACTAGACGTAGACCACAAATGGGTTAGTGGTCGAACCAGGATAAATACTGTACCTGCTTCTCTTTTCCCTAATCTCTTTATTTTATGCAATTTAATTTACTGCACATTTATTTTTCATTGCTCTTTATTGTTTCTTTTCTTCTTCTCGTTCCTTCTGTGCATTTATTTATTAAGCTTTTAATATTTGTCTTATTTAAAAAGAGTTTTTGCGAAAAAGTTTTATACTCAATTCACCCCCTCTCTTGAGTACTGGAAGCCACTTGGTAACAGTGCTGGGCTTGGACTTATCCTTGCCCTTGCCCTTCTACTTGTCCTTGGGCTTTTTCTGTTGTTTCTTACCCTTATTCTTTTGGACCATCATTATGGCCTTTCCCTTGCCTTTGTTTATGTTTTGCTCAACAGTTCTCAATATGCCTAGCAACTTTGGTAATGATTTGTCAATTTCATTCATGTTGTAGTTCATGACAAATTGACTAAAACTTTTCGGTAATGATTGCAAGACTAAGTCAGTGGCCAACTCTTGGCCCAGCAAAAAACCAAGTCTCTCTAGGTTTTCAATGTACCTAATCATCTTGAGTACATGAGCACCAACAGGGCTTCCTTCTACCAGTTTGCATTGAAACAATGCTTTAGAGACCTTATATCTCTCATGCCTGACTTGCTCTTGATAGAGCTTCTTAAGGTGTACGATCATATCATAGGCATCCATGTTCTCGTGTTACTTTCGGAGCTCAGAGTTCATGGTGGCCAGCATTAGATATCCGATGTCCAAGGCATCATCTTGATGCTTCTTATAAGCATCATTTTCAATTCTAGGGGCATTAGTAGCAAGTGGCTCTGGAATAGGCTGCTCTAGTACATACAGCTTTTTCTCTTGCTTGAGGACAATCCTTAAATTCCTATACCAGTCTAGAAAATTCATTCTAGACAACTTGTCCTTCTCAAGGATGGATCGCAGTGATAAGTTACTTAATGTGTTTGTTGCCATAGTAATCTATTGACAGAAATATGCAAAATATAAGTATCATGCCATAAATATATTTAATGAGGTCTTTTAATTAAATATGCCTGCCACTATTTTTTCAAGTCAATGACCCTCAGCATTGACTCAGAAAATCCCATTGTAAGATTTCCTAGTGGGCCAAGATCCATATTTCACCTAGTTTTGAGTTAGCTTTGGCTGATCACCCAAAATTCAGTTTTTTAGGTAGGAAAAACTTTCCAATTACATCACATGTAACTCTTGAATAGTTGAGTGAATAACACTTATTCCAATCTATCTAATGGACTAAAGCCCAACTTCATGCCTCTAAGCTTTCAATCCTATTGAAATGGCCTAGTTAAGTCAGACCTAATAGTTGGCAGTTGGATATTACTCTTATCCCATCGCGTCTTACTAATATAGATAAAGGCATCCAGCTTTGGCAGACTTGTACTTGATTGATACTAGTCATGACGAGTGCCACACATTGGAAGGCATCACATAATGACTTAATATTTACTTTGAGGGAATTTTTTATTATTATTATTATTAGTTCTCACCATTTATTAAACTGTTTATCATACCATAAATATTATCCATGCATCTTATACATATAAAGCATATAACAAAAGTGACATGGTTATGGCCCCCTAAGAGAATAGCATTAACTAAGCTAGCTTCACCAAGCGTCTCCCACCAATGTCCTCACTTGATGCCGTCTTCTTGCCTCCACATCAAGATTACATTATATAGAAACCTATTTTACATTCAAGAGGAGTTAGGTGAGAAGAGAATGTACAATCAGAATGTAGAGATAAAGGCACGACAGGCAGGTCGTATTTATAAAAAAACCAAAATAGCATAAAAAGAGAACTAAGGCCATAACCATGCACCATGCATCACAAAGAACATACAAACTCAAAATAATAATACATTATTAATTTCGTGAGTCATAAAAATGGATAGAAAATATCGTGCTTTCGAATAACACACTACGCAGAGATAGCACGAAGGTCCCAAAAATTTGAACCAAATACAAGAGCTGAATCTCTTGTGCCTCCCTTGACGACTTGAACCCTAAACCCGAAAACACATGAACACTTCATGCGCCACGGGGAACCCTTGTGCTGTTGTTTAACACTTGAACCCTTGCGCCTCCTTGACGGCTTGACATCAACACTTGATGTTGTTGCCGTAAAACAGGAATAGGGTTTCCAAAACCCCTTGAGCTGCGCCACTTATGCAGAAGTAAGGATTTCATAACCCTTGCTACCGCAAACCAAGAACAAGTTTTCCTAAACCCTTGCGCCGCGAAATGAGAATAAGGATTCCAAAACGTTGTACGTATCATATACATACCAAAAAGCTTCACAAAAACATACATCTCAAAACAAAATGGTTTTCTCAGAACATATGAACATCTTCATGGGTTTTTGAAAACAACATCACAGTTTTGCATACATCACATAAAACAGAATATGTTTTCGCAAAGGCGTTTCACTCATTTTTTCTGAAATAACATATTAAAGATCATATCTTTTATCAAAAAATAAGAACAGCAAACATGTTATCTCATGCAAAATGAAAATAGAAATCTGAATCATGCTTTCGCAAGACTCTGTAATACCACTGTTGGGAATTGCGGATACATCACGCAGTGGAAAAATAGGATTCCCACCAAGGATCCATGCGAAAAAGCTATAATCTGAATCTTTAAATTGTTTACCTGTTGAAGCATGATCAAAGGAAGTGATGTGAATCACCAACACCATAACAGTGACGATGTCTCTGCGGTATCTACACGAATAGACTCATGAACGTCCAACGTTCGCAAAAAGGGAGTCTCACGTCTCTCACACAGTGCTAACTGCGAAGAGAAGAGAAGAAACCTGTCACTCTCTCACTCACTTTTCTATAGGTGCGGCTAGGGTTCTGTAATGTATGTCTTAGCAACCCCCTTAGCAGTACTATTTATAATAATGACTGCCTTAAGTGAGTGTGAGCAGTAGCTAGGTATGTTGTGTAACCCTAGACTCATTTGTTATGAGTCTGACCCATATTTGAATCCGAACCCAACTTGGATCTATTGCTCCAATTTTAGTCTGCTCTATGTGTGTGACCCTGCAGGTTCTCATTACGTTGGCAGTAATATTAAAATCCCATTTTAATATTATACGCAGTGAGTGGTATTTAGCAACACATCGTTGCTACCCAAGTAATGAAAATGTTAGTGATTTTACATAACCTTTCCGTGACTAATGTTTACGCGTCATTTAATCCTTTTGTCAAGATATCTAGATTGAACACAAGGTATGGAATACGTCACCCTTGTATAGTTCAATCCTTCGTTTCCTGATACTCGAGTAGACTTTGTAACAACAAATGAAATCAATATCTCATATTGACTCATTTGAGCATGGTCATACATTTCGCAGTCTCACTCAATCAGGGGGCTCGAAGATATCGCTCCTGTTATGTAGGAGTGCAAATCCCATCTAGGTCACTCACATCCCTCTGCATGATTCGCTGTATGTCCAATAACCAACTTTATAATCACTTTGTTACAGATGACGTTTGATGGCATTAGAACACATAACTCCTCATGTAGGAATCGTAGTGATTTCAGGTCAAAGGACCACAGACACCATTGTCACTATGAGAATCGCTTATGACACTCACGTAACGATCCATGTAGCGTTCTTATGGTGGGTCAGTCTAGTACATCATTACTCTAATATTTACCCATGTGAAGACTTGATATCTCATATCCATAACCCGTGAGATGTGGTCATCAGTCTATGCACATACTAGTCTCAATGTATTATTGTTGTCCTAGTTAACAATAATACTTGACTAGGGACATTTAAGAATAGTGTTCTAATTTTATCCAATAGGATCTCACGATCAAGTCAACCACTTGATGTCTTATGGCATCAAACTTACTATTCTAAAGACTTTATTATATTTATTAAAAAAGAACACAATAAATGAATTGCCTCATATATTAAAATTAACATAATAGAATGTATGTAAATACAGACAAATGTATCAGCCTCTAGGGTATACACCAATATAATGAGCTTAAAATTGAAAATGAGACCTTAGGACTTATTGATGCTAACTCATTATGCATGACTTGTTCTTCACTTGATAATGCATTCATTCAATTACCTTGCTCATCATGTAAATCATTTGAAAAGGAGGTTGAGGATTTGAAATATACTGTTGCAAAATTTACCTTTAGAAGAGACAATTTAAATATGTTACTAGGAAAGCAAAATTGTGTTTTTCAAAAGCCAGTTTGGGATATAATCCAAATAACCATCAAAAGTCTTGTAATAATTTCTTTGCTTCCTCAAGTACATCAAGTAGCCCATTTATCAAATGCTTTCATTGTGGTAAGAAAGGGCATAGTGCATCAACATGTAATGTAGGAAAGAACATCAACACCAAGGTTGGAACTAAAAGGGTTTGGGTTCCTAAGGACACCTTGCCCAATGCTAACACACAAGGACCCAAGAGAATTTGGGTACCAAAGATTAAAACTTGAATGTGTGTTGTAGGTGTGCTTGAAGACCAAAAGCTCAAGTTGGTATCTTGATAGTGGTTGCTCCAAGCACATAACGGGTGATGGATCCAAGTTCTCCTTCCTTGCACCAAAGAAGCATGGACATGTCATATATGGGGACAACAATAAAGGAAGGATCCTTGGTATTGGAAAAGTTAGTAAGAACTCCTCCACTTCAATTGATAATGTCTTGCATGTAGAAGGACTCAAACACAACTTGCTAAGCATTAGTCAATTATGTGATAAAGGTAATAAAGTTATTTTTTATTCAAATTGTTGCATAATTGAGGGTAAGGATGACAAGCAAGTTAAATTTGTTAGTCATAGAATTGATAACATATATATGATTAACCTTGATGATATTACCTCTCAAAATGTAAGATGTCTTATGAGTAAAGAGAGTGATTCATGGTTGTGACATAGGAGAATTGCCCACATTCATATGAATTACCTAAACAAACTAGTTTCTAAAGATTTGGTGGTTGGTCTTCCAAAGCTCAAATTTGAGAAAAATAAACTTTGTGATGCATATCAAAAAGGTAAACAAGTAAAGGTTTTTTTTAAAGCTAAAAATATTGGCACTTCTACTAGACCTTTACAACTTTTGCATATGGATCTTTTTGGACCATCAAGAACTATGAGCTTTGGGGGCAACTACTATGCTTATGTGATTGTGTATGATTACTCTAGATAAACATGGACTCTTTTCCTTGCTCATAAGAATGATGTCTTTCATGCATTTAGAAAACTTGCAAAGGTTATTCAAAATGAAAAGAATTGTAGCATCGTATCCATAAGAAGTGATCATGGTGGGGAATTTGAAAATCATGAATTTGAATTTTTTTGAAATGAAAATGTCATTGAGCATAATTTTTCTACTCCTAGAACTCTACAACAAAATGGAGTGGTTGAAAGGACAAATTAATCTTTAGAAGAGTTAGTAAGAACTATGCTCAATGAAACAAGTCTTCCTAAGTATTTTTAGGCAAATGTGATAAGTACTGCTTATTATATTATGAATAGGGTTCTAATAAGACCCATTTTAAAGAAAACCCCTTATGAACTATACAAAGGAAGGAAACCAAACATTTCTCACTTTCATGTCTTTGGCTGCAAATGCTTTGTTTTAAACAATAGAAAAGATAACCTTGGAAAGTTTGATGCTAAATCCGATGAAGGAATATTTCTTGGTTACTCACTTAATAGCAAATCCTTTCGTATTTATAATAAGAGAACTATAACTATTGAAAAATCAATACATGTTATTTTTTATGAAACTAACCCAAATGGACCGAGAAAGGATGTTATTAATGATGTTGCATAAACTCTATCTAACACACACTTAGGAGACAAAGAAGAAGAGCAAAAGAGAGAAAGTCAAAGAGAGGAAGCACCACCACAACAAGAGGAGGAAACTTCAAATGATTTTCCTAGAGAATGGAGAACTTCAAGATATCATCCTCTTGATGAAGTAATAGGTGATGTATCAAAAAGGGTAATCACTCGAAACTCTCTTAGAGATGCATGTAATCATTTGGCTTTTGTCTCTCAAGTTGAACCTAAAAACATAAATGAGGTCATTAATGATGAACATTGGATCTTGGCCATGCAAAATGAACTAAACCAATTTGAGAGAAATCAAGTTTAAGATTTAGTTCTAAGGCCTAATGATCATCCTATAGTTGGTACCAAATAGGTCTTTTAGAACAAACTTGATGAAATGGACTTAATAATAAGAAACAAAGTTAAGCTTGTTGCTAAAGGTTATAATCAAGAAGAAGGAATAGATTATGAGGAAACATATGCTCCCGTAGCTAGATTAGAGGCCATTAGAATGCTACTTGTATATACATGCATCATGGGTTTCAAGCTTTATCAAATGGATGTTAAAAGTGCTTTTTTAAATGATTTCATATAAGAAGAAGTTATGTGGAACAACCTTCCTGGTTTTGAAGATTTTAAACTGCTCAATCATGTTTTTAAACTGAAAAAGGCCTTGTATGGCTTGAAAAAAGCTCCTAGAGCTTGGTATGAAGGGTTGAGCAAGTTTCTTTTAGAAAAGGCTTCTTTAGGGGAAAGGTTGACACTATTCTTTTTATCAAGCATAAAAAGCATGATATTCTTCTTGTTTAAATATATGTTGATGATATCATATTTGGTGCTACTAACGAATCTCTTTGCAAGGAATTTACAAATGTTATGCAAAATAAATTTGAGATGTCAATGATGGGTGAACTCAACTTCTTCCTTGTTCTCCAAATCAAGCAAACAAGGGATAGGACTTTCATAAGTCAATCCAAGTATTGCAAGGAGTTGCTCAAAAAGTATGGAATGGATAATGGCAAGCATATGGCTACACCAATTGGCACCTCTTGTTATTTGGACAAAGATGAATGAGGTAATCCTGTAGAAATTACAAAGTATAGAGGTATGATTGGCTCACTCCTTTATCTTATAGCAAGTAGACCATATATTATGTTTAGTGTGTGCATGTGTACAGATATCAAGCTAATCCTAAAGAATCACATTTATGTGCTGTTAAACGTATTATGAAGTATTTAATAGGCACTTCACAAATGGGTTTGTGGTACCCTAAGGGTGTCTCATATAGTCTAATTGGTTATTCTGATTCTAATTTTACTAGATGCAAAATGGATAGGAAGAGCACTAGTGGGATATGCCACTTGTTTGGAAGCTCACTAGTTTCTTGGCATAGCAAGAAACAAAATAATATGACATTGTCTACAGCTGAAGCTAAATATGTTGCAGCTGGGAGTTGTTGTTCTCAAATCCTTTGGATGAAACAATAACTTCTAAACTATGGTCTTGAGCTTGATCACATCCCTATAAGGTGTGATAACACTAGTGCAATCAATTTATCTAAAAATCCCATTTTGCACTCAAGAACTAAACACATTAAAATTAGGCATCATTTTATAAGAGATCATATTCAAAAAGGTGATTTCATGCTTGAGTTTGTTGAAACCACTAAACAACTAGCTAATATCTTCACTAAACCTTTAAATAAAGAAGCATTCTTTTCTATAAGAAGAGAACTTGGCATACTGGATCAATCATGCATTTAACTATTGCTGCTCAAACTAGTTTGCTGCATAATCTATCATTGTGCTGCATAAAACTTGTTATTTTACTATTGTGTGATTTTGGTGCAAAACTTGTTATGTTACTGCATAATATGCTATCTTCCTGCATATTTGGGCTCATTGCATAGTTATCTTGCTTTTAATCACTTTTGAATCCAATACTGACTTGAGCGTCGGAGTTTCCCCTAAGTTTGTTTTGCAGGTGCTTGATCCATGCTTAAGTCCCCCAATTTCCTTTAATCATGTTCCTACTGAAGAAAATTTTTTTCTGGTTCTCTTGAAGAAGAAAATTCTATGTTTGGGATGCCTTTATAGTGGTTAGTGTTAATGAAAACGAAACAAGTTAAGATGGCACAAATTGGTGTTTTAAGGACTGATTTCTTGAAGAATTTTTGGTTTTGGAAGTGCAATAATCAATTAGAAGAAGAAAATAACCTGTTATTTGGGTTTTTGGAATTATTTTGTTAAGGTGAAGTGCTCTATGCCAAGCAAAATAACCAATTATGAAGTTTCACTAATCGATTATTGGGGAATTGGAGTATCCTGGTACTCTATGGAACAAAACACTAACCGATTAAAGCCATTCTCTAACCGGTTATTTGATGAAAACAGAGGCCACGCTTTTAACACACATAACCGGTTATGTAACTCCTTTAACCGGTTATTGGCCTTCATAAAATGTCAACTGACAACCCCCCTTCATTCACGTGTGCCTCCCTTTCCTCCATTGTCATCTTCTTCCTCTTCTTCTCTCAAGCACCCACTCACAGCCACTCACTCAAACACCTCTCCCACTCCAAATCCAACCAAAATCCACCATTAAAACTCATTTTCCATCACTTTCCACCGATCAAAACTTCCATCTTCTTCCAAATTTTCACCTTTCCTCACATTTTCTCTCTCCTAAACTGAGCCCTAGCCTCTATTTTCAATAATGACAAGCAGTTCATCTCACCCCAAGCATTCTCGCTCCAAAAATCCTAATGTACCCCTGCCAACACCTATTTCACCCACTCACCAAGACTTTTCCATCAGCCTCAACATTGGAAGGTATTTCTCCCATAAAAATCAGATGAAGACATACACACTGCATTTTCACGTGCTACATCTCATTCAGCCCAAATATATAAACTGGGACTTCTTCATCAAAAAAAGATTCACATCCCTCACAAAGCTTTTAAAATTCCATGGGTTGAAAACTCTTGTCACCACCAACCCCGGGTACTTCTATCTTGAACCCACAAAAGTTTATTTCTGCAATTTAAACATTGTAGGTGGAAATCTGATTTCTGAATTTAAGAAGCATAGAATCATTATGTCACCAAGTCAGTGGACTCCCCTGTTTGGTCTCACTTATTCTGGAGACAAACTTACTGTGGAAAGTCATAGCTCATGGGAGGGATTTGATCGAAGCCAAGCTATAGCAAGCATGCTTTAACTGGGCATTCAAGTGCCAAAAGGATCTTTCACTGCTGACCTTTTGAATCTACAGGATTGTCTTCTTCACTTTGTAATCACACATATCTTGGTACCAAGGGCGAGCAACTATGCCTTGGTTGAAGAAGAAGACATTTTCCTGTTGTGGGCACTTAAAAGACGCATGAAAATCAATTGGCCTCATTACATCATGCATTATATGATACAAGCTAAGGAAAAGGCAATGATGGATCTTCCTTACACCTTATTGGTCACTAAAATTCTAGCTCAATATAATATCAACTTAAAGTACGATGGAGTTATTCACACTATCGGTCCCCACAAGTTTGGAGTAGCCTCTCGAAACCGCATATAAGTGAAGAAAGTGGATGGTGAATGGGTCTACGGTCGTGGACGTGAGGCAACAGCACAGCAAGGAGGAATTTCCACTGCCTCAGCTGATGTGCCTATGGAAGAGGCCCCTGCCACCAATGATGGCTGCATCTTGGAAGCCATTGTAAATATGCAAGTTAGTATCGAAGCCCGCATTGCAGATCTTAAAACTTATCAAGAACATAGCAACACAATTATCTATGATCGCTTGAGCACTATAGAAGATCGCCTAGATAGACTTGAGCGTCGCTATCCACCACCGGAGGATCATGGGGCTTAGGAATAGAGTACTTATTTCAGTTATAGCTTCTTTATTGTGATTAAAGCTTATCTAACCATAGTAAGTTATCTTTTGGATATGATGTTCATTATCTTAGAATCATGACATGCTTAACTATGATTAGTATAACTTGGATGTTTTTCAAATGAATGGACTGTTAAAGTATGCTTACATTGTTGTTGGATTATTACTAGATATTTGTTACATAGCAATGGTTATGAGCACCCTCTCCAAATATATATTGTCTATTTTTATTATTATGACAAAAGGAGGGGAAAGTTTTTTGTTTTGAGAAAAGAAAGGCAAAATAGCATAAGGTATATTTTCAATGGTCTTAGGATTCCAAAACAAAATGGGAGCTGTGCATCTCTGATTCAATCACCTCTTGAAAATAAAGGGGGAGTAAGTCTCTAAAACATTTTGTGTATTCCAATATTTATTTAAACTAACCTTTTCTCAATAGTTGTTTGTCATCATCAAAAAGGGTGAGAATGTGATTGGCATTGTCTAAAGCAGTGGTTTTAATGATAACAAACAAAGAAATGAATGAAAATGTAAAGGTCAAGTCCCAAGGAGCTTCAAGTTTAGAATATAAGTCTTAGATCTTGTGTAAAGGTTTTTGTAGGGTTCACACTAAGCATATTAATTTGTTTTCTCACTCAACTTAAATAAGTTTGCAAAATCATGATATATACTTGTGAAAATGGTATTTAAGTTTGAGCAAAATGGTTTTAGAAAGTTTGAAAAGATTTTAGGAATCTTTGATTGAAAAACCCTTTAGAAATCTTGCTTTTTTGACAAACCAATAACAAGTTATTACTGTTCACATAATAAGTTATTTGCCAAAACAGAAGCGCATCAATGTTTTTTTTTAAAAAGGCCTAACCGATTAGGCAATTCCTCTAATCGATGTAAGTCAAGAGCCAATTTCTAAAACTCCTAACCGATTAGGTCATTCCCCTAATCGGTTATTATGTAAGTCAGGAACCAATTTCTAAAGCTCCTAACCGATTAGGTCATTCCCCTAATCAGTTATTGTGTAAGTCATGAGCTAATTTCTAAAGCTCCTAACCGATTAGGGCATTTCCCTAATTAGTTATTTGATAAATCAGGAGCCAATATTTGAGGCTCCTAACCGATTAGGACAATCTCCTAATTGGTTATTTGGGCAACCAGAAAACACGCACAACAGCTCTATTAAGAGCATTTAATGTTTCCAACTACCCCCAATGGCTCTTAATTGCATTTGACTATAAATTTAAGTTGTTAGGCATTTATCAAAAGTTAGGAAAACAATCTGAAAATCATTCTTAAGCATTGAATATGTGTTTTCACTATCCCTTCAATCATACTCTATTTTTTAGCTTTAAAAGTCTGAATCCTTGATACCCATAAGCTTCAACTTGTATTATCCACTCTTAAGAGAGTTTCAATTCATCTATATCTTGTTTAATCTGTAAAGAGTGTGAAGTATTCCTCAAAGGATTTTAAAGGGTGAGGTATCCCTTGAAAGTAAAGGCTCAAGCACAAAGGGTGAGGTATCCCAAAGTGTTGAGTGCTCAAGTTTGTAAAGGTTGTCAAGCACCTATTTGAAGCTTAAAGTTATAGTGGAAATCTCAGGTTTTTACTTGAGGACTGGACATAAGCCACAAGTGGATTGGTGGCTAAACTAGGATAAAACTTTGTGTTTGTTTTCTCTAAACTCTACTCTTTACTTTGTGCACTATTTTATTGTATTATTTGAATTCTATCTCTCTTGACTGATTCATTATAAGTGAAATTTCTCTCACTTCTCTATCCATTCACCTCTAACAAACAATAGCTTCAAAGAAAATTATTAATCAAGGTTTTTACAAAAGAATTACGAAAATATTTTTAATACTCAATTCACCCCTCTCTTGAGTATTGAGGCCACTTGGTAACTTATTAAACTTAGTTATCTATCCAAGAATGCATAATGATAAGTGGGATCTACTTTGGATGGGTCGGGTTGCTCCTGATTTGGCTAACTCAGAACTCGGTCCAGAACACTAAGTTTTCCAGTTCAGCTGCTTAACCCGTAGTTAGATCACTAACCCAATAACAGCCTTCTGACTAGGTCAACTTCTAGTCTGAGTTATATAACTATGACTCAATTTTAATATATATTGGAAGATATTTGGGTGTTATTCTATGTGTATGAGTAGTCTAGTTACTATTCTTTATATTGTACAGTAGGGCAATCTTGTAATAATCTTTTATCTTCGTATTAATAAAATCTAAACACCATGTCAAAGAACTCATGAACTTCACTCTCCAAATTTGGTTTCCCTCTTTCTCTCTCTCTCTCTGTTATCATGGTATCTAGAGTCGGGGGAGAAAACCATTGCATGTAACCACTTGCCCATTGCACGTAGTGATCATAACATCCTATACCCACATTCTCACGAAGTGTTGGTGATATGTGTCAGTGTGCATGCCTGGCTGTGAACCATTCCAGCCTCTAAGATCTTCAACGTTCAAGTGGCTTCAACCTCAAGGAGTCTCAGAAGTCCCGACCAGTCAGGACCTAGAAGCTAGTCATCGATTGTCGCTAGACACCTTCACACACTGCCGGTCTCCTCTACATGTGGTCGTCATGCACCTCACACATTAGCTTTTTTTGAGCGAATGAGAAAATTGTGTTTCCCATATAATGTTCAGACCTTAATAGATCCTCCTTAGAGTGGATTTCTGGCCAATTCCACCTATTTTCTAGAGACTTTGAACAGTTTTAATTCATATTTCGTGTTTCTCTTATTCAAACTATTTTATACCACTTCTAAAACTTTTTCCAACTATATCCCCAAGGCATTTGATCCTCAAACCTCTTCTATAGGTGGTTCAAAGTGTTTTCTGACCATTTCGAAGATAATGGCTCTGCTACAAACTACCTGAATATGTGTTCACTCTTCAAAATTTTAGCCATGTTTGAAATCATGATTGATAAGGTGAAAATCCTTCCAAAGACGGATGTTTCTCCCAAAAATGTGGTTTCTAAGACTGCATTCATCTCTCAATTTAATAATTAAGGAAGAAGATGTACTAGTTATCATACTTGTTCAAGTGTAATCATTGTAACTGGGTTGGCCATACCATTGACCATTGTTGGATTCTACATGGAAAACCAACACCAACTACTGAGATTTCAAAATTTACTAGTCATCTATCGCAAGCTAATTTTGAAGATTTCTTAAGATGGTTTGAAGTTAGACAACTTTCTCGATCTATGACTTTAGTTGCTCATATAGGTAACTCGATTGCCTGTATATCTCAGTCACCATCCTCTAGACCTTAGGTATTTGATTTCCGTGCCTCTAATCATATCTCTAGTAACAAGCATCTATTTCCCACTCTATCCTATTGAACAAATCTTCCCATCATTACCGTAGCTAATAGCTCTCAAGCTTAGGCTAAAGGAACTAGGAAAGTTGACCTCTTACCATCACTATTTGTTGACTATATCCTTTATGTTCCTAAATGTCCTTTTAATTTGCTTTCCATTAGTCGTGTAACTCATATTCTTGATTACTTGATCACTTTTACAACAGACTTTGTTCTTATGCAGAATTAAAGTACGAAAAGGATGATTAACACAGAGCATGAGTCACATGGCCTATATCAACTCAACCTCATCTAGAGCTTGTTATGCTATAGAGTCGCCTCATTTTATTCATGCTCGATTAGGACATCCTAATATATCCAAACATTGGAGGATGGTTCCAAGTTTATTAAAGTTGTCTTGTGTTAGAATAGTTTAGAATATTTTTAAATATAGAAGTATATCATGTATATATGCGAGAACCAATTAGGATTGTAGCATATCAGGATTGTATCACTATGATTAATTGTAATTAATATTAACATCTATATATAGAGATCATGTGTGGTCTGATTAGACATACAATTCAGCAATAATCCCATTTTCTTCAAGTTGGTATCAAAGCAGGTTTCGACCCATCTCTGTCTAAATCCTAATCTGTTGCGCCCACTACTTAGCAGCAAATTTCCCTTCCTCACCGCGGCTTAATTTGGGTGAGCCCTCATTGTCGGCCTCTTTCCAGTAGATTTTTCGACGACCACCCTACCTGCAGATCTGGGTGCGAAACCCACTGCATCAGAATCACACCACCCTGATCATCCAGATCCTGAAATCACTCTATCGTTCGCCTTACCATGCGCCGCCGTAAGCCGCTGCACCAGAATCCATATGCCGACGCGTAAGATAGCGTGAGAGCTCTTTTTGACATCATTCTTCCATAGACTTGGACGAAATTCACTATAGAAGACATCCCAAGCCTTTTTGAGTCTCATCTTGGCCGTTTCTGTGATGCTTCAGATCGTGGGTGCCTCGGCCATCGTATTTTTGAGTGTTTTGTTACCAAGTGGCTCCAGTACTCAAGAGAGGTGTGAATTGAGTATAAAAACTTTTCACAAATACTTTTAAAATAAACACGAATATTGAAGCTATTAAATAAATAAAGTGAAATTACGAGAGGAAGAAGAAAAACTTTAAGAACAACAAATAAATAAATATGCAATAATATTAAACTGCGTTAAATAAAGAGATAAAGAGAATAAGAGCAGACACAATATTTATCCTGATTCGACCACTAACTAACTTGTGGTCTATATCCAGTCCTAAAGAAATTATTCGAGATTTTTTACTATGTATATAAGTTTCAATAGGTGCTTGCTACTGTTACAAAATAGAGCACTTTTCACACACAAGGAAACTCAACCATTGTGCTAAAGTCTCAGCCTACAGGGATAGCTCACCCTTATACAAACCTTGAGGGATACCTCACCTTCGATACAGAAGAGAAGAGTATAGATGAAGAAAAACTCTCACTCAGAATAGATAATACAAATTGAAATGCTAAAACGCTCTTTATGGATATCTCAAAGTTTTAGCAAAAAGAGCACAGAAAATAGGCGTAAATTGTAAATCTTGTTTTCAAAGCAAGCGTAAATTAATCAGATAGTTGGGCAACAAACAGATGAGACACATGGTCTCTATTTATAGAGTCGAAAAAGAATTTAGCCATTGTAGTAATTAATTCCATAATTAATATGAAAATATGTCTGTTTCTTTCTATATCAGAATCTCGTGTTTATTCGAATAGGACTTTAGTTATTCGAATAACATGTTCTTTTCAAAACATTTCTGAAACTGGTTATTCGAATAACATATGGGCTATTCGAATAACACTATGATAACTCCATGAAATGTAGTTATTTATGCCACATATTTGTGCTTCATGGCATGATTAGTCCTTGTTCTTATGCATATTTGGAAGGTTTTATACTTATATTTGTGGAATTCTATTTTGAGACCTTCCTTTATGTTTTTGAGCAATTTGTGCATATTTATTAATTGATTAAGTAGATTTACAATTATATTTAACTTGGTGCTTTCTCTAATGCAGGAAGGGCTCAAAAGAGACAAATTGATGTAAGACAAGGCCCAGCATTGGAGGAAAGAAGCCAAGGAGGCACTCTAGAGCTCCACGCTGCGGCGCAAACATATGCACGCCGCGGCGTGATGGTTTCAGCCAGCGTAAGTCAGAGAAGAACACGGCCTACCATGTGTTCTCACACACGGGCTCCACGCCGCGGCGTGGGCTTGTTCACGCCGCGGCGCACATCGGCGAGCTGAGTCTATTTATTTTGTTTTTCATGCTCTTTTCACACTCTCTCTCAGTTTTCTCTCTTAGTTTTTAGGTTTTAGGTAGTTTAGGGTTAGAGGCTGCGGCTAGGTCCTCCATTGGAAGTGGAGATAGAGCTTAGGGAGCTAAGGATGGAAGCCCTCTTTCCATTGGAGGAGGATCTGAGCTTCGATAGTGAAATCCATAAGCTTTCTCTTTCTCCCTTTGCTTTCTTCTCTTCCTCATTTTTTGAGCATGCATTTTGATTTGTATTTTCGTGTTCAATGATGTAGCAGCTATATTTAGGGATGACTTTGAATCCTTTTTGTTAATATTAATGATTTGTTCTTCTCTGAGTTTGTGTGGATCTTTGATTTTGGTCCATCATATTGATCTTAATGTTCTTCAGTGTTTGGCCAACATTTAAGTTGATTTGATAAAATCTAATGAACCTAGACATAGGGATTTGGGTTTGAGATCGTATGTATGATTAATACATGTTCGATTCTATTCCAATGGCAGGATGAGTTAATTCGCTAATGGGATAGAAATATACCTTTTAGCCATACATAGCGTGTGTTTGAGAATAGACCTTAAAGAGTAGATTTTGTGTTAGCTCTCAAGGACACTTAGTGAGTTGGGCAAATGAAACTATGGTTAGATGACCTAAACATAGGCGTTTAGCTAATGTAGATTCTCAAGCTAACCTAATCATTGCATTCATATTTATGAGGAGGATTGCTTGTTATTAGTTGATGTAAAGGGTGAAAGAGGATTTCCCTAAACTCTAACTATTTATCCTTATTGCTTTCTATCTTTACTTTCTTTGCTTTTATCCATTTTTATGTTCTTGAATAGAATTAGGTAAGCTATCGGTTAATATTTAGCATTGAAAATAAACTTATCCTCGTGGGCACGATATTTGTACTCATCATTTTATTACTTGCGTGAACCGTGCACTTGCGGTTAGCAAATGGGCAAACATTATTTTGGCCCTTAACAAGTTTTTAGTGCCGTTGTCGAGGATAAAGTTTATTTCCAAGTTGGTTAGCATGATAAGACTTTATGTCCCGGCAACGCCTAATAAGTTTTTGGCGCCGTTGCCGGGGATAAGGCATTATTTCTGTATTGCTAATATTGACAATGAGTTTGCTTAGTTCTAATTCAAGTTTTGTTTTTAGTTTAATCCAATAAGTCTATTTGGACATGTTTTGGTTCTTAGCTTTTAAGTTTTTAATTGTGGAGTCATAGTGTGATTTTGTGTTTTCTTGCATTTTTGTTGTTTGCACCCTGTTTAGTTCATTCAATAAGTCCATTTGGATATGTTGATCCTTTAGCTTTTGTAGTTTTGTTAAGTTTTTGTGTTTTTGTTGTAGATTTGCTTAAATATGTAGTTACAGTGTATTTTTGTGTTTTTGTTGTACATTCTATGTTTTAAGCTTTTAGGCACATTTTGGAGGTGCTAGGGGCCAAAATGGAGCACCAGTTCCAACAGAAACTGGTCTACTGCAGAATTCTGCAGCATGACTTCTCACATCGTGGCACAGCAAGAGTTCGCGTCGCAGTGTGCCAGCCTTTGCCATATCAGGAACATGCACCAGAGAGCTCCACACCTCGGTGCACACTTGTCCACGCCGTGGCGTGGCACCCCTGTTTTTGTATTTTTTTTATTTTTCTCTATTTAATAATGCTTAGCTCTAGTTAGGCTGCTGTTTTGACTTGCTTAAGTACCCTATAAACCATGAACACCAAGAACACACATTCACTTTAGTTTAGGGGAGTATCATTGCATGTTTTCACCCTTAATGCTTAATGATTACACATGTTTTGATACTTTAAGTATGTGCTAATGATAATCATCATGCTTTCATGATTATATCCTGTTTTGGCTATTACTGGTGGGCTGTTGATAAAAGTTTCAATTTTCAACATTCTCTACATGATGTTATGCATGCTTGAATGAAAAATGATGAATCTTTTGAATGCATGATTTGTTACCATTTGCTAGTGTAGTTTTGGTTGGCCAATGATATAAATGCTTGCGATTGTCCTCAATTCTTTTGTGAATCCATTTGCGATCTTGAAGCATGCTTAAGAAATCTTGTTTGTTTTTATGCATGACGTGTTTCTCACTTAGATGCTTGTTTAACTTTGGAAAGATATGAGTGTTTGTTTAGAGAATGTTTATGAATTGTGCATGTGGGTGAATTCTTTTATCCTTGAAATTGTTTTGGAACTCTCTTGAGGCGAAATCCTAGATTGTGCATGATTGAGGAAATGATTAGGGTATTGTTTGGACCGGTTGAGCCTTTCAACCTTACCTTTACATGATTATATTCTTAGGTTCCCTTTTGAAGCCTTATAATTGTTTGGCCTTATTTGTTTTTCACCACCATTATGTTCGTTAACCTGTTAACCATTCTAATGCATATGAAAGCATGTCATTTTCTTCCTACCATCGTTGTTTGTTGAGTACATGGTATGTTATTTCTTAAAGTGAGTCTTAAGATTAGGGGTGTTAATGAATATTCAATACAAAATAAGCTTGAAGGAACCAGATGCAGAAAAAGAGAAAAGAAAAGAAGTATTGCTTTAAAAAGAAAAAAAAAAAGAGAAAAAGCAAAAGCTTAAGAAAAGTAAAGTGTAAAAAGCATCAAAATGGTTCTGGCAAGTTTTCTGCATTCATTATTGAATACCCTGCTAAATATTAAGTAGTGGCTCGTGAATTGAAATAATATGTTATGTTTCTCAATGTTTGTATTGTATCATTTCCCGTTCATTTCTTTCACCCATCATTATTGGCCTTACATTACAAGCTATAAAGTCCTTTTTGATCATCAATCATGTGTGATTTACATTAGTGGAGAAAGAGTTGTACTACAATTTTGTGGAGTCTTGATTTGTATTCATGTGTAAGTTCATAAACTTATCCGGATGAGCATGATTTAAAAAAGATAAGTTTAACTTGAATGTTTGTGGGAGATGTCATGTGCATGATTAGAAGCTTGATTAATGGCATGTTAAGGATTGTGTATGTGATGAGCTTAATTGTGAGGCATGCGCACTCTTTGAGGGCCATTATAATCATTATGCACTGGTTATAGTTAAAAGAAAATTGAATTTATCATTGTTGAATGCATGTGGGCATGAATTGTCAAAGTGAGTTTTCTTAGTCATACTTTGTGTTACTCGAGGACTAGCAACATCTTAAGTTTGGAGGTGTGATAACTCCATGAAATGTAGTTATTTATAGCCCATATTTGTGTTTCATGGCATGATTAGTCCTTGTTCTTAGGCATATTTGGAAGGTTTTATGCTTATATTTGTAGAATTCTATTTTGAGACCTTCCTTTATGTTTTTGAGCAATTTGTGCATATTTGTTAATTGATTAAGTAGATTTGCAATTATATTTAACTTGGTACTTTCTCTAATGTAAGAAGGGCTCAAAAGAGACAAATTAATGCAAGCCAAGGCCTAGTATTGGAGGAAAGAAGCCAAGGAGGCACTCTAGAGCTCCACGCCGCGGCGCAAACATATGCATGCCGCGGTGTGATGGTTTCAGCCAGCGCAAGTCAGAGAAGAACACGGCCTACCACGTGTTCTCGCACACGGGCTCCACGCCACGACGTGGGCTTGTTCACGCCGCGGAGCGCATCGACGAGCTGAGTCTATTTATTTTATTTTTCATGCTCTTTTCACTCTCTCTCTCTCTCAGTTTTATCTCTTAGTTTTTAGGTTTTAGGTAGTTTAGGATTAGAGGTTGTGGCTGGGTCCTCCATTGGAGGTGGAGATGGAGCTTGGGGAGCTAAGGATGGAAGCCCTTTTTCTATTGGAGGAGGATCTGAGCTTCAATGGCGAAATCCATAAGCTTTCTCTTTCTCCTTTTGCTTTCTTCTCTTCGTCATTCTTTGAGCATGTATTTTGATTTGTATTTCAGTGTTCAACAATGTAGCAGTTATATTTAGGGATGACTTTGAATCCTTTTTATTAATATTAATGATTTATTCTTCTCTGAGTTTGTGTGTATCTTTGATTTTGTTCAATTATATTGATAATGCTCTTCAGTGTTTGGCCAACATTTAAGTTGATTTGATAAAATCTAATGAACCTAGACATAAGGATTTGGGTTTGAGATCGTATGTATGATTGATGCATGTTCGATTCTATTCCAATGACGGGATGAGTTGATTCGCTAATGGGATAGAAATATACCTTTTAGCCATGCATAGCGTGTGTTTGAGAATAGACCTTAAAGAGTGGATTTTGTGTTAGCTCTCAAGGACACTTAGTGAGTTGGGCAAATGAAGCTATGGTTAGATGACCTAGACAAAGGCGTTTAGCTAATGTAAATTCTCAAGCTAACCTAATCAATGCATTCATATTTATGAGGAGGATTGCTTGTTGTTAGTTGATGTAAAGGGTGAAGGAGGATTTCCCTAAACTCTAACCGTTTATCCTTGTTGCTTTCTGTCTTTACTTTCTTTACTTTTATCAATTTATATGTTCTTGAATAGAATTAGGTAAGCTATCGGTTAATACTTAGTATTGAAAATAAACTTATCCTCGTGGGAACGATATCTGTACTCATCATTTTATTACTTACGTGACCCGTGCACTTGCAGTTAGCAAATGGGTAAACATGTTTTGGCCCTATCACACTGCCACGGACTTTCTTCAAAAATAGTTCTAAAAAACTGGTTATTCGAATAACACTGAGTTTATTCGAATAACACTGTCACAATAGGATTTCTGGGAAACGGCTTTATTCAGTTATTCAAATAGCTAATATAAAACAAGCCATTCTGAAACATTTTATTTGAATAACAGGAGTGTTATTTGAATAACACTTTTAAAACCAGAGGCGCGCAGCAACAAATTTAAAACTTTATTCGAATAATTAATGAGTTATTCGAATAACTCAGTTTATAAAATAGTTGTAAGATTTTAAAAACAGCCCAGGTGGTTTCTTAAAAACACCAAAACATTTTAAAGTTATTTTCAAGACCAAAAATAATTTTGGAAAAGAATAAGAAAACATTTTTATTTTATCTTATAAAACCATGAGATATCCAAGGAGAGCCTCGTACAAAGAGACTCTAAGTCCTAAGGCTAATCTTTGAAGTTCTTGGACTTGGTCTTCTCATCATCTTCATGTTTGTTATCATCAAAACTTAAACTTCATTGTAACAAAGTTAAACACATTCTCCCCATTTTTTATGATGACAAACTATCATTGAGAAAAACATTAGTTTACAAAAATTGGAATTCACGAAGATAAAGTTTGGAGATAACTTATTCTCCCTCTTTTTCATAAGAGGTGTTTTTAAATATCAGATGTGCGTAGCAACTCCCCCTTATTTTTGGAATCTAATAACTATTTTTATTTTTACCTGACTTTTCTCAAGACATTAATTTTCTCCCCCTTTGGCATGATCAAAAAGCATCGGGGATCAAGGCAAAACATATAGCATATATGAAAGTGAATTCAAATATATAATAGATGACATATATAAATTTGTCTCATATAAACAAATAACACAGAAGTGAAACATCAATGTCATTTATATTAATTTTCCAAAACAAGTACAATCAGTGTAAGAACAAATACATCAAGAAACAAAATAAAAAGAACAGAACAAAGCGAAACAAGGCCTAAAAATAGGCATCTGGTGGTGGAGGAGAAGAGGATGGTGTAGGGCCAGGGTGACACAACTCGTAAAGCAGCAACCTCACGTTCAACACCTTCTATTCTGCCAAAAAGAATAGAAAAGGTGTGTTCTATGTAGGCTCAATTATCACACAAGGTGGCCATGATCTGCTCCAAGGTGACTGGAGCAGGGGCAGCAGCAGCAAGTGCAGGAGGTACAACAGCAGGAATATCA
Source organism: Ormosia semicastrata (assembly GCA_029884595.1). NCBI lineage: Eukaryota > Viridiplantae > Streptophyta > Magnoliopsida > Fabales > Fabaceae > Ormosia > Ormosia semicastrata. The sequence continues at coordinate 2,983,029 of JAQQTO010000028.1, read as the reverse complement.
GCAGGAAGATCTTCAGGGTCATTCTCATCATCACTAACTTCATCAGGATACACCCAGCCATCGAGAGTCCTGACCATCTTCATCTTGTTTAGGGTAAAGGATCCAAAGATATGATGGTGAGTCAACTTTTTCGCCTACTCAGTCTCTAAGATCTGAGGGTACTTGCCTAGGAAGGCAAAGATGATTAAGCCATAGGGCAAATCAGACCGTTCTTTGCCCTTTGCCTTCATCATATGCTTCATGATAAAGGCAGGCCAGTTGACCTGATATCCTTTCTTCATGAGCCACAACATAAAGATGTTGTCCTCACTCAAGTAGGCATAGTTACCTCCCGGAGGTGCTAAGATGTGAGCAAAGGCATAGTGTAAGAACCTATCTTGGCTCTTCAGCATGCCTCCCTTGACTCACTTAGGAGGCAGTGCCAAGCCAGGCTTCAGTAGGTCTTCAATGGCTTGAAGCTTCTTGTATTCTTGATCCAGAACTTTAATATCATCATCAAGGTTGCGCCCAATGGTTTGCAACCCAAACATCTGTTGCCAATCACTGGGAGCAATAACAATGTGCTAATCAGAAACGTTTGAATGAAGATCTTCGCCAACTATCTTCATGTTGCAGTAGAACATCTTTACCAAGTCTGGGTAGAGAGGCGCTTAGTGTGAGCAGAAGCGAAGAACACCCTATGTGTCCAGAAGGTTGAGGAAGTTAAATTTGCCTTCGTTCTAGAAGAAGTTGAGATCCATGTACTTTGGGTGCATAAGGTTACACTCTCGAAAGTGCGTAATGAAGCGACCCAATTCCTCTTGGTCAGAGGACAGCCTTCTAAGATCTAGAGGGTTATTGCAGGGGGTTGTCTTCATGCGTGGGCGCTTGGCATGTGAAGAGGAGGAGGCCATGAAGGAAGATGTATGGTGAGGAAGGGTGTTTGGGGCGAGAGAAGGTGGAGAGAAAGATGAAAGGGTGGAAAAACAGAGAAAAGAGAAAGAGTGGTAGTTATGGAGGAGAGGGCCGCGTAGAACAGAGAGAGAGAAAGAGATAGAACAGGTGGAAAACTGATAGAAACAGATAGAAGAACATTTAAGAGCGCAGGGAGAATATATAGAAAACCCGTGTTTATTCAAATAATAAGGGTGTTACTCAAATAAAACAGCCAGGAGACCCAAAGGTTGTGACATTTCAAACGCAAGTTATTCGAATAGCTTTTATTTTATTCGAATAACAAACTTTGTGAGAGATCTATCTGCTAAGGTTTTATTCGAATGACCCTATGGTTATTCGAATAACCAAGGCAGAACAAATGCCTTGATAAGGTATTTATTCGAATAAGGGTGAAATATTCAAATAAGGCAGAAAAGATGAAACACAGGAACAGAGAAACCACTTCAGGTTTATTCGAATAGATTATTGTTTATTCGAATAAAGCATGAATATAAAAACACATTTAACACATATTATTTGAATAACATTGGAGTTATTCGAATAGAACAGATACCAGAGATTAAAAAATGTAGTTGCTTAACTCAGTTTATTCGAATAAATGGGGTATTATTCGAAGAAAACTAATGTGCAACAAATTTTTTCTTAACAACAGATGGAGTTTATTCGAATGACCATAAGTTTATTCGAATAAATTTATCAGAAAAATATTTAAAAACACATTCAGATAATATAAATTCAAAATCAGAGAGTTACCTCATGTTATTTTACCTACAAAAAGAGAATTTGGGGATATCTCCAATGCTCAAGTCAATAAAATTCAAGATTAATAAATCAAAAATAGATCAATAAACATAAACATTAAATGCAAGATTGATCCAAAATTCCAATTTCTCTTCTTAGGTGAAAGAAAGTTTCTTTAGGCAAAGGTTTTGTGAAAATATCAGCAAGTTAATTAGTTATTTCAACAAATTCTAAAACACAATCACCTTTTTTAACATGATCCCTTATAAAATGATGTCTTATTTCAATGTGTTTAAACCTTGAATGCATGATAGGGTTCTTAGTCAAGTTGATTGCACTAGTATTGTCACATCTTATTGGAATGTGATCAAACTGAAGACCAAAGTCTAGAAGTTATTGCTTCATCCATAGGATTTGGGCACAACAACTCCCGGCTGCAACATATTTAGCCTCAGTGATGGATAAAGCCACACTGTTTTATTTCTTGCTATGCCAAGAAACTAAGAAACTTCCAAGCAAGTGGCATGTTCCACTAGTGTTTTTCCTGTCCAATTTGCAACCAGTGAAATTGGAGTCAAAATAACCAACAAGACTACAAGTGGCACCTTTGGGGTACCATAAGCCCACTTATGAAGTGCCACCAAGATATTTCATGATTTGTTTTACTGCACTTAAGTGCAATTCTTTAGGATTAGCTTAGTATCTAGCACACATGCATACGCTAAACATGATATCAAGTCTACTAGCAATGAGATAAAGAAGGAATCCAATCATACCTCTGTATTTGGTGATTTCAACATATTTACCTGCTTCATCCTTGTCTAAGTAGCATGAGGTGCTCATTAGAGTGTTCATATGCTTTGAGTTTTCCATTCCGAATCTCTTTAGGAGTTCTTTGCAGTATTTTGACTGGCTAATGAATGTTCCACTCCTTGTTTGTTTAATTTGAAGTCTAAGGAAGAAGTTAAGTTCTCCCATCATAGATATCTCAAATTTGTTTTGCATGATATTTGAAAAATCCTTGCATAGAGACTCGTTAGTAGCACCAAAGATAATATCATCTATATACACTTGTATAAGGAGAATGTCATGCTTATTTTTTTTAATGAAAAGAGTTTTATCAACTTTGCCTTTTGAAAAGCCATGTTCTAAAAGGAGAACTCAACCTTTCATACTAAGCTCTAAGAGCTTGCTTTAAACCATATAAAGCCTTTTTAAGTTTGAAAACATGGTGGGGTAGTTCATGATTTTCAAAACCTGGAGGTTGTTCAACATATACCTCCTCTTGAATAAAGTCATTTAGAAAAGCACTTTTAACATCAATTTGATATAATTTAAAATCCATGATGCAAACAAAAACAAGTAACATTCTAATAGCTTCTAGTCTAGCTACAGGTGCATAGGTTTCTTCATAATCTATTCCTTCTTTTTTATTATATCATTTAGCTACAAACCTAGCTTTATTTCTTGTTATTAGGCAAGCTTTGTAAAGTTTGTTCTTAAAGACCCATTTGGTCCCTATAATTAGATGATCATTGGGCTTTGCAACTAATTCTCATACTTGGTTTCTTTCAAATTGATTTAACTCTTCTTACATTGCTAAGATCCAATGTTCATCATCAAAGGCTTCATTTAAGTCTTTAGGTTCAATTTGAGAAACGAAGGTCATATGATTGCATGCATTTCTAATTGAGTTTCGAGTACTTACACCTTTGGATACATCACCTATTACTTAGTCAAGCAGGTGGTATTTTGAGGTTCGCTATTCTTTGAGAAGGTCCATGGCTTGTGAGTCCTCTCGAGTTGGCGGGTCCTTTTTGAATTTCTTCTTACTTTCTCTCTTCTATCTCATTGTCATCCAAGTTGGTTTTTGCTAAGGCTTCTATAACATCATCATCAACAAGATCCTTTCTCGATCCATTTGGGTCCGTTTTGTCAAATACAATATGAATGGATTCTTCAACAGTCATAATTCTCTTATTATAAATTCTAAAAGCTTTATTATGATTAGAATAACCAAGAAAGATACCTTCATCAGACTTAGTATCAAACTTGCCTAGGTTATCCTTTCCATTATTTAAAACAAACCATTTGCAACTAAAAACATGAAAATGTGAGACATTTGGCTTTCTTCCCTTGTATAATTCATTCGAGGTTTTCTTTAAAATAAGCCTTATAAGGGCCCTGTTCATTATGTAACAAGTTGTACTTATAGCGTCCGCCCAAAAATACTTAGGAAGAGCAGCCTCATTGAGCATAGCTCTTGCCATTTCTTCTAAGGAACGATTTTTCCTTTCTACAACTCCATTTTGTTGTGGAGTTCTAGGAGCAGAAAAGTTATGCTCAATGTCATGTTCATCACAAAAAGTTTCAAAAATATAATTTTCAAATTCGCCACCATGATCACTTCTTATAGAAGAAATTGAAAAAAAAAATTGTTTTGAATAACTTTGCCAAGTCTTTTAAAAGCTAGAAATGCATCATTTTTATTTGAAAGAAATAAAGTCCATGTGAACCTAGAAAAATCATCCACAATCACTAAAGCATAATAATTCTCACCAAAACTCATAGTTCTAGATGGTCCAAAAAGATCTATGTGCAAAAGTTGTAAAGGTTTAGAAGTTGAAACTATATTTTTTGCTTTAAAGACATTTACTTGTTTACCCTTTTGACATGCATCATATAATTTGTCTTTTATAAAATTGAGCTTGGGTAGACCAATTACTAACTCTTTAGAGACCACCTTTTTTAAGTGATCCATGTGAATGTGTGCAATTCTCCTATGCCATAACCATGAATCATCATTCTTACTTAAAAGGTATTTCGCATCATTTGAAGATATATCGTCAAGACTAATCATATAAATATTGTTGACTCTATGACCGATGAACTTAACATGCTTATCATTTATATCTTCAATTATGCAGCAATTTGAATCAAAAATAACTCTATTTCCTTTATCGCATAATTGGCTAATATTAAGCAAGTTATGTTTAAGTCCTTCAACAAGCAATACATTATCTATTGAGGAGTTAGGACTTTTACCGACTTTGCCGATTCCAAGAATCTTTCCTTTGTTATTATCACCATATGTAATGTGTCCATGATTCTTGGGAACAAGCAGCATGAATTTGGAGTCATCTCCAGTCATATGCTTGGAGCAGCCGCTATCAAGATACCAATTTGAGCTTCTGGCCTTCAAGCACACCTACAACACATGTTTAATTTTTAACTTTTGGTATCCAAATTTTCTTGGGTCCTTGAGTGTTAGTTTTAGGAATAGTACCCTTAGGGACCCAAACCATTTTTGTTCCACTCTTTGTATTTATATTTTTCCTAGCATCGCATGTTGAAGCACTATATCCCTTCTACCCACAATAAAAGCATTTAATAAAAGGACTATTAGAAGTACTTGAATGAACAAAGAAATTTTTATAGAATTTATGCTGATTTTTGGGGTTGTAACCTATCTCAGCTTTTTGAAAAATAGCTCTTTGTTTTCCTAATAAAATATTTAAATTATCTCTATCAAAAGTGAATTTAGAAAGTGTGTTCTTCAAGTCCTTGATTTCTTTTTCAAGATTTTGACATGATAAGCAAGATGAGGAAGTTGAGATATGAGAAGAACAACTTGTACAAGCGTCAATTAATCCTAATGTTTCATTTTTAATTTTTAATTCTTCAATTTCTTTATTTAAAACAAGAATTTGATTTTCTAGAGAAGAAATTATTTTCTTAGAAGAAGAAATTAATTTTGTAAGCCTTATTGATTCTTCATGCAATTCTTCAAAGACATTTTGTAATTCATCATAAGAAGGTAATAAGTCACAGTTAGAACTTACCTCATTGTCGCTTTCATCTCCTTCTTCTCCTTTGGCCATGAGACATAGATGGGCTTCTTCACTATCTGAACTATCAGAGGAGTCCATGTCATTGTCATCCCATGTTATGTAGGCTCTTCCCCCTTTTCTGTCCTTGAAGGGTTTCTTTTCAACTTTCTCAATTTTCTTTTGATAGATTGAGCACTCCATCTTCGTGTGGCCTAGTTTTTTGCATTCGTAGCAAGTTAGAGTTGATGATGCTTCTTCTCCTTTATGATAAGTCTTCTTTTGGGGAAACGGTGGTCTTCTTTGTATTCCTTTCTTCTTGAGAAACCTTCCAAATTTCTTTATCAGGAAACTGAGGTTCTCTTTATTCAGCTCAAGGTTGTCCGCTTCATCTCCATCATTTTCTTCTTCAATGTTGATGTTGGAGGAGGTGGCTTTAAGTGCGATTCCCTTTTTCTTCTTGTCAGTTTCTTCACTTTGGCTTAATTTGTTCAGCTCCAACTCTTGTTCATGAAGTTTTCCAAAGAGAGTAGTTAATGTCATGGTTGACAAATCCCTTGATTCTGATATGGCTGTTACCTTGGGTTGCTAAATCCTGCTCAGACATCTCAAAACTTTGTTAATCAAATCTTCGTTAGAAAAACTATTTCCTAATGATGCAAGATGATTAACTATATGGGTGAACCTCTTTTGCATTTCCTGAATGCTTTCTCCTTGGTTCATTCTGAATAATTCATATTCACGAGTTAGAGAATTTATTCTCGACCTCTTTACTGCACTGGTACCCTCATGGGTAACTTGTAAAGTATCCCATATTTCTTTAACAGTTTTACAATTTGAAATTCTAAAAAATTCATCATACCCCAAAGCAGTGGTAATGATGTTTTTGGCTTTTAAATTATGTTAAACTTTTCTTTTATCCTCATCTGACCAATCACTTCTCGGTGTCTCGATTTTTACACTGTGTTTGGACGTATACCTTTGAAGACTTATTTTGATGATAACAAACGTGAAGACAAAATGAAGATGATAAATAGACCAAGTCCAAGTTTACATATGATTAGCATTAGGACTTAGGTTTTGTTGTACGGAGCTCTCCTTAATATCTCTCTGTTTTCAAAAGAAAAGATAAAACTTGTTTTAAAAGAAATTTAGTGTCTTTGAAAACACCTTTTCCAAAACAGTTTTGCATTGATTTATTCGAATAGAGCTTAGTCTATTCGAATAAACACTTTCACGAGGGTCTATTTTTTAAAGATGCTATTCGAATAACTATCCTATTATTCGAATAAGTGAGTTTCTCAGAATTGCTTTTATAAGTGAATTATTCAAATAACTCAAACGTTATTCGAATAAACATGTTCTATCTGAACAGCTTTTTTAAACGTGTTATTCGAATAACATAGAGGTTATTCAAATAACCCATATCAGATGGCCTTTTACGATGGTTTCAGGAACAGTGTTATTCGAATAGAATGTTAAGCTATTCGAATAAACACGATGATCACGAACTTTGATATGGAAACAAATAGGTTTTTAATTCGGTTAAATTACTTTTAATGCTATCCAACGGCTATTTCATCTGTTTTTCCCTATAAATAAGAACCTTGGGTCACGAATAAATTTGCCCAATACTCTGAATAATTTTCTGCTTGTTCTAATCTGTGAAAATTATTTTTTACACTCTTTTTGATTAAAAACTTTGAGATATTTCTGTGAGAGCTCCATTAGCACTTCAATTTGTATTACTTACTCTGAGTGAGAGTTTCTCTTCATCTACTTTCTGATATTCTGTATCGAGGGTGAGGTATCCCTCAAGGTTTGTATAAGGGTGGGGTATCCCTGCAGACTGAGACTTTAGCACAAGGGTAGAGTTTCCTTGTGTGTGAAAAGTGCTCTTTTGTGTAACGGTTGCAAGCACCTATTGAAGCTTGTATACTTAGTGAAAAATCTCAGCTTTCGAGGACTGGACGTAGACCACAAGTGGGTTAGTGGTCAAATCAGGATAAATATTGTGCCTGCTTCTCTCTTCTTAATCTCTTTATTTTATGCAATTTTAATTTACTATATATTTATTTTACGCTGCTTTTATTGTCTATTTTCTTCTTCTCGTTCCTTCTGTGTATTTATTTATTAAGTTTTAAATATTTGTTTTTGATAAAAAGAGGTTTTGAGAAAAAGTTTTATACTCAATTCACCCCCCTCTTGAGTACTGGAAGCCACTTGGTAACAAGTGATATCAAAGCTAGACTCTTGTATAAAGAGCTTAGCAGCTTCAAGAGAATATGGCTTCTTCAAATGATTTTTCAGAAGGATCTTCCATAAACCAACCACCCTTTTTCAATGGGGATGGTTATGCATATTGGAAGGAAAGGAAGAAAATCTTCATAGAAGCTATTGATCTAGATGTATAGGATGCTGTCGAAAATGGTGCTTTTATACCCACACGTGAGGTCGATGGTGTAAGGACCGAAACACCACGAAATAAATGGTATGATGAAGACAAAAGAAAAGTTCAATATAATTTAAAAGCCAAAAATATTATTACTACTGCTTTAGGATATGATGAGTTTTTTAGAATTTCAAATTGTAAAACTACTAAAGAAATGTGGGACACTTTGCAAGTTACCCATGAGGGTACTAGTGAAGTTAAGAGGTCGAGAATCAATTCTCTAACTCGTGAATATGAATTATTCAGAATGAACCAAGGAGAAAGCATTCAGGAAATGCAAAAGAGGTTCACCCACATAGTTAATCATCTTGCATCTTTAGGTAAAAAAATTTCTAACAAAGATTTGATTAACAAAGTATTGAGATGTCTTAGCAGGATTTGGCAACCCAAGGTAACAGCTATTTCAGAATCGAGGGACTTGTCCACAATGACTCTAGCTACCCTCTTTGGAAAACTTCATGAGCACAAACTAGAACTAAGCAGATTAAGTCAAAGCGAAGAAAAAGATAAAAAGAAAAAGGGAATAGCGCTCAAAGCCACTTCCTCAACATTCGACAATGATGATGAAGAAAATGAAGAGAGCTCAGATAACATTGAGGTAAGCGAAGAAAATCTTAGTCTGTTAGTTAAAAAATTTGGTAAATTTCTCAAGAAAAAGGGAACGCCAAGAAGACCTCCCTTCCCTCCGAAGAAGACCCATTACAAAGGCGAAGGAGTTTCATCGACTCCAACTTGCTATGAATGTGACAAACCTGGTCACATGAAAATGGAGTGCCCAGTTTACCAAAAGAAGAAGGAAAAATTTGAAAAGAAGCCCTTCAAGGAAAGAAAAGGAAGAAAAGCCTATATAGCATGGGATGAAAACGACATGGATTCAACTAACAGCTTAGACAGCGAGGAAGCTCAACTATGTCTCATGGCCAAAGGAGAAGAAGAAGAAAGCGAAAATGAGGTAAGTTCTAATACTACTTTATTGCCTTTTTACGATGAGTTATAAGATGCTTTTGAAGAATTACATGAAAAATTTTTAAAATTCACAAAAATTGTTTCTTCTTCTAAGAAAATAATTTCTTCTTTAGAAAATCAAATTCTTGTTTTAAATAAAGAAATAGAAGAATTAAAAGTTGAAAATGAAACTTTGGGAATCATTGATGCATGCACAAATCATTCTTCACATGCTTCTACGTCTTTATCTTGTTCTTCATGTCATATGCTTGAAAAAGAAATTGAAGACTTAAAGAACACTCCTTCTAAATTTACCTTTGGAAGAGATAACTTAAATATTTTATTAGGAAGACAAAGAGTGGTTTTTCAAAAAGCCGGGATAGGTTATAACCCAAAAAATCAACAAAAACTCGATAAAAATTTCTTTGTGCATTCTAGTGTTTCAAGTAGTCCTTTTATTAAATGTTTTTACTGCGGAAGGAAATGACATAGTGCATCAACATGTAATGCAAGGAAAAACATAAATACAAAAATTGGAACAAAAATGGTTTGGGTTCCCAAGGGCACATACCCAAAATTGACACACAAGGACCCAAGAAAGTTTGGGTACCAAAGGTTAAAAACTAAACATGTGTTGTAGGTGTGCTTGAAAGCCAGGAGTTCAAATTGGTATCTTGATAGCGGCTGCTCCAAGCACATGACCGGGGACAACTCGAAATTCGCCATGCTTATTCCCAAGAATCATGGACATGTCACTTATAGTGATAACAATAAAGGAAAAATCCTTGGAATCGGCAAAGTCAGTAAGAACCCTAACTCCTCTATTGAAAATGTGCTGCTTGTTGAAGGTTTGAAATATAACTTGCTTAGTATTAGTCAGTTATGTGATATAGGAAATAGGGTAATATTTGATTCAAATTGTTGCATAATTGAAGAAAAAAATGATAAGCATGTTAAATTCATTGGTCATAAAGTAAACAACATCTATATGATTAGTCTTGATAATATATCTTCAAATAATGCGAAATGTCTTTTAAGTAAGAATGATGATTCATAGTTATGGCATAGGAGAATTGCACACATTCACATGGATCACTTAAAGAAGTTGGTCTCTAAAGAGCTAGTAATTGGACTACCCAAGCTTAATTTTGTAAAAGATAAGTTATGTGATGCATGTCAAAAGGGTAAACAAATAAAGGTCTCTTTTAAAGCAAAAAATATAGTTTCAACTACTAGACCTTTACAACTTTTGCACATGGATCTATTTGGACCTTCTAGAACTATGAGCTTTGGTGGGAATTACTATGCTTTAGTGATTGTGGATAATGCATTTCTAGCTTTTAAAAGACTTGCCAAAGTTATTCAAAATGAAAATAGTTTTCAAATTTCTTCTATAAGAAGTGATCATGGTGGCGAATTTGAAAACAATGTTTTTGAAAATTATTGTGATGAACATGGCATTAATCATAATTTCTCTGCCCTTAGAACTCCACAACAAAATTGAGTTGTAGAAAGGAAAAATCGTTCTTTAGAAGAAATGGTGAGAACTATGCTTAATGGTGCTGCTCTTCCTAAATACTTTTAGGCGGATGCTGTAAGTACAGCTTGTTATGTAATGAACCGGGCCCTTATAAGGCTAATTTTAAAGAAAACCTCATATGAGTTGTATAAGGGAAGAAAGCCAAATGTCTCACATTTTCATGTTTTCGGATGCAAATGTTTTGTTTTAAATGATAGAAAAGATAACTTAGGCAAGTTTGATGCTAAGTCTGATGAAGGTATATTTCTTGGTTATTCAAATCATAGTAAAGCTTTTCGTATATATAATAAAAGAACTATGACTATTGAAGAATCTATACATGTTGCATTTGATGAAACTTACCCAAGTGGATCGAGAAAGGATCTTGCAATTGATGATGTTGCAGAAGTCTTAGCAGAAACACATCTGGATAGCAAGGAAAAAGAAATCAAGGAGCAAGAGGATAAACAAAGACAAGAAGATTCGAAAGCCTTGGAACTTCCCAAAGAATGGCAAACTTCAAAATATCATTCCCTTGATCAAATAATCGATGATGTATCTAAAGGTGTAAGTACTCGTAATTCTCTTAGAAATACGTGCAATCACTTAGCTTTTGTTTCTCAAATTGAACCTAAGGATTTAATTGAAACTTTTGATGATGAACATTGGATCTTAGCTATGCATGAGGAATTAAATCAGTTTGAAAGAAATCAAGTTTGGGAATTAGTTGCTAGACCTAATAATCACCCCATAATTGGCACTAAATGGGTTTTTAGAAATAAACTTGATGAAAATGGGTTAATAACTAGAAACAAAGCTAGGCTGGTCACTAAAGGATACAATCAAAAAGAATGTATAGATTATGAAGAAACCTATGCACCTGTAGCTAGATTAGAAGCTATTAGAATGTTACTTGCTTATGCTTGCATCATGGATTTCAAATTATATCAAATGGATGTCAAAAGTGCTTTTCTAAATGGTTTTATTCAAGAGGAGGTATACGTTGAACAACCTCCAGGTTTTGAAAATCATGAACTACCCAACCATGTTTTTAAACTTAAAAAGGCTTTATACGATTTAAAGCAAGCTCCTAGAGCTTGGTATGAAAGGTTGAGTAAGTTCCTTTTAGAAAATGATTTTTCAAGAGGAAAAGTCGATACTACCTTTTTTATTAAAAATAAAAAGCATGATATTCTTCTTGTGCAAGTATATATGGATGATATTATCTTTGGTGCTACTAATGAATCCCTATGCAAAGAATTTGCTAAGACAATGCAGAATGAATTTGAAATGTCAATGATGGGAAAGCTGAATTTCTTCCTCGGACTTCAAATCAAACAAACGAACGAAGGGACATTCATAAGTCAAACCAAATACTGCAAGGAATTGCTCAAGAGATTCGAAATGGAAAACGCTAAACACATGGCCACTCCGATGGGCACTTCTTGTTATTTGGACAAAGATGAATGAGGTAAATCAGTAGAAATAATGAAATACAGAGGTATGATTGGATCTCTCCTTTATCTTACTGCTAGTAGGCCAAATATTATGTTTAGTGTATGCATGTGTGCTAGATATCAAGCAAATCCTAAGGAATCTCATTTAAGTGCTTTTAAACGAATAATGAAATACCTAGTAGGCACTTCACAAATGGGCTTGTGGTACCCTAAGGGTGCCTCTTGCAGCCTAATAGGCTATTCTGACTCTGATTTTGCTAGGTGCAAATTGGACAAAAAGAGTACTAGTGGGACATGCCACTTGCTTGGTAGTTCTTTAGTTTCTTGGCATAGCAAGAAACAAAATAGTGTGGCTTTGTCTACCGCTGAGGCTGAATATGTTGCAGCCGGGAGTTGTTGTGCTCAAATCCTATGGATGAAGCAACAACTTTTAGACTACGGTCTTCAGCTTGATCACATCCCGATAAGATGTGATAACACTAGTGCAATAAATATCTCTAAGAATCCCATTCTGCATTCCAGAACAAAGCATATAGAGATAAGACATCACTTTATTAGAGATCATATACAAAAAGGGGATTGCATTCTTGAGTTTGTTGAAACATCTAAGCAACTTGCAGATATCTTCACTAAACCCTTAGCAAAAGAAGCATTCTTTTATATTCGAGGAGAATTGGGCATAATTGATCAATCCAATATATGATTGCATGTTTTATTGTTGAATTTTATCTCTCTTTAAATCACACACACACACACACACACACACACACACACACACACACACACATACATATATATATATATATATATATATATATATGCTATGAATTCTTGAACGTATGCATCTTTGTGTTTCTTTGTTAGTTTTATTCGAATAAATAGGTTTTTATTCGAATAAAATTCTTTATAGATTGTCAAAAATGTGTTGAATATCAGCTTTATTTGAATAAAACTCAGTTTATTCGAATAAACTAGTTCCTGTGTTAAAACATGTGTTTAATATGCGCTCTGTCTATTCGAATAAATCCCTCCTTATTCGAATAACCAGACTCCTTAGTTTATCAGTCTCTGTCTTTGCCTTCTGTCTATTCGAATAAACCTCAGGCTATTCGAATAACCAGAGCCCTATTTTATCAGTCTTGACTAATAGCTTTCAGTCTATTCGAATAACTTCTACAGTTATTCGAATAAACCCTGTTGTTTTGCCAAAATGCTTGGCTTTCCCTGATAATCTATTTGAATAGAAACTCCCTCTATTCGAATAAACCCTAGCAGAAATACCCTTTCAACGCCTGTCATTTCAGTTTCCAAACAAGGTTTATTCGAATAAACCTCTGTTTATTCGAATAAACACGGGCCTCCCTTTAAATAGCTCCTGCGCGCCCAACCGTTTCATTCCCTCTCCTCTTCTGCTTTTCACCTTCTCTGCCCATCATCTTTTCCTCTCTTACTTTCCTCCACCTTCTTCCTACCTTCTTTTTCTCTTCCACACTTCCAATCACCATGGCCTCCTCCTCCAGCAAGCGCCCACGCACGAAGACCGCTCTATGCAACAATCCACTTGACTTGAGAAGGCTCTCATCCAACGAAGAGCACTGTGCCCGCTTCATTACGCACTTCTGGGAGCGTAACCTGGTCCAACCCAAGTATCTTGACCTCTCTTTCTTCCAGCAACACCGTGGTTTTGACTTTCTGACCCTGCTGCAAAACCAGGGAGTTCTACAGCTTTGCTCTCACCAGGCCACTCTCTATCTAGCTCTGGTGAAGATGTTCTTTTGCAATCTGACATTTGATGGCCAAAATCTTCTCTTCGAAGTCTGTGATCAGAACATTGTGATCACACCGTAGGACTGGTAGACTTTGTTTGGGTTGCAGTTCACTGGCGCCCTTGTTGAAGATGGTGACAATCCTTTCCTTGAAGAGTTCAACAAGTTTCAAGCGATTGAGGACCTGTTGAAGCCTGGTCTAGCCTTGCCTGACAAGGGTCTCAAGGGTGGCATGCTGAAGAGCCAAGATAGGCTTCTGCATTACGCTTTTGCTCACATCCTGGCTCCCCGCGGTGGCAACTACGCCTACCTCAGTGAAGATGACATCTTCATGCTTTGGTTTCTGAAGAATGGCCATCAGATCAACTGGCCTGTGTTTATAATGAAACACATGATGAGGGCCAAGGGCAAGGAAAAATCTGACTTACCTTATGGTATTCTCGTCACTACCTTGCTCAGCAAGTATCCTCAGGTCTTGGAGACTGAGCGAGCCATTGCCCTGACTCACCACAATGTTTTTGGCTCCCACACCTTACGCAAAATGAAGATGATCCAAATCGATGAAGGTTGGGTGTACCTAAATGAGGTTGCTGAGAATGAGCTTGACCCTGCTGACGCTCCTGCTGCCCCCGTTGATGTACTTGCTGCTGCTCCTGCTCCAGTTACCTTAGAGCAGATGACGGCCACCTTGCATGATAACAGAGCATATATGGAGCATACCTTCTCTATTCTGTTTGATAGAATAGAAGGTGTTGAACGTGAGGTTGCTACCCTCCGATCTGCTCCACCTGCTCCTGCACCAGCTTCTTCACCACCACCTCTGGATACCTATTTCTAGGAACCTTAGTTCTTAGGATCTCTACTTTGCCTTTATGTTATTTATTTTCTGACTTTTGTAATTGAATCCTTTTTTATTAATGCATAAATACAGTTTCTTGATGATCTATTGATATGAGTATGCTTCCTTTTATGCACTTATACTTAGATATATGTTTATGGAACTTACCCCTCCTTTTTGCTCATGACAAAAGGGGGAGAAAAATTTGATTATTTGAATTTAATTGAGAAAAGACAAGTAAACTTAAAATGAGATTGGATTCAAATTGAAAGGGGGAGCTGCGCACATATCTGATATACATTACCTATTATAATTAAAGAGGGGGAGTAAGCTTTTATACCTCTTTGTGAATTCAAATTATATGCACTAACTCTTTTCTCGTTGATAGTTTGTCATCATCAAAAAGGAGGAGAATGTGTTTGGACGTATACCTTTGAAGACTTGTTTTGATGATAACAAACGTGAAGACAAAATGAAGATGATAAATAGACCAAGTCCAAGTTTATATATGATTAGCATTAGGACTTAGGTTCTGTTGTACGGAACTCTCCTTAATATCTCTCTGTTTTCAAAAGAAAAGATAAAACTTGTTTTAAAAGAAATTTAGTGTCTTTGAAAACACCTTTTCCAAAACAGTTTTGCATTGATTTATTTGAGTAGAGCTTAGTCTATTCGAATAAACACTTTCACGAGGGTCTATTTTTTAAAGATGCTATTCGAATAACTATCCTATTATTCGAATAAGTGAGTTTCTCAGAACTGCTTTTATAAGTGAATTATTCGAATAACTCAAACGTTATTCGAATAAACCTGTTCTATCTGAACAGCTTTTTTAAATGTGTTATTCGAATAACATAGAAGTTATTCGAATAACCCATATCAGATGGCCTTTTACGATGGTTTTAGGAACAGTGTTATTCGAATAGAATGTTAAGCTATTCGAATAAACACGATGATCACGAACTTTGACATGTAAACAAACAGGTTTTTAATTCGATTAAATTGCTTTTAATGCTATCCAACGGCTATTTCATCTGTTTTTCCCTATAAATAGGAACCTTGGGTCATGAATAAATTTGCCCAATACTCTGAATAATTTTCTGCATGTTCTAATCTGTGAAAATTATTTTCTACGCTCTTTTTGATTAAAAACTTTGAGATATTTATGTGAGAGCTCCATTAGCACTTCAATTTGTATTACCTACTCTGAGTGAGAGTTTATTTTCATCTACTTTCTGATATTCTGTATCGAGGGTGAGGTATCCCTCAAGGTTTGTATAAGGGTGAGGTATCCCTGCAGGCTGAGGTTTTAGCACAAGGGTAGAGTTTCCCTGTGTGTGAAAAGTGCTCTTTTGTGTAACGGTTGCAAGCACCTATTGAAACTTGTATACTTAGTGAAAAATCTCGACTTTCGAGGACTGGACGTAGACCACAAGTGGGTTAGTGGTCGAACCAGGATAAATATTGTGCCTGCTTCTCTCTTCTTAATCTCTTTATTTTATGCAATTTTAATTTACTGCATATTTATTTGACGCTGCTTTTATTGTCTCTTTTCTTCTTCTCATTCCTTCTGCGTATTTATTTATTAAGTTTTAAATATTTATTTTTGATAAAAAGAGGTTTTGAGAAAAAGTTTTATACTCAATTCACCCCCCCTCTTGAGTACTGGAAGCCACTTGGTAACATACACCATCGACCTCTTTTGTAGGTATAAATGCGTCGTTTTCGACAGTATCCCACACATCGAGATCAATAGCTTCGATGAAGACTTTCATTCTTTCCTTCCAATAAACATAACCATCCCCATTGAAAAAGGGTGGTCGGTTTATGGAAGATCCATCTAAAAAGCCACTTGAGGAAGCCATGTTCTCTTGAAGCTGGTAAGCTCTTTAAACAAAAGTCTAGCTCTGATACCACTTGTTACCAAGTGGCTCCAGTACTCAAGAATGGGTGAAGTGAGTATAAAAACTTTTCGCAAATACTTTTAAAATAAACACAAATATTAAAGCTATTAAATAAATAAAGTGAAATTACGAGAGGAAGAAGAAAAACTTTAAGAACATCAAATAAATAAATATGAAATAATATTAAACTGCGTTAAATAAAGAGATAAAGAGAAGACAAGCAGGCATAATATTTATCCTAGTTCAACCACTAACCTACTTGTGGTCTACGTCCAGTCCTCGAAAAACTATCTGAGATTTTTCACTACGTCTACAAGCTTCAATAGGTGCTTGCTACAGTTACAAAATAGAGCACTTTTCACACGCAGGGAAACTCAACCCTTGTACTAAAGTCTCAGCCTGTAGAGATACCTCAACCTTATACAAACCTTGAGGGATACCTCACCCTCGATACAGAAGAGCAGAATATAGATGAAGAGAAACTCTCACTCAGAGTAGATAATACAAATTGAAGTGCTATAAAGCTCTCTATGGATATCTCAAAGTTTTAGCAAAAAGAACACAGAAAATAGGCGTAAATTATAAATTGCGTTTTCAAAGCAAGCGTAAATTAATCAGATAGCTGGGCAGCAAACTGATGAGACCCATGGTCTCTATTTATAGAGTTGAAAAGGAATTTAGCTGCAGCAGTAATTAATTACGTAATTAATATGAAAATATGTCCATTTCTTTCTATACCAGAATTTTGTGTTTATTCGAATAGGACTTCAGTTATTCGAATAACACGTTCTTTTTTCAAAACATTTCTGAAACTGGTTATTCGAATAACATATGAGTTATTCGAATAACACTACCACAGACTTTCTTCAAAAATAGTTCTAAAAAACTAGTTATTCGAATAACACTGAGTTTATTTGAATAACTCATCAGTTATTCGAATAGCTAATATAAAACAAGTCATTCTGAAACATTTTATTCGAATAACAGGAGTGTTATTCGAATAACACTTTTAAAACCAGAGGCGCGTAGCAGCAAATTTAAAACTTTATTCAAATAACTAATGAGTTATTTGAATAACTCAGTTTATAAAACAGTTGTAAGACTTTAAAAAAAGCCCAGGTGGTTTCTTAAAAATACCAAAACATTTTTAAGTTATTTTCAAGACCAAAAATAGTTTTGGAAAAGATTAAGAAAACATTTTTATTTTATCTTATAAAACCATGAGATATCCAAGGAGAGCCTCGTACAAAGAGATTCTAAGTCCTAAGGCTAATCTTTGAAGCTCTTGGACTTGGTCTTCTCATCATCTTCATGTTTGTTATTATCAAAACTTAAACTCCATTATAGCAAAGTCAAACACATGTTTTGCTACATTCCTTTGCTGCGTTTTATTGATTCCAGACCTGCCCAGTCATTTTTGGACCTATTCCAGGTGTTTCCTTTTTTTTTTAGTCATCTTACTTTGATTTCCCACAATGGGCGATTCTGTCTCAGATGTTTCAGGACACTCATTTAATTCTACAACCATACCAGAGTTTGCTGCTCTTGTCTCCCAAGTTAATAACTCTGGTAGTGGTCGTGGTCGTGGTCATGGTCGTGGTCGTGGTGGCAACCGTAGGCCACATTGCTCTTTTTGTAACAAGTTGAGACATTTGGAGGAGCGTTATTGGGTGAAACATGGTAAACCAACATCCACCAACTTTGCTCAGATTGAATCATCATCATCCACCTTCGGAGTGACCATTCTTACTGTAGATTATGAGGCATTCCTCCGCTTTAAGGCATCTTCACATATTTTGATTGAGCAAACTGGTAATCCTACTGCCTGTTTATCTCAATCATCTCTTGGGCCATTCATAATTCACTCTGGTGCTTCTGATCACTTCTGTGGTAATAAGGATCTTCTCACCTCTCATACCTACTCCACTAAATTACCCCTTGTTACTCTTGCTAATGGAACCAAAACTGTTGTCACCGGTATTGGCCAAGCTCGGCCATGTCTTCTTCTACCCTTAACAAATGTTCTTTATGTACCTGGTTGTCCTTTCAATTTGATATCTATTAGTCAGTTAGTTCGCACCCTTAACTGTTCCACTACCTTCACTAAACACTATGTTCTTATGCAAGATCAAGGTATGGGGAGGACGATTGGAGTCGGTCATGAGTCACGAGGACTTTATCATCTTGTTGTGCCTAGTTCTCCAGTAGCATGTAGCATGACAAATTCTCCTAACCTCATTCACAGTCGCCTTGGACATCCAAGTTTTTCCAAACTCTAAAAGATGGTTCCTCACTTGTCTAGTTTACAATTTTTAGATTGTGACTCTTGTCAAAAAGGGAAGCACACCCGAGCATCCTTTCCTGATCAAGTCAATAAAAAAGTTGATTCCACCTTCTCCCTTGTTCATTCAGATATATAGGGACCTATTCGTGTCAATTCTAGTTTAGGATTTCAATACTTCGTAACCTTTATTGATGATTATTCCTGTTGTACTTAGGTCTTTTTAATGAAAAATAGTTCTGAGTTATTTTCAATATTACAAAAGTTTTGTGCTAAAATTCATACTCAGTTTGGGAAAACTATCCATATTCTGCATAGTGACAATGCACACAAATATATGTCTTCTAATTTTCAGGAATTCATGGCTAAACAGGGTATCTTGCATCAAACAACTTGTCCTTATACTCCACAACAAAATGGAGTAGTTGAACACAAAAATCGACATTTAATTGAAATAACTAGGACTTTCCTCTTACATATGAATGTTCCAATCCATTTTTGGGGGGATGTTGTTCTTACATCTTGTTATTTGATAAACCACATGTCTTCCTCTATTCTAAATGACCAAGTCCCGTACACTATATTATTTCCTGATACATTTGTTTATCTTGTGTCTCCTTATGTATTTGGTTGTACCTGTTTTGTCCACAATGTTACTTCAGGAAAGGACAAGTTCATTGCCAAAGCCTTCAATTAGTTTTTCCTTGGATAATCTCATCTTTAGAAAGGGTATTGTTGCTACTCTCCCAATTTAGGTCGCTATGTTATGTCTGCTGATGTCTCCTTTTTCAACCAGCAAGCCTTTTATTCTTTACGTGCAGATACTTCCCAAGTAAACACAATCCTTCCTATTCCTATCTACAGTCTTCTTGTTGATTCTAGCAGTAATCCTACTCATGTTCTTGCTCCAGTGCCTGCCCATGATCCTTCTCGTCCATTAGTTACTTTTCAATGTCGACCATGACTGCTTACTAGTGTCAACCCTATTCTAAAGGAAGTTCCAGATGATTCACCACCTACACCAGTCATTTTATCCGTCTTGGTTCGTGCATCAAACAGCTCACCTATTGTTTTTCAGAAAGGTAAACGTTCTACTCGTAACCCTCATCCGCTTTATGTCTTTCTTAGTTATGATTGTCTTTTTTCACAACATTACACCTTTGTTTCGAGTCTCTCTTATGTTTTCTTTCCTAAAACCACAAGTGAAGCATTGTCTCATTCAAGTTAGCGTCAGGCAATGATGGATCAGATGTCTGCGTTACATTCTAATGGCACATGGGAGCTAATTCCTAAACTAGCAGGCAAATCTATTGTTGGCTGCAAATGGGTGTTTACTGTTAAAGTTGGTCTAGATGGCTCCATTGATCCATTGAAGGCTCGTTTAGTCGCCAAAGGCTACACTCAGATCTTTGGTCTTGATTATAACGACACCTTCTCTCCAGTTGCTAAGATTGCCTATGTATGTCTTTTCCTTGCCATGGTTGCTATTCGCCATTGGCCCCTTTACTAGCTAGACATAAAGAATGTCTTCTTACATGGTGATTTACAGAAGGAGGTTTATATGGAACAATTGTCTAGCTTTGTTGCTCAAGGGGAGTCTGCATTGGTGTGCAAACCTCGCAAGTCCTTGTATGGCCTAAAACAATACCCTCGGGCTTGGTTTAGCCGATTTAGCGCAGTTGTTCAGGCCTTCGATATAATTCGCAATAAAGCTGGTCATTCTATTTTCTATCGGCATCAATCTCACAATCAATGCATCTACCTTGCAGTTTATGTAGATGACATTGTCATTACTGGGAATGACCAAGTTAGCATTGAACAATTAAATCAACATTTATTCACTCATTTTCAGACCAAAGACCTTAGTAAGCTCTGTTATTTCCTAGGTATCGAGGTGGTATAGTCTAGACATGGCATTTCTATCTCCCAGAGGAAATATGTCTTGGATATCTTCGAAGAAACTAGTATGTTAATGTGCAAACCCATTGATACACTAATGGATCCTAATATCAAGCTTCTACTAGGATAGGGGGAGCCATTAGCAGATCCTGGAGGTTATCGGAGGTTGGTTAGAAAATTGAATTATCTCACAGTAACAAGACCATATATCTCTTTTGCTATGAGCGTGGTAAGCCAATTTCTTGATTCTCCATGTGACTCTAATTGGGATGTTATTGTTCAAATACTCTAATACATTAAAGGAGCACCAAGAAGAGGCTTACTATATGAAGATAAAGGGTATATAGAAATTTGTGAGCAGGCTCTCCCTCAGACAGACGGTGTACTTCAGGGTACTGCGTTCTTTTGGGGGGAAATATGATATCTTGGAAAAGTAAGAAGAAAACTATAGTCTCCAGGTCAAGTGCAGAAGCTGAATATCGAGCGATGGGCACTGCAACTTGTGAACTCATTTGGTTGAGGCAATTACTTAAAGAGTTGAAAATATATGAACCACAACCAATGAAACTCGTATGCGATAATCAATCTGACGAAATTGCTTCTAAGAGAACTAAGCACATTGAGATTGATTGCCACTTTGTTAGGGAGAAAATTCAGTCTAATGAAATTGCTTCTGCATTTGTGAATTCGAATGACTAGCTAGCAGACATTTTTACTAAGGCTCTTAAAGGTCCTTGGGTTAACTACATATGTAACAAGCTTGGTACACATGATATATACGCACCAACTTGAGGGAGAGTGCTAGAATAGTTTAGAATATTTTTAAATATAGTAGTACATCATGTACATATGCTAGAATCAATTAGGATCAATTAGATTGTAGCATATCATGTGTGGTCTGATTAGACACACAATTCAACAATAATCTCCTTTTCTTCAAGTTCTTGTTTGGAATATGAATCATGTCAACTTGAGAAACATAGTTGTACTTCTTTTTCACCTTTATTGATGATTATTCTTGTTGCACTTGGTTATTCTTGATGAAAAAGTACATTAGAATTGTTTTCAATTTTTTAGAATTGTTGTGCTGAAATTCAAACACAATTTGGTGTCCCCATTCATATTTTAAGAAGTGACAATGCTCATAAATACTTCTCTACTCAATTTCAAGAATATATGACCTCTCAAGGCATTACTCATCAATTTATTCTTCCTAATCCATCAGAAGTGGGTACACCCCAAATAGACGCAACACCTCAAATAAACCCAACACCTACTTTGGCACCCTCATGGTTAACTTATCATCGCCGCCCACAACTAGAACAACCTCCTAAACTTACTTCCATTAAAGCCCCAGACACAATTGAAAAGGTTCTTGTTGACTTACATTCTAAACCAACATCTCTAGTGGCTTCGGACCTACCAAGTGAGTCTAATCTTCCCATTGCTCAAAGAAAATGTATTTGTTCTACTCATAACCCTTTTCCTATTTATAACTACTTGAGTTACCATCATTTATCTTCGTCCCACTATACCTTTGTATCCTCCTTGTCCTCTGTGTTTGTTCCTAAGAATACAAGGGAGACACTTTCCCATCCAAGTTGGAGACAAGCAATGATTGAGGAAATATATGCTCTTCATTCTAGTGGCACTTGGGAATTGATTCCCCTTCCAGGAGGCAAATCTATAGTTGGCTGTAGATGGATTTACACTGTTAAGATTGATCACCTTAATGCACGACTAGTTGCCAAAGGCTACACTTATATTTTCTGTCTTGATTATGGGGATACTTTCTCTCCTATGACTAAAATGGCCTCAGTTTATTTATTTTTATCTATAACTGTCATTTGTCATTGGCCCCTTCATCAACTTAACATCAAGAATGCATTTCTTTATAGTGAATTATAGGAAGAGGTATACATGGAGCAACCGCCAGGATTTGTTTCTTAAGGGGAGTCTTCTGGACTAGTGTGCCGGTTGCAAAGAACACTTTATGGTCTTTAACAGTCCCCTCAAGCTTGGTTTGGTCGCTTTAGTACAGTTGTGCAATAGTTTGGCTTGAGTCACAGTGAATCAGATCACTTTGTCTTCTATCGACATACCTCTCAAGGATGCATATATAAGGTTGTTTATGTTAAGGATATTATCATTACAGGTAGTGATCATCATGGCATTCAGTAGCTCAAACATTATCTCTTCTGTCACTTTTAGACCAAGGACTTAGGCCAACTTTGGTACTTCTTGTGAATTGAAGTTGCTCAGTCTAAGGGTGGCATTGTTATTTCCCAACAGAAGTATGCTTTAGACATTCTAAAGGATATTGGAATGTTGAATGCTAGGCCTGTTGATACTCCAATGGATCCCAATGTTAAACTTCTACCTAATCAGAAGGAGCTTCTAACTGATCCTGGTAGATATAGAAGATTAGTTGGGAAGCTAAATTATCTTACAGTGACACGACCTAACATCTCTTTTGTTGTGAGTGTTGTTAGTCAGTTTCTGAATTCTCCATGTGCTGTTGTTCATATTTTGAGATACATCAAAAGTGCACTGAGCAAAGGACTACTTTATGATGATAGAGGACACACTTAGGTAGTTAGCTACTCTGATGCAGATTGGATAGGTTCTACTTCTGATAGGCATTTCACTTTAAGATATTGTGTGCTTATTGGAGGTAAGCTAATATCTTAGAAGAGCAAGAAGCAAACTATGGAAGTCAGATCAAGTGCTGAAGTAGAATACAGAGCTATGGCTGCGATGACATGTTAACTTTGTGGCTGAAACAGCTACTCAAAGAACTTAAATTTAGGGATGCAAGACATATGACACTTATTTATGACAATTAAGGTACTCTCCATATTGCATCCAATGCTGTCTTCTATGAAAGGACCAAACATATCAAAATTGATTATCATTTTGTGAGAGAAAAGATTCTAATTGGTGACAATAGTTTTGTCAACTCAAACGACCAATTAGTTGACATGCTCACAAAATCTCTTAAAAGACCCCAGATTAGTTATATATATAGCAAACTTGAAACATATAATATATATGTTCTAACTTAAGAAAAAGTGTTAAGTATGTGAGTGTTATTCCATGTGTACAAGTAGTCTAGCTAGTTGCTATTCTTTATATTGTACAGCATGGCAATCTTGTAATAATCTTTTATCTTCATATCTTATTATTAATAAAAACTAAACACCATGACCAAGAAGTCATGGACTTACTCTCCAACTTTGGTTTCCCTCTTTCTCTCTGATATAAAATTGGACCAATTGTTCGGACCAACTCAACAATGAACCAATCTATTAGCCAATCCAGTCAAACCATTACACCAGATAATGAACCACTTAAACCGTTGAACAGCACAGTCTAAGAGCTCGAACCGGTTCATACTTTTTTATCACAAAATGTTCAGGTTACGGGAAAGTGAGATGAGTTTCAAACCTGGGTGTTGAACTTAAATTGGCAACACTACCACTAGATCAAGCTACTTGTATAATATCATGAAATTAACTATTCTTATAATAAATTCGCTTGATTTCAATGCAAAAATAATAAATGATGCATAAAAATTTAAAGAATTTATGTAAAAAGATTTTTTTTTAAAGCAAAATGATATACAAAAACATCACTCTAATGACAGACATCCCAACTAAGTTAACACGCCTGCCATTATCAATCATTTGTAGCTTACCAAAATATTATTAAAAAAAATATAAAAAATACAAGAAAAACATGGAAGGACATGAACCTAACTCATGGAAGAATTACAAATTCTTAAATCTAAAACAAGGAACATTATTCCTATTTTTAAAAAACTCCTCTACTGCAAAAGAAAAAACTAAATCCCACCAAACAAAACCAGATATATAAAAAGATTAGAGACTGAATAAATTATAATTTAAAGAGTAATATATATTTAATTATACTCTAATTTAACCATGATTGACTATAAAACCATAAATCAATTACTTGACCGGTTCAATTTTCAAAACTTTTGTTTGCCAAAGTTTGATACAAACCATTAAATTTTTTTATAATATCACATACACTTGCTGACGAAATCTTATTGGCATTAAATTGATAAATTATTTCATAATAATTTAAGTAAAATAATATCTTGATAGAAGATAAAGAAAGAACAACCTCTTAGAAACAACATTGTACTACATAACGGAAGTAAACGTCTAATAAGCAACTGAAGACGAAATTATTAAACTCCAAAAAGAAAGGGCAACTGTTAAAAAGAAAATTAAAAAATTTCCAAAGGAAACTCAACCTACAGCTAAAGTACAACCTCTAGATGCCGAATTACACACTTCCCGCACAAATATATAGAACAAAAGTATAATAATCTATCTTAATTTACACCAATCGCAAAAATGTAGGACAAAATTGTACCAAGACCTTTGTTCGTTTCTCACTAAAAGCTACAGGCCTACAGTTAAACATCCGCAACTATAAATATTTGATATCATTACCTTAACTCAATTTATGCTGATTCTAGACAACCGAACCACCCCTCCCCCGAACCCAGAAAGACAGAAGGAAGTCAAAATGAAGAAAGTACAGTGATATAAATATAATGGATGGGAGCTCCTCAATTTTACTACTGCAGAAATCCCAGCATGCAACAGGTTCCATCACAATTCACAGGTATCCCGAAGGGGAGGAAACTTATATCCAGTAGATCAAATGACCAGCAAACAAAACTCCTTTTTCAGCCGTAGTGGTAACAAGATGACAACAAATCTAATTGTATGTAAACTATACAGATCCTCTCTTCTTTTTCTCTTCTTTTTCTTTTCTTTTTTTTTTGGAGTGGGGGGGGGGGGGGGGGGGGGAGAGGATGAGGGATGAGGGATGAGGGATGAGGGATGAGGGAAAAAACTGTTAACAACCCCTCTTGGAAATGGTATATGTCATAGAACAGCCTAGGGTCTTCTACACATAGCTGGCAAACCTTAACAAATTGTGGTGTTCTTTCCAATAGCAAAACCTGTTTATTGAATGGATACAAGAAATGAACGTGATATTCTCAAAATAGATCGTGTTGAGTAATGCTCTGTACCAATACCACTCTCTGGGCTCTTCAATGTCCAATTTCATCCAGTTATTCCAAAAATACTTTGGACATGATTCTCCCCCGAGAACCAGTTGTTACTATTAAAACAGTGAATTGTTTCACAAATTTTAAATGCTATATCCCAACTGTGGTATGTATACCAGAACTTGTTGACCTCACTGAAACTTGCAACTTTATTTCCTAAACCACTGGTGTGTAAGCAGAAATGCATCTGCATAAACAGGGCCTCACCATAAACCAGTTGGATGCCAAACTATGTCAAACTCAATGTTCTTCAGTCCAGCAAATAATGTTATCAGTTCCAGCAGAGAACTAATTTACAGCTT
Organism: Ormosia semicastrata; assembly: GCA_029884595.1. Classification (NCBI taxonomy): domain Eukaryota; kingdom Viridiplantae; phylum Streptophyta; class Magnoliopsida; order Fabales; family Fabaceae; genus Ormosia; species Ormosia semicastrata. The sequence goes on along the minus strand of JAQQTO010000028.1, from coordinate 2,957,049 downwards.
CAAAGAAAAGAACCTGAGGTTGTAGATGCCCTCTTTCACACATTGTAAGAACATCAGCCCATCCACCAATTATCTGAGCATTGAAGAAAATAATTGAACACAGCAAGAAAAGCAAAACATAATATATTCATCTGTTTAAGGATTCAACTCACCTTGACAGTCTTATCATCATACATAATCCATTGTTCAAGGTCATGACTAAAAGCAAAGCAATGATAATGCTGCCCATAGTAGCAAACCTACAAGTTTAAACAACATAAATTAGACACATAAATAGTGAGGAAAATTGACATTGCAGAGCAACATTGAACCAGGTATTCATTTAGTAAGTTAATGAATGTAGAACTCGCACCCCCTCTATGACTACTTTTTTCCATACAAAACAACTAAATGTCAATCAACCATCTAATAAAAATTGGAAGAATGGAGTGAAACAGGGGATTAAACTGATTATTTATCCACAAGTTTTCAATCATTCTTCCCCCATCTTCCTTTATGAAAAAAATTATATATCAGTATCATGTTTGTTTTATGTAGTAAATAAATGAAATTTTCACTATTTGGTGCGGTCCTTGGAGGAATTCACTTTAAAATTTAATAACATATTTTTTAGTGATATATGAAGCTAATTAAGTAAAAAACTAAAATTAGGGTGGAGCAGTAGGGGATGAGTAAAGAAACAAGTAGTAAAGAAATATAAGTTTGAATGGCTAAAGCTGCTAAATTATGCATAAAATATAATACTCAAAAACACAGGGTGCATTTGGGTGGAGCATAACTCACGCATTTTTTAGGATATCTCTTCAAAAAAGCAGCTGCTTTGGGATAAGTTTAGGCGTTTGGCTTCCATAAGGTGTAAAGCACAAGGTCTTTCTAAAGGTGTGTCCATTACATATAAATTGAGAGATTGGGCAGCTTTGCTATATTGATGTCTTTTGTTCCTTCTTGTTTGCTTTTCCTTTTCTTTTAGGATTCCTTATCCTCCTTTCCCTTTGTATTCTCCTTCCCTTTGTCTTAATAAATTTCTTCTTTTATCAAAAAAACAAAAATGAAAATCTAATATTCCAAAAAACAATTAGTTTAATAATAAAATTTTATGTTGCACGTGTTCCTTCTGCCATCAAGGTATATCTCATCTCTTACAGCCACAATGAAAAAGTAATAAATGACAGAATAAAATATAAACATTATTGTCAAAATTTGTTAGGAAATCTGATAAGATCTGAATAGATCTAATTCAGATTAGTTTATTAGAAGATTCTGTAGAATAAATCTAAATCAATCAGATTCAGATTAGAAGTTAGAATAAAATCTTATTAATCTAATTTAATCATATTTTAGATAGGAAATCTTTTCTATTTTTATTTTATTTTTTGTACAACAGATTTGGATATCTTTCCTTAACCAAATCTGTCTATAAGTATCTTGTTTATGTTTCAATAAAATTATTTGAGAATAAAAAAGTATTCTCTTATCAAAACCTATATGGTATCAGAGCCTCCTGCTCTGGACCATCTTCCGAAATGGTGAAAACAGCGATGACCGGTGCAACACCTTCAACGACCTCCTCGAATTCATCTAGGAGAAGAATTATGATGCACAATCCTGAAATCTCCAAAATTCAGGAAGTTGAAGGTTCAGCTTTTGTGATTAAAGGAGAGGATTCAGACGGAAAAAAGAAACCATGGCATACAAAGGAGACTTGTTGGAAATTCCATGGCAAACCACCAAACTGGAGAAAGAAATCCAGCAGAGAAACTCGTGCTTTTAAGACCATCTCAGAGGTAAGTCAGGGGCCCCAAATTAATTCTAAGGCATCTCCATACACAAAGGAACAATTAGAACACCTGTACAAATTGTTTTCTCCAAACATGTCAATTAATCCATCTTGTTCTTTGGCACAAAAAGGTATATATTTCACTACTACTCTTTTAGTACCAAACTGAATTCAAAAACTCCATGGATCATTGATTCTGGAGCAACTGACCATATGACAAATTGTTCAAAATTGTTTTCATCTTATAGTCCTTGTGCAAGCAATAGAAAAATCAAAATTGCAGATGGGTCTTCCTCTGCAATAGCCGGAATTGGCTCTGTTCCTCTTTCTCCTTCCTTAATTCTTCATAATGTTCTTCATGTTCCTAACTTGTCGTGCAATCTATTATCTATTAGTAAAATAACAGTTGATCTTAAATGTCGTGCTGTTTTTGATTTCTCATGTTGTAAATTTTAGGAATTGAATTCAGGGAAGACGATTGGCAGTGCTAAGGAGATTGATGGACTCTATATCTTTGAAGATGAACCTGACTTGAGTAGACAATCTCAACAACGTACCTGTTTCAATTCTGTTTCTGTTTCCAGAGATAATGAAATAATGTTGTGCCATTATAGGTTAGGCCACCCAAGCTTCCTTTATTTAAAACACTTGTTTCCTGAATTTTTCAAGAATAAAAATCCGTCTCATTTTTCATGAGAAATTTGTCAATTTTCTAAACATTATGGTACTTCTTATTTGCCTCAACCTTGTAAAGCATCCAGTCCGTTTACCATAATCCATAGTGATGTTTGGGGACCTAGTCGTGATTCTACACCTTCAAGTAAATGATGGTTTGTCACGTTTATTGATGATCATACTAGGCTGACTTGGGTGTACTTGATGAAGGAAAAGTCTGAAGTGGAAATAGTTTTCAAAAATTTTTTTAAGATGGTGGAAATACAATTTCAAGAAAAAATTAAAATTTTCAAGAGTGATAATGGTAAAGAATACTCTAACAAACATCTGAGCCATTTTTTCATGGAAACAGGAATTGTTCATCAGAGTTCTTGTACTAATACTCCTCAACAAAATAGGGTGGCTGAGCAGAAAAATAAATACTTGTTAGAGGTAGCTCGAGCATTACTTTTTCAAAACAATGTACCTAAATATCTTTAGGGAGAGGCTATTTTAACTACAACCTATTTGATTAATAGAATGCCTAGTAAGGTTTTAAATTTTAAAACCCCTTTTGATGTGTTTTTGCATTTTTTTCCAACAAATAGGCTTTCAACTTTTTTACCACTAAAAATATTTGGGTGCACGGTATTTGTCCATATACATGACCACAATCACAATAAACTTGACCCTCGAGCAAAGAAGTGTGTTTATTGGGTATGCTCCCAATCAAAAAGGATACAAGTGTTTTGATCCCATCTCTAAAAAAACTTTTGTAACTATGGATGTCACCTTTTTTGAGTCAACATCTTTTTTTAATACTCATCTTCAGGGGGAGAAAAAATGAAGACTCAACACAATATTTTCAACTTAAAGACTCCATGCCTCTTAATATTAATGAGTCAAGTGTTTTAAATGATGAAGACACAGGTGGTTTATCTCTAATGCCAAGACATGAAAATTTTAAACCCTATGTAACGAATGTAAATGAAACAGGTACCACTAGCAGAGACTCAAGATTTTTTGACATTGTCAGCTCAAGGAGGAAAACTACTCAAAGAGATGAGCCCTAGAATCCTATGCACTGCCATGAGTTTTTGAACCCACCAAGTAATATTTTTCCTGAGCCTGCACAAATTACTCAATCTATTTCAGATCCTGAGTCATGAGTCTAAAACCACGGAGTTAAATGAATCTAGTCTTCCCATTGCCATTCGAAAAGGTGTAAGGTCATGCACTAAACACTCGCTGCCCAACTTTGTGTCATATGAAAATCTGTCACCTGTTTTTCATGCTTTTACCTCACAATTGTCATGTATGGAGACTCCAAAAAATGTACAGGATGCGCTAAAGGTTTCTGAGTGGAAGGAGGCTATCTTGGAAGAGATGAAAGCCCTTGAAAAGAATCAGACATGGGAATTGGTGGATCTGCCAAGAGGAAAGACAACAGTAGGGTGCAAATGGTGTTTACTATTAAATACAGGTCAGATGGATCACTTGAGATATATAAAGCTCGATTGGTTGCCAAAGGTTTTACTCAAACCTATGGCATTGATTACTTAGAGACATTTGCACCAATTGCAAAGTTGAACACTATCAGAGTACTTCTATCTCTTGCCACAAACCTGGACTGGCCTTTACAACAACTGGATGTGAAGAATGCATTTTTAAATGGTGATTTGGAGGAGGAAGTGTATATGGATGTTCCCCCTGGTTTTGAAGGGAAGTTCAATCAGAAGGTATGTAAGCTACAAAAATCTCTTTATGGACTAAAGCAGTCACCAAGAGCTTGGTTCGAGAAATTCACTCAGTTTATCAAGAATCAAGGCTACACACAGGGACAAGCAGATCATACTATGTTTGTAAGGCACTCGGTCGAAGGAAAAATTCCTGTACTAATTGTATATGTGGATGACATAATTCTCACTAGAGATGATTTGTCAGAAATAAACCGATTAAAAAAATCTCCCTGTGCAGCATTTGAGATAAAGGATTTAGGATCCTTAAGATACTTTCTTGGGATGGAGATTGCAAGATCAAGAAAGGGAATTGTTGTCTCTCAAAGGAAGTACGTCCTTGACCTTCTTATTGAAACTAGAATGAGTGGTTGTAGGCCAGCAGATACTCCAATTGATCCTAACCGAAAGTTTGGAGATGACAAGAAGGGTGAACCTGTGGACACTTCTCGTTATCAAAGGCTTGTTGGAAAGTTAATCTACTTATCACACACTCGACCAGATATTGCTTTTGCAGTAAGCTTAGTAAGTCAGTTTATGCATTCACCTTATGAGGAACATCTTGAGACAGTTTATAGAATCCTAAGATATTTGAAAAGTGCACCAGGTAAAGGCCTATTTTTCAGAAGAACTACATTGCAGACCATTGAGACCTACACAGATGTTGATTGGGCCAGATCAATCACAGATAGAAGATCTACATCAGGATATTGCACTCTTGTATGGGGAAACTTAGTCAAATGGCGCAGTAAAAAACAGAATGTGGTTGCAAGGAGAAGTGCTAAAGCAGAATATAGAGCTATGGCTCAGGGAGTCTGTGAAATGCTTTGGTTAAAAAGGATTCTTGAAGAGTTGGCAATGCCTATTAACCTGCCAATGAAGCTATACTGTGACAAGTGACAACAAGGCTGCCATAAGTATTGTTCAAAATCCAGTGCAGCATGATCATACTAAACATGTGGAAATCGATAGACACTTCATCAAAGAAAAGATTGATGATGGAGCTATCTACATGCCATTTGTTCCAACCACACAACAACTAGCAGATATCCTCACCAAAGGATTGTTCCAAACTAACTTTGAACATCTTGTAAACAAGTTGGGCTTGATAGATATCTATGCACCAACTTGAGGGGGGGTGTCGAAATCTGTTAGGAAATCTGATAAGATCTGAATAGATCTGATTCAGATTAGTTTATTAGGAGATCCTGTTAGAATAAATCTAAATCAATCAGATTCAGATTAAAAGTTAGAATAAAATCTGATTTAATCAGATTTTAGATAGGAAATCTTTTCTGTTTTTATTTTATTCTCTGTACAATAGATTTGGATATCTTTCCTTAACCAAATCTGTCTATAAGTATCTTGTTTATGTTTCAATAAAATTATCTAAGAATAAAAAAAAATTCTCTTATCAAAACCTATAATTATATACATGACATCATTCAAATACATACCACCGAAACCAAGCTATGGGTTCTTTCAGGATCCAAACCACGATAAAGGACACTGATATCAATCTCAGTGCTCAAGGCTGCAACAGTTGTCTTTATATCATCAGCACTCTCACATGTATTTTGCCAGCCTAGAACTGCAAATTCCAAACACGTAGGAGATAAAGAGAAAGACCAACCTCACGGCATACCCAAAAAATAAAAAAGGAGAAAAAAACATTCCACGTGTAACAACTGAGCCACCTGTCATAAAAACATGGGGTGGAGTTGACAGAAAGTGATGGATGTAGTTGAGCTTGCCACAACCACCAACTTCTGGATCACAAGCCAACTGATGGTTCATCTCCACAAAATTCAAAAGCACATCCAAGGAGCTTTCTGCATGCATAACCTGTAAAGTGAAGAAGGGATCCAGCTAAGGTACTTAACAAGGTTTGCAGCAGCTGAAAATAAAAAAAAATTACAAATTGTTAAATGTTAAAACAAAATATCCTTCGTAAAGATACCTTCATCGTCCGTAGGGCATTAGCATTTATATTGTGAAAGAAGGAGGTATACTTCAAGTGCCTGGACTCAAGGCCACAGTGATAGCAGTTCATTCGTTCAAAAATGTCCATTCCAAAAAGTGAATGTACTATACAAGTACTATTTGCACAATCCCAAGATCCCATGCAGTTGCTTTCCACTGATTCCATATCAGAAACACTTGAACCATGAGGAAATGATCGATGGAGGCAGTCAAATATCACTGCCAGTACTTCAGAAGCATCATTCATCTGAGCCTGTCAAATGTCAGTATATTAATCACATTGTCCACACAAGAAATATGTTAGACCTATACATCAGGAAGGATGATATGAGGTGTAAGGAACCAACCCACGTGAGCAATGATGGAGGCAGAGAGGAAATTCCACTATAGGGATAACAGAATGCCTACGTGGCAAAGGGGGAGGGAGAGAGAGAGAGAGAAAGAAAAGCAAGGAAAGGGAGTTGTTTACTAGGAAAGGGGGATAAAATGTGAAAGGGGGGAGACCTTAGGGGGCAGGCAATTACTGATTAAGGAATTGGGTGGGAGGTTACAGGTCTCTCGAATGACCTGTGGTATCTTTCTCTTCTTTCTCTTTTCTGTTTCTGAGCTTTTCCTTTCTGGTAGAATGGCTTCCTAGATACTGGTTTCTCACTGAGATCAGTAACTAGAGGAGTCTCTTTGTGGATATTCAATAAAATCAGCAATTCAGTATCAGGTTTCTATCAAAATATATTTTATCTTTCCTATGATGCATGAATAAGTTGACAAATTCAAGTTACAAATAAGTACTGCAAGCATGGAACAATCATATCTCGGTGAAGTTACCTCCTGGAAGAAGTTACTGTCTGGATATAGATTGCTTAGAGCTATCCTCAGGGAAGTAGGTGCTACTGCTTCTCTCCTGGAATCCTTCAATGCAACATCCATGGCAGTAAAGATGTCATACAACGCACACACAACACAAGGATTACCCACATGATCATGCTCTGATCTTGATCTGCCAAGAAATTCCTCTTGAAAGCATCTTAAATGCCACAACGACTGAACTCATACAGAGACAAGTAGTTATTTCAGGATATGGAATGTGATACATCAGTGAAAAAAGGTGCACCAGCAGCTATTATAAAAAAATTGGAAAACTGACTTGAAAAAGACCTACCTGTATAATAACATTGAGAAAACAATTATATTCACCCACTTCATTCTTCAGCCCAGTACCAATCAAAGAAGCCCCATTCACATTCTCAGCTGTGTCTTCCTCCAATGGAAAACCCACACTACCTACTTGTAAAGAAGCTCTCTGAGACATTCCCAAACTGGAAACTGGAGGCACTTTCCTATGTGCTTGATATGTGTCTGATAAGCAGATTCTTTTACAAGGTTAGAAAGTCATCAATGTTTCCATAATTCTTCAGAAACACATACAGAATTCCATTATTAAGCAAGTGAATGATATATTATAGCTAATCAAAGGAAAACTGTAAATATTTGCCCGACAGTCAGGATTTGGTCAATAGTTTATGCCAAGTCAAGTTTTACTCGTAGCCCAGATAGAAATTACGGCAACTATGATGTTTCATAGCTAGAGAAATGGCAATGGCAAATAAATATAAATATATTATACAAGTACAATTCAATGTACTTGAAAGGAAAGGAAAGTGGTTGCCAAGTTCACAGAAAGCGGGTAAAGCTTGATAGTGTTATAGTGAATAAATGGCAAATGCAACCTTGCAAAATTTAGCCCAACCACAAACAACGGCTCTCTGATGCATTATCAGTTAGAGCAAATAGTACTATTCCATGTGATAATGCTACCAAGGTTATCAACTAGCAGAAAATATCAAGTAATTATCAAATGATGGAGAAAGTTGGCAATGGAATTTGAATGGAAATGCAAAACATTATACCTGTACACAAGCAAGAGTATATTAGTCATACACTATTACTTGAACCTAGAATATTAGCAAATATTCAGCATATGGTATTGATTTCACAGCCTCAGCTTTAGCAAAGATGGAAACAGGCCACAGTGGGATTCAACAGATACAGAAATAGAGAAAGGAAAATCATCAGAGGATTGTATTCAAACATCTCCATTTCCTTTTGTGAGTCATTTACAATAGTTCGATTTTGCAAGAAAGTAAAGATATATGGTAATAAGAAAACATATATTAGATGCATAATATAATTGTAACCAGTCTACATATTTAGGGAGTGAAAAACAGTATACCTAGACTTTGGCGTACAGCTTTTTCAAGATCAGCTTGGAATCTTTCCTCCTCCTCATCTTCAACTTGCAACTCTTTCACCGTTTTTGATCCATTGTCTCCCCACACTGATGGCACATCAAAGCATCAACATATTGGCTTTCATATTTGAGAAAACAGCTTCATAAGATGCCATTTTATTTATTTTAGGGAAAAAAAAACATAAAATGATTTCAACTAGGCTCACAAACTGAAATTAAATTTATACATCAATAAACAATTTTCAAATAACATATTGACAGAATTCTCACAGAAAAAAAGAGGCACAAGCAATGGTAATGAGTTTTCAAATCACTATCTAATCTGATTTGGAATATAATTTAACAGTACAAAAGTATATTTTGACCAAAACCTTCTTTATTAAGTGGAAAAGAAAGCCCGCTGAAGAAAAATCATATCTAAATAAGCATTGTCAGAGAAGATATAACTGATATCACAACACTATTCTATTCATATCAAATAAGGCCTTTAGACATTAGAATCACAATTTGTAGCGACATTTGGCAATTAATTTCCCATAGAAAATATGCATACAATACAAACCAATATAAGTGATCCCAATTAAAGATAACTAGGGACATAATAACCCAGATGCCAGAGAAGAAAGAGCAGACATGTAAAGAAATTGTAATCATAAACAAGAAACTGATTCAGCAAAGATACTGTTAGAACCGAATCTGTTAGGTTCTGTTAGGAAGAATAAAAGTAGCTAAGATAGGGGTTATGGGTTTGTTAACAGTTATTTCAGTCTGTTAGGAGTTGTGTTAGTTGTTTGGAGTTTGTTGGTTTTGATAAGATTGGTTGTTAGAGTATACTTAGGAATTGTAGGCCTATAAATAAGAGGCCATTGCTGTATTTCAGGGAGGAATGAAGAACTGTATTTTGTGTGAACTAAACAGTGGTTTAGTTGTGAAAGGAGAGTGCTCCTTTGGGGTACATTGGTACCATTCTTTCCCTATCTCTTTTCTTTTTTCGTTCTGTTTTAGGAGAGGTTCTCTCCATAGTTAGGATCTTCATCTTCCTAAAAGAAAGATTCCTAACAAATTGGTCCGACCTGCCGGATTCCCAATCGCGATGGAGAATCGGGTCGGAACATTGGAGAAAGCTGTCAGTGAGCAAGGTCTGCAACTGGCGGAATTAAAGACTGATATGAACTACATCAAAGATCTGCTGTTACAGATGAAAACCAAGAAACCATCATCTGTTGAGGGGGACAATTCCGTGAATAAGAAAGAGAAATCAACAGAGGAAGAGGCAGAGAACAGAGGATCCGAGGAAGAAGAAGAAGACCCTCCCTTTCGTTCTTGGGTCAAGAAAGTAGAATTACCCACTTTCGAAGGACACGATCCATTGGGATGGCTGGCCAGAGCTGAAAAATTCTGAGGTGCAGCAAGTTAAATCCTCTGAGAAGTTCAGGCTAGCATTCATTAGTATGGAGGGAAATGTTGTTCATTGGTTCCAATATTGGCGCCAGAAATCCAAGAACCATTCTTGGAAAGATTTTTCAGAAGCCTTGATGCGAAGATTTGGAGGAAATGGAAGAGGAACTGTGCACGAGCGGCCGGCAACAGAGACAAACTAATGGGGTGGAAGAATATGTCCAAGAATTCGAACTTTTGGTTGCTCAAGCAAGACCCAATGCTGAGGATCAATTGCTTGGATATTTTTTGGCTGGGTTACGCCCAGAAATCCGAAGTCAGGTACACCCCCATGACCCAAAAGATCTAACCCGAGCCATGGAGGTAGCTCGAGACGTGGAGGAAGCTCTGGAACAGATGCGTGGTTTTGGGGTCTCGCGGGGAAGAGGAATGAATTCCGGAAATAAGTATCAAGGAGGGGGAGGAATTGTGTCAAGAGTTGAGATGGTGGGTGGTTCAAACCTTTCCCCAGGGGGTCTATTGGAACCGGACGAGAATCACCAGCAGGAAGCAAGGTATCTTCCATGGGTTCTGTAATGAAATCTGGAGAAAAAGGTGCTGCAGGGTCTCAAAACAGGGGAACCCGAAATCTCCCTTACCAGGAGTATGTGAAACGAAGGGCTGAGGGGAGGTGTTATCATTGTAATTCGCCTTTTGTACCGGGACATCGCTGCACTGACAAGAGTTTGAGGTTGGTAATTTTGGCTGAAGATGAGCAGATTAATGAAGAAGGGGAGATTATGCTGATGACTTCCGAAGACGATAGCAAGTATGATCTGGGGTGACAAGTTTCTGAGGATGATTCCACCATCCGAAGATAGCTTACAACCTTGAGGACAAGGTTGTTTCTAAAGGGGGTGGTATTGTTAGAACCGAATCTGTTAGGTTCTGTTAGGAAGAATAAAAGTAGCTAAGATAGGGGTTATGGGTTTGTTAGCAGTTATTTCAGTCTGTTAGGAGTTGTGTTAGTTGTTTGGAGTTTGTTGGTTTTGATAAGATTGGTTGTTAGAGTATAGTTAGGAATTGTAGGCCTATAAATAAGAGGCCATTGCTGTATTTCAGGGAGGAATGAAGAACTGTATTTTGTGTGAACTAAACGGTGGTTTAGTTGTGAAAGGAGAGTGCTCCTTTGGGGTACATTGGTACCATTCTTTCCCTATCTCTTTTCTTTTTTTCGTTCTGTTTTAGGGGAGGTTCTCTCCATAATTAGGATCTTCATCTTCCTAAAAGAAAGATTCCTAACAGATACAACTGTCAATTAACTTGGCAACATTTTTTTAAAGAAGAAAATACATAACCAAAGGGATGACACAAATGAAATGGCCTAGGTAAAACTAAGACGACAGAAAACCAAGTAGCCTGCATTTGATTTACATGTTACACATAAAAAGATTGGTATATTTTCTGGAGGGGCCAAAAGGCAAAACATGAGGCTTAAATAAAGATATTGAACCCACAGTTCTACCCCTGGAAAAATAAATGATAATAAGCAAACTAAAGCTCAAATGATAACATAAGATGTTGTTAATGATCTTAACAAGAGAAAGTCTTCCTAAAGGCCTTTTAAAAATTAGTGCAATATCGCTATTTGTAGGCCAAATGCATATTGTGCAATAAGCTAGCAGCCAGAAGATAATTATGAGTCGAATATTTTCCTTTTAAAGAACTATGAGTCTAATACATCTGCTCAAAAACCTTAATTTGATAAAAAATTGATATGCACCAGCACTACAGGGAAAGAATCTTTGGGCAAGGTTAGAACTAACCATTGTTAGCATCTTGGTTCTTATGGACTTTAACCTGCTCTCTTAAGTTATTGTCAGTATGTGTAACCTCAATATTCTCTTTTTCCAATGCAACAGATTCAAACTTTCTATCAACCAATGTGGAAAGATTCTTATGCCGTTTATGTTTTTTTCCTGCACGCCGATCAGCCAAATGAAGGCCATTCTCTGGAGCTACTCCATTAGCCAGATCTGCTGGAGAATAAAGAGAATAATAAGAACCACAAGCAAAAGAATAAATAAATACATAAACACTGAATTTTAAGATACCTTTAAAAATGATTACCAACCTTGTTTAGCTTTTGAATGATGCATATAATTAATCTTTTGGGCAGCTGAATCAGCTGAAGATTTAATTGGCACCATGGAACCATTTGTTGTGGTACTAAGCACATCATCCAGATTGCTTGGGTACCCATTCTCCTTTGCCAACTGCTCCTGAAAAAATGCGCAAGTTCAGAGGTGTATTTCCAGCAATACCTAATTCGTATATATAAAGTATTTCCCTTTTGGACAATTGCCTTAAAGGTCCACTTTTCCATGCAACAGTAACTTAATGACTAGTAACCAGAAATTCTATCCCCTTACACAAAATAGAAGAAACTCAAACAAGAGATTCAAACCTGCATAGGTGGTCTTATTATATGTTCATGTAAATCTGGGCCATCAGCAAGCACCGTTAATTGAGCATCCAGAGGTTTGTCTGCCGCTTTCTCTAAATATGTCCCAGATGATTTCTTTTGTTGCTCAGCAAGCTGTTTCTGTTTAGCTTCATTTTCTATCCTTCGTTGAAATTCCAAAGTTTCTTCAAGCTTTTTTTCCTCCTCTTCTAGCTCAATTTTACATCTAAATTCCTCTTCCTGTAGATCCAACAAGTCATCACCATTCATAGAAACAACAACCTCAGAATCTTGATAGTGGCTATCAGGTGAAAGTGGATAGGAACTGCAGCAGAAACACATCAAAAGCATTTATAAGAAGTCACCATGTCATAAAAGACTAAATAATAAAAAAATGAACAAACAAAAACTAAAAAACGGAAACATATACTGACTCAGGCATTGTAGCTTGAAGCAAGAGCTGTTCATGACCACTTGTAGACTGCAAGAAAGAGAAACATTAGCCAGTTGTCAAGACTACAGCCCAATATGAACAAATTCAATATGCATGATGATCACCTTTAAATCTCTTGTTTTTCTATGATCTTTATTCTTCTTCTTATCTTTCGTCTTCTCCATATGTCTTGTGTTCTCATTTTCCCCTTTAACAATCTTCTTAGAATCAAGAGCAAGTTCAGCCAAAAATGCTTCTCTTGCAGCATCAGACTTCTCTGTCGCATCTTTCTCAGCCAAATCTTCCAAGAGTGCCTAAACAAGCAAAACAGAAGCACATATAGTTAAAAGAAAGGTCAGGCAACAGCACATGTTTCAGCAGTTTGAAACAAACCCTTAGGTATGACTTCACTAGAGGCAATAATATCGCTCGATAATCATAAGCAGAAATAGGCCCAAGTTTGAGTTCTAATTGCTGCATCACAGCAACATTTCTCATGATTCGTGCATCAATTTTGCTAAGCTGCATAGTAAATGAAGTAGGTTAGAACATCAAGGAACAAGGTCAACCTTGCACTTGTCATATAGTAGAGATGTGACGATTAAAAAAGCTGACCTCTGTACCTTTAAAAGAAATTAAGGAAAAAAAAAACCAACTGACCTCAACAGACAAGTGCTCCTTCAGTTTCTGAATAGCAATTTCTATACAGCCATCCATTTGATGCAAACATTCCTTCATTCTCCATTCATTTTCTTCACCAGATTCCAAATCACATAGCTGAGAAGTCACACCAGCATAAGTTTCTTCATAGCCAAATTGATTAACATTCATTGCTTCTGCTTCTTGCAAAACATTTGATATAGCATCCAACTCAAACCTATTGCTAACATACATAACATCATTGTCACTCTCACTGAGCTCTTCTCTCCGCTTTCTTAAGACAGACTCATAGCTTCGCTGGACAAATTCACCAATATTTTCCCTATTCTTACCTTCCTCAAGACAAAGATCCTCTACTGCCTGCAGAGCTTCCTCATAACTTATACGATCATATTTCTTCTCACAGAGGCTCTGTAGGTGATAAAACTCCTTCTGGAGCATCTGGACAATTTCCACTCCTTGATGTCTTCTATTTTCTATTGTACGCATCCATGACGTCAATTGATCCCCACTAGGTGAACCTGAAAATATCCAGGATAACAAAGTATCGGTATTGTCTGAAACCCCATCAGAAGTTGGAGCAGTCAAAACATCCAAGACAGCCCCCTGAGCTGTACCAGGAGTTAGTTGTGTTGGCAGTAAACACTCATCCAGAAGGAGGCATGATGCATCTCCATTGAGAACAATCTTCTCTTTGATCTCAGGACCTTGACTGGTATTGTGCAAATCATCCATGGGACTACTACTTTTCTCAGTATATCTACCCATACCACAAGCATGAGATAATTCCTCCAAAAACTGGAGAATTTTCTTAAGCTGGGCAGCTCCCAGAAAGCATATGCACATTGGTGTTTGGTCCACACCATGGTTTAGGAGTTGACAACCACCAGCAAGACCCTGTATCTCATCCACAGTAAATTGTATGACCTTGTTAAGATGATTAGCAGCAAGATATTTGTGTCTAATAAGCATCTCAAATACTGCACAAATTTTCCCCAGAAGTTTTGCGCGCTCAGAGTCATCAGATATTGGCCAACTATCAGCAAGGGGATATGCTACAGATCCTTGGACTTCAACACCACCTCTAATATCACTTTCTGCAATTTTACAACAGTTACTGCTATCAATTGTACAATTATAAAGACTATACCTTAAACTTCCATTATCATGGTAAGAATTGCTTGCGTCTTTAAAACAATCAAAGTACTCCTCTGTATGATGACCCAAGCAGGAATTCGCAGGGAATGAAGAATCCTTGAATTTTGCTTTATTTTCAAGCATTTTAACTGCTGCTGAGACGTCCAGAGGCTTCCAAGAACAATTAAGAATCATCTCAATCCATTCACTGTCAACATTCTGGGGCAAAAGTCTCTGCATTTTCGGCAAGAGATTCCCCATGTGTTCCTGCACAACGTGCTGCCCGTGAGATTCCAAATTCGAATATTTCTCATCACAACGGCAGCAAAGCCAAAATTTCCATGTTTTATTGACCTCGGCATAGGACAAAGCCTCTGATAAAACATCATTTGGCAAAGTATCCTTCAAAGACCCAAAGTGGGACTTGATATCACAAACTCTAATCCTAAGCAAGTTCTTCTTCATATCCATACTCATTGCATTCCAATATGATTGTACCCAACCCTTCCTCTCAGCTGTATCCCCATTCTTTCTCATATGTCCATACTTCCTTCTATGACCAGATCCCGAAGACGAATCCAGTGTCCTTTCATCCCTATCTACTTCACTCTGAGATTGTGGTGACTCTGACTTCTGCTGCAACAACCTTGCAGCCGCAACTCGAACTTCGATTTCTTTCCTTCTCTCTTCGGGCGTCTTGTTCACCTTCTTGATCTCATTTGGCCTCCTGCCCTGAACCAACCTCAACTCCATAGGGTCCTCTGTGGGCCTCCTTATCGGAATGAACCGGAACTTCTCCTCCCCGTAGCTCAAGTTCTTCATCCAACTTGACAGCGACGCAATGTTCGCCTTCTGAATCAGCTGTCGCAGCTCGTTCTGCACGTGCTCCACACGCGCTTCCGCAGTCGCTATCTTCTGCTGGCTCTCTTCCTGCAAGCTCTCCTTCGCAGGATCAGTAGGGTTCTCAATGGCGAGCGCCCTCTCGCACTCTTGCACCACCTCCTCGAACTCCTTCGCTTCGGTCGCAGTATCGAACATCAAATTCGCGTAAAAATGGGCGAACTCGATCGAATTGGGGGAGAGCTCGACCGCCTTCCTCCCAGACTCAACGGCATTCCTCAAGTGCCGTTGCTTCGCGGCCGGATCGTCTATTATTGCCGCCACTTTGACACACAGTGTGCCCTGAACTCGGTGAATAAACGCCGAGTGAGGGGAGCTCTCGTGCTTGGAGCAACAGTCCTTCATGAGCTTCAGCGCCCTGGTGTGGTTGCCGCGCCGGAACGCTGTGAGGGCTCGCTCGCATTCAAGCTTGATTGCTGAGTTAATCGAAGCTCCAGATTGCGGCGTGGATTCGATCTTATCGAGACTGTGATCAGAAATTGTGAACGAGTCGAGCTCCAGTGGTGAAGTGGTGTCATTGGCGGCTCCGCCGATGGCCGGTGGTGTCACCGGAGAAGCCGCCGCAGAAGATTGTTTGGAGCGTGGAGCAGGGTTTCGCTTTTTATGCCCCATCGAATTCAACTGAGTTCACACGAATCAGAATCACATGCATATATGTATATTGTTGAATCTACCAGTGTGCGTGTGAGTGTAGAGAGTGAAAGTGGGAGGAATAACGAGATTGGGGGAGAGAGAGAGAGAGAGAGAGAGAGAGAGAGAGAGAGAGAGAGGAGATGGATGAGTGTGTAAAGAGAGAAAGAGAGGGTGACTCGAACTTGTAGAGAGAGAGAGTGGGGGAGAATGAGACAGAAGAGTTGGAAGAAGAAGAAGAAACAAGAAGAAGTGATTGGTGGTAGCGACGACGGTTACCACGACGGAGAATGATCGGCGGCGAAATCTATGAAGGTAGTGGAAACTGTGGGAAGTTGGGGTAGCCTGTGCACAGGCACTACCCACCCACACGCACCAATGACACACAAGGGGTGTGGTTTGATGAAAAGGGAGTGATAATTATTTAGGAAAATAATAGGAGTATAAGACTGTCCATATTTTATAAATGGGATGTGATTTTGTGAGAGGAAATATTAATAAAAATATGTATAATAAATAATATTAAATGAGTTATAAAAAATTATGTATGTATTATTTGATATAAGAATATTATTGTTAAATTATTTATGAAAAATGAAATTTGAATTTTTTCATATAAAAAAAGAAATTTAATTCTTATCAAAATTATTCATTAGCAGTCTAATCAAATTAAATAAACCGCAATCATTTTAAGTTTTTTTATTTTAATTTTAAATGTAAGTAGAATGTTGTTATTGTATATTTTATATTTTATATGAAAAATATAATCTCATGTTATTTTTTATATATTTTTTAATAATTATAATTAAGTAAAAAATATTAATATATAAATATTAATCTCAATAATATAAAATATATATATGATAAAATAAATTAAAATTATTTTGTCTGTACTCTGATTCTGATCTCGTGAGTGATAAATGCCAATGAAACCCAAGCTACTATCAGGTTATCTTTTCAATTCTTTTTTTTTAATCCGTGTTTATTATTTTTTTTTAATTACTATTTTTTTTTTTTCTCTTTCTCATTATTTGTCGCTATGCTTTTGGCCAAGCTATTTTTACATATGAAAAATGTTTCGGGTTTCGGCAACATGGCCCTCCTTTGTTTGCCATTGAACATTATCATATCATATAATCATTAAAAGTAATGCAATGATCAGAGTAGGAACAGGATCGGCATATTTGTTTTGAGAAATATTTTATATTCTTATTTAATTTTTTTATTAATATTTTTAATTATTAAATAAAAAATATTAAATATTTTTTATATTTTTAAGATATAAGATATATTTATTTTTTTATTTAATATTTTTTTATTTAATATTAAAAAAATTTAAAAAGATATTACTCATCTATTTTTTATTAGCCGTGGTCACATTATCTAATTTAATCCATTGTCAGGCAGTGTTTAGAAACACTAAAAATTAAATATTTAAGTGAAATGGAACAAGTTTTTAAATATAAAATGTTTGGTAACTATTTAAATTTTTAAAAAATATTTTTTATCTAAATTAATTTTAAGATAAAATTGATTGTTAAAAAAATTATTTTAAAACTATATTTTTTTAATCTAATTTTTTTATGCTCTCTTTCATTTATTTTTTTAGATAATATCTCTCTTATCCTTTTTAGTCTCATTTTTCTCTCTCATGTTTTGTTTTTATCTTAATATTTAAATTTTAAATTTAATCATAATTTTATAATTACTTTAAGACAAATTTTAACCATATTGAAAATAAATTAGGACGAGGCTATAAAATAACCTAAATTTGTATAACTAGTTTTATTTTTAATTGTTCTGAATAAGTTATGATGTTGTCAAACTATCCCTTAAACTTTTTTTTTTAAAAAATTCTATTTTTTAAAGTATTTAATAATTACTATACTTTTCAAGATTCAAACTCCTGACTATGACCAACAACTATTAGGAAGTAATCGTGAAAAAAAAACCTATTGGATGGTAACTAGTGTCCTTAGGACATTAAATAACAAAAAAAATATAAAGTATTAAAAAAAACTTAAATCATTTATCACATTCAGAAACCAAAAAAAAAAGTATTACTAAAAAAGAGGTAAAAATAGAATGTGTCTCTCTAGTTCTCTTAGGTTTTGCTTACACCACCAACGTTGGCAAAATTTAGGTTTTTTCATGAGAGTTTGCGTGTCTCACCGATGTGAGGGAGTCATTCTCAGTCTTTGTCACTTGTAGAAGGTTGTTCTTGGGACGTCTTTTTTATCGTTGGTGTGTTAGAGTTTTGGGATGGTAGAAAACTTGGAGACTAGGTACAGTAAACTCTTCATCTCGCAATATGAAGTGATTCTGGTGTTTCTCAAAGACCAGGCAGAGAGATCATCGTCTAGTTAGACAAGATTCATGTTAATGGCAAGTCTGATCATGGTGACACTATTTAATGTTATGGCTATGTGTAAGATGACATAGAGGGTGTGGAGGCCGATTAAAGGATTGGAATTCAAGAAGATGGGTGAAAATATAGTTCTTTTTGAATTATTTAGTAGCAAAGATTTTGACCGAATTCTTAATGAAAGGCCTTATTTTTTTATAAAATCCTTTTGATTGTAAAGGAGTACGATGGTGTGACTCGACACTTTAAGATTCAATTCACCCAGGAAGTGTTTTGGATTAGGGTGTTGGACCTTCCGATCATTACCGTGAATAAGAAGATGGGAAGCCGAATAAAAGGTGTTTATAGTGAATTTGTTGGTACAAATGTCAGCAATAAAAAGAGAGTGTAGGGATAGTTCTTACGGATTAGGGTCCTTCTTGATATTACAAAACCATTGAGGAGGGGAATTATGATGCAGGGGAATCAAAAAATTAGTCCTCAATGGTTCCCTATTCAGTATAAAAGGCTGTAAAAATTTTGTTATGGTTGTGGTATTATTGGCCATGGATAGATGACTGTGATAGAGAGGATGAAGGAGATGCAAACTAGTATCAATTTGGAGATTGGTTGCATGCCTATTCAAAAGCAAAGCCTCCAAAGTTATGCAGCCTTGAAACTTTTGCTCTTATACAACATGTTCATAGAAGATTGGAGGATAATGCAGGGTTGGAAAATGAGAACCAATTGATCTAGAAGGATGACAAACAAAATAGGGAGTCTATCACAGTTACAAAAATAAATGAGAATTCCTCTATTAAGACTGAGAAAGATTCAATGGCTTTGGATGATGGGGGCGGAGAAGGAAGTGGAGGTTACTTCACCAGGTAAAGCAAAATCAAAGTAAGGGGAAAACTGGAAAAGGTTGGCTTAGGAAGGTAGCAGTAATAATAATAAAGATCGAGAAAGGGGTGGCCCAAAGAGAAACCTGGATACTTTTCTAGATGGATCTAGTGATATGGAGGTGGACCTTGTGCCTGCTAGCTAGAAAATGAGGAGAGGGTGAGTGAAATGCTCAAAGTAATGATGGAAGAGCTATCCTTGGGATAATGATGAAAGTAATATTGCTTCAAAGATCAAGAAGGTGAGTGAAATGCTCAAAGATTGGAACAAAACATCTTTTGGTCATGGAAAGAATATCAATAGATTCAAGATCATATTAAATACCTCATGAAATTGCCCTCATCTAATAGCAATGTGGAGCAACTTAAGAGGGCCAAGGAGGAACTAAATGAATTATTAAGCAGAGAAGAGATCCTTTGGAGACAACGGTCCTATGTCTAATGGCTAAAGGAAGGTGACAAAAATTTCAAGTTTTTCCACAATAGAGCATCTATAAGAAAAAAGAAAAATAGCATAAAGAAAATCAAAGATGAATCAGGTGAATGGCAGAATGAGCATGACCCTATTGAAAGAGTAGCTAGAAGCTATTTTGTAGATTTATTCTCCACCTCTTATTCTGATAAAATCCCAAAAGCTTTAGTAGGAAGTTTTAATGCTGACAACTTGGATACAAATGATTTTCTAGCTAGTCCTTTTGCTAAAATGGAGGTTATGGAAGCTCTTTTCCAAATGGGAGCTACAAAGTCTCTAGGCTTAGATGGTCTTCCTACTCTTTTCTATCAAAAGTATTGGCACCTAGTGGGTGAGGATATGATTGATATTGCTCTATCTTTCCTAAATAGAGGTGAGTTCTATGAAGATTTTAATAAAACTTCTATAGTTTTAACCCCAAAAAAAAATTTAGAATCTTGAGTCCATGTTACAGTTCCATCCCATTTCCTTGTGCAATGTTATTTACAAGGTTATTAGCAAAGCTCTTGTTAATAGGCTCAAAGTCTTTTTACCCTCTTTAATATCAGATTCTTAGAGTGCTTTTGTTCGTTATTATCACTTCATTACAAATAATGTCCTTATTGCATACAAGCTCATTCATGCTATAAATAATAGCAGATTTAGGATAGAGGGTTTCATGGCTATGAAATTGAACATGAGTAAAGCCTATGACTGAGTTGAATGGTGTTTCTTGGAGGCCTTAATGAGGAAGATACATTTCAATGACAGATGGATTTCTTTAATCATGAGATGTGTCTCCACAATGTCATGTGAAGTTCTAATGAATGGATTTTCTAGTGCTACTTTTCAACCTCAGTGAGGTTTGAGGCAAGGTGATCCACTCTCCCCATACTTGTTTGTCCTTTGTGTAAAAGCATTCTCATCTCTTTTATATCAAGTAGAATTAAATCAATCTTTAGTGGGTTTGAGAATTTGCAAACAACTTCTATGATCTCTCATTTGTTCTTTGTAGATGATAATCTATTTTTTTTTTTTTGCAAATCCATAGAGGGAGATGCCACTTCTTTATCTAACATTTTGAAAATATATGAGAGAGCTTTGGGCCAATGTATTAATTTTTAGAAATCATCTGTGTTATTTAGTCCAAATGTAAAGAGGGATACTGGGAATTTTATATTGCATATATCCAAGATCAATCAGGTGGCATTATCAGAGAAGTATTTGGGTCTCTCTACAATGGTTGAAAGGTTTAAGAATCATTATTTTCAGTGTCTAAAAGATCATAATTGGAATTACATTTAGGGTTGGAAAGAAAAGCTTTTCTTAGCTGGTGGTAAAGAGATCGTTATTAAAGTTGTTGCATAAGCGATTCTAATATACACTATAAGCTGTTTTAAAGTTCCTCTCTCTTTATGCTATGAGTTAGGTCAGATGATGACTAAGTTTTGGTTGAGAGAAAATATTGATACTAGGAAAATTCATTAGCTCAGTTGGGACAAAATGTGTTGGCTGAAACGGTCTGGAGGGCTTGGTTTTAAAGATCTCCATACTTTCAATATGGTTATGTTGGCAAAACAGGGTTAGAGGATCCTAACTAATCCAGACTCACTTGTGGCTAGAATTCTCAAGGCCAAGTATTTCCCCAAAGAGAACTTCATGTTTGTTCACTTAGGATCTGACCCATCTTTTACTCGGAGAAGCATCTTAGAAGGAAGACCCTTGCTTTGGGCCTTATATGGAAAATTGGTGATGAAACTTCTACAAGAATTTAGGATAATCTGTGGCTCCCCCACCAGGATAAATTCTAGGTGTCTTCTCCAAATCCTAACCTAGCTCTCTTGAACATGTCTCTCAACTTATGAATTCTAGTGAAAGATCGTGAAATGTAAACTTGATTCAATCAACTTTTTCAGATGAAGAAGTTGCCATTATCCTAGCTATCCCTCTTAGAGATAATCCACAACCTGATTTATGTTAGTTCCTTGATCAGTGTGAAGTGTTTTTGATACGTAATGTTTATAAAATTGCATGGACTGAAATGTTAAGGACTAGATCTTTGAACCAGAATAGCGCTTACGATTTGCTCCCTGAGCTGCAACAGTTCTCCAGCTTGTGGAAATTAGTTTGGCGCTTGCATATTCCACCCAAGTGTCGTGTGTTCATTTGGAGAATGGCCAGAAAAATTATTCTTACTGAAGGAAAGCTGATTGATAGAGACATAGCAGTAGACAATGAGTGCTTATTGTATGGTCATCTTGACAAGTACAAGACTCATTTGTTTATGGAGTGCTCGTTTACTCTAAATGCCTTATCTGTTGAGGTACGCCAGAATCAGAATAATGTCCACGATAATCAGTCCTGGTTGGGGTTGGTGGATTCAAGCTAGTCTGGTTGAATTCTAAGCAAAAAGAAATGGCAGCTATGATATAGTATGGAGTTTGGTTAGAAAGGAATCAGGTCTGGCAAGGGAAGAATATGAAACTATTTTATATGGTTTCCCAGCAGACAATATTAAGTCTAGCATATTACTAAGCTAGTTTTTGCCTAACAAATCGAACATGCCTTCTTTACAAAGAACATAGCCGGTGAAATGGACATAACCAAGGGCCAACATGGTGAAAGTAAATGTTGATTTTGCATTCTCTGTTCAAAACCAAACTTATAAGATTGGTATTGTTATTAAAAAGCAAAATGGTTCTTTTCCAACAAGGAAAGCTATATGTTGCTAGGGTGAGGTTAACCCTTTTTGTGGTGAAATTCTTATAGCTAGGGAAGGTCTTCTATAACATCCTTCGTAACCTACTAGTTTAATTTATGGTTATAGAAGTGCATTAACATTAGTATAGGTAGTTTGGTATTTTTGGATAATAACAGAAGCCTTAAGAGGTATAAAGTATTCAAAGTTACCCCAAAGTCAAACAAACTTATCTCTCCAACCTTTCTTTCCACCATCTTTGACTTTGTGCTTAAATGTCTCACTTTCTCTCTTTTCACATGACTTTTAGCAGCATAAAAGAGAAGGAAAGATAGAGATAGGAACGAAACGAGAAAATAGAGAAGAAAGAAAAGAAAAGAGAAAGCAAAATGAGAAAGAAGAATCGAACATCATCTATAGGGAGTTGAGGTAGGGGGTTGTTGTGTTTGTTTGCTGTGTTTCAACATTCTCTGCTTGTCGAGAACTGGTAAGGAATAGACAACATGGAGTTTCCATGAAACTTGAGAAAATCATGGCTTTGTGTATTGAGTTGTTTGTCTAAAGAGATTTGAGCATACATATGTATGGACATGTACATGCATGGATATAGCTACGAAAACTAGTTGTTGATGATTTTCCAATGTTTTACTGTTGGTGTATGCTCTAGAGGCCGATACATTTTCTGTATTTACATACATTCTATTATGCTATTTTAATATATGAGGCATTTCATTTATTATGTTCTTTTTTAATAAATATAATAAAGTCCTTAGAATAGTAAGTTTGATGTCATAGGACATCAAGTGGATGACTTGATCGTGAGATCCTTTTAGTTATAACACTATTCTTAAATGTCTCTAGTCAAGTATTATTGTTAACTAGGACAACAATAATGCATTGAGACTAGTATGTGCATAGACTGATGACCACATCTCACGGGTCATGGATATGAGATATCAAGTCTTCACATGGGTACATATTAAAGTAATTATGTACTGGACTGACCTGCCATGAGAATGCTACATGGATCGTTACGTGAGTGTCATAAGCGATTTTCATAGTGACAATGGTGTCTGTGATTCTTTGACCTGAAATCACTACCATTCCTACATGAGGAGTTGTGTGTTTTAATGTCATCAAACGTCATCTATAACAAGGTGATTATAAAGTTGGTTATTGGACATACCGCAAATCATGTAGAGGGATGTGAGTGACCTAGATGGGATTTGTCACTCCTACATAACAGGAGCGATATCTTCGGGGCCTCTATTTGAGTGAGACTGCGAAATGCATGACCATGCTCAAATGAGTCAATATGAGATATTGATTTCATTTGTTGTTACAAAGTCCACTTGAGTATCAGGAAACGAAAGATTGGACTATACAAGGGTGACGTATTCTATGCCTTGTGTTCAATCTAGATATCTTGACAAAGGGACTAAACGACATGAAAACATTGGTCACGGAAAGGTTATGTCAAATCACTGACATTCTTATTACTTGGGTAGCAGCGATGTGTTGCTAGATACCGCTCATTGCTTGTAATATTAAAATTTTAATATTACTGCCAATGTAATGAGAACCTGCAAGGTCACACACATAGAACAGACTAAAATTGGAGCAATAAATCCAAGTTGGACTCAGATTCAAATATGGGCCAGACTCATAACAGATGAGTCTAAGGTTGCACAGCTTACCTTGCTGCTGCTTACACTCACTCAAGGCAGTTACTATTATAAATAGTATTGCTAAAGGGCTGCTAAGACACACATAACACAGAACCCTAGCCGCACCTACAGAAAAGTGAGTGAGAGAGCGATAGGTTTCTTTTCTTCTCTTCGCAGCTAGCACTGTGTGAGAGACGTGAGGCTCCTCTTGACAGACATTGGACGTTCGTGAGTCTGTTTGTGTGGATACCGCAGAGACATCATTGCTATTACGGTATTGGTGATTCATGTCACTTCCTTTTGATCACGCTTCAAGAGGTAAATATTTTTTTTAAAACTCGGATTATGGCTTTTTCGCATGGATTCTTGGTGGGAATCCTGTTTTTTCGCTGCGTGATGTATCCGCAATTCCCAACATTTACTACATGATTTATGATATAAATAGATATAAAAGTGTTGTTCTGATGCACCAGAAGGCATTTTTGCAGTGTTCTATTCGAAAAAGCCAAGAGGCTACTCGAATAGAACATTATAGAATGTTTCAGTTTTGATGTCATCTATTCAAATTGCATGATTTTGATGTTAAACTAAGTATATTAAGTGAGCAATTCAAATGACATGACTTTCGAGGCTAATCGAATAGACTAGGAGAGCTATTCAATCAACATAATTCAGAAAGGCACCATTAGTGCTAATCGAGTAGACTGTGTGTTATTCGATTGGTAAGATTTCGATGTTAATCAAAAGATTATGATAATTATTTGAACAAATATTTTTTATCATAATTGAATAAACTAAGAAAGCTATTCGACAAGGTTATTTTAGAATATTTTTTAGGGTAATCGAATAAACTAAAAGAGATATTCGAATTACATTTTTTCAATTCAAATCGAAAAGGAAATGAACTAATTTTAAAAGATACGAGAAACTATTTTTTGATGTTATTCGAAAAAGGGCCTAGAGAGTTGATAGAATAACATAATTCAGAATGACACGACATTAAAATATTATAAGCATTAACATTTGGCTAAAGAGTGATAAAGCATTCAACCCAAGTCAAAGTTGCAGACGGACACTTTGTCGAAGGACATGTGATGTGGATTATAAGTTGCAAACTCAAGTGTAAGTTGTCTCAAGTAATAAAATCTCAAGAGTCCGAGATCGATCCACAGGGAATTGATGAAGAAAAGTTCTTCGAGGTAAAGAAAAGATTTTGTCACAGCAATAAAGGTAATAAAACATGATCACAAATAAAAAATATTTACTTGGGTTAGGAGATCCACTCTTGGTAAATAAATTGAGGACAAGATTAATTCTTTTTATAAGTTAATTAGAATGCACACATAATGGAGGTTCCAATCGGAAAATACAACATTCAACGTTCATTTAAGATTTTATATGTAATTATATTATGATTCCTGTAATTATCTATTATCACCACCACTTATAAATAGGCTCAAGCATTCATTGTGTCAATATCTTGTCTACAACAAATCAAGATCTCCACTTTACAAGGAGGGTTTCTAAATTGATTGGAAATAAAATATAATACATATAATGATCACTTGATAATATATCATTTAAGCACAAGAAAGATATTAATCTAACCTAATTTCATTACCAAGAGCTTCACATTTTCACCTAAGTAAAATGAAAATTAGTTACTCATAGACAAGAGGAAAGAAAAAGAGAAGAAGATGAAGATGAACATAACTTCTATTTAGAACAAAAGAAAACTACAACAAAGGAAACAATTAATACACAAGCATGATATTGATCTCTAAGCTAACCCCCACAAATGATCAGCCATTGCTCCCTTTTATAGAACTAGAGGGATACAAAATGACAAGGGAGTTGTTTGATGATGAGTACAAAATGCCAAAGGAGTTGTTTGATGATGATGAATGAGTGAAAAATTATAGAGATTCTTGTCTCTGAAATGTTTCATTTCTGAACTCATGGCATGCATCATTTCTTGGATAAATGGTCTTCATAAGAGTTGTAGAAAATTGTCTTAGCTTTCTAATGTCACTAGCTTTAGCTCAAAATACCACCTACAGCCCGAGATATGGTCTAATTACTGCACAGTATTCAGGCTTAACTATAATTCCTCTATTCTGACTTTTAAGCCCAATATGATCTTCAAGAAATCTGAATGGTGTCGCGACCGTGGTCACGGTGAAAAATAGCAACTCGTGCGATTTTAGAATATGAAAAATGGAGTCGCCACCAATTTTATTTTAACTTAGGAAAAATTGGAAAACCTTTTTTTTAAATGGTCTTTGGAACCAGATTGGATTCGGGAGTCGGTTATGGATAGGGAAGGGCGGAAACTTAATCCCACAGCACTCTTAACACACCCGTTCTAAAACGGTACCTTAAGTTAATTGTGCAAATTCTTAACAATCCTTGAAAATATTTATTTTACCCCTTTTGTAAAATATTGTAACTATTTATATAAAAAAGAAATCACAAAATTATGAAAATTTAATTTTGGCTTAACAGAAATGAAATTTTGCTCCTACATATCCTCGGGTGCAATGAGGAACTCAAAGTCACGTAATTCTCTATGAAATAATTATGGGTTAGTCGATTTTAATTAAAAAATTTTAAGTGGAAGACAACCACGTGAAAGTGGTTTGATTTTTTTTTTAAGTTTTGTCTTTACCATTTCATTTTTATATATTAAAAAAAGAAAAAAAAGTAGGGATACCACATGAAAGTGATATTCTATTCAAAACTTGCTTTTACACCTTCTTTGTATTTTTTCTTTTTTAATTATTTTTATTCGAATATAAAAAAATTAAAAAAAACCTGGAGACAACCACGTGAAAGTGGTGTTCCGTTCAAAACTTGCTTTTACCTTTTTATTTTTTTTATGTAAAAAAAATGAAATAAAAACAAGGAAACAACTGAAAGAAAAAAAATGGAAGAGGCTTTTAGCCTCTGATATAGGTGAACAGAACAAAGTGAGAGAGGCATGGTGGGGATAGTGAACGGCGACTGCATCACGGTGGTGGCCAGAGCTCTAGTTCGCAATGGATGGAGCAGATCCGATGGCTCTGCGGCTTTGGGGCATAGCAAGGAAAAAGTGGGGCTGATTGTGATGTGGGATCGTGGCTCTATGAGTGTTGAATCTGATACTTGGTGGATCTGTGGGTGAAGAGTGAAGGTTGAAAGTGGGATGGTTTATGTGTGGTGTGGGTGGCCGTGTGGTGGTGGTTTGTATGGTGGACGTTTTGGAAAGTCACGGTGGTGATGAGAGGGGATGTTCTGTTTCTTTTTTTTTTATTTCTTATTATCTCAAAGACATCTCTTTTCCTTTTAGATTGAAAATGTAAATATGAAATTACAACGTGATAGTTGAATGCATAGTGAAGCACGGGTACAACTCAACTAAAAAGTAAAATTTATCTTATATTCAAGCTAAAAGCAGAAGAGATTCGAAATATTCTTACCTTTGAAGCTCAATAGGAAATGAGAAAGTCTAGTTGTCTGCCTGCTTCAAAACTCTCCGTCTTTTTGTTAGCCTTTCTCTCACACCCCTTCTCAAAAATAAATGTTCTTAGAAAACCTCTTCAAAGCTTCCTCTTTTTTTTTTTACACTTTCCTCAAACAAAAAAAAAATATACTCTCCAGAATTTTCAAGGATTTTCTGTTCGTTACCCTCACACTTCTTCAAAAAAATCTATCTCCCCCCTCTGTTAAACTTCCTTCTTTCCCTCTTGTAGGCAGGGGAAAAATTTTCTTATCCCTGTCTGCTTCCTCTTTGCCAACTTTTTGAAAATTTCTTCCTCGAGCCCTGAGCTGTGTTAATTGTTGCAAGCTTTTGACAATTGTTAACAGATAAAATTTGTCACAGTAGCTTTTCTGACAAAATCTCTAACAAATCACATGTATCCAAGCTGTCAAAATTTTTAATCAATTTATTTTTTTAAATTGATATCAACCATTTTTTATTATTTTTTTATTATTTTATTATTATTTTTACATTAAAAAAAAAAAAAAAAAAACAGAAAAAAGAAAAAAAAATACAAAGTGATAAATGAACTAAGACATAATTAGAGGATTTAATTAAGAAAGTGAACAATTATCAATTAATTTTTTTTACTTTTCCTTTTTTTTTGAAAACCCAGGCAAAATTGAGTGTTCACAGTTGCCCCTCTTTACTTGTTTCTTATTAGATAAAAAGAAAAATCATAATTTTTTCATATTATCGTCGTAAGAAACCAGTAAAGACATAAACTCCAATTTTGTCCGGCAATGCATAAAATGGTAAATGCAAAACAACTGCAAGAAATGAAATGCAAAGTGCCAATGTGCTCAAAAGTAAATAATAAGAAATTAAAATGCATGGAGATGATGCATGAAGCCAATTCGCTCAACAAAATTCAAAATACATGGAGCCGATGTGCTCAATAGAATTGACAAAAATTAAAATATATGGAGCTGATGCGCTCAAAAGAAAATTAAATGCATGGAATGCATGGAGCCGAAGCACTCAAAAGGAATGACAGGAGACAATGCGCTCAAAAATAAATGACATGAGTCAATGCACTCAAAAGTAAATGACATGAGCCGATGCGCTCAAAAGTAAATGACAAGAGCCGATGCACTTAAAAGAATTTAAAAAGACAATGGGCAATTGTATCTCAGAATTTAAATGACAATGGGCAACTGTATCTCAGAATTTAAATGACAATGGGCAACTAAGTCTCGGAATTTAAAAGACAAACGGGCTACTGCGCTCCTGAAATTTAAAAGGCAATGGGCAACTGAGTCCCTGAAATTTAAATGACAATGGGCAACTGAGTCCCGAAATTTAGATGACAATGGGCAACTGAGTCCCGAAATTTAGATGACAATGGGCAACTGAGTCCCTGAATTTAAAAGACAATGGGTAACTGAGTCTCTGAATTTAAAAGACAATGGGCAACTGAGTCCTAGAATTTAAAAAACAATGGGCAACTGAGTCCCTGAATTTAAAAGACAATGGACAACTAAGTCCCTGTATTTAAAAGAAAATGGGCAAGTGAGTCCCGAAATTTAAAAAACAATGGGCAACTGAATCCCTGAATTTAAAAGATAATGGGCAACTGAGTCCCTGAAAAATAGATGACAATGGGCAACTGAATCCCTGAATTTAAAAGACAATGGGCAACTGAGTCCCGGAATTTATAAGACAATGGGCAACTGAGTCCCTGAAAAATAAATGACAATGGGCAACTGAGTCCTTGAAATTTAAATGGCAGTGCAAGGAGCCGATGCGCTCAAAATTAGAAAACACATTTTTCTTTGAAAACATTATTTTTTGTTTTTTTTAATTTTTTGTTTGATCTTTTTTTTCTTTTTTTTTTGAATTTTATTAAATGAATTTTATTAAAAGTCCTTTGAACTAACAATGACTTTTGGAAAGCTTTGACCAATCAAACCCCTGTTGTGGTGTGTTTCTTCCTTAGACCCTTCGATTCTTTCCTTCTTCTTCTCATTTCTTTCCTTTTTTTTTTGTTTTTCGCTCTCAACTCTCCTTTTGAGAAATGAGATGAACCTTTGCTTGGCTGATTCCTTGAGAGAAAATTTTGCCCCAGTATTTAACCTTGTCCCTCATCTAATTAATTCCCTGCAACTACTTGATAACTCAATCACTGTCTCTGTTGCTACTTCCTTCAACACATCTCTCTTTAATCCTTCAAAAAATTTGCCCCAGTATGGCCAACTGAATGCAAACGAAATTGCCCCTGTGTAGCTGATCAAACGCAATTCAAAATTGTCCCAGTTTGGTGTGCCCTTCAAGGCATTCCAAGCCAACTTTTCTTGAGATTTTGCCTATTTATTTTCCCTAACTTTTGCTTAGACTGCCCTTTCGGGTTTTCAGACTAACGGGCTTTTTTTTTTCTTTTGCTTAGGTCGCACTTTCTGGTTTTCAACCTAACGAGCTTTTCTCTCCTTTTTTTTCCGGGTACCTCCTCTTCCATCAATTGGGAATTCCAAGTTCTCTTCGATCTGAATTGTTCATCAGGAGATTACCATTAGATGGTCAAATCATAGTGTTGTACTCATGTTCACCTTACCTGAAGCATTACGTAACAGACACTCATGGATTCAAAAAGTACAACAGAAAAGGAATTTACTAACTGAGTAACCTTTTGACTGATTTTGGAAGTAAGACTACACAAAGGACATCTACAAAGGATAAAGTCACAAGAAGTAGAATAGCAAGAAAGCCAAAGATTTTTTTTTTGCCCCAGTATGGACGTGCTTGATCTAAACTCGACAACTGGACATTATGACTATTGTTTTATCAGGTATATACAAAAAACTGCCCTCATATAGGGTATCAAATGAATTTGGCTTAGAATATGTCATTTGTGAACAAAATTGCCCTAGTGTAAGTCACGAAGCTACCCTAATGTAGGTCAAATTGAACCAAGACAATGAAAAAAATTGCCCCAGTTTAAATTCAAATCAAGCAGAGTAGAAACTTGTCCTAGTGTAAGGCCAAATTGAACCAAAGAGAAATTTGTCCCAGTGTAGGTTAACTTGAACCAGGGAAAAGAATGCCCCAGTGTAGGGCCAACTCGAACAGGGTAAAAACTTACTCTGGTGTGAGTCTCTTTTTTTTCTTTTTTTCTTTCTTTCCTTTTTTTTAGGAGTAATGAACTAGATACTTAGATGAGCATAACATTTGTCTCAAAATTAAAGTTAATGAACATGACAACAACCCCTCATTGATCAGAATGGACTTTTTGAGGCTTGTAACATGGCTAAGGCTAGGGGTTATGAAAGGAAAGATATAAGGCTCAAACAAGTATTTAAGGGTTGAATCGGACCAAGAATCTTTGTTCAAAGCTAAACTTTGTTTTTACTTTTGCACTTTCAAGCACACTTTTCTCTTACTGCTCTTCATTTCTTTCCTATTTCATTTCATTTTCTGTCATTCGCCTTTGTCATGACTCATTTCATTTCATTTTCTTTCTTTTTTCCTTCATTTCTCTTCTCTCTTATTTTTAGTTTCTTCATAATTTTTTCCTTTTCTCTTTTTCCATTATGCTTCAAAATAACCATCATGGTAATCAACCTTTGTTTTGTGTTATCCCTTAGTATAGGGTGATCCTTGTCCAGGGTTTATTGAAGAAAACTTTCAAGCTCAAAATGGGACAACGAGAAGTAATGAAAAGATGAATTCTTGTGAAGGATATAGAAAGATGATCAATCTTCATTTCAAATCTTGATTGTTCATTTTCAAAAATTTTAATTTAGAGACAAAAGGATAATGCACACTAAATGATTACTTATTTGCTCCCTTTCATTTTTCTTTTTTTTTATTCAATTTTTTGTTGCTTTTGCAAATAGCACCTGCACACATGGACTTTATAGACACCCACTAAACTGAGAATTGCCAAGAGTCACATGAGATCCAAATACAAAGAAGACACTTTGAAGAAACGAAAGAGAATAAATGTCAAGAAAAATGCTGTGATGAAAATGAAAGGAAACAAGATATCCATGCAGATTTATTACATTAATGCTTCAAGGAAGTTAACATAAGTCCATCATCACTGATTTTTTTATAGCAATTACTTCAATCAATTCCTCAGATCTTCTAATGTTCAGAGGTTTCAAATTGCTGGAGGATGAATGACTTCTTCAGAGATGATTATCTTGACTGGTGCGTGTAACGCCCCTTTTCGTAAGGGAACGTCATATTGTTAATTACAATGCAGAAATAAAATTGTGTAAGTTAAGACCCGGTTCATTTTAATACTATGTATATTTACTTGATTATAGTTAGGTAATTAAATTGGCGAGTATATTTTTTTTTGTTGATTTAATAACCATGATGATAATGACAATAAATGGAAATAAAGGATGAAGACAGAATTAAAGCGTACATTGGAAATTAACATTTCATATTCATATATATTTATCAAACTGTTTAGTTACAAAGCCTGGTACATCAAAAAGCAAAACTATACCTGCCCCTAAAGGATTATACATACAAATCCCTACAGTATTAGAATATACAGCCCACTACAGATAAAACATCAGGCCCCCAAAATAAAATACTGGTAGCCCTCAGTAGCTACAAGTAAAGTCAGTCCCTCAAGTGAGGAGGAACCGTGTCAGGATCCTCCTCGGGGTCATCCTCAAGGACTTCCTCGGGATCTTCCTCAGGATCTTCCTCATCAGAGGAAATCACCATAGGAATCGCAGAGTTACAGGACGGGGCTCGAGCAGTGGAATGAAAGGAGTCTTCCCGCGGGGTGTAATAACGATCACCCTACACCTCACGTATAGGAAAGTGAAATTCCAGACGTAGGATAATGCAGCAGGTGAAAACAGGCGGCTCATGGCGCCTCCAGGCTAGAGATATCGATACATCCCCCAAATAGACGCAACGCTCAGAGCCAAAGTTGATGTGCGAGCACTCTGGCCCTCCTAAGAATGTCAGGCGCACATCTCCCAAAAATCTCTACGTGCGTGGCTCTATATTCTTCAGCAGTCGCTCAGTCGATGTAAGGCCAAAAGCCGGGGAAGTCGGGAGCTTCCGGTTCCTTGCCGTTGTCTTTGATGAGACGCAATATACAGACAAACAATAATGGAGAAATAGAGAAGAGGTAAGACATCCTACCATCATTACCAATTATAGCATTAAGAAACCAAACGGCACAAAGCGCTCACATAGCATTTATGACAGCAATAATGGTAATAAACATTTAGTAGCAGTTACAATCAACAAAAATTGATTCTAATGGACAAGTATTTGAAGATGCTGTAACAACTCTTTTGTACACAATAACAAAGCATTTTATAGGAGAACCCTTAAAATTTCAGCAAAGAATTGCAGACTAAATTGTTAATCTATATTGTCCCTCCATGTCTGATTATAGATGGTATAGGGATATGTTTTTGTCTAAGCTATATTTAAGAAGTGATGCATCACCGTGATTCATCGGAAAGAAAGATTTATAGTGGTCTTCCTAAATTGTTTGCGTAGAAAAAGTTAAAGTAATGATTCAATCAAAATGATGGTACAATTCCTTATGATCAACTTACGTTTGGTCAATTGTCTAATTATATTATAGAAACTGACTTAAGTGTGTTTAGATCTTAAACTTCAACATAAGCTTAAGAATGAAGCAAAAACCACTAGAAAAGAATTAGGATCATTTTGTTCCCAATGGGGAATAGAATGAGTCAAAGCTCCAAGCAAACAAAAGAAAGTTCAAAAATATGTTCCCCATAAATCAAGAAAATCTAGACGCTACTATAAAAAGCAATATAGAGAAGAAGCAAGTTCATCAAAACCTAGAACATCAAAGAAAAATAAGTACGATCATCTAAGTCTAAAAACGAAATAGTATGTTATAAATGTGGTCGAGTAGGACATTATAAGAAAGACTCAGTAAAGTAAAACAAAAAATTAATAATCTAAAAATTGATGAAGAATTAAAGAAATCTTTAATAAATATATTAATTAATGAATCTGAATCTTCTCAAGAAGAATACGATTCAAGAAGAAGAAATGGTTAATCAATTAAAAGACTCATCTTCATCTCATCTTCATCCGAATTAGAAAGCGATAGTGAGAAAGAATGTATAGGCTTAGGACCAGTAACTATGTGATTGTTCATCGTGCTTAAAAACTATTAATGTAATTACTAGAGATCAAGCAT
Source organism: Ormosia semicastrata (assembly GCA_029884595.1). Classification (NCBI taxonomy): domain Eukaryota; kingdom Viridiplantae; phylum Streptophyta; class Magnoliopsida; order Fabales; family Fabaceae; genus Ormosia; species Ormosia semicastrata. The sequence continues at coordinate 2,923,311 of JAQQTO010000028.1, read as the reverse complement.
CATCATTATTAAGCATAATAGAAAACATGGAAGAATCATCTGTTAAGCAAGAGTTCATTCAAAGAAATAAAAGAATTTCTAGAATACGAGGATAAGAAAAAGGAAGAAGTGCAAAAGATAGATATGAAAGAAGTATTAGAAAGATTTAAGAAACCTCAAAGAAATGAAGTTACCCTAAAAGATTTACAAAGAAAAAAAAAAATTTAAAGAATGAAGTTAAATTACTTAAAGAAAAATATACTGATTTAGAATTCAAAATGCTAAATTTACAAGCACAAATAATAGTACAAAATCAAGATACAAGTACCAGTCAAGACCCAGAAAAAGATCCTTATATTCATTTATTAAGTCAAGTAATTGTTCATAAATGGCATTGTCTGATAGAGTTAGTAATAAAGGATGAACGATTTAATTTTATAGCCTTAATAGACTCAGGAGCTGATATGAATTGTGTTTAAGAAGGATTAATCCTAACTAAGTATTACGATAAGACCACAGAATCGTTAAGTAGTGCTTCTGGAAATAAAATGCAAATTAAGTATAAACTAAATAATGCTAAGGTTTGTAAAAATAAAATTTGTTATAAAACCTCATTTTTATCGAAAAAAATATTTATGAGCAAATAATTCTAGGTACTCCATTTTTATCTTTACTATACCCCTTCTCGATGAAACTAAAAAGGATTAGTTACTAATGTATTAGGAAAAGAAATTTGTTTTGAGTTTATAAAACCGCCTTAATTAAAGAATTAAACATGGTTCAAGATTCATTAATTTCTAAGATTAACTTAATAGAAAGGAAAACAAAGCACATAAACATGTTAAGCGAGAGAAGTTCAATATAAAAGAATTCAAGAACAAATAAATAAACCCCAAGTTCAAGATAAGATAAAAAATGTTCAACAGAAATTTGAACAAGAAGTATGTAGTGAATTCCCTAATGCTTTTAAAGAACGAAAAAGGTACACAGTTACTTTACCATATGAAGAAGGATTTGAAGAAATTAATATTCCTACTAAAGCAAGACCTATTCAAATGAATCAACAATACTTAGAATATTGTAAGAAAGAAATTCAAGAATATTTAGATAAGGATTTAATTAGACCAAGTAAGTCCCTTGGAGTTGTGCGAGATTTTATGTTATGAACGCTTCGAGAAATAAAAGAGGTGCCCCAGTTAGTAATTATTTATAAACCTTTAAACAAGGTTTTAAGATGGATAAGGTATCCAATTCCTAATAAAAAAGATTTAGTAAGTAGAGTTCATCGGCTAATATATTCTCGAAATTTGATATGAAATCTGGATACTATCAAATAGAAGTAGCTGAAGAAGATAGGTACAAAACTGCTTTTGTAGTACCCTTTGGACATTATGAATGGAATGTAATGCCTCAAGGATTAAAAAATGCCCCTTCAAAATTTCAAAATATAATGAATAATATTTTGAATCCTTACTCAAAGTTCACCATAGTATATCTAGATGATGTATTAGTATTCAGTAACTCTATTGATCAACACTTTAATCATTTAGAAACTTTCTTTAATCTTATTAAAGAAAATGGTTTAGTAATCTCTGCTAAGAAAATGAAACTATTCCAAACTAAGACTAGATTTCTAGGATTCAAAATTAATCAAGGTACTATTGTTCCCATAGAAAGATCCATAGAATTTGCAGATAAGTTCTCTAACGAACTCCAAGATAAGAATACTCTTCAAAGATTTTTAGGATGTGTTAACTATGTGGCGACTTTATTCCTAATATACGAATAATTTGTGCTCCTTTATTTAAAAGGCTAAGAAAAGACCCGCCTCCTTGGGATAATCAAATGACTAATCTTTGTTCAACAAGTTAAGAATTTAGTAAAAAATATTCCTTGTTTAGGACTTCCTGATCCTCAAGCCTCTTTCATAGTAGAAACAGATGCCTCGATTTGGGGTATGGGGAGTGTTAAAGCGATTACTACCTGAGTCATCCAAAGAACAAGTCGTCGATATCACTCTGAGTTTGGCAACCGGCTCAACAGAATTATAGTAATCTTGTTAAGAAAGAAGTTTTATCTATAGTGCTAAGTATCACAAAATTTCGGGATGATTTATTTAATAAAAGGTTTTTGTTAAAAACGATTGTAAAGTCAAGCTCCTTCAATTATTCAAAAGGATGTTAAGAACTTGGTTTCAAAACAGATTTTTGCCAGATGGCAAGCATTGTTATCTTGTTTTGATTTTGATATTCAACATATTAAAGGAAAAGATAATTATCTTCCGATTTCCTAACCAGAGAGTTTTTGCGGGGCTACAATGGCCGCTAGCTCCTCATCAAAATCAAAGGCTAAGAAAATTACTCGGATAAGTACATGCGATTTCTCAGAGATAAGAACACCGAGATAAGTACAAGGTCATCTACCTCCTTAAAAGGGTCTTCCACCCTAGTTCATGTTCCTAATCCTATTCAGTCTATACGACCTTCATCTCCCTCACCCAATAGGTTTACACCTCTATCTTACTCACAAACCATTATTGGTACTCCTTCTAGAACTCCTCGAGACCAAAACAATCTTCACCGCTACTCACCAATTCTCCTACCACGAAGAATGCAAATACGTTAAGAAAAATATTTTTGAACCTATAATCACCCTTGAACCAGGATTCTTTTCTCCTCACTCGACCCCTCGAGAAATCATTCGAACATGCTTCCCCATTTTCATTTTGTTCCTCAAGAGTCACTTAAAAAGAACAGAACTTTTTATGAACTCATCCTCATTGATACTCAATCAATCTCTTTAGATCATTATTATAGTGATACCAACCCCAATTATATTGATTTTTCTAAAGTAAAGATCCTTAAGGTTTTAGGTCCAAAAGATTGGAATCAAGCTCCTCACACTCCAAAATCATTTTCAATTAAATTTGATCCTCAAACTTATACTTCTTTGGGATTATCGCAAGCTTGGTACAGATTTATGCTCCTCATGCCATATTCTCACTCTTGGTTCTTTTGGTTCCAAAAGGGATAAAAAACTTTCCCTCATGGTTTGCCGATTGGATGTGTACCACTGGTCCTTGTGTTGATATTCTTCCTCAGCTTGCTAAGGATTCTTATAATTTGTTTACTCAAAAATTGATTTTCCTCAGGGTTCCGGACTTTTACATTTTTATCTTTGCTTTTGGAATTGCTTGGATTAATGTTTGGGATTATAATTTCTATCGAAGTATCGATTCCTCATCCGAAATGGGTCGCCAGAGAATTTAGTGTTAAATGGTGGCCTCAGATTCAACATGAAATTAGTAAGTATTGAAGCGGTTAATCAATGGTTCCTTGCTAATCCTTCTTTGGTTAAGAAGAATCATAAGAAGCCATCACAATTTGAAGAACTTAAGAACAAGCTTCTTCAAGAACTGCCTCTTCGTCCTCGAACAAGAATTGCTAAGCAAAATTAAGACAACCATGTCCACCTGCAGTTCGTCTCCTCCCAAAGGAAGGAAGTGAAAACAACGACCTTCTTGGTAATAGTAATGAAGATGATCATGTTATGGTGTGACCTTTCCAACTTGTAAAGGCCCACACAAGTAATTTATGAAATTTTTCATGAAGGTTCCTTATTTGTCATATTATGAAGCTTCCCGATTTGTTGTTTAGCCAAGCGGAAATTTCCTAAGATTCCTAAGAAAGTCCCCACGAAGGTTACTTATTTGTTACTTAGGCCGAAAGAGGAAATTTCCTATGAAGGCTCATTATTCGTCGTCTAGCTATTCGTCAAGATTCCTACGAAGGCTCCTTATTTGTCGTTTAGTTCATTTGTCTAATTATGAAGTTTCCTAGTTTGTTGTCTTACCAAGCATGCAGCTTCCCGAGAAGATTCCTTACTTGTCATCTAACTCAAGCATGAAGCTTCCCGTGAAGGTTCCTCATTTGTCACCTAGCTAAGGATGAAGCTTCCCGTGAAGGCTCCTCACTTGTCATCTAGCGCAGCACGAAGCTTCCCATGAAGGTTCCTGATGTGTGCATATCCGAAGTCTTTTCTCTATATAAGCTGAAGCTCCTTCAGAGAAAGGCATCAGAAAAATTTAGTTTGAAAAATTTCTGTAAACACTTTGTATCAAAAACTCTTATATTCTGTTTCCTCTGTAAACCTTTGGAATTCAGCTTTTGTTCAAGACTTGTAATTTTGTATCACGTACTCTGTAAGTATTTTGAAATTATCAATAAAGTATTTTGATCCTGATTTCTGATCTATCTCTTCTTTCTATTTTCAAATGCATATTTTTTCTACTGTTGAGCCTATGCCGTCGGTCCTGTCGATACTGGTATCAGAGCCTCGTAAGAGGTTCTGAGTATCCGAAGCCTAAGGAAGGGAGAAGGACTTAGCGTTGGTCAGCCCTTGGTCGGTACGTTGGTCAGCCTGTGTTAGTGCCGGAGAAGGCAAGGTTAGGTGGTCCCGTACATGCAAGTGGTGGTCCCGGTAAGAGAATTCCCTTCATTATGTCTAGGATATTCGAAACTTAAGCGAGCTCTCCTTCCGTAGCGGAAGGCTTCTAGCATAGGTTCCTCACAGTTTAAATCGCATCCTCTAGATTAGAAGTAGATCATGATCAAGTTCAAGCAAATGAATTAGAAATTGCTAATATTGAAAACAACCTTCAAAATTGGGCAATTCCTTATGTTCCTCCTAAAGAAATTTATAAAACTAGTACTTCCTTATTCAAGCCTAAGGATCAGATCCATATGTTCGAAGCTACTTATATTCTAGAAAAACCTTGTGAATCGATAAGTTTACTAAAAGATAATATTATTGATCAACATGTTAAGGATAATTATCGGTTTATACATATTGGGTTAATTCAAGTAGCCTTGCCAAAGGCAAATAGGTTAGGAATTGATAATCCCGTGTTAATTTTATTAAGAGATAAAAGGTTAAGAAAACTTCATGATCAAATTATCGCTATTTTAGAATCTAATTTGCATGATGGTCCTATTTTCTTTAACTCATATCCTAATTATACCATGCCATTAAATGATTATATGACTAAGCAAGCTTTAGAATTAAATGTTAAGATATTAGATAATGTTTTTCAAGAAGGAACTAAGCATATGTCTCATTATGTATAGAGTTCACTATAAAGTCTCTTATGAAGATCAAAACTTTAAAGCACTAAGACAATCCCCAAAGCATGAAACTATAATTATGGAAGCAAATCTTAAGAAATCATCAATACTAACTCCTAAAAGATTATCTCATGAAGAAATCTTGTCTAGGATTCTCAAGATTGGGTGTTTCCAGATGTAATACCCCTCAACCGATAAGAAATACTAGAATAAGAACAATAGTTCAAGATGGTTCTAATATAAGGATAGGAATGCTTAGGTCTAATTCTCACTCTAGACTAAACACTTCTACAAATTCGATAATTAACATCCCTTCAACTGCTCCTACTTCCTCAAGACATTCAGTAGATGGATCGGCTATTAATATAAACCTAACTGGTGTAAACTTTGAACCTAATATTCCTCAACCAATTTACCAACAAACTCATAGATCAGAATCACCAGAATATTCACCCACCAGATCCCAAGTCATTAATGTATTAACTAAAGAAGAACCCTTTGAAATAGATAAAAAATGGATAAGTAATGATTTTGAAGCTCCTTATAATAAAGATAAAAGAGATTGGTATTTTAAGAATTTTAGTAAAAAACAAACTACTAAGTTTAGAGAAGAATTTTACTCATATTTGAAGGAACAACAAATTAATTTATATTTCTTTGACTGGTTTGAAAAGTATTGCAAAGAAAATAATATTCAAAATCCTTTTATAAGAATACCGAAATATTAGTAAATAATAAAATATCAACTTCATGGAAAACAGAGAAAGACAAGATAATAATTTCAAATTTCCTCCTTAGAAACCATTAAGGTAACCACAAAAGAAGGATTAGAAGTTGAAGCCAGCCCTTTTAAGGCAATAGCTTCAAGAGCTCATAATTTACCTATAGATAAGGGCTATTTTAATAAAGTTCATCAACAACTTAATTACTATAATCAAATGCTCCATACTATGTCTAAAACATTAGAAAGGATAGATAATCAAATAAGTGAAAAACCTAAAGAATATACATCAGCTCAAAATGTTAATAAAAATTTAGATCCTAATAGACCCATTTATAAGGTAATTAATGTCCCAGAATTAGATTTAAAAAATATACACTTTGGTTCAAAATCTGACAACTCTATTGAAGAAATTAAGAAAAAATTAGAACAGTTAACTATAGGAACGAGTTCTACACCCAAGATACATACTTTACAAAAAATTGAAGAATTGGAAAATGAACTTTTAAATCTTTAAGTTAATAAGTTAAGGAAAGATATGCCTGTCTCAAAAACTCTTGTATTCTATTTCCTTTGTAAACCTTTGGAATTCAGCTTTTGTTCAAGACTTGTAATTTTGTATCACGTACTCTGTAAGTATTTTGAAATTATCAATAAAGTATTTTGATCCTGATTTCTGATATATCTCTTCTTTCTATTTTCAAATGCATATTTTTACTACTGTTGAGCCTATGTCGTCGGTCCATCGATACTGGTATATATATATATATATATCAAAAGTATAACAGTTCCAATTATAAAAATAATGTATGCCAGATAATTCATGGACTCACTATGCACATGTGCCCTCAATAGTCAAAATCCTACTCCATGGAGCTAGATACAAAACTGTCGGAGAGAACGATCAAGAGGTATGTCTGTATTCTTGGCTGCCCAGGCCCTCAAGTGCTATAATTCTCAAATTATCATCGTGCACATCATGACATTTTACAAGATATTCTACACAGATCTCGATATAGGACAGCGTCTCGGTCCAGATCATCAGTGTGTTTGCATCGGTCTACCCCACGGACAGAGAGCTACCAACTGCCCATTGCGAGGTACCCACACCCTGACGCCCCTAAGGTCAATAAGTAACCTACACTTGTCTATTCGCACCCGCACAAAGGTGTGGTTCAACTCCTAGGCTACCGGCCTTAACCAAGTCCAATGGACAATCTCTTTCTTTTTGTTCAATGCATGACTCAATCATGCTTCAAATGTATGCCATATCATTTAACAACAAGATTTGATCCCATTCACGGATCCACGACAAGCCAATAGCACATTTTAAGGATAACCATAATTCCATTCAGAGTCAAAGTAATAGTCAATCATTAAGTTCATTATGTTCCTCACGACCTCACCGATACTCATGTTCTTTCTGTACTCAAACTTCTCACTAGTTGTAAGGCATGCTCACGTTCCTTGTTTTTCCCTGTTTATGAATCCCTAATTAGTTTCTAGTCATCCAATTACTTATGATTAATATGTCTTTATTAGTCCAAAAGTCTTGAGTCCAGGAAAATACACGGCAGGAATCACCAGCAAAGCCACAAATTTAATTGTTAGGTGTCAGGTGATAAACTATACTTGTGAATTCGACGGAGATAATGTATTTAGTGGAAAATTGAGGCTGCCGTTCGACGAAAAATAACATGGCAGAAAGATGAAAGATGGGAGAACATTATATAACGAGATTGGCTAAAATTCAATTCTTGTCGAATGGAGGTTCTGTCGAACGGAGATCAAAACTGTCGATTATACTAGATGATTAGCAGAAATTCTGATTCGACGGGTGGTGTTGACGTTGGAGAAATCTCTCAAATGTCGAACCGACGAAAACACTATGGTCAGAAACTCTACTCGATGGATATTGACATTGCACTAAATGGTCAGGAGATCAAATTCGATGGGTATGATCACTTGACGGATGTTGACGTTCAAACTCGACAAATATTGACTTTGGGGAAGTTTCTATTGAACAGGCAGAAAATCTACTCGACGGATATGTCACTCGACGAATGTTGACATTTAAACTCGACGGATTGTCATTGGAGAAGTTTCTCTCTTAAGTGGTCAGGAACTCTATTCGGCGGATTTGGAAATAGAGAGGTTTCCCTCCTAAGTGGTCAGGAACTCTATTCGACGGGTTTGGCCTTCTAACTCGACGGATTTGGTATGAAGATTAATTTCGACGGGCATGGACAGGGGTTCATACTCGACGGGTTTTGACATTGCACTAAATAATCAGGAAATTAAATTCGACGGCCATGGTCAGGAGTTTATACACGACAGATTTTGACATTCTACTAAATGGTCGGAAGATCCAATTCGACGGATATTGGTACACTAACCCGACGGATTTTAACATTGTGCTTAATGGTCAGAAACTCAAGTTATTACAATTTCTCACAAAGAATCCCATAATTTTAGCCTCAATACCGTGGCCATCCGAGAACCAGTCCGACGTCATTCCTTCCATATCAAAACACTCAAAATAATCAAATAGCACATATATATCAGCAACAACATGCAAACAAGAATGACCCTTAATACCAAACACAGACAACATTCCTAAATGCTAAAAGAGGTTGAGGAGGAGTGTCTTCTGCTTACCTTTAGAGAAGCACAAAGAAAGGTTGCTCCTTTTTGGTCAGAATTTCGTGTTCAGCTTCCTGGAAATCCTTGAACATTTAAACTTGCAAAAATCAGAACCAAATATTGAAATGGATACCCATTATCACCAAAGTGACAGTGGGTTACGAAAATGAGAAGAGAGGAAGAAAAAGCTAAGAGCTTTACCTTAAAGCTCCAACCTTTAAGCTTCAAAGTAGAAGAGAATGAAGATGAAAAGAGTGTAGAACTTTGAAGGTGACTTCCTCAATGATGGTGATCCTCCAAACACAAAGAAAATGCAAGGAGTGTGACGGTTTTGAAAATAAAAATGGAGGTGTGGGTGGTAATATCGCTGCTGCTGTGGAGTGAAAAGAGAAGGGAAAAAGATGAGTGAACAAAGAGTGCGTACAGATGGGAGGAGGAAAATGTGTGAAAGAAAATGAAATATGCCCCCTATAGTCAAACGTCTTTGCACAAAAATGGGAGGAGAGAGAGAAAAAGTGGTTGGAGGAAGTTTCCTTGAGAAGCTTCGCCCGTTTCCCGATAAAGTGTATAGTAAGTTTGTCTCCTTAATTAAATACATCCGACAGATGATTAATTACACTGTTAGAATTATTTTCTCAGTGAATAAAAGTTACAGTTAATGAAAATAATATTTTATTAGTCATCCGATAATTTTATGATACCACGATTTTATCTAGCAAATAAAACCTCAAAAAAAGTAAACCTCGCAAACTGTGCCCGACCTTGGGTTTAGTAAGATTCCCCGTCGACACGTTGACAGTTCAAGGTTTACCAACCTCAGGAAAAATATTCTATTTTCCCGGCTCCGCTCAGTGTACACGCAAAATGAAGAATATATTAAAATATTCATCGTTTAAAAAAAAATCCACAAAAATTTCTAAAAATCATAAATATTATAAAATGATTGTTTATAATGAAATAGGGAATTTTCGGCATGTTACAACACTCCCCTTCTAAAAAGGAATTTCGTCCTCGAAATTTGCATACCTCAGAATAATTGTGGGTGTTGCTCCTTCATCTTGTCTTCCAGCTCCCAGGTTACATCTCCAGTCACTTCATTCTAGATTACCTTCACCAATGCGATCTCCTTGCCTCTTAATTGCTTTATCCTTCTATCCTTGATTCTTACAGGAGACGTCTCATAAGTTAAGTTTTCTTTTAATTATACTGTATCCGGTACTATGACATGACTTGGATTAGGAAGGTATTTTCGAAGTTGTGACACATGGAAAACATCATGTATGTTCAAAAGGAAAGGAGGTAAGGCTATTTGGTAGGCTACAGGACCTACTCGGCGAATGATTTAGTATGGTCCAAGAAATTTTAGAGTGAGTTTTCTAGATTTTAGAGCCCGGCTTACCCCAGTCGTAGGTGTGACTTTCAGGAATACATGCTCGCCTTCCTCAAACTCAAGAGGCTTTCTCCTTTGGTCTGCATAACTCTTTTGTCGACTCTAAGCCATCCTCATCTTTTCCTGAATCATATTAACCTTCTCAGTTGTCTGATGTATAATCTCTGGTCCAATAGTAAGGCGCTCGCCGTCTTGGTACCAACACAGAGGTGTTCGACACCGTCGTCCATACAGAGCTTCATAGGGTGCTATCCCAACTTCCAGTCTGTTCTATGGTATAGGCTCTAAGAAAATCTTCCAAAGATTGGATCGTCCTCTCTGATTAACCATCAGTCTGTGGGTGATACGCAGAACTCAGACGTAACTTCGTCCCTAACGCTTCTTGCAAACTCTCCCAGAGATTTGAAGTAAATCTCGGATCTCTATCCGAAACAATACTTGTAGGCACACCATGTAGTCTAACTGTAACATCCCGAAAATTTATTATTTTGTTAAAAACGATCATTTTATAATATTTGCAATTTTTAAGAATTTTTGTGAAATTTTCTGGAGATGATGAATATTTTAATATATTCTTCGTTTTATGTGTGTGCTGAGTGGAGCCGGGAGAATAGAATATTTTCCCTGACGCTGGTAAACCTTGGACTGTCAACGTGTCAACGGGGGATCTTACTAAACCCGAGTTCGGGCACAGTTTACGAGGCCTACATTTTTGGGGTTTTATCTGCTAGTATAATAAATCATCTGTTGTATTTAATCAAGGAGACAAGCTTACTATGCACTTCGTAGAGAAGCGTGCGAAGCTTCTCAAGGAAGCTTCTTTGAATCATTTTTTTATTATTTCTCTCCTCCTATTTTTGTGTCTGCACATTTGAATTAAGGGGCTTAATTCATTCTTCAATCTCCACACATTTCCTCCTCCATGTACGTAGCACTCATCTTTCTCTCTTTCCATTTCTCCTTCCAAAGACACCATTTTTCCCCCCCCACCTTCATATTTTCACCCTCCAATACCATCACACTCCAAAGACCATTTCGTGTCCGGAAAGCACCACACCCGAGGGAATCATCTTCAAAGTCCTACGTCTTCTTCATCTTCTTTTCCTCCACGGTTGAAGCTTAAAGGTTGGAACTTTAAGGTAAAATCCTTAGCTTTTTCCTCATCTCTTCTCATTTTCGTAACCCACTGTCATTTTGATGACCATGGGTATCCATTTCAACATTTGATTCTGATTTTGGTGAGCTTGAATATTCAAGGATTTCTGGGAGCTGAAAATATCATTTCTGACCAAAAGGAGCAGCCTTTCTTTGTGCTTCTCTAAGGTAAGAGGAAGACACTCCTCTTCAACCTCTCTTAGCATTTAGGAACGTCTGTGATTTTGTTGAGGGTCTTCCTGTTTTTGTGTGCTGTTCGTATGGTATGTGTTATTTGATTGTTTGAGTTTGAATATATATATATATAAATGATAACTGGATGTATTAGAATGTGTAATATTGAAGGGAATAAGTTCCAATTTGTTTTCGGATAGTTACGATGTTGAGCCCAGAATGTGGAAATTAGTAATAGTATGAAATCTGGCCAAACTTGTCGAATACAATAACCTGATCTTTTGGTGATATGTTAAAATCCGTCGAGTAGGGACCCATAGCCAAACCTGTCGAATGTGATAACCTAATCACTTGGTGAAATGTTAAAATCCGTCGAGTTTAGACTCCTGACCCTTTCCGTCGAATGTCAAACCCGTCGAATTTAGATTTCTGACCAACAAACACTAAGTGAAAATCCGTCGAGTATGAACCTCGATCATGCCCGTCGAGATTGATCTTCCGACCAAAAACCCGTCGAATAGAGTCCCTGGACACTTACAAGAAAATGCCCCAAAGTCAATAATCGTCGAATCGAGAGACAACGCCTGTCGAGTAGATGAATTTCCCAGCACCGTCGAAATTAGAGATTTCGACCGGTGTTCGTCGGTTCGACACTTGGGAGATTTTCTCCAACGTCGACACCTATACCCGTCGATTTGAGGTTGTTGCTGACCATCTGGAGGGTTCGACAGTTTTGATCTTCGTCCGACAGAACCCCATCCGACAGAAAGTGATTTCTTCGTCCGACAGAACCCCATCCGACAGAAAATGATTTCTTGCCAATCCTATTATAAAATGTGTTTCCCATTCTTTCCTCCCCCCCTGTTACACTATTCTTCGTCGAATGGCAACTTCAACCATTCATAAAACGTAGTCTCTGTCGAATTCAAATGTATACCTATCACCCAACACCTATTAATTGAAGTCTGTGACTCAAATTGTGATTTCCGACCGTGTAGTTTCCTGAACCCAAAACCTTGGGACTAATATAGGAATATTGATCATAAATAAATGAGATGACTAGAAATTGCTTAGGGATGCATAAACAGGGAAGAACATGAGAGTGTGAGATTTTGAGATCTTAAAATAATCTTCTAAGGGCATATGAATAAATTACCTAAGAGGAATTAAGTTAACTAAAAGAATTCCTTTAGAGGCAAGCCCCGTAAGTAAAGCTAAACCTAAGCAAGAACTCATAATACGTTTTGAAAAGGGTATTGATCTATTTAATGACAATATTATGCTATTGTGGGTCCATGTGAGAGACCATTGACTGTATCAATTCTTACTTTGGCAAATTGTGACATATGATGGAATAGTATGTGATAGTGATCATACCTGATTATGCATAGAGTTTGTATGCATTGTGATTTGTCCGTTGGATTGTCGTAAGGCCTAGTTGCCTAGGAGTTGAACACACCTTAGTGCGGGTGCGAATAGACAAGTGGGGTCCCGTAGTTGGCCTTGAGGGCGTTGGGGCGCGGTGTTTCACAAAGGCGGTGGTAGCCCCTCCGGACCGTGAGACAAACCGATGCAAACGCACCAACGATCCCGACCGCCACACGTCCTATATCGAGATCTTGTGAGAATGCTTTGTTGTATAAAGCCTTGTTGCGCAAAATGACCGATTATTTTCTGGAAAGCACTTGTTTTTATGGTGACGAGATACTAGCATGTCTCCCCGATCATTCTCTCCGAATGTTTTGTGTCTAGCTCCATGGAGTAGGATCTTGGTTATTGAGGGCTCATGTGTAAGAGTCCGTGCATTCTTTGCATTTATCATTATTATGGTCCGGCATTGATATATTGTTGATATACCTATAACCGCTCGGAACGTACGCTTGATTCATCACTCTTGCTCTTGAATGTCTATTACTATTACTTGTTGTTGTAAATGCTATGTGGGCGCTTTCTTGTGCGCCGTTTGTTTTCTTGATGCTATAATTGGTAATGATGGAAGGATGTCTTACCTCTTTTCCTTCCTGTCTTTCCATTTCTTTTATCTCGTATATTGCGTCTCATCGAAGACAACCGTGAGGAACCTAAGCTCCCAACTTCCCCGGTTTTTGGCCTTACCTTGATTGAGCGACCACGAGAAGACTATGGAGCCCCGTATGCACGATTTTTGGGAGATGTACGTCGACTTTCTTAGGAGGGCCGGAGTGCTTTGGTATATCAACTACGCTTCAACGCCGTGTCTACACGGAGATGTCTCGATATCACTAGCCTGGAGACGCCACGAACCACCCGTCTTCACCCGTCAGTATCGCCCTACGTTTGGAGTTTCGCCTACCGATCCGTGAGATGTGGGGCGATCGTTACTTCACTCCGAGAGGACTCTTTTCGTTCTACAGCTCGGGCCCCGTCCCGTGTCTCTGCTATTCCTATGGTGATTTCCTCTGATGATGAGGACGATCCTGAGGAAGATCCCGAGGAAGTCCCTGAGGACGACCCCGAAGAGGACCCTGAAGAGGATCCTGACACGATTCCTCCTCACTTGAGGGATTGATGTCACTCGTAGCTACTGAAGGCTACCAGTATTTTATTTTGGGGGCCTGATGTTTTGTTTGTTGTGGGCTGTAAATTCTGATACCGTGGGGATGTGTATGTAATATTTTGGGGGCAGGTATAGTTTTGCTTTTTGATGTACCAGGCTTGTAACTAAATGCTTTGATAAACTTATATATATATATATATGATGATGCAGATATTGATTCCTATGCATGTTTTACTTCTGTTTGATCTTTTATTTCCATTGATGTCTCGTCAACACGGTTACTAATTAAAAAGAAAAAAAAAAAAAGTACATATATAACATAACCGCCAATTAAAATACCCAACTATAATCTAGTGAATATACGCGTCTTATTAAAATGGACCGGGTCTCAACTCACCTAACTTTATTTCCGCATTGTAATCGACCATGTGACGTTCCTTGGAAGAGGGCGTTACATTCTTATTATCGAGCCCCTTTATGTTTCTTTGGGTCTTGTGGTTGAGTCTGTCTTGTTTGTCTTTGTGTGTTCTCTGAATGGTATTCGTAAAGGAGTAGTGTTTGGTATTCTTAGTGAATGCAATCGACTTTTCTGTGTTTTCGATAATCAATCGAGAAAGTGAGATGGCACGAAGGGAAGACATGGCAAGAAATATTACGGCGATGCAAAGGATGGTGAGGTCATCGCACAACAGACGAGCAAGCCGCTCGACAATGAAGAGTTAGAGAGTTACGCAACAACAAGAGCGAGTCGCTCAACGCTTAGAGGCTACTGCCGATGCTCGAAATTTAGCGAGTTTCGACGCCATAATCCTCCTCAATTTAAAGGAGAATTTGATCCTGGACAAAGCTAGTCTGTGGATCAAGGAGTTGGAGAAGGTATTTCGAGGAATGAATTGCGCCGAGGGTAAAAGGTGGATTATGCTACTTTTATCTTTGGTAGGTAACGCCGAGAACCGGTGGAACGGAGTGCGGAGGATGCTAGAAGTCTGCGAACCGAGATATTACTTGGGAGTTGTTCAAAGAAAAGTTCTTGGACAAGTATTTTCCTCGCGAGTGCAAGGCATGCGAAGGAGCTCGAATTCTCAACCTACGACGGGGAATATGACCGTATAGCGAGTACGCAGCGAGATTCGAAAATTTGTCACGCTTTTCGACCTACTTTCGTAACCAACCGGATGAGGCTTGGAAGTGCCGAAGATTCACGTAAGGATTGAGGTACGAACCGAGGAAAGCCGTAATCACCTTGAGGATCAATGAATTCTCACAACTATGGATACTTGCTTTGTGATGTAGAGGCTCGGAGCAATCTAGAGATATGAGGAATAGAAACTTTGGGCTGCGAGATTCCGGAGAGCGGCAATAACGGTGCTAACCGCTTCCGAAGAAGCCATACTCTCGACCAATGGGAAGTCACCAACAAGCCATGGGTGGAAGTTCGGTGGAGGTTCTAGTGGGAACCGGACCGGCCAAAACTTGGCATATCCCTCCAAATGCCTAAGTGTGGAAAGATCATCGACAAGGGATTGTCTATCAAAGGGATTATCTGTTTTCGATGTGGGAAACCTGGACACATCTACAGAGACGCAATCAAGCGAAGGTCGAACCTTCAATGAATCTTTGAAAGCCAAGAAACCGCAAGCTGGAGGACGAGTTTACACTATGAGCGGAGCTGAAGCCTCCGAATCCGAAGATTTGATACAGGGAGAAGGCATCATAGAAGGTAATCTTTTAACTGCATCTTGTATGACTCGGGGCAACCCATTCTTTTATATCGTATGATTTGTGTGCAAAAACGAGTCTACCCGTGTCGTCCTTACCTTTTGACTTAACCGTTTCTACCCCCACCGATAAACCTAGTTACTACCAAAGTTTGTCTAAACTGTCCATTGATTGTTGAAGGTCGATCCTTTCCTCGGTCGATCCGATTTGTTTACCTCTTTCCCAATTAGATATTATCCTAGGGATGGAGGTTGTCTTCTAACCATGTTCTCGTTAGACCGTTCCCGGAAAGACCATAATTTTTCCCATAAATGAGAATTCTAGATTTCGACGGGCAACCGAGTTCAAGCTCTCTTGAAAGAAGGAGCTCACGGATACATGCTACGTCTTCTTTGAAAATCGAGAACGAGGTCGATGTGGACACAATTCCAGTGGTGAATGAGTTTCCCGAAGTTTTTCCTGAGAGTGTGCCTGGTTTACCACCGGCTCGAGAGATAGAGTTTGCTATCGACTTAGTACCGGGAGCTGGTCCCGTGTCTATAACACCGTACCGGATGGCACCGACAAGAGTTAGCCGAGCTAAAGAAACAACTAGAAGAGCTTTTGGAAAAGCAATTTGTCGGGCCAAGTGTGTCACCATGGGGAGCACCGGTCTTTGTTAGTTCGCAAGAAGGATGGTACCTCAAGGTTATGTGTGGACTATCGGCTCGGTGAACAAAGTGACGATTAAGAACAAATATCCACTCCCGAGGATTGACGACTTGATGGACCAACCGAAGGGAGCGGCGGTGTTTTCCAAGATTGATCTGCGATCCGGGTATCATCGATACGAGTGAAGACAGAGGATGTGCCCAAGACCGCTTTTCGCACCCGATACGGTCACTACGAGTATTTGGTGATGCCGTTTGGTGTGACGAATGCACCAGCCTATCTTCATGGACTACATGAACCGAATCTTTCGACCTTACTTGGATAAGTTCGTTGTGGTCTTCATTGACGACATTCTCGGTATACTCTCAAAACCGAGAGGACCATGCTTTGAACACCTCGATAGTTCTTCGATTCGAAGGAGAAGGAATTGTATGCCAAACTGTCAAAATGTGAGTTTTGGCCGGAAAAAGTCAAGTTTCTAGGTCACGTGATCTCAAAGAGTGGGATTGCTTTGTGGATCCATCGAAAGTGGAGGCGTACTACGATGGGAAAGGCCGAAGTCGACAACAGAGATTCGAAGCTTCGTGGGTTTAGCGGGATATTACCGGAGGTTCATTGAGGATTCTCCAAGATTGTGGACCACTTACGCAACTCACAAGGAAAAACCAAACTTTTGAGTGGACCGACACCGTGAGCAAAGTTTCCAAGAGTTGAAGAATCGATCGACTACCTCACGGTGTTAGTGCTACCCGATCCGAATGAACAGCTTTGAAGTGTACTTGTGACGCTTCATACCAAGGGCTAGGATCCGTACTTATGCAACATGGAAGGGTGGTGGCTTATGCTTCAAGACAAGCAGTTGCGAGTGCACGAGAAGAATTATCCGACGCACGACCTGGAGCTAGCGGCTGTAGTTTTTGCTCTGAAAATATGGAGGCATTTTCTCTACGGGGCAACGTTTAACATTTTCAGTGATCACAAGAGTCTGAAGTATTTGTATGATCGAAGGAGTTGAACATGAGGCAACGGAGGTGGTTAGAATTCCGAAGGATTACGATTTCCAACTTCGTATCATCCTGGCAAGGCAAATGTTGTGGCGGACGCTCTAAGTAGAAAGATGATCGTGTCTCGCCCGATGATCAAGGAAAAGGATCTAATAGAGCAATTCGAGAGATGTATGGTCTTTTGTGAAGTTAGAACCTGGAAAGATTTGCATGAATATGGTTACCATCTCGAGCGAGTTGATGGACATAAGAAAAAAAGAGCGAAGAAGGACAAATTCTTACAAGAAGTGAGGAACAGATGAAGCAAGGAAATGAAACAGAGTTTGCGGAGGAACGGATGGAATTTTGAGATTCCGGGGGAGAGTTTGTGTCCTCGGAATCAAGAACTTAGAGAATACATCATTAATCATGCTCACACAAGCCAACTGAGTATGCACCGGGCATGACGAAGATGTATCAAGACTTGAAGAAGTTGTTCTGGTGGCACGGAATGAAGAGTGACGTTACTAGACGTGTATCTACTTGTCTGGTTTGTCAAAAAGCCAAAGTGGAACATCGAGACCAGCAGGATTGCTGCAACCGTTATCTATTCCTAATGGAAGTGGGACAATGATTGCAATGGACTTTGTAGTCGGATTACCAAGGACAAGAAAAGGTTATGATTCGATTTGGGTAATTGTGGACCGACTCACGAAATCAGCACATTTTCTTCCGATCGACATCAAGTACAAGCTAGAGAGATTGACTCAGATCTATATTGGAGAGATTGTCAGACTGCACGGTGTGCCTACAAGTATTGTTTCAGATAGAGATCCGAGGTTTACTTCAAATTTCTGGGAGAGTTTGCAAGAAGCATTGGGGACAAAATTACAACTTAGTTCTCTTATCATCCGCAGAGACGACGGTCAATCGGAGAGAACAATCCAATCTTTGGAAGATTTGTTTAGAGCTTGCACCATAGAGCAACCGGGAGTTGGGATGATATTCTACCCTTGATAGAATTCACCTACAACAACAGCTTATCATTCGAGCATGTGGATGGCACCCTATGAAGCTCGTATGGACGACGATGTCGAACACCTATGTGTTGGTACCAAGACGGCGAGCGCCTTACTATTGGACCCGAGATTATACAACGGACAACCGAGAAGGTTAAAATGATTCGGAAAAGATGAGGACGGCTCGAGTCGACAAAAGAGTTATGCGAGACCGAAGGAGAAAACCTCTTGAGTTTGAGGAAGGTGAGCATGTATTCCCGAAAGTCACACCTACGACCGGGGTGGGCCGGGCTTTAAAATCTAGAAAACTCACTCCTAAATTCCTTGGACCATACCAAATCATTGCTCGTGTAGGTCCCGTAGCATACCAAATATCCTTACCTCCTTTTCTTTCAAACATTCATAATGTTTTCCATGTGTCACAACTTCTAAGTACCTTCCCGACCCAAGTCATATCATAGCACCGGATACAAGACAACTAAAAGAAAACTTAACTTATGAGACGTCTCCTATAAGAATCGAGGATAGCAGGATAAAGCAATTAAGAGGCAAGGAGATCGCATTGGTGAAAGTGATTTGGAACGAGGTGATTTGGAGATGCAACCAGGAGTTGGAAGACAAGATGAGAGAGCAATACCCACACTTATTCTAAGGTATGCAAATTTCGAGGACGAAATTTCTTTTTAGAAGGGGAGTATTGTAACATCCCGAAAATTTATTATTTTGTTAAAAACGATCATTTTATAATATTTGCAATTTTTAAGAATTTTTGTGAAATTTTCTGGAGATGATGAATATTTTAATATATTCTTCGTTTTATGTGTGTGGCGAGTGGAGCCTAGGAGAATAGAATATTTTCCCGACGCCAGTAAACCTTGGACCGTCAACGTGTCAACGGGGATCTTACTAAACCCGAGTCCCATTACGACACGAGGGTCTACATTTTTGGGGTTTTATCTGCTAGTATAATAAATCATCTGTTGTATTTAATCAAGGAGACAAGCTTACTATGCACTTCGTAGAGAAGCGTGCGAAGCTTCTCAAGGAAGCTTCTTTGAATCATTTTTTTATTATTTCTCTCTCCTCCTATTTTTGTGCTTGCACATTTGAATTAAGGGGCTTAATTCATTCTTCAATCTCCACACATTTCTCCTCCTCGTACGTAGCACTCATCTTTCTCTCTTTCCATTTCTCCTTCCAAAGAACCATTTTTCCCCCCCACCTTCATATTTTCACCCTCCAATACCATCACACTCCGGACCATTTCGTGTCCGAAAAGCACCACACCCGAGGGAATCATCTTCAAAGTCCTACGTCTTCTTCATCTTCTTTTCCTCCACGGTTGAAGCTTAAAGGTTGGAACTTTAAGGTAAAATCCTTAGCTTTTTCCTCATCTCTTCTCATTTTCGTAACCCACTTGTCATTTTGATGACCATGGGTATCCATTTCAACATTTGATTCTGATTTTGGTGAGCTTGAATATTCAAGGATTTACGGGAGCTGAAAATATCATTTCTGACCAAAAGGAGCAGCTTTCTTTGTGCTTCTCTAAGGTAAGAGGAAGACACTCCTCCTCAACCTCTCTTAGCATTTAGGAACGTCTGTGATTTTGTTGAGGGTCTTCCTGTTTTTGTGTGCTGTTCGTATGGTATGTGTTATTTGATTGTTTGAGTTTGAATATATATATATATAAATGATAACTGGATGTATTAGAATGTGTAATATTGAAGGGAATAAGTTCCAATTTGTTTTCGGATAGTTACGATGTTGAGCCCAGAATGTGGAAATTAGTAATAGTATGAAATCTGGCCAAACTTGTCGAATACAATAACCTGATCTTTTGGTGATATGTTAAAATCCGTCGAGTAGGGACCCATAGCCAAACCTGTCGAATGTGATAACCTAATCACTTGGTGAAATGTTAAAATCCGTCGAGTTTAGACTCCTGACCCTTTCCGTCGAATGTCAAACCCGTCGAATTTAGATTTCGACCAACAAACACTAAGTGAAAATCCGTCGAGTATGAACCTCGATCATGCCCGTCGAGATTGATCTTCCGACCAAAACCCGTCGAATAGAGTCCCCGGACACTTACAAGAAAATGCCCCAAAGTCAATAATCGTCGAATTCGAGAGACAACGCTGTCGAGTAGATGAATTTCCCAGGCCGTCGAAATTAGAGATTTCGACCGGTGTGTTCGCTCGAGTTCGACACTTGGGAGATTTTCTCCAACGTCGACACCTATACCCGTCGATTTGAGGTTGTTCTTGACCATCCGGAGGGTTCGACAGCTTTGATCTTCGTCCGACGAGAACCCCATCCGACGTAAAGTGATTTCTTCGTCCGACGTAAACCCATCCGACGAAAAATGATTTCTTGCCAATCCTATTATAAAATGTGTTTCCCATTCTTTCCTCCCCCCCGTTACACTATTCTTCGTCGAATGGCAACTTCAACCATTCATAAAACGTAGTCTCTGTCGAATTCAAATGTATACCTATCACCCAACACCTATTAATTGAAGTCTGTGACTCAAATTGTGATTTCCGACCGTGTAGTTTCCTGAACCCAAAACCTTGGGACTAATATAGGAATATTGATCATAAATAAATGAGATGACTAGAAATTGCTTAGGGATGCATAAACAGGGAAGAACATGAGAGTGTGAGATTTTGAGATCTTAAAATAATCTTCTAAGGGCATATGAATAAATTACCTAAGAGGAATTAAGTTAACTAAAAGAATTCCTTTAGAGGCAAGCCCTGTAAGTAAAGCTAAACCTAAGCAAGAACTCATAATACGTTTTGAAAAGGGTATTGATCTATTTAATGACAATATTATGCTATTGTGGGTCCATGTGAGAGACCATTGATCGTATCAATTCTTACTTTGGCAAATTGTGACATATGATGGAATAGTATGTGATAGTGATCATACCCGATTATGCATAGAGTTTGTATGCATTGTGATTTGTCCGTTGGAATTTGTCGTAAAAACCTAGTTGCCTAGGAGTTGAACACACCTTAGTGCGGGTGCGAATAGACAAGTGGGGTCCCGTAGTTGGCCTTGAGGGCGTTGGGGCGCGGGTGTTTCACAAAGGGCGGTGGTAGCCCCTCCGGGCCGTGAGACAAACCGATGCAAACGCACCAACGATCCCGACCGGCCACCAATGATCCTATATCGAGATCTTGTGAGAATGCTTTGTTGTATAAAGCCTTGTTGCGCAAAATGACCGATTATTTTCTCGGAAAGCACTTGTTTTTATGGTGACGAGATACTAGCATGTCTCCCTGATCATTCTCTCCGAATGTTTTGTGTCTAGCTCCATGGAGTAGGATCTTGGTTATTGAGGGCTCATGTGTATAGAGTCCGTGCATTCTTTGCATTTATCATTATTATGGTCTGGCATTGATATATTGTTGATATACCTATAACTGCCTGGAACTGTCTGCTTGATTCATCACTGCTCTTGAATGTCTATTACTATTACTGTTGTTGTAAATGCTATGTGGGCGCTTTGCGCCGTTTGTTTTCTTGATGCTATAATTGGTAATGATGGAAGGATGTCTTACCTCTTTTCCTTCCTGTCTTTCCATTTCTGTTTATCTGTATATTGCGTCTCATCGAAGACAACCGTGAGGAACCGGAAGCTCCCAACTTCCCTGGTTTTTGGCCTTACCTTGATTGAGCGACCACAGAAGACTATGGAGCCCCGTATGCACAGATTTTTGGGAGATGTACGTCTGACTTTCTTAGGAGGGCCGGAGTGCTGGTATATCAACTACGCTTCGAACGCCGTGTCTACACGGAGATGTCTCGATATCACTAGCCCGGAGACGCCACGAACCACCGTCTTCACCGTTTGTATCGCCTACGTTTGGAGTTTCACCACCGATCCGTGAGATGTGGGCGATCGTTACTTCACTCAGAGAGGACTCTTTTCGTTCTCTGACTCGGGCCCCGTCCCGTGTCTCTCGCTATTCCTATGGTGATTTCCTCGATGATGAGGAAGATCCCGAGGAAGATCCCGAGGAAGTCCCCGAGGACGACCCGAAGAGGACCCCAAGAGGATCCCGACACGATTCCTCCTCACTTGAGGGATTGATGTCACTCGTAGCTACCGAAGGCTACCAAGTATTTTATTTTGGGGGCCCGATGTTTTGTTTGTTGTGGGCTGTAAATTCCATACCGTGGGGATGTGTATGTAATATTTTGGGGGTGTATAGTTTTGCTTTTTGATGTACCAGAGCTTGTAACTAAATGCTTTGATAAACTTATATATATATATATATGATGATGCAGATATTGATTCCTATGCATGTTTTACTTCTGTTTGATCTTTTATTTCCATTGATGTCTCGTCAACACGGTTACTAATTAAAAAGAAAAAAAAAAAAAGTACATATATAACATAACCGCCAATTAAAATACCCAACTATAATCTAGTGAATATACGCGTCTTATTAAAATGGACCGGGTCTCAACTCACCTAACTTTATTTCCGCATTGTAATCGACCATGTGACGTTCCCTTGGAAGAGGGGCGTTACACTAACAATTTCTCTAATATAGATCTGAGTCAATCTCTCCAGTTTGTATTTTATGTCGATCGGGAGAAAGTGTGCGGATTTCGTAAGTCATTCCACAATTACCCAAATCGAATCATAACCTTTTCTCGTCCTTGGCAATCTGACTATAAAATCCATGGCGATACTGTCCCACTTCCATTCAGGAATAGACAACGGTTGCAGCAATCTCGTTGGTCTCTGATGTTCCACTTTAGCCTTTTGACAGACTAGACAAGTTGACACATATCTAGTGACGTCACTCTTCATTCCATACCACCAGAACAACTTCTTCAAGTCTTGGTACATCTTTGTTATGCCCAGATGCATACTCAGCTGGCTTGTATGAGCATGGTTAATGATGTATTCTCTAAGTTCTTGGTCCCAGGGAATACAAACTCTTCCACGGAATCTCAGAATTTCGTCCGTTCCTTCCGCAAACTCTGTTTCATCGCCTTGCTTCACTTGATCTCTCACTTCTTGTAAGAACTTATCAACCTTCTGCTTTTCCCTTATGTCACTCATTAGCTAACTTGTGATGGTAACCATATTCATGCGAATCTTCCCTGGTTCTAACTCGACAAAAGACCACACATCTCTAAACTGCTCTAGCATATCCTTTTCCTTGATTATCAGCGCAGAGACACTGATCATCTTCCTACTTAGAGCGTCTGCCACAACATTTGCCTTGCCAGGGTGATACAGAAGTTGGAAATCATAATCCTTCAAGAACTTTAACCACCTTCGCTGCCTCATGTTCAACTCCTTCTGATCATACAAATACTTCAGATTCTTGTGATCACTGAAAATGTTGACTGTCGCTCTGTAGAGAAAATGCCTCTATATCTTCAAGGCAAATACTACAGCCGCTAACTCCAAGTCGTGCATCGGGTAGTTCTTCTCGTGCACTCGTAACTGTCTTGAAGCATAAGCCACTACTCTTCCATGCTGCATAAGTATAGATCCCAATCCCTGGTATGAAGCGTCACAGTACACTTCAAATTGCTCATTTGGATCGGGTAGCACTAACACCGGTGAGGTAGTCAGTCAATTCTTCAACTCTTAGAAACTCTGCTCATAGCTGTCGGTCCATTCAAAAGTTTGGTCTTTCCTTGTGAGTTGTGTAAGTGGTCCAGCAATCTTGGAGAATCCCTCAATGAACCTCCGGTAATATCCTGCTAAACCCACGAAGCTTCGGATCTCCGTCACTGACGTTGGCCTTTCCCACTGCAACACTGCCTCCACTTTCGATGGATCCACTGCAATCCCATCCTTTGAGATCACGTGACCTAGAAACTTAACTTTTTCCAGCCAGAACTCACATTTTGACAGTTTGGCATATAGTTCCTTCTCCTTCAGAATCTGAAGGACTATACTGAGGTGTTCAGCATGGTCCTCCCGATTTTGAGAGTATACCAAAATGTCATCAATGAAGACCACAACGAATCTGTCCAAGTAAGGATGAAAGATTCGGTTCATGTAATCCATGAAGATAGCTGGTGCATTCGTCACGCCAAACAGCATCGCGAGGTATTCGTAATGACCGTATCGGGTACGAAAAGCTGTCTTGGGTACATTCTCCATCTTCACTCGTATCTGATGATACCCAGATCGCAGATCGATCTTTGAAAACACCGCTGCTCCCTTCAGTTGGTCCATTAAGTCATCAATTCTCGGGAGTGGATATTTGTTCTTGATCGTTACTTTGTTCAGCTACCAATAGTCCACAAATAATCTTGGTGTGCCATCCTTCTTGCAAACTAACAGCACTAGTGCTCCTCACGGTGACACACTTGGTCTGACAAATTGCTTTTTCAAAAGCTCTTCTAGCTGTTTCTTGAGCTCAGCTAACTCTGTCGGTGCCATCCTGTAAGGTGCTATAGATACGAGACTAGCTCCCGGTACTAGGTCGATAGCAAACTCTATCTCTCGAGCCGGTGGTAAACCAGGTACATCATCAAGAAAGACTTCGGGAAACTCATTCACCACTGAAATTGTGTTCACATCAACCTCGTTCTCGACTTTCAAAGAAGACAGTAGCATGTATCCGTGAGCTCCTTCTTTCAAGAGAGCTTGAATTCGGTTGGCCGTAAAAAATCTAGAATTCTCCTCTACGGGAAAAACTATGGTCTTTCTGGAACAGTCCAACAGAACATGGTTGGAAGACAACCAGTCCATCCTTAAGATAATATCTACTTGGGAAAGGGGTAAACAGATCAGATCGACCGAAAAGGTTCGACCTTCAACAACCAATGGACAATTCAGACAGACTTTGGTAGTAACTACCGGTTTATCAGTGGGGGTAGAAACAGTTAAGTCAAAAGGTAAAGACAACACAGGTAGATCCAGTCTTTGCACACAGTCATATGATATGAAAGAATGGGTTGCCCTAGAGTCATACAGCACAGTTAAAAGATTACCTTCTATGGTACCTTCCCCCTATATCAAATCTTTGAATTTGGAGGCCTCAGCTCCTCTCATAGTGTAGACTCGCCCTCCAGCTTGTGGTTTCTTGGCTCTTGCAGCATTCACTAAAGGTTCGGCCTTCGCTTGATTGCAGTCTCGGGACACGTGGCCAGGTTTGCCACATTTGAAGCAGATGAATCCCTTCATGGTACAGTCCCTTGTGAGATGGTCTTTCCCACACTTTAGACATCTGGAAGGATATGCCGTGTTCGGGCCAGTCTGGTTCCCAGTAGAACCTCCACCAGAACTTCCACCTATGGCTTGTTGCTGATTCCCCGTGGGTCGGGAGTACGGCTTCTTCTGGAAACAGTTAGCACTGTTACTGCCGCCTCTCTGGAATCTCATAGGCCCAAAGTTTTTGCTCCTCGTGTCTCTAAATTGCTCCAGAGCCTCTACATCACAATAAGTATCCAGTAGTTGTCTGAATTCATTGATCCTCAAGGTGATCACAGCCTTCTTCACTTCATACCTCAGTCCTTCCGTGAATCTTTGGCATTTTCATGCTTCATCTGGTTGGTTCTGAAAGTACGTCAAAAACTGTGATAAGTTTTTGAATTTTACTGCGTACTCGCTAACAGTCATATTTCCTTGTCGCAGGTTAAGGAATTCCGACTCCTTCGCATGCCTTGCGCTTGCAGGAAAGTACTTGTCCAAGAACTTTTCCTTGAATAACTCCCAAGTAATCTCTCGGTTTGCAGCTTCCAGCATCCTCTGCACTCCGTTCCACTAGTTCTTAGCGTTGCCTACCAGCATAAAAGTAGCATAATCCACCTTCTTATCCTCAGCACAGTTCATTCCTCGAAAGACTTTCTCCAATTCCTTGATCCACAGACTAGCCTTGTCCGGATCAAATTCTCCCTTGAATTGAGGAGGGTTGTAGCGTCAAAACTCCACTAAATTCTGAGCATCAGCAGTAGCCTCTAGCTGTTGAGTAGCTCGCTCTTGTTGTTGTGCAACTCTCTCTTGCTGCTGAGCAGCTTGCTCGGTTTGTTGTGCGACGGCCTCAGCTATCCTCTACATTGCTGTAATAGCTGCTGCCATATCTTCCCTTCTCGCCATCTTACTTTCTTAGATCAGATTAACTGAAAACATAGAAAAGTCAGTTGCATTCACTAGGAACACCAAACAATACACCTTTACGTATACTATTCAGAGAACACACAGCACAAACAAGACAGACTCAACCACAACACCCAAAGAAACATAAACCGGGGCTCTGATACCAACTTAATGTAACGTCCCTTTTCGTAAGGGAACGTCACATTATCAATTATCAATTACAACTTATGTATATTTACTTGATTATAGTTGGGTAATTAAATTGGCGAGTATATTTTTTTTGTTGATTTAATAACCATGATGATAATGACAACAAATGGAAATAAAGGATGAAGACAGAATTAAAGCGTACATTGGAAATTAACATTTCATATTCATATATATTTATCAAACTGTTTAGTTACAAAGCCTGGTACATCAAAAAACAAAACTATACCTACCCCTAAAGGATTATACATACAAATTCCCACGGTATCAGAATATACAGCCCACTACAGACAAAACATCAGGCCCCCAAAATAAAATACTAGTAGCCCTTAGTAGCTACAAGTAAAGTCAGTCCCTTGAATAAGGAGGAACCGTGTCAGGATCCTCCTCGGGGTCGTCCTCAGGGACTTCCTCGGGATCTTCCTCATCAGAGGAAATCACCATAGGAATTGCAGAGTTACGGGATGGGGCCCGAGTAGTGGAATGAAAGAAGTCTTCTCGCGGGGTGTAATAACGATCACCCCACATCTCACGTATAGGAAAGTGAAATTCCAGACGTAGGCTAATGCAGCAGGTGAAAACAGGCGGCTCATGACGCCTCCAGGCTAGAGATATCGATACATCCCCCAAATAGACGCAACGCTCAGAGCCAAAGTTGATGTGCCAGCACTCTGGCCCTCCTAAGAATGTCAGGCGCACATCTCCTAAAAATCTCTGCGTGCGTGGCTCCATATTCTTCAGCAGTCGCTCAGTCGAGGTAAGGCCAAAAGCCAGGGAAGTCGGGAGCTTCCGGTTCCTTGCCGTTGTCTTCGATGAGACGCAATATACAGATAAACAATAATGAAGAAATAGAGAAGAGGTAAGACATCCTACCATCATTACCAGTTATAGCATCAAGAAACTAAACGGCGCAAAGCGCCCACATAGCATTTATAACAGCAATAATGGTAATAAACATTTAGTAGCAGTTACAATCAACTAAACAGCTTCCGAGCGGTCATATATATATATATATATATATATATATATATATATATATATATATATATATATATATATCGAAGTACAACAGATTCCAATTATAATAATAATGTATGCCAGATAATTCATGGACTCACTATGCACATATGCCCTCAATAGTCAAAATCTTACTCCATGGAGCTAGACACAAAATAGTCGGAGAGAACGATCAGGAGGTATGTCTGTATTTTTGGCTGCCCAGGCCCTCAAGTGCTATAATTCTCAAATTATCATCGTGCACATCATGGCATTTTACAAGACATTCTACACAGATCTCGATATAGGACAGCGTCTCGGTCCGGATTGTTAATGTGTTTGCATCGGTCTGCCCCACGGACAGAGAGCTACCAACTGCCCATTGCGAGGTACCCGCACCCTGATGCCCCTAAGGTCAACAAGTAACCTACACTTGTCTATTCGCACCTGCACAAAGGTGTGGTTCAACTCCTAGGCTACCGGCCTTAACCAAGTCCAATAGACAATCTCTTTCTTTTTGTTCAATGCATGACTCAATCATGCTTCAAATGTATGCCATATCATTTAACAACAAGATTTGATCCCATTCACGGATCCACAACAAGCCAATAGCACATTTTAAGGATAACCACAATTCCATTCAGAGTCAAAGTAATAGTCAATCATTAAGTTCATTATGTTCCTCACGACCTCACCGATACTCATGTTCTTTCTGTACTCAAACTTCTCACTAGTTGTAAGGCATGCTCACGTTCCTTGTTTTTCTCTGTTTATGAATCCCTAATTAGTTTCTAGTCATCCAATTACTTATGATTAATATGTCTTTATTAGTCCAAAAGTCTTGAGTCCAGGAAAATACATGGAAGGAATCACCAGCAAAGCCACAAATTTAATTGCTAGGTGTCGGGTGATAAACTATACTTGTGAATTCGACGGAGACAATGTATTTAGTGGAAAATTGAGGCTACCGTTCGACGAAAAATAACATGGCAGAAAGATGAAAGATGGGAGAACATTATATAACGAAATTGGCTAAAAATTAATTTTTGTCGAATGGAGGTTCTGTCGAACGGAGATCAAAACTGTCGATTATACTAGATGATTAGCAGAAAGTCTGATTCGACGGGTGGTGTTGACGTTGAAGAAATCTCCCAAGTGTCGAACCGACGAAAACACTATGGTCAGAAACTCTACTCGACGGATATTGACATTGCACTAAATGGTCAGGAGATCAAATTCGACGAGTATGATCACTCGACGGATGTTAACATTCAAACTCGATAAATATTGACTTTGGGGAAGTTTCTGTTGAACGGACAGAAAATCTACTCGACGGATGTTGACATTCAAACTCGACAGATTTGTCATTGGAGAAGTTTCTCTCCTAAGTGGTCAGGAACTCTATTCGACGGATTTGGAAATGGAGAGGTTTCCCTCCTAAGTGGTCAGGAACTCTATTCGATGGGTTTGGCCTTTTAACTGGACAGATTTGGTATGAAGATTAATTTCGACGGGCATGGCCAGGGGTTCATACTCGACGGGTTTTGACATTGCACTAAATAATCAGGAAATCAAATTCGACGGCCATGGTCAGGAGTTCATACACGATGGATTTTGACATTCTACTAAATGGTCGGAAGATCCAATTCGACGGATATTGGTACACTAACCCGACGGATTTTAACATTGTGCTTAATGGTCAGAAACTCAAGTTATTACAATTTCTCACAAAGAATCCCAAAATTTTAGCCTCAATACCGTGGCCATCTGAGAACCAATCTGACGTCATTCCTTCCATATCATATGTTCCAATACATTCAGATATATCAAAACACTCAAAACAATCAAATAGCACACATACATCAGCAACAACATGCAAACAAGAATGACCCTCAATACCAAACACAGACAACGTTCCTAAATGCTAAAAGAGGTTGAGGAGGAGTGTCTTCCTTTTACCTTTAGAAAAGCACAAAGAAATGTTGCTCCTTTTTTGTCAGAATTTCGTGTTCAGCTTCCTGGAAATCCTTGAACATTTAAACTTGCAAAAATCAGAACCAAATATTGAAATGGATACCCATTGTCACCAAAGTGACAGTGGGTTATGAAAATGAGAAGAGAGGAAGAAAAAGCTAAGAGCTTTACCTTAAAGCTCTAACCTTTAAGCTTCAAAGTAGAAGAGAATGAAGATGAAAAGAGTGTAGAACTTTGAAGATGACTTCCTCAATGATGGTGGTCCTCCAAACACAAAGAAAATGCAAGGAGTGTGACGGTTTTGAAAATAAAAATGGAGGTGTGGGTGGTAATGTGCTGCTACTATGGAGTGAAAAGAGAAGGGAGAAAGATGAGTGAATAGTGAGCTGTGTACAGGGAGGAGGGGAAATGTGTGAAAGAAAATGAAATATGCCCCTTATAGTCAAACGTGCTGCACAAAAATGGGAGGAGAGAGAAAAAGTGGTTAGAGGAAGCTTCCTTGAGAAGCTTCGCACGTTTCCCCATAAAGTGTATACTAAGTTTGTCTCCTTAATTAAATACATCTGACAGATGATTAATTACACTGTTAGAATTATTTTCTCAGTGAATAAAAGTTACAGTTAATGAAAATAATATTTTATTAGTCATCCGATAATTTTATGATACCGTGATTTTATCAAGCAGATAAAACCTCGAAAAACACAAACCTCGCAAACTGTGCCCGGCCTCGGGTTTAGTAAGATCCCCCATCGACACGTTGACAGTTCAAGGTTTACCAGCCTCAGGGAAAATATTCTATTTTCCCGGCTCCGCTCAGTGTACACGCAAAATGAAGAATATATTAAAATATTCATCGTTTCTAAGAAAAATCTGCAAAAATTCCTAAAAATCATAAATATTATAAAATGATTGTTTATAATGAAATAGGGAATTTTCGGGATGTTACAGTGCGGGGAGTATTTCCCTCAGATGAAGAATGTGTTGCATCATTTTCTTTTCCTAGAGTTATGCTTCTCACCATTTCGTCCAACTCTCCATTGACCTCTTCAGAGGAAGCTATATCTTGCCTAGCTTGTATTACTCTTAAAGCGAGTAATTCTTGGATTCGCACCTTAAAGTCCCAACAACTTGATTCTTCATCCTGCTTCACCTCTTCTTTCATAGTTGCAGCTGATAGTAATACTACAACCTGCTTTCTTCAGTCCGTCGACTACTTCAGCCATTGGCGCACGTAAGCTTCTGACTTTTCCTATGGGTGATCCTTCTATCTCCCATGCATTTACCTCATCAAGAATTGGGTTGTTGACAACACTAGGTCTAGCTATTTCTTGAATGTCAAACTTCCCATAAGCTATTAGCTTCCTTACTGCAATCTTGAAAAATTCACAATCTTCAATTGAGTGCCCTGGGATGTCCCTGTGGTATTTGCAATTTAAACTCGGGTTATACCATGCTGGGAATGGTGGTTCTAAAGGACGTATGGGACTTCCCGACATGAGGTGAGCATCAAACAACTTTTGGAATAAGTCTGCGTTTGACATGGATAATCTTGGGAAAGGAGGTAGGTTTTGAGGATGGAAGTGACCTCGATTTTGGAAGTTTGGTTGAGCCTGTTAGAGGTTTGGGTAATTTTGTGGAGGGACAGGTGGATATTGGATATGGGATGGGCGAGTTGATACATATGGTGATGGTTTGGGACCATTGTTGGTTTGGAATTGTGGAGTTGGGGTGTTATTTGTGGTTGGAACAAATTGGTGGGAGGGGTAATAAGGAAATGTAGGTGTAGGTGTAGGTGTTTGGTATGGAAAGTGAAGGTTAGGGTTATATGGTGGTTGTTCCCACATGAATCCGACATTACCGTGGAACTCATTTCGAGTATCCTCTGAAAAACGACACCCTTCTCTGATAGGAAGCACTAGTGGTGCAGTATTCGAGGTTCTTTCCACAACAGGAATCTCAGTGGTGATCCTAGGGTTTGTCCTTATGGAAGTGATAGTTGGCAGGTGCGGATGTGCCCCAGTCACTTCTGTACTTCTAGTAGCCCCAATCAAGTTGATAGTCTCCCTCATGGCCGACAACATTTCCTCCATTCTTCTCTGGGATTTTGCCATTTCAATCATCATCTCTTTTATTTCATCAACTTCCATACTCAAGTTTCTCCCTTCCTTAGAGTTATTAGCAGTCATTTTGGTCCGAGATCTAGGATTGTGAATTTGGGTTTGATTGGTCTCTTCTTTCCTAGGCTGCACAATGGTTCAAACCAATTTGATTCATTAAAACAAAATAACATTTAATAAAGAATGAGATGAAATGCATGAGATGCATAAAATGAATGAACTTTGAAAATACTTTTTTTCTTCTTTCTCTCTTTTTTTTTTTAAATGCTATGTCATGAAAATGCAAGATTTTTTTTTTGAATGCTAGGGATGCTATGAAAATAGAAGATGATATATCTTTTTTTTTTAAATGCAATGTCATGAAAATGCATTTTTTTTATAATGTTATGAAAATGCAAGATGATTTTTTTTTTACATTAGGAATATAATGAAAATACAAGATGATGTATTATTTTTTTTAAGCCCTTTTTTCTAAGAAAGCTATGAATGCCATGAAAATGCAAGACTTTTTTTTTTCTAAGAATGCTATGAAAATGTAAGTCATGAGTAATGCAAGATGAAATATTTTTTTTCTTTTTTTTTTGCTAATTTTTTTTAAATGCAAGAAATGAATGACATTGGGAATGGATAGATAAAGAAGAAGTACACTCCCTTTGTGCCCTATTCAGATGTAACCTAAAGGTTGGATTTCCTTGAGATCATGACTCAAAGTTTGGCAGTCCTTATGTTCAATCTATCAGTGCAAGATTTTCGGGACAGATCTAAACTTCTAAAAGTCATGGTCCTCAGATTGCCTTTATCTATAACGACAAGGTCCCAATTCATGAATTAATCACAAATAGGGATAAACCCTCTCAATATGACTAGTCCATGATATTAGTAACAATCTGAGTGGTGTCTCAACAAATGTCAAGTGAGCATAAAGCCCCTCAATAACAAAAGTTGAGACCCCTCCTATTCCTCGGCTTTGCGTAGACTCGGGTATAGAGCCCAAAAAGTGTGTGAGGTAAGTGATAGTGATGTGTGTAAGGGAGCATACAAACCTGTACAAAAATTTAAAAAGATAAAACTACCCCCAACCTGCAAAAACATATATACAACAACCAGCCAGCAATCATCTATCCTAAGGTTTCAGCAATTATGCACCATTAAGTACAAAATATATACAAGCATATCATGTCAAAACAAATACATAATAGTGTTGTCAGATATTTACATAAAAGTATTAAAAAATCTATTTACAAATAAATAGGAAAACAAAAACAAGGACAAAAAGGGGTAAAATAAATAAATAGAGATTATTAATAATTTGCACAACTAACAATAACAGGCCTGACTCTCCAAGTGTCCCTAGTGGAGCCGCCATATGTCGCGACCGTGATTGCGGTGAAAAATAGCAACTCGTACGATTTTAGAATATGAAAAATGGAGTCGCCACCAATTTTATTTTAACTTAGGAAAAATTGGAAAACTTTTTTTTGAAAATGGTCTTTGGAACCAGATTGGATTCGGGAGCCGGTTATGGATAGAAAAGGGCAGAAACTTAATCTCACAGCACCCCTAACACACCCGTCCTAAGACGGTACCTTAAGTCAATTGTGCAAATTCTTAACAATCCTTGGAAATATTTATTTTACGCCTTTTTACAAAATATAGTAACTATTTATATAAAAAAAGAAACCACAAAATTATGAAAATTTAATTTTTGCTTGACAAAAATGAAATTCTGTTCCTACGTATCCTCGGGTGCAATGAGGAACTCAAAGTCACGTAGTTCTCTATGAAATAATTATGGGTTGGTCGATTTTAATTAAAAAATTTTAAGTGGAAGACAACCACGTGAAAGTGGTTTATTTTTTTATTTAAGTTTTGTCTTTACCTTTTCATTTTTATATATTAAAAAAAGAAAAAAAAGTGGGATACCACGTGAAAGTGATATTCTGTTCAAAACTTGCTTTTACACCTTCTTTGTATTTTTTCTTTTTTAATTATTTTTATTCGAATATAAAAAAAATTAAAAAAAGCTGGAGACAACCACGTGAAAGTGGTGTTCCGTCCAAAACTTGCTTTTACCTTTTTTTATTTTTTAATATAAAAAAATGAAATAAAAACGAGGAAACAAGAAAAAGGCTTTAGCCTCTGAAAGAAAAAAAAATAGAAGAGGCTTTTAGCCTCTGATATAGGTGAACAGAACAAAGTGAGAGAGGCATGGTAGGGATGGTGAACGGCGACTGCATCACGGTGGTGGCCTGAGCTCTAGTTCGCAGTGGATGAAGCAGATCCGATGGCTCTGCGGCTTTGGGGCATAGCAAGGAAAAGGTGGGGCTGATTGTGATGTGGGACTGTGGCTCTATGAGTGTTGAATCTGATTCTTGGTGGATTTGTGGGTGAAGGGTGAAGGTTGAAAGTGGGATGGTTTATGCGTGGTGTGGGTGGCCGTGTGGTGGTGGTTTATGTGGTGGACGTTTTGGAAAGTCACGGTGGTGATGAAAGGGGATGTTCTATTTCTTTTTTTCTGTTTATTTCTTATTATCTCAGCACATCTCTTTTCCTTTTAGATTGAAAATGTAAATATGAAATTACAGTGTGATAGTTGAATGCATAGTGAAGCACGGGTACAACTCAACTAAAAAGCAAAATTTATCTTATATTCAAGCTAAAAGCAGAAGAGATTCAAATATTCTTACCTTTGAAGCTCAACAAGAAATGAGAAAGTCTAGTTGTCTGCCTGTTTCAAAACTCTCCGTCTTTCTGTTAGCCTTTCTCTCACACCCCTTCTCAAAAATAAATGTTCTCAGAAAACCTCTCCAAAGCTTCCTCTCTTTTTTTTACACTTTCCTCAAACAAAAAAAAATCTACTCTCCAGAAATTTCAAGGATTTTCTGTTCGTTACCCTCACACTTCTTCAAAAAAATCTGTCTCCTCTCCCCTCTGTTAAACTTCCTCCTCTCCCTCTTGTAGGCAGGGGAAAAATTTTGTTATCCCTGTCCGCTTCCTCTTTGCCAACTTTTTGCAAATTGCTTCCTCGAGCCCTAAGCTGTGTTAATTGGTGCAGGCTTTTGACAATTGTTAATAGATAAAATTTGTCACAACAGTTTTTCTGACAAAATCTCTAACAAATCACATGTATCCAAACTATCAAAATTTTCAATCAAATTATTTTTTTAAATCGATATCAACCATTTTTTTATTATTTTTATTTTATTTTTTTAATTTTTTTACATTCAAAAAAAAGAAAAAGAAAAAGAAAAAAGAAAAAAATACAAAGTGATAAATGGACTAAGACATAATTAGAGGTTTAATTAAGAATGATGACAATTATCAATTAATTTTTTTTCTTTTGCTTTTTTCTAAGACCCAGGCAAAATTGAGTGTTCACAAATGGGCTCTTATGTTATTCATGAAAGTTATAGATATAGATCTTAAATTTCAAATGGCACCAGTTTGGGGTTAATTGAACTCCTATGTCTCAAGATATGGTTGAATGAGTATACATAGGTCAAGCTGTCAGGTTCAAAATTCTGGATCTTGCTTCAACTCTAATTTAAATTATCAAAACGTGTGATCTGGATCTTAAGGTATTCATAAAAGTTGTAGGGAATTGTCTTAGCTTTCCAACAAGATTAGAATCACACCAATCAGATATTTGTAACTCAAATTGTAGCTAGTTTACTAAAAAAGCTAAGTGAGAAGATTATATAATGAATAAAATATATTACTATCAATGTGGCTCTTGCTATCAAGTGAATAATTGTTAGAGAATTATCTTAACTTTTCAATAAGACTAGAATCATATCAATCAGATAATTATAACTTAAATTGTAATTTCTTCAAGGATCCAATTAAGCTCAATTTCATAAAATATGATAAAACCAACTTTATTAAGCCAAATTGAACCTTAAGAAGCCAGGTGAGAGGATTATAAAATGAATAAATTATATTGCTATCAAATTCCCCCACAATTGACTTTTGCACTCCCGGACAAAACACATAAGACCTAAACTAGGGAACAAAGAAAAACAACACAGACTCAAAAGCTAAAAACTCTAAAAGACTCAATGTTTCAAGACAAGCAACCAAAGATTCAAGGGATCAAAGCATTAATGAGATATCATTTCTTCACATCTCAAACCAATAAGCAAGGAAACTTCAGTTGAAAAGAATGAATCAAAAATGATAGATCTTCACAAGATTCACTCTCAATCCCTCAAGTGTTTAAAATGGTAGGCGTTTCACTCAATTCAATCCATGAAAATTTCACTACCATAAGCTTGCTTATCTTCTACTTCTTCACTACTCAGAATACATGCACACACAAATCATGAGGACTTTATTCAAGGTTGTAATGGGGTCAAGGTAAAGGAGGAGGTAATATGGATATGACAAGTTAAATACCAAAGAGAATAAAAGAGCGTGAGAGCTGAGTTCAATTAAGAAGCATGAAAGTTCATCTCAACCTCACCTAATACAAATTCCCTTTACGTATTCTTTTCCTTTCCTTTATTGCCTTGTTGGCCTTTCTTTACACATTTGTCTTTTTTTACAAGATGAACATAATATATACATTTTTTTAAATATTTTTTTCACCAACCATTTTGCATACACACCCCCACACTTGTTCAAGAATTCATCCAATGACAAAGCTAATGTTCTCTTATTCCCTAAGATCAGGTAAGAACATGATTTTTCATTTAAGGCACATAATGAGCTCGAAACAAAAGAATGGTCAAATCAACTCAAAGGGGTTAAGTAAGGGAAAATAGGCCATTTACAATGCCTTACGTTGGCAGGAATCAGACAATTTTCAAGAAGTCATAAGAGTGTTTGATATCAAATTGAGACAATATGCTACTAAGTAAGGCTACCTATTTGTGTGCCAATCATTCTTAGCTATTTGATTAAAGTAGTTATTTCAAGAAAAAATATCTCAATCATGTTTATGTATGCATGTGAAAATTTAGCCTAAAAAAGAATTAAAGCAAGTTCTAGAATAACAATTTCGTGAGTGAAAATCACTCAAGAAAGAAGAGAATGGTACAAATATTCAATCCATTTATTAATAGGCTCAAAATCTCACAAGGCATAATTTTATCATTTTCAATCCATCAAGTCAACATCCATAGCCAAACATGTGAAATTTAAGAAAAAAGACAATTTACTCAATCATACAAATTTCCCTGAATTTGAATTGCTATGTCTACACAAAACAGTTACTACCCCAACTAAGATGCGTATCAAGAGTAAAATTACCTTTAGAGCAAAATTTACTCTTTACTCTGCCATCCTTAACTGATTTTACTGTGAGTAGGTTTCTGACAATCATATCAATAAACATACTCCCCAACTAAGATGCATCTCAAGAGCAAAATTTACTCCTTACTCTGCCATCATTAACTGGTTTGGTAAGTTACTGACAATTATATCATACTTCCCAATTTTTTTTGAACAACTATCCTTCCCCCCAACCAAATCACAACATTGTCCTCAATGTCAAAACATAGATAGGTAAATGATAGAAGATAGTACTTGTTATTATAATTACTGAAAAGAGAAACTTTACACAAATTTAAACAGAAATAAAGTACAATAAATAAAACCAAAGCTTAAGGAAAATTATAGATGAAGTGTCAAATCACACCCATGTTCCTTGCTGCCTCCCGCACTACTTCCTTCTGACTAATCTATTTGAGCTATTACTGGTTCAGGTTCATAAACAAAAGTTTGTAATTTATCAATTAATTCATCAATAGTTAAAGTAGATATAAAGAGTCATCTTGTCGAAGGTGTGATAAAGCTCTGTTCCACAGCATGGTCAACAAAAGATAAAAAATTATCAAAGAAATTATTAACATTCAACAAATCTATGGGTTTACGATGAATATTCAGTTGGGCCAAAGAGATAATTTGAAAGACTTCTTCCAAAGTACTAAAATCACCCGGTAAGATAATGAATGCATTAGAGTTTTCAAGCATTATCCTCATTCGTCCATGCATAGATGATACTTGAATTTCCATCCCAATTGTCTTTCCAATGATATTCCTTCGAGTTAAAGGTTCAGGAATGATACCTCAAACTTGA
This sequence comes from Ormosia semicastrata, assembly GCA_029884595.1. Classification (NCBI taxonomy): domain Eukaryota; kingdom Viridiplantae; phylum Streptophyta; class Magnoliopsida; order Fabales; family Fabaceae; genus Ormosia; species Ormosia semicastrata. The sequence goes on along the minus strand of JAQQTO010000028.1, from coordinate 2,885,756 downwards.
CCACCTCTTAGATGTGTGGAAAGTGATACAGCCCCTATTAACCCAATGCTACCTCCCCCATATACTATACTAATGTTCCTCGCAGCAAGTGTTCTACTGATAGTGCTTGCTGCATTTACAAACTCTAAACCCTTCTCATAACTTGTCCCATAAAATACACAGATACTGGTAAATCTTCAAACCGAAGAAGAAGCTCCCTCCATTTCTACACTCACACTCCCTTTGAATGATTATGAGTTGAAGAAAAGTGAAGAAAATGGAGTGTTTAAATAGGAAAAAGAATGAAAAAGTAATGATAGCACCTATATGAGTAGGTCGACTATTGTCAGAAAAGTTTGAAATTAAGAAACTTTTTTTTTTTTTTTTTTTACTTCAAGAAAACCATTAAGGTAAAGAAGTCTAAAAACTCCTGAAGGACCCTTCTCAAAGGATCGTCTGTCCAAAACCAAAATACAACAAAATTATACAAAGATAAAAGAAATATAATAACAAATGATGGCATACCTTTATGTACAGTTTTTATGGCATATCTTTATACTGCGCATCATGAGTGTAGTAGCCTTCACAATCTTACCACCTTTTGAAAGAGACATCGAATTCCCTTAAGGAATTTCAGACTTAAGGCACTCCTCCCGCTTGTGGGATATCCCAGCCTATGCATCGTCCCTCTAGTTAAAGAGAGAAAATTTGAATACGACGACCAGTGACCTTAGCCAGTGAAGCTACGCTTAGGAACCCAACAAATCAATACCAGAAATTGAGCTCAGAGGCATTGTCATGCGAAAATGCAAAACTGGACGCTTCTATCTCTTCTACTGGTTTTACGTCCAGTAACGGTTTACACGCCTTCTATGAGTTGAGGATAAGTTTCCTATCCAATTTTCTTATAAATTGGCAAATAAGGTCTTTTAGAGTCAGATTCCCAAGACTATAATGTTCTTGTTCATCCTTGAAGAGATTCCACAAGTTAAGAAGTTCACGCTGCACATATCCATAAGAATGCGTCTCAAGAGTCAATAAGATATTATCTAATGACTCCTTACTCAGTCCATTCTTAATGAAGAATATTTATCTTCTCTGTTTACGGAAACCATTCTCAAAGAATGACATCGCTTATTACAATTCCATCGCGCATATTTGTGACAAACTTGTAACCTTTTTGCTCTTCTCCTTTTAGAATATGAACTTCTACCGAGACCTATCATGTAAGAGTCAAATGAAATTGAAGATTCACCTGCTAGACGGACCTTTGCTTCGATTATCCAGCGTACATCTTCCGGCATACCCTTGTACATTAACAGTCTCAGTCTTTCACATCTAATTTTGTAAATTTTTGTTAGAATATTTTGAGGAAGACAAAGAAAATGTTTTCTTAAATTCAAGAGAATGTCATCCATTTAAAGGAGAAAGAATCAATTATTAAGGGAAACTGAAAACAAACTGACTTGAGAGTCACGGAGTACCGTTATCCTCTACTTAACCGGGGACACAAAGAACTGTAAAAAGAAAGCAACAAAATTAAAATAAATTTTACTCATAACATGGATTAGAAAGGGAGATGAATTCTACCTCAGCAACTTGATTTTCTAGAAATGATTTGAGTCTTTATCCATTGACCTTTAAAACATTACCATTCCTAGGATTCTCAATATCTATGGCCCCATAAAGATACACATGTTTGACAATAAAAGGGCCAGTCCACCTAGATCTCAATTTTCCAAGGAATAGGTGAAGACGAGAATTATAAAGCAGAACTTTTTGACCAATTTCAAAAGATTTTCTCACAATTGACTTGTCATGAAAAACTTTTGTTCTATCTTTATAAATTTTTAAATTTTCATATGCATCATTTCTCAATTCTTCAATTTCATTTAATTACAATTTGCGTATTCTGCAAGCATCATGAAGATTTAAATTGAAAGCTTTAATTGCCCAAAATGCTTTATGCTCCAGTTCTACAGGCAAATGATAAAGTTTTTCATAGACTAACCGATAGGGTGACATGCTTAAAGATGTTTTGAAAGTGGTACAGTAAACCTAAAGTGCATCGTTTAGTCTTAAAGACCAATCTTTACGATTTGGGTTAACTGTTTTTTTCAAAATTTATTTAATCTCCCTATTTGCTAATTCTACTTGTCCACTTGTCTGAGGGTGATAAGGGGTGACAATTTTGTGGGTAATACCATATTTCTTCATCAAAAATTCAAATGGTTTATTGTAAAAATGTGTTCACCCATCATTAATGATAGCTCGAGGGATTCCAAATCGACTCAAAACATTTTTTTTTTAAATTTAAGAACAGTTTTATGGTCATTATGTCGACATGAAATTGTCTCAATCCATTTTGAGACATAATCAACTGCAACCAAAATATACACAAATCCAAATGATGATGGAAATGGACCCATGAAATCAATTTCCCAACAATAAAAAATTTCAATGACAATGATTGGATTCAGAGGCATCATATTTCTTTTAGAAGTGGACCCTGATTTTTGACAATTTTTACAACTTTTGCAAAAGATATAGCTGTCCTTAAATAAAGTGGGCCAATAAAATTCACACTGTAATATTGAAGCAGTTGTTTTCTTTGAAGAAAAGTGACCTCCACATGCTTCTCAATGATAAAATTTAATGACACTACCTATCTCATTATCAGGCACACATCTTTAAAAGATTTGATCAGGACAATATTTGAATAAATATGGGTCATTCCAATAAAAAATTTTCACCTCAGTCAAAAATTTTCTTCTGTGTTGGTGTGTCCATTGAGACAGCATCTTTCCTGTTACAAGAAAACTGACTGTGTTAGCAAATCAATGCATAGAATTGACAAAAAATAATAATTCATCAAGAAAAGAATCATTGATAGGTGTGTTATCAAAAGATGAGCTTGTTGTAAGTCTGGACAAATGATTTGCAATAATATTTTTGGCTCCTTTCTTGTCTTTTATTGTCATGTTGAATTATTGAAGCAATAAGATCCACCGTATTAACCTAAGTTTGGCATCCTGCTTAGACATTAAATATCTAACGGCAGCATGATCGGTGAAAACAACAATAGAAGAACTAATTAAATAAGCTCAAAATTTATCTAATACAAAAATTACAGCAAGTAGTTCTTTTTTAGTAGTGGTGCAATTTATTTGTGTACTATTTAAAGTTCTACTTGCGTAACAAATCACATGAGGCTTACCTTCCTTCCTTTGGCCTAAAATAGCACCAATAGCAAAATCACTAGCATCACACATTAACTCAAAAGGCAAAAATCAATCAGGAGATTGCATGATAGGAGCAGATGTTAGAAGACTAATTAATTTTTCAAAAGATTTTTGACATTCTTGAGTTCAATCAAATGGTACATCTTTTGTCAGAAGATTACATAATAGTCTATATATGGCACTAAAGTCCTTAATGAATCTTCTGTAAAATTCTGCATGTCCTAAAAAGGAACGAACTTCTCTGACTGTTTTTGGAGAAAACAAATGAGCAATTAATTCAACTTTGGCCTTATCAACTTCAATTCCTTTAGAAGATATCATATGACCAAATACTATTCATGAGGTAACCATGTAATGACATTTTTCCTAGTTAAACACAAATCTTTTTTCTTCGCATTTTTTAAGAATTTTTTCTAAATTATCAAGACAATTTTCAAAAGAATTTTCAAAAACTGTAAGGCGTCCATGAAAACCTCTAAATAATGTTCAATCATGTCACTAAAAATACTTAGCATGCATCTTTGAAAAGTTATTGGAGTATTACAAAGGTCAAAAGGCATTTTTCTATATGCAAAAGTGTCAAAGGGGCACGTAAAAGTGATTTTTTCTTAATCATCTAATGTAATTGGTATTTGATTATACCCCAAATAACCATCAAGAAAACAGTAATAGGGATGTCTTGCTACTCTTTTCCAGAATTTGATCAAGAAATGGCAAGGGAAAATGATCTTTCCTAGTGGCTGCATTTAATTTTCTAAAATCAATACACATATGATAACTGGATGAGACTCACATAGGTATTAATTCACTTTTTTTCATTTTCAACCATTGTTATTCCATAGTTCTTAGGCACACCTTATGTAGGACTTATCCACTGGCTATCAGAAATAGGATAGATAATTCCAACATCAAGTAATTTGAGAACTTCAACTCTAACTACCTCTTTCATGTGTGAATTTAATCTTCTTTGAGGTTGTTGAGATGTTTTAGCATTATCCTCTAAATGCATTATATGTGAACAAATTAATGAATTAATACCTTTTATATCCTTTAATGTCCATCCAATTGCACTTTTATGTCTTTTAAGTACTTCTATCAACATACCTTCTTATTCTTCAGTAAGGATTGAGGAAATTACCACTGAAAAACTTTGTTCTTCTTCTAAAATGTGTACTTCAACTCAGTAGGTAATGACTTTAATTCCAGTGTGGGTACTTCTTTATGGGTATTATCATTCATGGGTTTTAACTCTTCGAATCTCAGCTTCCATCCTTTGTATTCCATTACCTATGCACAATCAAGCAAAGAACATATTTCAGAAATATCATCATCAAATTGCGTACCTGAATCAAATGAATTAGTTAAACAAACTTCTAATGGGTCAGAAGAACTCCCTTTTTGAAGATGATCATCTACAATAGACTTAATCCCATCAGCTTCCTCTTTTTCGTCATGGACTTCCTATGGTTGCTTGCACATGTTGAAAACATTAAGATCTAGCATCATATTTCCAAATGTTAGCTTCATCACTCTATTTCTACAATTTATCAAAACATTAAATGTTGCTAAAAATGAGGGACCTAAAATAATAGGAATTGACTTGCAACTATTAACCATAGGTTCAGTTTTCAAGACAATAAAATTCACAGGATATATGAATTTATCAACTTGTACTAACACATCTTCTACTATTCTTTTTGAAATTTTAATTGATCTATCAATAAGTAGAAAAGTTACAGAAGTTGGTTTTAACTCACCCAAGTTGAGTTGCTGATAAATTGAATATGGAATCAAATTAACACTAGCACTAAGATCAAGTAAAGTTTGTCCAATTTTATGTTCTCCAATAATGCATGAAATCGTAGGACAACCAGGGTCTTTAAGTTTCAAAACATTATTGGTCTGAATAATGGAGCTTACCTGTTCATCTAAAAAGGCATTCTTTTTCACATTTAATTTCCTTTTAACAGTGCATAAGTCTTTCAAAAATTTGGCATAATAAGGAATCTGTATGATAACATCTAATAATGGAATATTGACTTTCACTTGTTTAAAAACTTCATAAATTTCAGTGTGGAGGTTCAATTTCTTTAGTTTGGTTAATGCTTGAGGAAATGAGGGTGGAGGCGAGAGTTTGGTTTCATTTTGGCTAGATGGCTTGGCAACCTCTTCCTTAACTCGGGGAATTGACTCATTATCTATCTCACAAGGTTTAGGAATTTATTTTTCAATAACTTTTCTACTCCTAAGAGTTATCACTGACTTGACTTGATCTATTTGTTGATTTTCTAAACTACCCTCATTTAGGCTGTACTGACCCTTGGGATTCGGTTGAAGTTAAGAATGAAATTTTCCTTTCTCTTGAATGGTGAGAGTAGAAGTAAGTTTGGCAAGAGTATCTTTTATGTCATTCATAGTTTGAGTGTTTTGGTTATTAATGATCTCTTACTTTTCCATGAATGCATGCAGTGTTCCTTCAAGATTTTTCCTATATGATGGGACATAAGGTGCATATTCTTGAGAATTCTGAGAGTCCTGTTATGCCTGAGGAGGTGGTGGTTGCATAAATTGTGTCTGATTATTAGTCCCCCAGTTGAAGTTCGGGTGATTTCTCCATCCTAGATTATATGAATCTGAAAAAGAAGAAGTGAATGACTTTTTAAAATTATTTATTGCATTTACTTGCTCATGCACAACTTCTTTAAAAACAAAATTTTTTGGATATTCATTTGTTGAGTGTCCTAATTCATCACAAATGCCATAAATTTCTTCATTTTGCACAAATTTGATTTTTTTCATTTTTCCTGATTCCATGGCTTCAACCTTTCTAACCAAACTGGCGTACCTAGCATTTAGATATTCTTCTTGACTAAGATGATATTTTCCTTTACTAGCATTTGCAAGGTTATATCTAATTGAATTTTCAGATGGATTAGTACCATGCCAAGATTGAGAATTTTCAGCTAAATGGTTTAAATAATCTAAAGCATCTTCAGGTTCTTTATCAAGAAATTCACCATTGCACATTGTTTCCACAAATTGTTTAGTTTCAAGTGTTAAACCTTCATAAAAGAAGCTTATAGTGCACCATTTTTCAAAACCATGATGTGGGTAAGAATTTAACAAATCTTTAAAACGTTCCCAACTTTGAAAATATGCTTCAATTGAATTTTGGGAAAAATTTTAGATTTGTCTTTTCAAATCATTAGTTTTATGTGTTAGAAAAAATTTCTTTAAAAACTCACCTTACATTTCTTGTCATGTGTTAATTGATCTTAGTTTCAAAGTATTAAACAAAGTTTTTACTTTATCTTTCAAAGAAAAAGAAAACAATTTAAGCTTAATAATTTTTTCAGTGCAAGTTTGATCATTAAAAGCAATACATACTTCCTCAAATTCTTTCAGATGTAAATATTGGCTTTCAGATTCTAAACTATAAAAATTATGAAGTAAAGAAATTATACCCAACTTAAATCTAAAGTTGTTAACATTAAGTGGAAAGATAAAATATGATGGACTAGAATTTCGAGGTGGTTGTAAATATTCACGCATAGTCCGCAACGGTTGATTCTCATGTTCATCATGTATACTACGCGTAGTTTGCACCAGTTGATTTTCATGTTCATCATGTACACTTTCAATTTCAGTCATTATGTCAATTGTGTGTGATTGTGATTCAAATAAATCAATATATAAAGTACCAGGATTAATTTTAACCAAACAACCAGAATTTAAATCATGGTACCAATTAAGCATAAACAAGTAACTCAAAATAGAAAAGAAAATTTACAAGTAGGCAGTATAAACCTGTCATTAAATATTAACAAAGGTGTAGTATAAATCAACCACCAAATAAATATTAACACATAGTAAGTTAATAAGCTGATAAATTAAAAGTTAGAAGTTAGTAAGAGAGTTAGATAGTTAGTAATAAAGTACAGAAAGTAAAATACAGAAAGTAAAGTGTAGAAAATAAATTACAAAAAATAAAATACAAAAGTAAAATATAGAAAATAAAGTGCAAAAAGTAAAGTATAAAAAGTAAATTTAAAACATGAAAATCAGAGAATTGGCAAGCCGATTTTTTGCTCCGGTGAGAGAGAAGAGAAGAAGAAAGATTATTTCATTAATGATTGAAGATTACAAAGGGAGAATGGAGAGTTTCTCACACTAAATTACAATGTTAGTAAGTAAGAAAATTAAAAGTTAGGAAGTAAAAAGAGTAGAGAAAGAATATACCAGATGATGAAGTTTACTTAAAGAAAGAAAACTTCAATAAATTAAAACTTCAAATCAAGTCCCCAGCAACATCACCAAAAACTTGATGCGGATTATAAGTTGCAAACCCAAGTGCAGGTTGTCTCAAGTAATAAAATCTCAAGAGTCCGAGGTCGATCTATAGAGAATTGATGAAGAAAAATTCTGAGGTAAGGAAAAGATTTTGTCACAGCAATAAAGGTAATAAAACTTAGCCACAAATAAAAAGGATTTACTTAGGTTAGGAGATCCACTCTTAGTAAATAAATTAAGGATAAAATTAATTCTTTTTATAACTCAATTAGAATTCACACATAATAGAGGTTCCAATCGAAAAATACAACATTCAACATTCATTTAAGATTTTATATGTAATTATATTATGATTCCTTTAATTATCTATTATAACCACCACTTATAAATGGGCTCAAGCATTCATTGTGTCAATATCTTATCTACAACAAATCAAGATCTCTACTTTATAAGGAGAGTTTCTAAATTGATTGGAAACAAAATATAATACATATAATGACCACTTGATAATATATCATTTAAGCACAAGAAAGAGATTAATCTAACCTTATTTCATTACCAAGAGCTTCACCATTTCACCTAAGTAAAATGAAAATTAGTTACTCATAGACAAGAGGAAAGAAAGAGAGAAGAAGAAGAAGATGAACATAACTTCTATTTAGAATAAAAGAAAACTATAACAAAGGAAACAATTAATACACAAGCATGATATTGATCTCTAAGCTAACCCCTACAAATGATTAACCATTGCACCCTTTTATAGAGCTAGAGGAATACAAAATGACAAGGGAGTTGTTTGATGATGAGTACAAAATGCCAAAGGAGTTGTTTAATGATGATGAATGAGTGAAAAATTATAGAGATTCTTGTCTCCAAAATGTTTCAGCTCTGAACTCATGGCATGCATCATTTCTTGGACAAGTGGTCTTCATAAGATTTGTAGAGAATTGTCTTAACTTTCTAATGTCACTAGCTTTAGCTCAAAAGACCACCTATAGCCCGAGATATGACCCAATTACTGTACAGTATTTAGGCCCAACTACAGCTCCTCTGTTCTGACTTTCAAGCCCAATATGACCTTCAAGAAATCTGAATAGGCTCTTGTGTTCTTCATAAAAGTTGTAGATATGAATCTTAAATTTTAAATGGCACTGGTTTGGGGTTAAGTGAACTCCTATATCTCAAGATATGGTTGAATGAGTATGCATCGGTCAAGCTATCAGGTTTAAAATTCTGGATCTTGCTTCAACTCCAATTTAAATTATCAAAACATGTGATCTGGATCTTGAGGTTTTCATGAAAGTTGTAGAGAATTGTCTTAACTTTCCAACAAGATCAGAATCACATCAATCAGATATTTATAACTTAAATTATAGCTTGTTTACTGAAAAAGTCAAATGAGAAGATTATACAATGAATAAAATATATTGTTATCAACGTGACTCTTGCTATCAAGTGAATAGTTGTTAGAGAATTATCTTAGTTTTCCAACAAGATCAGAATCACATCAATCAGATAATTATAACTCAAATTGTAGTCAGTTTACTTAAGAATGCAATCACCCAAATTAAGGACAATTCAAGCAATAATTTTTTCAATGATTCAATTAAGCTCAATTTCATAAAATATGACAAACCTAACTTTATTAAGCCAAATTGAACCTTAAGAAGTCAAGTGAGAGGATTATAAAATGAATAAATTATATTACTATCAAAATGACATTCCATAAGCATGTCAAAGTTGTGGACGGACACTTTGTCGAAATACATGACATTTCATAAACATTAACATGTTACATTTCATAAGCATTAACATACTACATTTTATAAGCATTATCATACTACATTTCATAAGCATTAGCATTGGTTATTTCATGAGCATCAATACATATCTGCATATGAGATGTTGTCTACGTGTATTTATCATGGAATTGTGTTGTGATTGATGTTGTATGCGTTATACTACTACGAATTTTTGAATTCTCACCTCTTTGTTTTTATGATAATTTACAGATCGAAATTGAAACTCTTCCAAGAAGGGAAATTGAAGTTGTAGCTTTGAGTATTTATTTTCGACTTGTGTAATTTTTGTACATATGTCATAGAGGCTAGTTTGTTTCAATACAAATATTAATGTATTAGTTATTTATTTTTGGTGTTATATATGGAATCGAAATTATATTATATATAGAGAATCGAAATTTTCGATTATGTAATTATGTTGATCAGTTTAACAAATTTCTTTTTGAGACTCTATTTTTTGATATGTACAATTATTATAACGGTATTATGATATTTAAAAATTAGAAGTGACATGCCTAAACTTGTTTACTTATGTATATTTTAAATATACTTTACTAACTCGAATTAGGACGTTACACCTTCTATTTGCTTGGGAGATCGATTGGAGGCAGATTTTTTCTTTAAGGGAATGTACGAGAGGTCTACAGGAGATTTGATGAGGAGGTACTTGATTTCTCATATTATGGATCTTTGTTTCAGGATTTGTTTATGTATGCTTCCTAGTTTGAGTGATTTGAGAGTGGATGCATTCCTAAATGTTGTAATCAGGCTGCTGATGTATTAGCAAATTTTGCTAAAAATCATAATTCTTGTATTTGAATTGAGGATCACCCTTAGTGTTTATCCTCAATTCTTGCTTTTGATTCAGTTGAATAAATCATTTCCTAGATAAAAAAAGTATTACTTGTTTCTTTAAGTAATTACAAACATTTAATAGAGGGTATTAAACGATCCTTAATCAGTATCGTTGACACACTTGTTAGCAATACCATTAACTACGTAAGCTAAAGTCTAGACCTTTAAAAAATTTATTTAACCTATTATGCTTGTTTATTTATTTATTATTTAGATATATAATTAATTTTTTTCTAATGCTTACAAAATTTATTAATTATGTATTAATATAAATAACATTGTGGCTAAATGAGGAAGAAAGTACAGATAAAATAAATATAGATTTTTTTTGGTGAGAGATAAAATAGATATAGGTAGTATTATTATTTTATTATTATTATATAAAGGGAAATCTCCACTTTAATATTCAATTTTGTTTTTTCAAAACTATTAATTTTTTATCCGTTTTACTAAATTATAATTATTAAGTACTCATTTAAAGATAAATATAAAAAGAATAATAAGGAGGTGCACATTAAAACTCGATATGTCCAACCCATTTCACGTGAAGATAGCAACATTCATCACGATCATGGTAGGTCTTTGCCATCAGAGAGTAGACATGTGGCTTCCCCGCCATTCGTAATGCAATTTCTAGCGCAAAAGCAAGTGAATCATTTGGCTAGGAAAACTAGGAAGAACTCGCAAATGGTACCCAAGATAAAAGCTCCAAGGAAGAGTTTTACTACCAAACCTGACGCTGGCAGTGCTGAATTAGAAGGTACTGAACCAACATTGAATAAAAGAAGTCAAAGAAAAATGGAATTTGGGAAAGGCTAAAGAGTGTGCTTAGAAAATTTCCTTCCTTCCTCATATACACCCCATGGGTGAGGGTCTATTCCAAAGTTCTATTTACCAACATTAGCTTCTAGTGGCTAAATAAAAATTAGAATCAAGTATGTTTATATGGTGTGAGGATAGGTATATGATTATATGTTCAAATCTTAATTATGTTAAATTTTTAAGATTAAGTTATAAAGAATATTTTTGTGAATATTTTAATTTTGATATTGATGATCTGTCTTTGACCAGATCAAAATCATAAATTAGTCAAAGTATGCATATAAGTTAATCTAAATACCACTTGATCATAATAAAAAAATATATTATATTTCTATATGCACAACATATTGTTTTGTCATTTGGTGTTGTTTTCTTTTGGGTCTGGAAGTGATGGTAGGAAATCTCAATTTTGTTCTTTTTTCTCGGATTGTGTATTCCTTTCATTTTAAGTAATAATAATCTATTTTTAATAAAACATTAAAATAATAAATTTATAAATATATCTTATTATTAGATTAGGATCTTCTGTAATTTTGAAAAGAATACAAAACGTCTCAACCTTAAAAAAAATTATTTAAGATTTAATATTAAAAGCAAACATGGTTTCATAATTTCCAACTATTTAATCAGCAATTGCATGAGGTGCAGTTCATTTTTGAACTGCAGCTGATTCATATCCCTTATTACTTATTTAAAAAAGTTAAAGATAAACATAAAATAAATTAAATTATAAATATTTTTTAATCAATAATCGTAATTGTATTAAAATATTATTTAATTTTTTATTATATAATTATAATTCACTTTAAATACTTTTTTCTTAAAATATTATCTCATCCGATAAATGAAGGATTAATCTTTAAGAATACGATCAAGGGGCTAAGTAGGAATCTCTCTCAATAATATTATTTCTATATATATAAATCTTAAAATCAAACTCAAACAACATAATTAATAGACCTAAACTTCTTCCACCCAGATAAATACAAGATGATATCCTTTAAATACTCTTTGCGGTACTGATAATACGCTAGTTAATAGTATTCTTTTAAAGCAAAAGAGTGTCTTTACTCATATAAGAATAAGATAGAAGAATTTGAATTTTGAAATGTTAGCCGGTATATTTAGATACCTCCTTATAACTTATGCTTCATTAAAATAATAAAAATAAAATAAAGATTAAGTAACACAAAACTAAAAGCCTATTAATAGACTTAAAATCCTTCTACTCTGACAAATATAAGATGATTTACTTTAAATGCTCTTTACAGTACTAATAATACGCTAGTTAATAGTATTCTTTTAAAGTAAAAAAGTGTGCCTTTACTCATATAAAAATAAGACAAAAGAATTTGAATTTTGAAATGTTAGCCGAATAGCCGGTATATTTAGATACCTCCTTATAACTTATGTTTCATTAAAAAAATAAAAATAAAATAAAGAAGTTAAGTAACACAAAAATAAAAGCCTCAATGTAATTTGTGGATCTTCTCTATGTAATTTTTGATTTTTGGTTTGTGTTTTTGGTTGGGTATTTTGTCTTCGTCTTTTCAGTGAAATTAAAAACCTTAATAAATTATAATAAATTAAATTAATATACACTGTTATAACTTATTAGAAATAATATGTTATTATTATTATTATTATTATTATTATTATTATTATTATTTTAAACAATTTATATTATTTTTTATGATTAAAAAATTAAATTAATGTCAATTTTGTATAATTAAAGATTTAAATTAATATTATTTCATATGATTTAAGAGTTAAATTATTGTTATTTTTTAAATAATAAAATTAATGTTACTTTCTGCACTAATAAATTATTTTTAATTTTTTATAGATTAAATTAATATTACTTATATCTTCAAGAAAATGATATCGATGGTCACTCATAATATGACGTTTGAGTTTTGACAACTTAAAAATTGAATTGAATTTTTTTTTGAAGCAACATTTTTTAACAAAATAATGCCCGTGGGATGATGTTTTAATTTTTAACGCACAAAATTCCAATTTTTTATATTATTTCGCTGACGTTTGTTTGCGTGTGAAACTGTGATCCTTCTCCTGCATATTGCATTTCCATGGCATGAGCCATGAAGTTGAATCGATTCTCCGTATTTAAAGTAACGGTGTCAGTCTTGAATTATGTTGCATTTCCAGACAGCCGCTTCAGTGCTTCACTGTGTCATTACAATCATCTTGGACATAAAAACATCGACCATCATTGCATATGCAGCTGCGTCCATTTTCCTGCATGAAGTTTTTTTTTTCTTTCTAAAATTATGGTTTTAGTGTATATAGTTTTCATCTATTTTAATTTAATCATTATAATTTTATATTTTTAAATTAATTTTCACACTTTCAAATATTTTTAAAATCATCTTTATTATTAATTTCTGTTATAATATTATTAATTTAGTCTTTATTAATATTTTAATAAAAAACATTTAAAAGAACATCTAAATGATCACCTTTGAACATAAAAGAATTTACTCAGAAATAGAGAACTTACAAAAACATTTATTAGAACAAAAAAAACACATATTTATCATTTTAAAAAAATTATTAGACAAAGAAATACTTATTGAATTAGCTATCTAATGATATTATAATATTATTATAATAAAAATTAATAACATGAATTATTTTTAAAATATTTATAAGTTTGATGACAGATTTTTAAAAAAAATTATAGAGATCAAATTAAAAACAAGTGAAAACTATAAAAATCAAACTTATAATTTAATCTTTTTTTTCTTTGGTTGGTGTGAAATTTTTTTTTTAACAAAAAGAGCTTAAACTAAAGGAAAATTCTCTTCATTTCAATTCAAGATAAAACTACTAACCTTGATGAATTTATACTAGTACTCCATATTACCTACTTACAGAAGAATATTAAATTTGAACCAACACCATTAGTTTTCTTGCAAAGGTTTTGCACTCGCTAAAGGGATTTTTTTTTTTTTATGAATTGTGGGGCACAAACGCCGAAACTAACCAACAAGTGAACGATCAAAGCTTATCATCACCCAACAGATCAAGGGAAATGAAGAGTATGTTTGGTATGCTTCAATGAAAAGGAAAAAGAAAGGAAAATATCTCATGATTTGGGTTTTCCTTTGTTTGTTTGGTAATTGGGTCATCCTTTGTTTAGTAGTGATATAAGGGAAATTGACGGAAAGGGATTGCTGCAATTTTTGCGAGGCCCACAATATTTCATTCCTTCCTTTTTGAAAGGATTTGGAAGGAAAGAAATATATTTAAGTGGACCTTATATATCTTCATTCATGTCAATATTTTTAAAATGCATTTTAATATTTTTTTTATGAAATCAAACAAGAGAAAGAAGGTTTTTTTTTCATTTTTTATTGAATAATATCAAATAAAGAAAGTGATAACTCTTCCACTTTTTTTTATTGCATCCTTTCTTTTCCTTTTCCTAGGTCTACTTGGTATCATAGAGGGAAAATAAAAAGAAGGAATACAATAGGAAAAAAGAGAGAGAGAGAGAAAGAAATGAAAAAGAGAAGTACAAGAATTATTACTCTCCTTATTTGATATCATCTAATGAAAAAAAAGTGATTCTTCTCTTTCTTTGTTTGATTTCCAATAAAAAAAAAACATAAATGCATGTAAAACGAATAGAAATATATGTAAAATATATGGTGAGGTTCACAAAAATTATTCTCTTCTCTTCCTTTACATTCAAGAAGAAGATAATAAAAAATATGTGGACTCCAAGAAAAATACATTCATTTAAATCTCTTCTTTCTTACATACCAAATAAGAGACCAATCCTTTTCTTTCTGTTCATCATTTCCTTTCCATCCAAGATGGAAATTTTACATACTAAATAGTATTATACCAAATAAAGTCGAAGGAAGGAGGGGAAACAAACATGTGAACTCTGAGAAGGAAGGGGTAAGCATGCCTATCGAGGAGGTCAGCTCAGCACATTGATTCCTTTCTTCGGACATGTGCTGCACCCTATGAAGCACATACACGAACATAAAACACAACACGAATATGAACACGAGAACACACCAAATTTAAAAAATTGTAGGACACGACATATATATATATATATATATATATATATATATATATATATATATATTAATTTTAAAGTAAATTAAAAGAACTTGGTTTATATATATATAATTGTAAAATTTAAGAAAAAAGATTTATAATTCATTAATATAATTTCTATAAGCTTAAAAATTTATAATATTTTAATATATGTCATATATATCAATATTTGCTACCTAGTAAGTCCCTCCTAAAAAATATAGAGCATAATTTCTATTGGTATTTTTTAAAAATCTCATAAACTAACTTCTCTTAATAGAACTAACCATGTACAAGCACATGTGCATCTAAAAAAAAAAATAACTAGAGTGAACATTGGTGTGAGTCAAACTTCGGTGAATACGAAGTGGACGGCTTGGTACGAGCAAAAGTAGAAGGAGCAGATAAAATAGTGGTGTGTGATGTAATACCTTGAATCACATATTAGACTGGTAAATGGTTACAAAAGGTAGTATTTGACTTGTTTAACATGCCTGTAAAGTTTTGTGACAAACTGAGTTCGTTTAGGCACTTAGTTGTAACACAAAAGTTGATAAGTACCTTAAAATGACTCAGATAATAGTATAAGTTGCTAAGTTGAGGGAAATAAACATAGAGAGTTTGTTTTTAAGTTATAAATGGGTTAAGTAAGAACCAGTTAAAGTTTCAAGAGAATCTGAGTTAATTTGATATTTTTAAACATACTAGTTGTACTTTTAATACCAAATTGACTATTAGCAGATATGAAAAATTATAAATATGGCGAAACAATAATTTATATGAATCTCATGATTTATTCTAAAGTTGTTAGAAACTGAAAAATTTGAATTAGTATAATTCATGTGTCCTTAGCAGATATGAATTCCAGTACAGGAACTCAAGTTGGTTTCCTATTCCCTATTTCTTTCCTTTCTATCAGTAGAGAAGAGAAATAGAGAAACAGAGAAGAGAAAAACGAAGGGAAGAGAGAAAAGGGAGAGAAAGGAAGAGGAAGAAGGGGGAGAAGGAGAGGAAGACTGTAACATCCTTCCTACCTAATAGCTTTAATTAGAGTTATAGAAGCTCAGTAATGCTGTTAAGAATTATATGTTAATTTGGATAATTTTTTGAACTAGTTTGAGCGTAATTTTATAACAATGAATACAATAGAATAATTAAAATATTTGCTAAATCAGTTTATATAGTGAAAATAAATATAAAAAATTTATTTCCTAGCTAAGTACCATTAATAAGATTTGTAGAAAATTTTGAAAAAGTAACTGAGTCAATTTAATATTTTTAAAGACATTGACATGAGATAAATGAATAGTAAAGTGAATAGTTAATTAACTCAGAAAATTATGAAAATTTTTGGAGATAGTAAGTATGACATAGAGAATATTTTGGTATAAAATTTCAATTAAGATAAGTATCAATAAATAAATTTACTTAATTTATAAGTTTAATTTAATTTAGAACTAAATAATAAAGTTTAATTAATAAAATATCAATATATAAAAATTTATGAAAAAATTGATCTAAAGACTAAAATGAATCCTAAAAATTTATTTAATACTTATGGACACTTAAAATTATAACTTAAAAAAATTAAAGTGAATTGAATAGATATAAAAGTTTCAAATGGAAAAAGTTTTCATAATTTCTCCTATTCTCCACCGACACTCATTCTTCATCTTTGTTTTGTTGACTTTTCTTCGTCATTTTTCTGCCTTCATTTCCACGGGGCAGCAGCAAAACATAAG
The DNA here is from genome assembly GCA_029884595.1 of Ormosia semicastrata. NCBI lineage: Eukaryota > Viridiplantae > Streptophyta > Magnoliopsida > Fabales > Fabaceae > Ormosia > Ormosia semicastrata. The sequence continues at coordinate 2,868,947 of JAQQTO010000028.1, read as the reverse complement.
GGGGAAAAGGTAAAGTTTCCTTCATCTTTCTTTTCATTGATTGTTTTGAAATCTTTCACACGGCCCTCTCTCCAAATATTCCACATGGTAACAGTAGCATGAACAAGGGAGAAAAGCAACGAAAACAGAGAAAAGAAAAGGAGAGAAAAAGGAAAGAAAACTTGAAAGAAATTCATAGAACCAAGGCTTGAGAAGCTAAGAGGAGAGGTTGGGGTGTTTGCTCTTTATTTGCTCTTCTTTCTTCATGGATTTTGAACAAAAGAAATTCTGTTTTATTACTCAAGATGGTCACCGGTTAGACCATGTCAAGAGGGGGAAGAATTTGTTATTTTTATAGTTTAATTTTCTATTATTAATTGGTTCTTTTTCTTGATGAATTATGAAAGGAGAAATTATGAGATTGAATATTAATGTTATTGATGCTTTATGCCCTAAGTCTCACGGCCATGATGGGTATTTAAGGTGTTTATATTTATTTTATTTATTCATCTATTTCTATTAATGATTTTATTGAATTGTAATGTTGTATTGAATAGAAAATGATTGAATCTTGAAGTTGAATAGATATGGCTGTGTAGGTCTTATTTGTGACTAGCATTCTTTGCATATGAAAGCATGAATTTGTCATTAAAAGGATGTTGTATATTGGTGGCAGAAGGCTGCCCATTACTAACCAAAGAAAATTGATGTGTTTGTGTATAAAAATTGTGGCTTGTGTGGTGTGAAAAGGTCCCGGTAGAATGCTGCCTTGGGTGACTAGTATTGTTGACATTTTGTCCATGGAATTATGATTTAAAAATGTGAATGAAACTTAAAGATGAAGGCTAGTATGATACTATTACAACTTGAGTTTTCTATGTATTAGAGCTTTGGTTGATTGGGAATGTTGGTTTTGAATAAGCATAATGCTTACAGTTAAATGTGTCTCATTATGTAAAGTATTTGAATTGTGTAATTGTACTTGAATGGTATTTGATACTTGAGATGTATATTGAGAATTTGGAATTTACATTGCTCCCTTAAGTCATTAAGGTTGAGTTAGTATTTAAAAATTGTAATTTGAGAATATAGTATTATACTTTGGTTATGTACTAAAGAATTTATTACCCCTTGAAATATCAAGTTGAGTTTGAATTTGGAATTGTGAATTCAGAATATGCTCTCTTAAAATTACTAAGGTTGAGCTAGAATGATATTGAGTGAATGTATGAATGATCAGTGCTCTAAGAATCAGAATTTGAATTTGAATTGAGAATGAGAATTGGGCAATTATCCTTGAATGGGGAGGTAATTGTCCATGTTTTCCCACTTAATATCCTTTAGTATATGTGAATCGTTGGTTCACTTAGTATAGTGGATTCAGAGATGATCCTGTATGAGGGCAGGGTATTCGAGATTCCATTTGAACCATGGAGATGACCTCTCGTGAGGAAGGGGGATCCTGTGTTCTGGTATAAATTCCTCACAGTATCAGTATCGGTATAATCCTCATGTATTAATTCCCTCATGGGATACTAGTGATAGAGTGAGGCCCTGAATCACTCCCTACCATGAGTATATAGAACCCAAGCTATGTGAGGTGGTTCCCACCCTTGTGGTGCTCGAGATATGGGTTTTGTGGGATAGCGAGCATTTGAATGAGTATTGAGAGCTGAATTGTATTTTTGTCATGATATGACTTGAAAATGTATCCAAATATTTGAATGAGATTGGTACTACAGAATTGGTATTTGGAGATAAATTTCTGGAAGTTATTTGTGATTGAAATTTGTATTGAATTTGAACATGAATGTTTGTATGCTTGGAACATTATGAATACAAATATTTGTACGAAATTGATATTATGGTAGTTGTGTTTGGTACAATTACTGGAACTACATATGTTTGAAATTTGTATTGCTGATAAAGAACATTTTTAAAAATTATTAAATGAAATTCTGTTGAATATGTATAGAACTACAGATTTGGCATTTTGCCACCCTTCTAACTATAATAATATGTATATGCATTCAAAATTGAATTTCAAATAAATATAATTTTTTTCATAACAGCTGGAATTATTACGATGACACGTTTTCATAATAGAACTACTGAGAATTAGTATTATCACCCCATTATATGTATGTATTCCATGATAATTCCAGGTTTAGCATCGGCAGCGCAATGACATGGACAGAAGAAGTTATTTATTTTTGGACTTAGTATTTTGTATAAAGAAATGTATGAACAATGCTTTGGAGTCAGTTGATGGATATTTTTGTACTACAAAGTATTCTTTGTATAGACATCCTTTAGTATATGTATATTATCTTACCCATACAGGCTCATATTTTCGTATATATTAGAAAAGTATATTCAAATGTAGTGGTAAAATTTCAAGTGATGTGCTTACTATTGTTACTCTGGTGTAAATTCGGATACATTAATAGTAATAATAGTAAAGGCGTTACAAAGACTAAGGGAAGATCAAGATCAAAGCATGGAGCTTGAAGATTGATCATCCGATCAAGAGGTAAGAGGTTTTTATTCATCAATGTCCTCTTTGATTCTGATTGAATGAAGTTTGGGGTTTTTTAGTAGAAATAAGGGTTTGGAGAGCTAAATCCGAGTTCTTGACTTGATTCTTGTTTCCAAGGATTAGGTTAAGTTAGTTTTAGCCTAGTAAACTTAAGATAGTCATTTATGGCTCAAGATCAACCATTAGAATCCATATATTTAAGAATTGGACAATGGTTGGAGTTATGTGATTTGGACCTAGATCTTTATCTAACAGAATCTATAGGTTGTAATTGAGTTAGAACGAGTTTAGGGGCATAGATGAGTGTTAAAAATCACTAAGAAACCAATTTTAGATGATTGAAAGTGAGATTTGAACCATGAAACAATGCCACAGTTCTACAGAATTATGCAGAACATGGGTTCTTCCATACGAGCCGTGGCGTGAGAGACGTCGTGCCATGGCGTGAAGATGAACTGGCTTGAATGCCGCGGCGTGAAAAGGTTACGCCACAGCGTGAGGTCAGTTTTTGCAATACGTGCTGCGGCATGAAAAACATCGTGCCGCGGCATGAAGGAGATGCTGCATCAGTACTTAAACTTGTGGCTTAGGCGCCGCAACGTGCCCTAGTCAGTGTCGCGGCATGAGGCCTATAATGGCTAAAAATGTCATTTATGATGTTTTCAAGTTCTTGGGTTAAATGGAATAATTCGTATATGTTTCCTAAGATGTGTGAGGATACAAATAGGGATATTTCAAGAGAGGAACTATCACCTAGAATGAATGAGAAAGCTTAGGCTTTGAGCATCCTAAAAGTGAAGGAATTGCCCTAAATAAGAACATAGCACCTTAGGCAACCTAGTGTTGTATTAGATATCACTCAAGATGTGATGAGGTGGTGCAATGGAGATGAGTATACTAGGATGAATTGTAGGGTTCACTCTAGTAAGAATAAGGAAGGTATGAGCCTTAGGATATTCAAGAGTAGTGGATTACCTTTGGAAGGTACCTAGAACCTTAAGCAACAAAGAGTTGCAAGTAAGAATCACTTTGAGTTAGTTTCACTTGAGTGGAAATAAGGTTATGTATTTAGTTCCGAAGAGGGGATGTTATGTACTAAGTCTCTAGTTAAACAGGACCTTGTGCATTGTCAAATACACAATAGGATGAATGTTGATTAGTAAGCTTATTACATTCATTAAGTATGCAAAGTTATAGTGAAATGCTCATTATTTCCTTAAGTAAGGTTGAATGAGGCATTAGCTAAGATAGGCTTTTTCACTAGGATGTGTTGAGTCTATAGAAATGTTAAGATGGTGTTTATATAAAAGGTAAACATAACACTATGCTTTTTACGTACTATTTAGTTAATCTAGGTTGTATGTGGAAGCTAAGAACCCTTAGTGTAACTAAGAGTAACGGTTCGCTAAAGATGAGTGTCTAGCACCTAAGGTAACTTATTGTTACTTAGTTCATTATAAATGTGATGATGAAGGGTGTTAGATATAAGTAAACTAGGATAAGTTAACATTATCTACCTTTTAATGTGACTTATATGACTTGAGGTCATTTAGCTAAGAAGGAAGGGAGTCAAGAAGTCCCTACGGGGATAAGTATTGGCTTTTTTACCAAACTGTCACTGTTAGCAAAATTATTTATCAAAATGCCATTTTTTAAATTATTTACCAAACTGTTACTTTTTTAAATTATTTACCAAAATGCCACTATTTTGAAACTATATACCAAACTGTCACCCTTTTGTCCTACGTGGTATTTTTTAATATTTTTTGGCCACGTAGGATGCACCAAATAGGATGACGCATCCATGAAGGTTACGCCAACACGCTTGGCGTAACCTTCATGGATGTGCCATCCTATTTGGTGCATTCCACATGGATTTGCCATATGTGATGGCGTATTTACACAGAATACGCCAAATTTGTTGGCGTAACTAAGGCAAATACGTCATTTGTTTTGCGCAATCTACACACGACCGTATCTTCTTCCAAAAATCAAACAGAAGCATTTTTCAAGTTAAACACAGTTGTGTATCCTAGAAAAATTAGACAGAAGCGTTTTGTGAGTTACACACGGTCGTGTGTAACTCCTCAATTGCTCACATGGTCCTGTGAGAGTCAAAATGGTCATCTTTTGCTTGGAAAACGCGATGTCTTTGCATGCTTTCACTCCAAATATGATAAATCTCATTCAATTTACAAAAATGAAGATAATGATAAGGATCTATGTAAAATTCACTAACAAACATAAGCAAATTACCATAATTTATCTAGTTTAAGACTATAAAATATAGAATTATAAATCTTAATATAAGTTAACTATAATACCAAACTCATACTCATTTGCTTGTCACAACAAAAAGTCTTTAAAGTCAAAATAATTTTTTCTTTTTTTCTTTTTTTTGTGCATGTTCCTACATGTTTATTTGAGAAAAAAAAACATAATTTTTTTAAACATTTATTTGGTGAGTAGTCTCCCAATCATGACCTTCCCAATTTTGAGGAGTGATATTTTTTTTTATAATTTTGGTTAACGCAGAAGGGCATAAACCTGTTTGACATAATTCAACTAAAGTTTAATCATTCGGATTATATGAAAATTTTGACAGATTTTTTCCTAAATATTAGACCTCTCCAAAAGCACATAAACCTGTTTAATTCAACCAGTTATCAAGATCATTGATAAAAACTAAGTGGCGAATATGTTTAATCCAACAAGGGTACCAAAATCATAATAGAAAATCATCAATAGTAATTTAAACAAAATCACTAAATATAACATTCTTAGATACATTCTCAGATACTGCAATAGCCCATATGGGCAACCCCCAAGAAGCCAGCCTGCTGTAGATATGGATGAATCGGCACAAGGGGGTCCATATGTTTTATTTTTTGAGCACGTCTAACACGCAGGTGCTGGTCCTCATGTCCCTACCATACATGTTAATAAATATGATACTCCTGCAACTCCAAAACCGAGCCGTCCTCTGGGCCTGGGTTTATACGGAATGTCATCTGTCACGCTGTATGCCAAACAACAACAACAACAATTAGTGTGACAATATGAAAAATATTATATAATATTTGTTATTGATGGTATAAAAGAAAACACAATTACTAAAAGTAATATAAGAGTCAAATTATGTGAGAGAAATGAAGTGCACGTTGATAATTTACTAACATATATTAATAGTATGAGAATACAACATCATAGTGGAGTAATACAAAAATAATATGACTCCAAAATATACATTGATGATTGGCTAATACAAGAGTCTAACAACGAAAATATGTCCTAGATCAACTAGATGGTCCCACTCCATCATCCCTCAAGGAACTCGATTCACTAGCACGACATGTGTGAGAATTATGTCCAGGTTGATGGCATCTTGTACACGTTTGTCCTGGTCCCGCTTTGCGCCAATCCATCTCATTCCCGAGTCGAGTTAATTTTGGTTGACCTTTAGATCTAAGCAATGCACGATCAGGCACCAAAGTTATGTCAGGACTTGCAGGCCATCATGGTTCAGCCCAAACTAGTTCAAATTCAAACTCTTGAGCTCTGTAAATGCTCTCCATCCTGTAAACCCTATGCACATATCAGAATGGGTCAATTGCCACAGAAGCACACACAGTAATTGCATGAGCGCTGATGCGTGAGGATATAGTGATTTAAAATTTCAAGATAAAAATCAGTTGTCAGGCCCACCAGAAAATAAAAACCTTACAACTAGTTGTAGTTAGTAAGGGTCAATCCACAGAGAACCAATTCAATTAACACTATCAAGTAATTCCCAATTTAAACTCTGATTAACAATAAATAGTAAATAGGGGGTTTTGGAGTTTTGATAAACAATGAACAGCTTCAAAGATAATAATAATAAATAAACTGAAATCAACATTATAAGAAAATTGGTTAAGAGATTGAATCCACCACTAGATTTATATGATGATGTAAATCCACATATCCTTTTATTCCAACATGCTTAATTATGTTTTTACGCAATTGTGAGAGTAAATCTCTGTTTTCCTTATGTGTTGGCCAATTCAACAACCACTCAAATCAACTCCTAATCACTGATTAGTTATAAAGCAATCGCTCTTACAGCTATTCAACAATTGCATTAAGATTTAGAGAACCAATCACACTAAGATCTAATCACACACCGAGATTAAATTATTTAGAACATATATTTCTCTAGGTCTATTACTACAACCGCGCATAATAAACCCAAATCTACCACTTTTATAACTGGCAAATAGCACAAAGATAATTATACCCACATGAACATCATATATTCCGCTAGATCTACTACCGCAACCGCGCATAATAAACCCGATCTACCACTTTTAAAGTGGGAACAAGTACAAAAACCTTCATACCAACAATAGATTCAGAAATATATGAATAAAAACATAACTGTATTGAAATAATCAAATATGCAAGATTCACAACATCAATACTAGTGGTTTCATCACCCCCTTAACCAAGGGAGGTTTAGTTACACATAGCTAGAAGAAAATCACAAGAAAAACTGAGAAAGAACAACATAAGAAACAAAGTGCAGAAGAAAAACTAAAGCAAACGAGTTTCTAAGGATTGAGGACGATGGATCTCCGATTGCTCGAACCCGAGACTCCAATCTTTGATCCAAGACTCCCCTCTCCTTCTCCAAGGAGTTGTAGTTACTCTCCTAGGTCAGAACTCCCTTCAAAACGTGCCAAGAGTGTCAATATATAGGCCTCCAACACAAACTTCGTGCAGAAGTTTGCAATAATTGATGTCTGGAGGTCATACACGGCCGTGTATGCATACACGGCCTAGGCCGTGTATGACACTGAGTTAGAGGGGCCAAATTTTCACTATTTCAATTGCAAAGTCAGAAGCGTACACGGCCTAGGCCGTGTATTCTCACACGGCCGTGTACTTCTAGGCCCTGAATTCTGACACAGGCCCTGTATTTTGACGCAGGCCCTGCATTTTGACTTCTTCATTTTTCGGCCTGGATTCTTCTTAGAAACTCTTCTTTCATTGTTTCGAAGGGAGAAATTGATCTTCATGAATCCATAACCCTTCTTCAAGTGGATGTCAAGCCTGATTTAGGTTAAATGAACTCCGCCATTCAAAGGTTTCCTGAAAAGTTCAAATATTAGCATCTGAGAATACATTTAAGCAAAGTTTCACAATAATGTTCCAATTAGAGTTTGATATCAGAAACTAAGCTAAATGATGACAATTAAGTACAAATGGAGTTCAATGAATCAATTACAAAGCGATTAAAATATAGGAATAATCGACAGATTAATTACCCCCACACTTAGCCTTTTGCACTCCTGGGCAAAAATATACAGTTCAACACAGTTTCACAACAAGCCAAGCAAATGCAGAATAATGAGCAAGGACCTTTGTGCATTTAGTTTTCAAATCATTTAAACAATTCAAAATTCCCTTTCTTAGCAATCCAAGTTGACAAGCAAAATCAATCAAATTTCAGGGTTCAATTAACATGATAAATCCTCACTGAAATGCTCTCTCACTCAAGTGTTTCAGGCTTGTGTTTTCACTCAACCGACTCATGAGAATATGCTTTACCATAGGCTTGTCAAGCCTCTACTTCTCCACTACTCAAACCACATGCAAGCAGAGATCAAGAGGACTTTATTCAGGTTGTAATGAGGTCAGGGTTAAGGTAGGATACATCAAAGATAGACCAAGTTAGACCATAGGAACTAGAAGAGCAAAATGGAGAGATATTCGATCATTACACAAAATTTCCCAATAGTCTTCAAATTTAAATTCCTATTATGTACCTTATCCTTGTTCTGACTTTTTTTTTTTAAATATATATATATACACCTTGCATTCAATTCAACCTGACATTTTGCCAGTATGAGATATTTTATACACAGACATAACTAGGCAAAAACATCATGAATCACAACCCCCACACTTATTCAAAAGTCACTTTCCAATGCAATCCTTAAGCTCTTCTACTCCCTAAGGTAGGGTAGTAAAATGATTTTTTTTTAAGGTTTAAATTGAGCTTAGATAGAAGGAAATGGGATCAATTAGGCTCAAAGGAGTTAATCAATGGATAAAATACAAGGATGGCTATTTGGCCAGTAGTTGTTTAAAAAGAAAAAAAAAATTGCCTTTATCATTTCAAATGCATGCAGTGGTCATTAGCAGCTTAAAAGAGAACCAAGACAAGTTCTGAAAAACACAATAATCATGAGTGGAATCACACAATCAAGGATCCAAAATGGCCTAAAGTTAGCCATTTACAACAAGGCCCAAAAACTCACTAGGTTTCAATTCATCAATTTCAATTAAACTCTTTAATTTTTTTTTTTAAAATCTCACCCAACAAAATCGATAACCAGAAAGTTCATTCGATCAAGCTTAAAGGTTTATTATTATTTTTTTTTTCAAAAATTTGGGTCAATTGCTCAATAATCACAACACTTGAAAGCTTATCAGAAACTTAAAGCCCAATAGAAATTATCCACAAGAAAAATGACATAATTAAGATCACATACACTCATTCCAAGAACATCAATTTAGTTCAATCAGTCATTCAAACCCCAGGAGAACAATTCAGAATATCAACAATATTCACAATAGAGCATCAAAGTATCCACACCCCCACACTTAAAACAAGCATTGTCCTCAATGCTATACACATCCAGAAAAGGAAAATAAAAGAAATGCTACACACATCTAGAAAAGAAAAAATAATGACAAAGAGAATGCTACACACATCCGAGAAAAAGGAAAACAAGCAAAAACAAATTATACCACAACCGAAAGCAAAAACAAATCTACTATGAATGAAACAAGCAAATCAATAGTGCAAATCAATTCCCAAATGTACACAATACAAGAGAATGAAAATACAATGGAAACTAAGGGGGTACATTTACTCATCATTCTTGAGGGAATGTCAAAAATCTACGAAGTTCATAAGGCACAAGTTCATATGAATGCGTCTCAAGAGTATAACTCTTTACTCAGTCCATTCATCACGAACTTAAAATTTAACTTCTCAATTGAATGAAATCATTCCCAAAGAACATAGTTCAGCATTCAGAAGAACAAAACAACAATTTACAAACGAACTAATTCCTATAGTTTCGCTTGGTTTCCACTGTACTTAATCCACGCAAATATCAAACAAACAATCCATGCATTCCAACACACATTTAATCAAACCAAACACAAGGTTTTTTAAAGATGCAAATGCTTACAACCAACAAACAGATAAAAACATAATCTAAGAAACTAATAAAAACGCAAAATAAAAAGGGATAAAGAGAGCAAATCTGGTTGGGTTGCCTCCCAATGAGCGCTTAGTTTATTGTCCTCAGCCCGACGTTGTGACACTTTCAATGCTCCTCATATTGTGGAAGGATGAGGGTCATCACTTCCATCTCTACATTGTCAGGAGGTTCATGATAAGGTTTGAGATGATGACCATTTACCTTAAATGCTTTGCCTGAAATTTCACTCCTGATCTCAACTGCACCAAAAAGAAAGACATTAGTTACCACAAATGGCCCAATCCACTTAGAACGCAGTTTACCTGGAAACAATTTGAGTCTTGATTGGAATAGCAGAACTTTTTGTCCTCTGTGAAATTTCTTTCTAGAAATCAATTGGTCGTGGAATGCCTTAGCTTTAGTCTTATAAATCAGGGCATTCTCGAAGGCCTCATTTCTTAGTTCTTCCAGTTCCTGTAACTGGAACTTCCTTTGCTTTCCAGCACCTTCCAATTCCATATTTACTTGTTTAATGGCCCAGTAAGAGCGATGTTGCAGCTCAACGGGCAAATGACAGGGCTTTTCATACACCAACCGAAATGGTGACATGCCAATGGGAGTCTTATAGGCAGTCCTATAAGCCCATAAAGCATCTTCAAGTCGAGTGCTCCAATCCTTTCTTGAAGGATTCACTGTCTTTTCAAGGATTGATTTAATCTCCCGGTTGGACACTTCAGTTTGCCCATTTGTCTGTGGATGGTAAGGAATGGAAATTCTGTGCATTACTCCGTATTTCTTCAATAAAGCATCAAAGGTTCTGTTGTAAAAATGGGTCCCTTGGTCACTAATGATAGCCCTTAGGGTCCCGAACCTAGAGAAAATATGTGTTTTAACAAAATCTGCAACAGTTTTAGAATCATCAGATCGGGTGGCTTTCGCTTCCACCTATTTAGACACATAATCAACAGATAAAAGAATGTATGTAAAACCAAATGATGGAGGGAATGGTCCCATGAAATCAATACCCCACACATCAAAGACTTCCACAAAAATGATCAGAGTTTGAGGCATTTGATTACGAGGACCAATGTTATCTGTTCTCTGACAGCGGTCATAAGACTTACAGAAGTTGTAAGCATCTTTGAAAATTGTGGGCCAATAGAAACCACTGTCAAGCACTTTGTTGGCTGTCCTTTTACTGCCAAAGTGTCCTCCACACGCATAGGTGTGACAAAAGGAGAGGATGGAGTGTGTCTCAGAATTAGGAATGCACCTCCTAATGACTTGATCTGCACAATGCTTCCATAGGTACGGGTCATCCTAGATATAGTATTTACAATCACTCCTTAATTTATCTCTTTGGGCTTTGTTCAAACCCTCCGGAAAGTCCTTAGTAACCAGGTAGTTAACAATGTCAGCATACCAAGGGATTATGGCATTGACAACCATCAAATATTCATCCGAAAAAGTCTCCATGATAGGCATTTCTTCCTCTTCAGTTACTAACCTACTCAAGTGATCGGCCACCAAGTTCTCGCTCCATTTCTTGTCTTTAATCTCCAAGTTAAATTCCTGGAGCAATAAAATCCATCGGAGCAATGTAGGCTTTGCTTCTTTCTTGGTTAGTAGATACTTCAAAGCTGCATGATCTGAAAACACAATTACTTTAGAACCAATTAAATATGATCTAAATTTTTCCAAAGCAAATACAACAGCTAGAAGTTCTTTTTCTGTGGTTGAGTAGTTAAGCTGAGCATCATTTAGAGTCCTTGATGCATAGTAAATGGCATAAGGAACCCTATCAACTCGCTGTCCTAAGACAGCCCCTACTGCGAAGTCACTGACATCACACATTAGTTCAAACGGCAACTCCCAGTTGGGTGGCCTGATGATAGGCGCAACAATTAACAACTTCTTGAGTTTATTGAAAGCTTCCATACATTTCTCATCAAAGTTAAAATTGACATCTTTTTGAAGCAGTCTGCAAAGGGGCAATGAGACTTTAGAGAAGTCTTTAATGAATCTCTAGTAGAAACCTGCATGACCAATAAAAGAACGAATCTCCCGCACACTAGTGGGTGGGGGCAAAGAATGCATGAGCTTTACCTTAGCTTTATCTACTTCAATTCGCCTAGCAGAAATTACATGACCTAACACAATACCTTCCTTATCCATGAAATGACATTTTTCCCAATTCAGTATCAGGTTAGTGTCAATACATCTTTTAAGCACCAATGTTAAATGTTCCAGACAATTTTCAAAACCATTTCCAAAGACACTAAAGTCATCCATAAAAACTTCAATGATATTTTCAATGTAATCAGAGAATAAACTCATCATGCATTTCTGGAAAGTTCCTGGTGCATTGTAGAGTCCAAAAGGCATTCGCCTATATGCAAAGGTACCAAATGGACAAGTGAATGTAGTCTTGTCTTAGTCTTCTGGAGCTATGGCAATCTGATTGTAACCTGAAAAACTATCCAGAAAATAATAATGAGAATGACCAACTAATCTCTCTAACATTTGATCAATGACCCTGTCTGCAACCTAGTGGGAATAAGCTCATTTTCAGTATTTCTTACCACAGTAATTCCAGATTTCTTTGGTACTACCTGGATTGAGCTTACCCACTTGCTGTCAGAAATGGGGTAGATCACCCCCACACTTAGGAGCTTCATTATCTCTTTTTTCACAACCTCCATCATGGGAGGATTCAACCTCCATTGGGGGTCTCTCACAGGTTTAGTATCCTCCTCTATTAATATCCTGTGCATACAAATGGAGGGACTAATACCCTTGATATCAGCTATTGACCAACCAATGGCTGTCTTATGTTCTTGCAAAACAGCTACCAATTTCTCTTCTGCTCTTGGGTGAGTGACTTTGCAATTATTACTTGGAAGGGTGTCCTTCTCCCCAAGAAGATGTATTTAAGATGATCAAGCGGTGCTTTCGGTTCCAATTCGGTGCACACAACTGGAAGGTTGAGATATATCGGTAGTAACAAGTAAATCAACAAAAGTTACCTCATGCTCTTCTTACGGTGGAAGAGAGCTCTTTTAAGGCAAAGAACAATTTCATCAATGTCTTCACTCTATGGCTCTTCTTCATTCTTCTTCTTTTCCTCCTGTACATCTAAGCTATGAGTTAGAATTGTATCAAGAGTATCAAAATGGTCAGTATAAAACTGCAGAAATTAAAGAATCAAAAGGATCAAAAGAATCAATTAAACAAGCAGAGTGCACATCGCTTGGGTATCTCATAGCTTCAAAAATATTGAATCTAATTAATTCCCCATCAAATTCCATTGTCAAAGTTCCTGAGTGCACATCAATTTTTATCCGTGCAGTTTTCAAAAATGGTCTCCCTAACAAGATAGGAGCAGATTTGGGAGACTCATCCTCTTCCATGTTCAAAACATAGAAGTCTGCCGGAAACACTAATTCATTCACCTGCACCAAAACATCTTCAACCACACTCTTAGGGTATGCATTAGATCTATCAGCCAATTGAATAATAACACCAGTAGGTTCCAAGGGACCCAAGTATAAAGATGCATAAATAGAATATGGCATGACATTTATAGATGCACCTAAATCAAGCATTGCCCTTTCAAACCTTGTGTTACCTATAGTGCATGGAATGGTGAATGTGCTAGGGTCCTTACATTTGGTTGGGAGTTTCTTTTTAATTACAGCTGAAACATTTTCTCCCACTTGGACCTTTTCATTTCCTTTTAGTTTCTTCTTGTTAGTGCATAATTCTTTCAGAAATTTTGCATACCTAGGTACTTGCTTGATGGCATCTAACAAAGGGATATTAACCTCTACCTTCCTAAAAGTCTCAAGTATTTCTTTTTCTGCTTCTTCTTTCTTGGTTTTAATCAACCTACTAGGAAAAGGAGCTTTAGTGACATATTTAGGAAGGGGTTCAGAAATACTTACCTTAGGGGCTTTGGAATTTTGCCCCTTATCATTTACTTCTTTGGGTGGTTCATCTTTCTCTTGAGTGGTTGGTGGAAGAGATGTAGGCTCATCCATCGTCTTCCCGCTTCTCAATGTGACAGCACTAGCATTTTCCCTCGGATTCACTTCTGGCTGTGAGGGTAGTTTCCCTGAAGCTTGGCTTTGAAACTTGTTGAATTCTGTGGACAGCTGCCCTATCTGATTTTGCAAGTTATTGATTGCAGTCCTTGTTTCTTGTTTGAACTGCAAATTATCAGTGGCTATTTGTTTCACTAGCTCCTCTAGTGAAGGTTCAGATTGCTTAGGAGCTTGAACTTCTGTCTCTCTCGAGGGAAAGGTGCTTGCCTTTGTTGGAATCTGGAGGTCCATAAGCTGGAGGTTGATTTTGAGGTTGCTTTGCATAGTGAAATTAGGATGATCCCTCCAACCCGGATTATATGTGTTTGAGTAGGGGTTGTAATTTTTTGAAAGTCTAGCATATCCCCTTACTGCTCTTACCTCCTCATTTGTGTCCTCTTGGAGAGTGGGACACATATCAGTGGGATGTTTAGATGAACAACAGATCCCACAAGCATGAACTGGTGCTTTGCCTGTATCCATTAACCTCTGAACCATAGCAGTCAATTGAGTCATTTGCTGTTGTAGACTGGTTGTCTCTACTTCTTTCATTGCTCTCACTCCAGTGTCATTTCTAGAGTAGAATTGTTGAGTATTGACAGCCATTCTTGAGATCAAGTTTCTAGCTTCTTGAGGAGTTTTATCAACCAATGCTCCTCTACTAGCAGCATCAATCATGTTGCGATCCATCACTTGTAAGCCTTTATAGAAATATTAAATTAAGAGCTGCTCACTTATTTGATGATGAAGGTAGCTGAAACATAGCTTCTTAAATCTCTCCCAGTAGTCTTGGAGTGATTCCCCATGCCTTTGTTGAATACCACAGATTTCTTTTCTGATTGTTACAGCTTTTGAGGCAGGAAAGTACCTGTCTAGGAAAGTTCGGGCTATATCCTGCCATGATTGGATGGATCCGGGTGGCAAGTAGTAAAGCCACTCCTTAGCTGAGTCTTTCAATGAGAATGGAAAAGCTCTCAACTTGACTTGCTCTACATGAATTCCTGCAGGCTTCATGCTAGAACATACCACATGAATTTCCTTCAAGTGTTTGTTGGGGTCCTCTCCGGGTAATCCATTGAAAGATGGCAAGAGATGGATTAAGCCGAATTTTAATTCAAATGCCTCTTCATTTTCAAGAATGTCTATACATAGAGGCTGTTGATCTAGATCTGGAGCACCCAATGCCCTTAAAGTGTTTTCTGCCATTGTCACTTCTTCAGATATTTCAGATGGCTCAAATGTCTCTGAACTCGATAGATCAATGTAACGGGCAGCTTCAATGTCAGCAGGTGTGAGTTGGAAGTTAGCCGGATGGAAGGGAAATTGAGGATGTGAAGTGAGTTGATCAATATAGTTCCTCAAATTTAGCAATCTTTCGTCTACCCCTTCAAAAGACATCAACACCTACAAAACACTCAGAAAGAAAGATTCAAAAACTAAAAATAAAATAAAAACAAAAATAAAAACAGAGTAAAAATAGAAAATAAATTAACAGTGTAATTGAAAAATTAGTTCCCTGGCAACGGTGCCAAAATTCTGATGCGTGAGGATATAGTGATTTAAAATTTCAAGATAAAAATCAGTTATCAGGCCTACCAGAAAATAAAAATCTTACAACTAGTTATAGTTAGTAAGGGTCGATCCACAGAGAACAAATTCAATTAACACTATCAAGTAATTCCCAATTTAAACTCTGATTAACAATAAATAATAAATAGGGGGTTTTGGAGTTTTGATGAACAATGAACAGCTTCAAAGACAATAACAATAAATAAACTGAAATCAACAATATAAGAAAATTGGTTAAGAGATTGAATCCACCACTAGATTTATATGATGATGTAAATCCACATATCCTTTTATTCCAATATGCTCAATTATGTTTTTACGCAATTGTGAAAGTAAATCTCTGTTTTCCTTATGTGTTGACCAATTCAGCAACCACTCAAATCAACTCCTAATCACTGATTAGTTATAAAGCAATCGCTTTTACAACTATCCAACAATTGCATTAAGATTTAGAAAACCAATCACACTAAGATCTAATCACACACCGGGATTAAATTACTTAGAACATATATTTCTCTAGATCTATTATCAATGCACAAGCATAATAAACTCGGATCTACCACTTTTATAACTGGCAAATAGCACAAAGATAATTATACCCACATGAACATCATATATTCTGCTAGATCTATACCGCAACCGCGCATAATAAACCCAGATCTACCACTTTTAAAGTGGGAACGAGTACAAAAACCTTCATACCAACAATAGATTCAGAAATATATGAATAAAAACATAACTGTATTGAAATAATCAAATATGTAAGATTCACAACATCAATACTAGTGGTTTCATCACCCCCTTAACCAAGGGAGGTTTAGTTATACATAACTAGAAGGAAATCACAAGAAAAACTGAGAAAGAACAACATAAGAAACAAAGTGCAGAAGAAAAACTAAAGCAAACGAGTTTCTGAGGATTGAGGATGATGGATCTCCGATTGCTCGAACCCGAGACTCCAATCTTTGATCCAAGACTCCCCTCTCCTTCTCCAAGGAGTTGTAGCTACTCTCCTAGGTCAGAACTCCCTTCAAAACCTGTTAAGAGTGTCAATATATAGGCTTCCAACACAAACTTCGCGCAGAAGTTTACAATAATTGATGTCTGGAGGTCATACACGGCCATGTATGCATACACGACCTAGGCCGTGTGTATGACACTGAGTTAGAAGGGCCAAATTTTCACTATTTCAATTGCAAAGTCAGAAGCGTACACGGCGTAGGCCGTGTATTCTCACACGGCCGTGTACTTCTAGGCCCTGTATTCTGACACAGGCCCTGTATTTTGACGCAAGCCCTGTATTTTGACTTCTTCATTTTTCGGCCTGAATTCTTCTTAGAAACTCTTCTTTCATTGTTTCAAAGGCAGAAATTGATCTTCATGAATCCATAGCCCTTCTTCAAGTGAATGTCAAGCCTGATTTAGGTTAAATGAACTCCGCCATTCAAAGGTTTCCTGAAAAGTTCAAATATTAGCATCTGAGAATACATTTAAGCAAAGTTTCACAATAATGTTCCAATTAGAGTTTGATATCAGAAACTAAGCTAAATGATGACAATTAAGCACAAATGGAGTTCATTGAATCAATTACAAAGCGATTAAAATATAGGAATAATCGACAGATCAAGCGCATGGAAAATGCAATGCTTAAAACACCTCATAGTCACACTGGCCTTCTTTCAAGTTTAAAGTATAAGAAACTCCACCCTGTTGTGTTACAGGGTTAAAAGCCTCTTCAACCATGAACTTGGTGTTCTCTCTATTGTACCGACGAACTTAGTGTGAGCTCACCTTTGCCATGTTGATTCTCTAGTGCTTCAATATGTCGTCACTCCATTCCTACCCAAATGTCATCATTTACACATTCGCCTCATCTTTTCGGTTGACAAAGTATTCTACCATTTTCGTATATGTCAACTACACCAATGTAGTTATAGGTAGATTTCTACTATCCTTCAACACTTTGTTGATGCACTCTGACAAATTGGTAGTCATATGACCGAATTTACGGCCATCATCATATACTAAACTCCATTTTTCTTTTGGAATCACATTAATCCAATTTGTCATATCAGTAGTAGCTGTCAGCTTCTCTAGCCTAGCATCAAACTTGATTGCAATTGGTTCATACCCTGATACAACAAATGAATTGAGTTAGTATTAGAAACTAACTATTAATATAATAAATTAGATTATAAGTTGAAAATTTTAAATATCTATGTTAATCAAAAATCTTTTCAACTCCTTATTCTAAAAATTGTAGTTAAAATTGGAACTAATGTGCCGTATGCAGAAGACATGATACTCATTCGGCGGCTGCCATCCAAGATTTTCATTTGCCATTGATTGTAAGATGCCTCGATGTCGATCAGAGATCATGCACAAGCCCTCTTGTTGTGTGACATGCAACCTTATGTGAGTTAAGAACTAACTCCAAACATCCTTTGTCTTCCCTTCCATAATGGCAAAGGCAATTGGCAGAGGTTTTTTATCTCCATCTTGGGTTGTTGCAATCAACAACTTATGACGTTATTTGCCAAACAAATGAGTGGCATCAATCTAAACAATGGGCTTGCAATATCGGAAGCTAGCAACACATGGTCTAAATGTCTGAATAATCGATAAAACACTCTTTTCGAACAATCAAGTCGGTTATTCACAAAACATTCATCGTCTTGCAACTCCACCACTGTGCCTTCCATGTCTCTTCTCATGGCTGCTAGCCATATGGGTGTTAGCCCTTTTTTGTGTATCGCAAGTGTACGGGTCGTGCAAGTAATAAAATGATGAGTTAAGTTCGTTCCCTCGAGGATTAGGATTAATATCTTAGCTAACTATTAACTATAAGTTAAGAAATTCTATTCAAGGACATATAAATTTGGAGAGAGATTGTGACTTGTTTAAAAGACTAAAAAGCTTTAATAAAAGATTGGGATTCAAGGGTTGGAGAATAGGGACTCCTTTTTCACTAACTATTCCACTTGATAATATGCAACCAAGATGAGTGTTAAGCAATGAATTTGTTGGCATAAGAAACTCCACTAGTTAAAAGTCTATGTCTAGGTTTATTAAGCTTATGTAACTTACTTAGTTAACTATGTGTCCATGAAAACCAAAGCAAATTCCATTCATTAAGATTGATTCTTAACAATTGCCATGCATGACCAAAGGGTATGTCTCTATCCCATTAGCTAATTAAATCACTCATCAACTAGAATGAAATTAAACATGCATTAACCATATTCATGATCTAAAACCTAAATCCCTATGTCTAGTTCAATAGATTCAACCAAAACACAATAAATGTTAGCCAAACATTTATGAGCATTAAGAGAAATATGGATGAACAAAACACATTATCATAAACAACTCACAAGGTTACAGAATCATCAAGTTTACATAGAAAGATCCAAAGGAATCCCTAAAATGAACTTAGCTAGCCATGGGTCACGAAAATGCTAAAGCCATTTCCATGCCCATGCCCTAGAATGAGAGAGAGAGAAGAGAGAAGAAGGGAAACTCTATTATGATGATGCTTAGATGAATGATCGTCCTTCAAGAAGGGTGGCTTCCACTTCTGGTCCCTTTTCAGCTCTCCAAAACTGTCAAGCAATAAGCCCTAGCTCGGTTCTCCCGCGACCCAGAACTCCCTCCTCTTTCTTAATCTAAAAGCGTCATATTTATAGGTGCAGCAGACGTCCACGCGCCGCAGCGTACCATTTCCCACTCCGCGGCGTGATAGCCTCGGTCTCCTCAGTATACAGCAACCAGAGAGTGGCACGCCGAGGCGTGAACATATCCACGCCGCGGCGTGGGAAGCTGAGACTTCTCTTGGCTCTTCTCTTCCCATGCTAGTTCACATGCTACTCCAATTCATCCATTTTGTAGCCTAACCTACAATTTACAGCTCACTCGATTAATCACAAGCGCAAAATCAACATATTCTAATCAAAAGAATTGGAAATATGTTCACAAAATAAATAGGAAGACATCAATAAACTTTTGTATAAAAATAAGTTTAGAGTCTCCCAATTATGCCCAAGAACAAGGACGAGCAATCAATAAAGCACTGATATAGGGCATAAATAACTACATTTTATGGAGTTATCACACCCCCAAACCTAGATTTTTGCTAGTCCTCGAGCAAAACCAAGTATGAGCACACAAGCACTTATAAAAGCTGTCCATCATGCATTCAGCAGCTAACATGGATTCCACATTCACACCTCTCCTGGTGCACCATGGTTGCATAATCCTCAAAGAATGTTCATGCCTCATAATTTACTTCACACACATGCAGTCCTTATCATGTTAACAATCACAGCTTTCTTTCATTTAAATCACCCTTTCCATAAGCATGCAAACTAACTTTTCAAATCAAATCATGTTCATACGGATAAGTTTATGCGCATACACATGAATATGAATAAAAGAATCCGCAAAATTGTAATTCAACTCTTTCTCCACTAATGTAAATTGCACACAACTGAGGATCAAAAGGGACTTTAATAGCTTGTAATGTAAGGCCAAGGTGATGGGGTGAAGAACAAGGGGAAATGAAAACATACAAACATTGAAAACATAACATAACATTTCAAAACTTGAGCCACAACAAGGGTACGCAAAATGACATAAACAACACTCTCTAGAACCACTTAAATGCTCTTTCGCATTTGCTTCCTTTCTTGCACAATTTTTTTTTTTGATTGAAACATTCCTATTTTCTTTTCTTTTCTTTTCAAACTGATGTAATTTATTGCACAGCCAAAGTCACTCTAGTATTGAACAACATAAACACCCTTATCATTGGACTCAAATTGAGAAATAACATGCTATGCACTCAACAATCACATTTATGGTGAGATGAAAATGCAATGAAATTTCATATACATTGGAATGGTTACATGGGTTGGGAGAAATGAAGGTGATGAAAGAAAATAGAAGGCCAAACATTTATAAGGCTTCAAAGGGGACCTAAGGATATGATCATGTCAAGGTAAGCTTTTTAGGCCCAATCGATCCAACCAATGCCCTAATCATTTCCTCAATCAAGCACAACCTAGGATTTCGCCTCAAAAGAGTTGCAAGATAATTTTATTGGATAAAAGAGATCTCCACATGCACAATTCATAAACATTTTCTAGATTCGCACTCAAACCATTTCAAAGTTACACAAGCATACAAGTGGAATGTGCTCAAACTAGATTGTTTCATCATGCATTAGAGATTGCATATGGATTCAACTAAATAATGAGATCAAAACACATCCATACTCATCATTGGACAACCATCAATGCATAGCAATTGGCATAAACAAAGCATTCCAAAAGATTTTACTTTTCAAAATGCATTAAGAACAAAATAACAAAATTAAACAAGCACTACCACCAGCAATAGTCAAAACATAAGAAGTAGCAAGTACAAACATCACAAAGCAAGTTAGACACCCCCAAACGTAAGGGAAACAGTGTCCTCACTGCTCAAAATATCTGAAAACAAACAACAAAATAAGACAGAAAGATGCCCTGACTGCATCATAACTACACATCGTCATCGTCATCTGGGATGATCTCAGTATCACCACCACTGTCATGACCTTCACCTGCCTCTGGGGGATGGGATGGTCCAAAGACCATCGTAAGGAGAGGAAGCGGACCCTGAAAGCATGTCTATAGGAAACCCCGAGCGCTTTTGCCCCGACCACCTCGGCATGGCGGATTATCGAGTCATCCCTAGCATCCACCGAAGCATGCCACTCATCATCGGATGGAGGGGCCGCTCTGGCTTCACTCTGCCCCCACCTCGGTCGGCCCCCGTCACCGGAGCCGGAGGATGTTTCGGCTTAAGGGATGGTGTCATTCGGGGGTTTTAACATCAACAAGCTCTCGCGAGGCCCCACTGGACCGAGATTTGCTACAAAGCTGGTGGATGAGGAATGGGAAAAAAGGCTCCTGGACTCATTTATGGACTTGTGAATCTGCTCATGAATAATCCTGGCAATATCAATGGACCTGCGCTCAAGAATGGAGTAGATCAGGATGGCATGATCCCTAGTCACCTCAGACATGTTGGCAGAAGGGATGATCCGGGCACTAATGAAATGATACCACACGCGGGCCTCAGGAGTCAAATATGAGCCGGGGAAGTTCCTGGGCCGCTGATCTTGAACGCTGAGGACCCATGGCACAGGGTGGGCCTCGGGAATGCAGATACGGGAAGTGATAACATCCGGGTCCAAGCCCTCCTCCGACCCCATGCGGAGGAACGCCGAGTACTCACAAATCTCCCCAGGATCAAGTAAGCCCAATGCACGTCGAATAGCCTCAACAGAGAAAGAGACCGGGCGGCCACGCACTCTGACTATAGATGTCTGCCGGTCAGAGAATGTCGCGTTCGCATAGAACTCGCGAACGATTGGAAGAACAGCAGACACTGGGTGCTTTGCAAACCTCTTCCAATGGTAGTGGTCGATAGTCTGTGGATCTCGAGGTGGAGAGCCTGTTTGGTGAACCCTCTCTCAGGAATGACTGGTTTGGTGACCAGTACTGAGTACTTCGCTTCGGCCTCTACTGAAATGAATTTCGCCTTATCAAAATGGCGAGGCGGAGAGGGCTCCCCACCGCGCCAGCTAGCCTCACCCCTCTGGCGCTTTTGAGACATTGTGCAGTCAAAATAGGGTACCTAGCTCTGGAGGAAGAGCGCAGTGTAGAGGGAAGGGAAATGTGCAGTAAATCAAAAGCTGAATATAGGGGGAGTGGGGGAAAAACAGAGCAAATGGAGGAGAGAAAGGGGGGGGAAATGGATAGTAAAATGAAAACAAGAGTGGCTCACGCCCAGAAAATTTGTGCAAAATGGTTCCAAAGTGAAACGCATGTTTCACGCACCCAAACGCCCTTCTTCTTCTTCTCTTTTTTTTTTATATTCTATTAGTATTTTATTTTTATTTTATTTTTTATTTTTTATTTTTTTATTTTTTTATTTTTTATTTTATTTTTATTTTATTTTATTTTATTTTTTTTCTTTCTTTTTTTTTATTTTTTTTATTTTTTTTTTTTTTTTTGAACCATTACGCCGAGGCGTGCATTTTTCCACGCCATTAGGCGCGCTATCTCACCTACTGATCGCCCAACACAATGTTATTGGCGTGACACTTACTGCACCGCGGCGTGAGACACCATACTGCCAAATTATGCAGCAATCCTGGTTCCTTGCCTGTAATTGCTTCCCAGGGGTCTCCACCACCTGCAAAATTAGTCCAAATAGCACAACTACAAAGAGTAAGATCAAAACATCATGAAACCTTAAAATTAAAGGCATTAGTTGTGTTGGACTCAAAATCAAAGGGGTCAGAATAGGGGTGGTTCCCTCTAAAAAAAGTAAGGGCCTTTTTATAGTCCAGTGGGACTTCTTCTCGCAACTATTCAGGGCGACCAATGTGAGGGAGGTTTTCTCCTATCGATTTCTCCTCCTAGGTAGGGCTTCAAGCGCTGGCCATTGACTTTAAAGGTTGACTTTCCCTCAAGATCTGTGACTTCAACTCATAGGGAACACCGTTTTCACTCGAAATGGACCTGACCACCTTGATTTTAGCTTCCCCGGAAAGAGTTTGAGCCTGGAATTGTACAGGAGGACTTTTTGGCCTTGCTCAAATCTCTTATGCACAATCTTCTTGTCATGCCAACCCTTCACTTTTGCCTTGTACAGCTTTGCATTTTCATAAGCTTGAAGCCTAAATTCATCAAGTTCATTGAGCTGTAATAATCTCTTTTCACCAGCAGCTTGCAAATCAAAATTTAGCTGCTTTATGGCCTAATAAGCATGATGCTCCAACTCAACGGGCAGATGGCAAGTCTTCCCAAATACAAGCTTGTATGGAGACATACCAATGGGGTTTTTATAAGCTGTCCTGTATGCCCAGAGTGCATCATCAAGTCTCCTTGACCAATCCTTACGGGATGGACATACCGTCTTCTCAAGTATTCGTTTAACCTCGTGATTGGACACCTCTGCTTGCCCACTCGTCTGTGGATGGTAGGCGGTAGCAATCCGATGAGTTACCCCATACTTGGCCAAGAGAGCATTAAAATACTTATTGCAAAAATGAGACCCTCCGTCACTAATAATGGCCCTTGGAGTGCCAAAGCGGGTGAAGACATGTTTTTTCATGAAGTTTATCACTACCTTAGAGTCATTGGTAGGAAATGCACATGCTTCCACCCACTTGGACACATAGTCCACTGCCACAAGAATGTACAGATTCCCATAGGAGGGGACAAAGGGGCCCATGAAGTCGATGCCCCACACATCAAAAAGCTCAACCTCAAGAATGGAATTGAGGGGCATCTCATTTCTCCTAGAGATGTTTCCTGCTTTTTGGCATCTATCACATTTGCTAACATGAAAGTGCGCATCTTTGAAGAGAGACGGCCAATAAAATCCAGATTGTAGCACCTTGGCCACTGTCCTCTCCCCACTATAGTGTCCACCATATGGAGAAGAATGGCATTGGTTTAGAATTTGTTCAACTTCCTCCATAGGCACGCATCTTCTCAACATGTGGTCAGGGCACTGTTTGTACAAGAATGGTTCATCCCAGAGATAGTGCCTGACATCGTGCACGAACTTCTTCTTTTGATGAGATGTAAGATCCGGAGGCAACACACCACCCACTATGTGATTCACAATGTCAGCGTACCATGGGTATGGACAAGTTGCCACAGCAAAGAGTTGCTCATCGGGGAATGCCTCATTAATTGTGATTGGTTCAACTTGATATTCCTTATTTTCCAATCTAGAGAGGTGATCTGCAACTTGATTCTCCGCCCCTTTCTTATCCCGAATCTCAAAATCAAACTCTTGCAACAATAGAACCCAACGAATCAACTGCGGTTTTGCATCCTTTTTGCTCACCAGATATTTAATTGCGGAATGATCCGTGTAGACAATCACCTTGGTGCCCACCAAGTATGCTCGGAACTTATCAAATGCGAAGACCACCGCCGAGAAGTTCCTTTTCTCTTGTTGTGTAGTTTAGTTGTGCATCATTGAGAGTTTTGCTTGCATAGTATATGGAGCGAAACACCTTATCCTTCCTCTGCCCCAAAACAGCCCCAACAGCATAATCACTGGCATCGCACATTAGTTCAAAAGGCAATTCCCAATCCGGCGTGATTATCACCGGGGCGGACACTAGTCTCCTTTTAAGCTCCACAAATGCACCCAGGCATGATTCATCAAAGTGGAATTGGGTGTCCTTCTCCAATAAGTTGCAAAGAGGCTTAGAAATCTTGGAGAAGTCTTTTATGAATCTCTGGTAAAAATCGGCATGACCAAGAAAGCTGCGAATTCCTTTCACTGCATTTGGTGGAGGAAGTTTGTCAATCACCTCAATCTTTGCCTTGTCCACCTCCAACCCCTTGATAGAAACCTTGTGACCAAGAACAATGCCTCCTTGAACCATGAAGTGGCACTTCTCCCAGTTAAGGACTAGGTTGGTCTCTTCACATCTTTTCAACACAGAAGACAGAATCTACAAGCAGCTATTGTAAGAATCTCCGAACACCGAAAAATCATCCATAAAGACTTCCAAGCCATGCTCAATCATATCCGCAAATATAGCCATCATGCAACGCTGAAAAGTTGCTGGTGCATTGCATAACCCAAATGGCATTCTTCGGAAAGCAAACGTACCATAGGGGCATGTGAATGTTGTCTTCTCTTGATCTTCCGGTGCTATGGCAATTTGATTGTATCCAGAATAACCATCAAGGAAGCAGTAATAAGCCTTTCCCGCCAATCTATCCAACATTTGGTCAATGAACGGGAGTGGGAAATGATCCTTCCGGGTAACCTTATTTAATTTCTGGTAATCCATGCATATCCTCCATCCGGTGACTTTGCGAGAAGGGATGAGCTCATTATTTTCATTGGTAACCACCGTCATACCTCCCTTCTTTGGAACACATTGGACCGGAGAAACCCACGAGCTATCAGAAATAGGATAAACTATGCCCGCATCAAGCCATTTAATTACCTCATTCCTCACCACTTCCTTCATTATCGAATTCAGTCGCCTTTGGTGCTCCACCACTCCATTCAGATTATCCTCCAACAGAATCTTGTGCATGCAAATGGAGGGACTAATGCCATGAATATCAGCAATAGTCCATCCAATGACATGTTTGTACTGACAGAGCACACGAAGAAGTTTCTCCTCTTGTTCATCAGTGAGTGATGAAGATATGATTACTGGCAAAGTAGACATTGCTCCCAAGTAAGCATATTGCAAGTGATTTGGCAAAGGCTTCAACTCAAGCATTGGAGGTTCCTCAATAGAAGGCTTAGGCAACTCCTTAGATGCATGGGACTCCAAAGGCTCAAATTTGGATGACCTGAAATACTTAGGAAGAGCATCAAATCGTTCAACAAAATCAAGCACAACATCCCTCGTATCATCTTCCTGGTCAGTTGAAGTAATCAATGCTAATGCAAGAGGGTCATTTGGAAAGTTAGCATGAAATGCATCAACAATGATATTATCAAGCATGCCTATATATGAACACTCTTCGGGATCATGAGGAAATTTAATTGTCTTGAAAATATTAAAAGTTACCTCTTGATCCTGAACTCTCATGGTCAATTCACCTTTTTGGACATCGATGAGTGTTCTTCCTGTGGCTAGAAATGGCCTGCCAAGGATTAAAGGCACATTTCTATCTTCTTCCATATCCAGAATTATGAAGTCTGCAGGGAATATAAACTTGTCCACCTTGAGCAAGACATCTTCAATAATTCCCTTCGGGTAAGAGTAGGAGCGATCCGCTAGTTGGAGGGTAACCGATGTAGGCTTACATTCCCCCAAACCTAGCTTTTGGAAGATGGATAGGGGCATGAGGTTAATACTTGCCCCCAAGTCACACAAGGCTTGACCACAGAATTTCTCTCCAATTGCACATGGAATTGTGAAGCTTCCAGGATCTTTCAATTTTGGCGGAAGTTTCTGTTGCAAAACAGCACTGCACTCTTCTGACAATGCCACTGTCTCAAACTCACCTAATCTCCGCTTCTTTGACAATATATCTTTCATGAACTTTACATAGCTAGCCATTTGTTCTAATGCCTCTGCAAATGGAATGTTTATTTGAAGCTTTTTAAAGACTTCCAGAAACTTCTTGAACTGCGCATCCATTTTATGCTTGGCAAAGCGGTTAGGAAACGGCAAGGCAGGAAAAGTGTTCTCTTCTTTCTTTTTGATTTCATCCTTATTTGGATCTTCAGGGCTCTTGGCAACAACCTTACTCCCTTGGTCTTCCTTGTACATAATTTCTTCTTCTTGTGTCACCTAAGCATCATCAACAAGCAATTTGGTCTTGGGATTCCCTTCTATGTTCTTCCCACTTCTTAGGGAAATAGCCTTGCAATCTTTTGGATCACCTTTTGGATTGCTGACCATGTAGTATCACTTGGGAAATGACCCAGGAGGTTGGTTGTTGATAGTATTCGCCAATTGCCCCATCTGTGTTTCCAATGCTCTCATCGATGCTGTTTGACTTTGAATCATTGCATCATTTCTAGCCAAATGAACATCGGTTTTAGACATGTAAGAATCAGATTTAACCATAAATTGCATGAACATGTCCTCAAGTGATGGTTTCTTCTCTTGCAGTGGGGGTCTTGCTTGTGAAGAGAAACCAGGAGGATATTGTGGTCTCTCATTTCCAGCTGATGAAGAGGTTGCTCCTTGGTTATCTCTCCATGAAAAGTTGGGGTGATTCCTCCACCCAGGATTGTACTGTTGAGAATAGGGGTTATTCTGAGAAGGACGGTAGTTTCCCACATATTGAGCACTCTCCATAGTAGATGGGCATCTATCCGTTGCATGGTTGTCCCTACATCGGTCACACAACACGAATGGGCTTTGATGAGATCCTACCCCCAAACTGTCCAACTTGTTAGCAATCGCAGCCACTTGAGCAGAAAGTGATGTAATTGCATCCACATCATGCACTCCAGCCACCCTTTTTGGGGTATTTCTTGCAGATGGCCATTGGTAGCTATTGGCGGCCAATTCCTCCAACAATTGATATGCCTCATCAAATGATTTACTAAGCAAGGAACCACCGGAAGCTGCATCCACAATTGGACGGTGGTGAGGCAGCAAACCTTTATGGAATGAATAGATTTGGTGCCATGGTGGTATCTCATGGTGTGGACACCTTCTCAGTAGATCCTTGTACCTCTCCCAGGCTTCATACAAGGATTCAGATTCAACTTGTGTAAATGAGGTGATATCATTCACCATCTCCGCAGTCTTAGCAGGTGGGAAGTATTTGTTCAGAAACTTGCCACATACATCATTCCAAGTGCTTATAGACCCTCCTGGCAAAGATTGCAACCAGCTCTTGGCCCTATCCCTGAGAGAGAAAGGAAAGAGCCTTAGACGAATGGCGTCTTCAGAAACACCATTATGCTTGAAGGTGTCACAAATCTCCAAGAAATTTGACAAATGAGCATTTGGGTCCTCACTTGGCAACCCTCCAAATTGCACTGATGTTTGTATCATCTGTATGATGGCAGGCTTTATTTCAAAATTATTGGCTCGGATGGGAGGCCTTGTGATACTTGATTGAAGATTACCCATCTGAGGAGTAGCAAACTCCCTCAAAGGCCTTGTGTGATCATTGTGATCTCCCATTGTAAATGTACCTAAAACAGACAAAGAATGAAACTTGATTTAAAATGAAATAAAAGGAAAACTTGAACTAGAACTAATCAAACTTGCTGTTAATATTAGCAAAGCAGAAATTAGCCTTAATCCCCGGCAACGGCGCTAAAAACTTGTTAGCCCTTTTTTGTGTACCGTACGGGTCGTGCAAGTAATAAAATGATGAGTTAAGTTCATTCCCTCGAGGATTAGGATTAATATCTTAGCTAACTATTAACTATAAGTTAAGAAATTCTATTCAAGGACATATAAATTTGGAGAGAGATTGTGACTTGTTTAAAAGATTAAAAAGCTTTAATAAAAGATTGGGATTCAAGGGTTGGAGAATAGGGACTCCTTTTTCACTAACTATTCCACTTGATAATATGCAACCAAGATGAGTGTTAAGCAATGAATTTGTTGGCATAAGAAACTCCACTAGTTAAAAGCCTATGTCTAGGTCTATTAAGCTTATGTAACTTACTTAGTTAACTATGTGTCCATGAAAACCAAAGCAAATTCCATTCATTAAGATTGATTCTTAACAATTGCCATGCATGACCAAAGGGTATGTCTCTATCCCATTAGCTAATTAAATCACTCATCAACTAGAATGAAATTAAACATGCATCAACCATATTCATGATCTAAAACCTAAATCCCTATGTCTAGTTCAATAGATTCAACCAAAACACAATAAATGTTGGCCAAACATTCATGAGCATTAAGAGAAATATGGATGAACAAAACACATTATCATAAACAACTCACAAGGTTACAGAATCATCAAGTTTACATAGAAAGATCCAAAGGAATCCCTAAAATGAACTTAGCTAGCCATGGGTCACGAAAATGCCAAAGCCATTTCCATGCCCATGCCCTAGAATGAGAGAGAGAGAAGAGAGAAGAAGGGAAACTCTATTATGATGATGCTTAGATGAATGATCGTCCTTCAAGAAGGGTGGCTTCCACTTCTGATCCCTTTTCAGCTCTCCAAAACTGTCAAGCAATAAGCCCTAGCTCGGTTCTCCAGTGACCCAGAACTCCTTTTCCTTTTCTTAATCTAAAAGCGTCGTATTTATAGGTGCAGCAGACGTCCACGCGCCGCGGCGTACCATTTCCCACGCTGCGGCGTGATAACCTCGGTCTCCTCAGTATACAGCAGCCAGAGAGTGGCATGCCGAGGCGTGAACATATCCACACCGCGGCGTGGGAAGCTGAGACTTCTCTTGGCTCTTCTCTTCCCATGCTAGTTCACATGCTACTCCAATTCATCCATTTTGTAGCCTAACCTACAATTTACAGCTCACTCGATTAATCACAAGCGCAAAATCAACATATTCTAATCAAAAGAATTGGAAATATGTTCACAAAATAAATAGGAAGACATCAATAAACTTTTGTATAAAAATAAGTTTAGAGTCTCCCAATTATGCCCAAGAACAAGGACTGAGCAATCAATAAAGCACTGATATAGGGCATAAATAACTACATTTTATGGAGTTATCAATGGGCAACACCTCGTAAGATTTGTCCCAATCTCCAAAAACATTCACAATGGCCAATTGTTTTGCCTTCCAAGCTTTTCGATATGAAACTTGGTAACCGAATTGACTTCGAATCCTTTCAATAATTAAGCATACATGTGCATCAGGTTTTGTTCTAACCATCTCCAAAATGCAAGAACAGATCATACGAGAGTCCAACTTATGGTGATCTAATCTCGTCCAACCAAATACTCTAACTTTCGTCCACCGTATGCATCTGTATGTATATTTGCTGACTCGTCTGTATGCCTCCAATGTTTTCATTTCCCGCTTCTCATTTGGCTTTTTCTTTATCAAATTTTGGAGGCTTCTCTCACTCTCAATTTCGTCTCCCTCATCTTATTTCTTTTTTTCTTTATCAAATTTTAAACTTCTCTCACTCTCAATCTCGTAGTCTCCCTTGTCTCCCTCATCTCTTCCTTTCCCCAAAATTTCAATTTTCTTCTCCCTTTACCCATTCTCCCAAACCCTTTACCCATTCCCTAAACTTTGTTTATCCCTTAATGTAACAGAGAAAAGAGATGATGTGATGAACATGCATTCAGATAAGTTTGATACGATCTTGAACGAGTTCAAAAAGCTACACGAGTAAGATATTCTATCAACATGTCTGTAAAGTTCATTTCTTTATTTTTTTTTCTAGTTCTTTGCATCAGATATTTTACTTCATTATTTGATTTGGAGGGGTTAAGAAGTGTAACATATGCACAATGATTTAGGATTTTTCAGTTCATAAGCCCGAGAGTAAATGGCAGATGTTGGGGCATTACTTGATTTGACCCACACTCTGGTGGGTATTGTGAGTGAACTCTCTGGATAATGAGGGTGTTACTCCTGAATTTGTTGGTTGTTTGGTCAAAGTGTATGGGCAATCCAACATTCAAGAGGGTTCCCAGAATTCAATTAACTGGGAAAATGTTCTTTTCATTTTATACTAATAGGTTGGGAAGAGTAGTAAAAGGGAAAAGGAATTAGTAAAAACAAGTGTCTTTGCCGTGCCTGTCTGAGAATGAAAATAGGAGACAATATATATGTGAAATTAGTAATTACACTTTTTTAACCCAAACAGTGCGTTAGTGCTAGAGCCTTGAGATATGCCTTGGATTTTATAGTAAAGCATGATATAAATTAATTTCATATTTTAACTTAATTTATATGGTAGTGACGTTAGACAATCATGAAAGTGTTTATAGTGATGTCAGACAATCATGAAGATGTTCATAAATTGTTTTGAGTTTTGTTTGAATTTCATTTTCTTGAAGATAAAAATTGAATTAGTTTGGTTGGAATCTTGCTATATAGAGCATGTTTGGGAAAGATTAATTCTTTTCCAAATAGCTATTTTTGGAGGATTAAGTTGTTTTGTAAAATAATTATTATGTTTGGGTAAAAAGATTATTTTCTAAAAAAGTTTTTACATGAAATTCAATGCAAAAAAAAAAAAACTTTTTACAGCTAATAATCATAAGCTGAAGATTGAAGCTTATAAATTATTTCTTACACTTTGATATGTAAATACTATTTCGTCCTCAATCAAATACTTTTTTTAATCATTCTATACCTATTTTAGTAATTTAATGCATAAAATTGATTCTTTTTTATATCATCCAAACGAATCATATTAGCTTAAAATCGCTTTACAGCTAATGCATTCAAACATAAAAATGAATCGATTATAATCGATTATAACAATAATTGATTATCAGCATAATCTATAATTTTCAGCTTTCCTAAACAAGCCCATAGTAGTTATTTGGTTTGTATCTGAAAAAGATTATTGTTTGTTATCTTTCAAAGTCAGCTAATATATGGATTTCATTAGCAATTCTAGAGGCATCTGATTGACTGGTGTGCATTAACATCATATCATGTTAAATTATAAAACTACTACTTTGAGCTATGATAAGCTTTTAGTGCTATGTTAATGCTGGATTGTTGATCTTAGTCAGAGGAAAAGTTTTTCACACGATGCTTTCTTCTGCACATTGCTATTCTGTAGGGCAGCTTTTCTATGTTGCTTTCTCTGCTAACTGGTTGTGCCTTTGGGTTCAATAGATACAAATGAGTCTCATTTTGGATGTTTCCATATATGTAATATCACTCCATTGTGATTTTTTTGATCCATATGATGAACAATAAATACTCCAGGTTTATTTTTTTGCATGAAGTTTCTAATGTTAATTTCTTATTGCATTAACATAACGCTTTTAAATGTCGAATTGGTAGTGAGATAATGAACAATTTCTCTTGACATCTAGTTAGCTAGGTGTATACTATAGATAATTGTTTAGCTTGTCTGGGGTTTATTAGATTCTGCTTGAGATGATTTGGAGAATTTGGTGGGTTAAAAATGATTTCTAAAATCTAAATTTAAGAATATTAAGAATCTCACAACACCTCTAAAATGTATTTTCTTTTTCCTGGTTCCTTTTTACTAATAACAGAAAAGTAATTTTGTGAAATTTACTTTTTGCGATATATAGGCTTTTAGAACATTCTCTGCTAAAACAGTAATAACTGAATGGCTACATTCTATTCCACATCTAATAACTTGTGGAAATAAGTTTGTCCCAAATAGTTTTATATGTTAAGTTTTGATGATGACAAATACAAGACAAAAAGTACACATTGCTTATGTTCTGTTGCATCCTATATAGAGCATATCTATTAGTAATTGACAAATATCTTATTTGGATGTATCTATGAAAGTCTTATATGCATGTTTAACTAACTAGAGTTATACTTTTATGAATCATGCATATGAAGATATTGAATTGTGATTCTGGACTAACTATGCTTGTTTAAGTGAGCAATACTTTGTAGGATAGTCCAAGTACCAAGAATGAGCTTGCAACAAGAAAGCAAAAGATCTCAATTAAGCTCAATACAAGGAGAATGTGAACGGATATCTCATGAAGGTTTTGATAACATCAAAGTCATGTCAAAGACCAAGTCCAAAGGAAGATTAAACGGTATAGCTTTTAGGACTTAGGGTCTTTATGTAAAAAGCCCTATGGATATCTCAAATATGTTTTTTCAAATATGTTTTTACAAATGATTTTCCTATGTTAAAATATCCAACAAATAAGTTTTGAAAAGCTAGTTTTAGTAATAGTTCAAATCTATGAAAAATAGCAAAGTTTGAGTTTTGCAAAACTGACCTTTGGTTACTCTTTTGATCATATCTTTCAAAATACTTTGAGTTTTGTTTTGAAACTTCTTTCATTTGAAAATAGACTCAAAGATCTTTCCAATGACTGGTCATTTGCTTTAAACGGATAAGAAATGAAGAAGTTATGATCATTTGAATTCAGTTTTCAAAATCTGTGAGGAGTATTCGAATACAACTTGTGGTATTCGAATACCACAGCACAAAAACGTTCCTGAATGAGTTTTTTTAAAGGGGCATTCGAATACATGATATGGTATTCGAATACCACAGCATAAAAAACGTTCCAGATGAGTTTTTTTAAAGGGGCATTCGAATACATGATATGGTATTCGAATACCACATGCCTGAAAACGTTCCAGACTATATTTTAAATAGAGGCATTCGAATACCTCTTTTGGTATTCGAATAACAAATGTCTGAACAACATTTCTAACGTGTTTTTAAATAGAGGTATTCGAATACCTCATGTTGGTATTCGAATAACCCATGTTAATTTGCTTTTCACGATGGTTTTTAAACAGTGGTATTCGAATATTGATTTAGGGTATTCGAATAACCCACGAGAATTCTGTTTCGTTTTTGAATTCATACGAAAACGTTAATGCATTTATTATCTCATTAATTTGCTCCAACGGCTATTTTCTATCTGGCTCTATAAATAGAGACCGTGGGTCTCATCTGCAAGCATCCTAGCTATTTGTTTAATTTGCGCTTGCTCTGAAAAATGTGATTTATATTTTACGCTTATTTTCTGTGCTCTTTTTGCTAAAACTTTGAGATATCCTTTGAGAGCCACTTAGCACTTCAAATTGTATTATTTGCTTTGAGTGAGAGTTTCTATCCATCTATAATTTCTATTCTTCTGTATTGAGGGTGAGGTATCCTTCAAGATTTGTAAAGGGGGTGAGGTATCCCTCTAAGGTTTGTGTAAGGGTGAGGTATCCTCTGCTGAACTTGGTGAGACTTTAGCATAAGGGTAGAGTTTCCCTGTGTGTGAAAAATGCTCTCTTATGTAAAGGTTGCAAGCACCTATTGAAGCTTGTATATATAGTGAAAAATCTCGAACTGTGTTTCGGGGACTGGACGTAGACCACAAGTGGTTGGTGGTCGAACTAGGATAAATATCGTGCCTGCTCTTCTTCTCTTTATCTCTTTATTTTGTGCAATCTTTATTTTACGTAATTTTATATTATTGCACATTTATTTATACAACTTTATATTATTGTACATTTATTTATTTACAGTTCTTAAAGCTTTCTTTCTTCATCTCGCAATTCTTTCTCTTTTATTTAATAGCTTAAATATTTGTATTTATTTTAAGAGCATTTGGTAAAAGTTTTTTTAATACCCAATTCACCCCCCTCTTGGGTAATGGTTGCCATGACTAACAAGTGGTATCAGAGCTTCGTGCTCTGGTAAAAGCTTAACCGCTTAGAGTTAAAGATCCTTACTTGTGAGCAACCTTGAAAGTTTTTCAAAATGGAAGGATTTGAAATTGATAAACCACCATTCTTTGATGGTGTGCTTTTGTTTATTGGAAAACTAGAATAGAGTTTTATATGCAATCTATTGATTTGGATTTGTGGGATGTTGTGTTAAATGGATTTATTTGCAAACCAAAACAAACTTGGAATACCTATGACAAGAAATGTTTTTCTTTAAACATTAGAGCTATGCAAATTTTGAGAAGTAGTTTGAATGATGATGCTTATGCTACAATTAAAAATTGTTCTAGTGCTAAAGATATATGGGATGTTCTTAATGTTATTTATCTTGCTAACAATGATTTTGTGTATAAAGTTGTATATAGAAAGTAAGAAGAGCAAATGTCATTGAAGGAAGATTGTCATGAAAAATATCCTCAAAGAGATGCTCAAACAGCAAGCCAAATTCCTCTTGGTGCCGATAGTGCTCAATTTGAAGAAGAGTCAAAGCAAAACAAAATTAATGAGGAAAAAGGTGATTCTCTTAAAGAGCCAAGTGTGCTAGAAATTGAGACTACCTCTTGTATGGCTAAAAAGGACTTTGAGGTAAATAATTCTAAATTAAATTATAGTCCTTCCTATGATGAGTTACAAAGTGCATATAATGAATTGTATGATGGTTTGTTGAATTTAGAAAAGAAAAACTTATCGTCTTTGGAAAATATTTCCTCTATTGAAAATGAAATTGAGATTTTAAAAAATGAATATGCTTTTCTTAATGAGGAAATGCCTTTGAAATATGAAATCTCATCTTCTTGTGAAAAATGCATTAATTTAGAAAATCAAGTTGAGGACTTATCTTTCAAATTTTTCAAAGCTAATGATTCTAATTGCTTACATTCTATGCTTGTTAATGAAAATAAAATTAATGTTATTCCATATGGAAATTCAAGTAAAGCTTGTGGCAAAAATAACATAGAATGTAATAACAAGAAAAGACTTAAGTTTTTCAAAGATGGTTCTCAAAAGACCAAGCTATCATTAAATTCAATTATTTGTAATTTTTGTGGTCATCTAGGACATATTTCTCATTTATGCAATTATAAAAGAAATCTTTCTATGAGAAATTATATGGTATGAGTTCCTAAAAGTCCTAAAGGCCCTAATATTAATATTCAAGGACCCAAAATGAAGTGGGTACCAAAATGTCCTCCTAGTATTTCAATTATGCAGAATATTTCTCAAAAGGATGGACAAATTAGTCAAAATAAAGAGGAATCATCAAGGAGAATGCTTCCAAAGCCTAATGGTATAAACTTTGGTCAAAGAAGGAAGATGACTTCAACCAAAGTTTCTCAAGTATAAGATGTACAACTTGCAAAGTTCAAGACTCCAAAAGAGAAGCAATGGATAAGAAAAAATATTTCCTTGATTACTAAGGCCAAGGTATCAAAAGTTTTTATCTCTTATGCACACTCACATGCAAAGTCAATAAATTTGAGGTATATTCTTTGTAGGCCTTAATTGATTAATAGAATCATGTGTATTTAATAAAATTTGAATATTATGTTTAACACATGATTATATTCCTGCTACATCATTTGCTCACTGTCTTGTATATTTATTAATCATAAGATAGTCTATAATGCCTATGTATGCTTTATATGCTTTAAAATTGTCTATATATCATAAAAGCAAGCATGTTATCGGTTATGTGCTTATTGGTAATTGATTATTTAATTTATTGTGCTCAATTTACATATTATGAAAAACTAATCTTTATGAGAGCATAATAGATTAATATTTGAAAACTAACACACAAGGACCCAAGAAAATGTGGGTACCAAAATTTAAAAATTAAAGTGTGTTATAGGTGTGCTTGAAGGCCAAGAAGTGACTTTGACATCTTGTAAGTGGCTGCTCCAAGTACAAAGACCAGAAATAATTTCAAGCTCACTTCCTTATCTCCATGAAGCATGGACTTGCAATCATTGGATAAGTGAAACTTGTGTTATACTTTTCTAACTTTATGTCTTAAACATGTTTTTCACGTTAATATGCTAGATAAAAGTATGCTCATTGTTTTGACATCATTAAGCATGAGTTTTTGTTTAATCATGACTTAAAATGAGTATTTGTGTTAGATGGTTTTATCTTGTTTTATCCTTTTCTAACATTATCCTTGGTTGTTTCAAAATATTTTTGTAAGAATCAAGTATTTGGTTTAATTGCCATGAATGCATGTTAAAATGAGTGCTAAATTGCGTGGTTATTTTTAATCTTTACAATTATTATTTGAAAATCCTTCTGCATATTAATATGCTAGATAAAGTATGCTCCATGCTTGAAATGACATGTTTAATGAGAATATCATTGAGCTTGAGTTTTTGATCAATCATACATATAATTAAATATTTGAATTTATTGCTTAATTATAATTTCATCCTTCTTAAATTATTACTGACTTGAGCGTCGGAGTTATCCCGAAATCATCTTTGCAGGTACTCCATCAAAAGGTATACTTTCGTCTCTCAAAAATGCTTTTTCTGGATATA
Source organism: Ormosia semicastrata (assembly GCA_029884595.1). Lineage (NCBI taxonomy): Eukaryota > Viridiplantae > Streptophyta > Magnoliopsida > Fabales > Fabaceae > Ormosia > Ormosia semicastrata. The sequence goes on along the minus strand of JAQQTO010000028.1, from coordinate 2,832,121 downwards.
TATATGTGATTTATTGCTTAAGTTATTCGAATACCTTCACATGGCATTCGAATACCATTGATGTTTTACGTGCAAATTTGTGTTTTTCTGTTAAGACTATTCGAATACCCTTGCTGCTATACGAGAAAACTTATGTTTTTGTTTAAGGCATTCGAATACCATCAGGGCTATTCGAATACCCTGATGCCTCCTGTTTCAGTTTCTCTCTGGAGTATTCGAATACCAGTATGATTATTCGAATACTTGCTCCCCTGGCCTTCTGTTCTGTCTATGGCATATTCGAATACCATCAGTTTCTCTCTGGAGTATTCGAATACTTTATGAGTATTCGAATATCATTAAAAGCATTTGAATACCATCGTTTGGCAGCCAAGCCAAATTTGGCCATCTATTCGAATACCCGGTGAGGTATTCGAATACCTTCCGTCCTTTGGGCTTTCCCTGCTACTGCTGCTGCTGATACTCCTACCCCTGCTTTACTTCAAAAATTCCTGCTGCATTTGTTATTGTATATGTTGCCTAGCATTAATAATCAATATATGCTAAATTCTCTGTTTGTTTTATTTGAAAATATGCACTTAATGATATGTATGAAAAATGCAATGTAATTGGTTATTATATTGATGAATATATGTACTTAATTAATTTGATTAATGAAATGAAAATTATTTTGTCCTTGTAAACTCATTTGTTATTTTATTATTTTAAATGCTTATATTCTTATGAGTTTGGCATAATGACTAACCTCTATGGATCCAAAATTGATGGATACCAAAGAAAGTACTTTGAATTATTTTGTAGGGTATCAACTACCTCAAGCAAACATGTAAATGGAATAAGTTCATTCAACTTGAGGATAGTGAAGTTTAAAAGGACTCAACTTTTAAAGGGGTGCAAATAATTTCTATTCCTTCATGAAAGCTTGAAGCTTGGAAGTTGGTGGAAGTGAGAGTCATCTACGAAAATTCAAAGAGTACACTTTTGGTGATATCAATCTATTATCCTTATCTATGCTTTAAATTTGATATCATATGATATATGGAGACATAGAGAGTTATGTTATACCTTTACATGTCTTGCATGATCATTATTTGCCTAAAAACGCTTAAATAAGTTTTGATGATAATCATATATTTCTTGAGTCATGTCTTAAAATGCTTAAATATTCTTTTTTGGATTCAAGTGCATATGTGCTTCATGCAACTAATATTGCATGGTTGATAATATGATACATGCTTTAAAATTATATATCAACCTGAATTGTGCTTATAAATGGGCTTATATGATATTTGATGCTAACCTATATTTTAGAGGACTTTTAAAGTTAGCTTTGCAAGTCTCTCTATGTGTTTCAAATATAGCCATCAGATTTTTACATACAAGCATATGTGGATAAATGAGAAAAGTTAAATGGAATTCAAATGAAGAGGAAGATAAAGAAGACTTTCTTCTAGTGCAATGGAATGGAGAATTCAAAGGGAGAAAGCTTAAAGTTAAAGGACCAATAAAGAAGGAGCATCACTCTTTATCTAACTCAATAAGTTTCTCTATCCCTAAGCTTTTATGGTATATGATATGAATTGTATGATACTTGTCGATAAATTAATCTTAAAATGATTAGATGCTTTCCTTACATAAGAAGTATGCTTTGTTAGTGTATGCCCTAGAGGCTAATACATTTTTTGTATTTACATATATTCTATTATGCTATTTTATATATGAGGCATTTCATTTATTGTGTTCTTTTTGATAAACATAATAAAATCCTTAGAATAGTAAGTTTGATGCCATAGGACATCAAGTGGATGACTTGATCGTGAGATCCTTTTGGTTACAACACTATTCTTAAATGTCCCTAGTCAAGTATTATTGTTCTTGTCCTTTATCAATGAAAGAAGGTCAACTTAATTAGGACAACAATAATATATTGAGACTAGTATGTGTAGAGATGATGACCGCATCTCACGGGTCATGGATATGAGATATCAAGTCTTCACATTGGTACATATTAGAGTAATGATGTCTTGGATGACCCACCATGAGAACGCTACATGGATCGTTACGTGAGTGTCATAAAGCGATTCTCATAGTGATAATGGTGTTTGTGGTCCTTTGACCTGAAATCACTACGATTCCTACATGAGGAGTTGTGTGTTTTAATGCCATCAAACGTCATCTGTAACAAGGTGATTATAAAGTTGGTTATTGGACATACCGCAAATCATGCAGAGGGATGTGAGTGACCTAGATGGAATTTGTCACTCCTACATAACAGAGCGATATCTTCGCCCCCGATTGAGTGAGACCGCTACAAATGCATGGCCATGCTCAAATGAGTCAATATGAGATATTGATCTCATTTATTGTTACAAAGTCTACTCGAGTATCAGAAAACGAATGATTGGACTATACAAGGGTGACGCATTCCATGCCTTGTGTTCAATCTAGATATCTTGACAAAGGGACTAAACTACACTAAAACATTGATCACGGATAGGTTATGTCAAATCATTGACATTCTCATTACTTGGGTAGCAAAGTGATGTGTTTGCTAGATACAGCATCACTTTGTTTGTAATATTAAAATGAGATTTTAATATTACTACCAACGTCACGAGAACCTGCAGGGTCGCACACTTAGAACAGACTAAATTGGAGCAATAAGGATCCAAGTTGGACTCGGATTCAATTGTGGGCCTAACTCATGACGGATGGGTTTTAGGGTTGCACTGACTTTTACTACTTCTCACACTCACTTAAGGCAAACCACTATTATAAATAGTCTTGTTAAGGGGGCTGCTATAGATGTTACATCATAACCCTAGCCGCACCTAAGAAAGTGAGTGAGAGAGGTGAAAGGTTCTTCTCTTCTATTCGCATATAGCACCGCGAAACAGAGGCGTGACTCCTTTTGCAAGTCTGTTCGTGTGATACCGCAGAAACATCGTCGCTATTACTGTTGGTGATTCACCTCGCTTGTGTTTATCACGCTTCAAGAGGTAAATTTTAAAAAACTCGGATTATGGACTTTTCGCATGGATCCTGTGTGGGAATCCTATTATTCCGCTGCGAGATATTTTGATCCGCAATTCCCAACATGCTTAGCATTGACAGAGTGCCTAATTGGATATTAACTTGCTATTTTGTCATTGCATTTAGGGTGAATGATATTAGTTCTATACATGCTTTAATTCCTATAGCATATTTCATCAAGGAGATGTACTTATGTTCTTTTAACTTAGTTTAATCTATCTCAATGAATATATGCTTTTCATATAAAATATCTCTACCTTTCTAAAATGCTTTTGAAAATATAATATGCTCTTGTAAAATTCTTTTTGAAAGGGGGAGAAGTTTTAAAAATGTTTTTTGATTGATGGATTAAAAATAAAAAAATCTTTTGCCTTACTTTTCTTTAAGGAAATGTGCTTATATGATTTTCGCATACATATTTCCTTTATCTATTATTTTGATAATATGCATATTCTGAGGGGGAGCTTATCTCTTAAATTGTTGCTCATATCCTATAACTAACAAGTGGTATATCTCTTGGCTAACAAGTGGTAAACATGTTATATCCTTTGACTTACATCCTTGTTTGACATGAAATGTTTTATTGATAATACTATCAACATGTCAACAAAGATCATCTCTTGTTCTTTTTCCCTTTATCAATGAAAGAAGGTCAACTTTCTTAAATTTCATATATTTTGATTCTTTCATTGAGAAATACTTGATATGTGACAAGTTGCATGATCTTCTTGTTTGAAAATCTTAATTTCATGACCTTATATGGATATCTTGTAAATCCTAATAAGTGATATCAAGTGGTACTTATTTATCATGTGGTATACAAGATATTATATGCTAGACAAAATTTCTTAAGCTTGTTACTATCATATGCTAAATATTGATGTACCAAAATATGACAAGTATTGCATGAATAATTTTTTTTATATCTTGAAAGCATGGTTGTTTCATCTCTCTATTATTGAATCATATGTAGAATCTATAAGGGGGAGAAAAATTTTCTAAGCCTTTTTGTTGATGTCAAATAGGGGGAGTGAAAATTGGAAAGAAAAATATATGCTTGATATGCTTATTATTTGATATGCTTACATGAATAATTCATTCTTGCATATTGTTCAACATATTTTTCTTTGGTGATTTGTCATCATCAAAAAGGGGGAGATTGTGGAAATAAGTTTGTCCCAAATAGTTTTATATGTTAAGTTTTGATGATGACAAATACAAGACAAAAAGTACACATTGCTTATGTTCTGTTGCATCCTATATAGAGCATATCTATTAGTAATTGATAAATATCTTATTTGGATGTATCTATGAAAGTCTTATATGCATGTTTAACTAACTAGAGTTATACTTTTATGAATCATGCATATGAAGATATTGAATTGTGATTCTGGACTAACTATGCTTGTTTAAGTGAGCAATACTTTGTAGGATAGTCCAAGTACCAAGAATGAGCTTGCAACAAGAAAGCAAAAGATCTCAATTAAACTCAACACAAGGAGAATGTGAACGGATATCTCATGAAGGTTTTGATAACATCAAAGTCATGTCAAAGACCAAGTCCAAAGGAAGATTAAACGGTATAGCTTTTAGGACTTAGGGTCTTTATGTAAAAAGCCCTATAGATATCTCAAATATGTTTTTTCAAATATGTTTTTACAAATGATTTTCCTATGTTAAAATGTTCAACAAATAAGTTTTGAAAAGCTAGTTTTGGTAATAGTTCAAATCTATGAAAAATAGCAAAGTTTGAGTTTTGCAAAACTGACCTTTGGTTACTCTTTTGATCATATCTTTCAAAATACTTTGAGTTTTGTTTTGAAACTTCTTTCATTTGAAAATAGACTCAAAGATCTTTCCAATGACTAGTCATTTGCTTTAAACGGATAAGAAATGAAGAAGTTATGATCATTTGAATTCAATTTTTAAAATCTGTGAGGAGTATTCGAATACAACTTGTGGTATTCGAATACCACAGCACAAAAACGTTCCTGAATGAGTTTTTTTAAAGGGGCATTTGAATACATGATATGGTATTCGAATACCACAGCATAAAAAATGTTCCAGATGAGTTTTTCTAAAGGGGCATTCGAATACATGATATGGTATTCGAATACCACATGCCTGAAAATGTTCCAGACTATATTTTAAATAGAGGCATTCGAATACCTCTTTTGGTATTCGAATAACAAACGTCTGAACAACATTTCTAATGTGTTTTTAAATAGAGGTATTCGAATACCTCATGTTGGTATTCGAATAACCCATGTTAATTTGCTTTTCACGATGGTTTTTAAACAGTGGTATTCGAATATTGATTTAGGGTATTCGAATAACCCACGAGAATTCTGTTTCGTTTTTGAATTCATACGAAAATGTTAATGCATTTATTATCTCATTAATTTGCTCCAACGGCTATTTTCTATCTGGCTCTATAAATAGAGACCGTGGGTCTCATCTGCAAGCATCCTAGCTATTTGTTTAATTTGCGCTTGCTCTAAAAAATGTGATTTATATTTTACGCTTATTTTCTGTGCTCTTTTTGCTAAAACTTTGAGATATCCTTTGAGAGCCTCTTAGCACTTCAAATTGTATTATTTACTCTGAGTGAGAGTTTTTATCCATCTATAATTTCTATTCTTCTGTATTGAGGGTGAGGTATCCTTCAAGATTTGTAAAGGGGGTGAGGTATCCCTCTAAGGTTTGTGTAAGGGTGAGGTATCCCTGCAGGCTGAGACTTTAGCATAAGGGTAGAGTTTCCCTGTGTGTGAAAAGTGCTCTCTTATGTAAAGGTTGCAAGCACCTATTGAAGCTTGTACATATAGTGAAAAATCTCGAACTGTGTTTTGGGGATCGGACGTAGACCACAAGTGGTTGGTGGTCGAACCAGGATAAATATCGTGCCTCGCTTCTTCTTCTCTTTATCTCTTTATTTTGTGCAATCTTTATTTTACGTAATTTTATATTATTGCACATTTATTTATACAATTTTATATTATTGTACATTTATTTATTTACGCTTCTTAAAGCTTTCTTTCTTCATCTCGCAATTCTTTCTCTTTTATTTAATAGCTTAAATATTTGTATTTATTTTAAGAGCATTTGGTAAAAGTTTTTTAATACCCAATTCACCCCCCTCTTGGGTAATGGTTGCCATGACTAACATAACTGATAATGAAAATAGCATCTAAGAAGAAAGTGAGAACATGCTTTCTAAACCTGCAGCTGATTTGGCTCATAACTTGCTCAAACGAATTCAAGAATTCAACATGCATTCAACAGAAGTAATCAACTAATCATTATCTATACTAATAGATAAAGGGGATTGCCCTCTTTTAGTCTCAAAGTTTTGATTTCCTTTTTTGCCATTTGATTTCACTACACAATTCTAACAATTTAGTGATATGGATAAAATGGTAAACATAAACTCAAGTAACTACCCCATCTCACTTTCCACTACTATAAAATAACTACCCCACTCCACTTTCTACTACTATAATATGCTTTTGCCTTTACTCTTCTTATAACTTCTATAGAAATGAGTGGTTTCAAAGAAAAAGGTTGTTATAAATAAAAAATATGGATTGATAGGCACTAACGTGGCTGTTAACCCACTAGTGTGGTATTATTGATAAATTCATTATTGACTCTTTCACACCAATGCTCATTTTCTCCTTCTTGAATGGCTATCTAGATGGTATGAATGTTTGATATTCTAAATTCACCATTGTTAACCATATGATATTACTTATTCTACCAAATTGAGAAAAGGTAGGAAATTAGTAACAATATCCAAGTCATTGTCAAAAGTAGTTACAATAATTTATACAGTTGGTTCTTTTAGTTATGGTCTGCCCATCTACCGATATGAGCACTGTAGTTCCATTATTATATACTATCATCACTTCAGGGAGTTTTGGTCCCAAATTAAATAAGTTACCCGACCCTGCAATCTCTCTACAACAAAATGCTCCTTCTTTTTATATTCAAGGGTGGCTGGCCATGGGCAAGCTTTGCCTTGCTAACGGGAAGCTTGCAAAGAATTATATATTCCTCTATTTGTACAAGTTGGTCTTGGTCCTGTGAGTTATAGTTGTTTATGGCTCATGGTTTGTTATATGTTGCCTTGCTTCCTAATCGAAATATATTGTGCTTCCAAATACGTTTACAGGAGCTTGAAAAGAGTGAATATGCAGCTCTTCGCAACAACATTGTGGTGATGATGGTATATTTTTGTGTTCGGTACACTACTCTTGTTGATTGGTAAGCCTTGTAAGAGATACTTCATTAAAGTGAAGTTGAATTTGAATTTAAAAGGTATAACAATGTAAAGAAAGTAATCTACTGTTCTTTAATATATGTAAATTGATAAACAAGTAGTGTGTTGTATATATTGGGTAACTTTTACTTTAGGCTGGGGGAGTTTATTTCAATTTTAGTAGTCCAATATTCACATTATGCAGAATATATAAATTGAACAATGTCAAGTAAATATTCTCTTTGCTATTCTAACTTCTTTTTCATGGAAGTTATCAGTTACATTACAAAGATCACGAGGTGTCTCTTTGATCCTTGTGAACTTGTGAGAAGGCAAATGTTCATATTACTCTCTAGATTGTTGCAGGTATTTTTTCCTTGCTTCTATGACTAACCTGCTTCTATTTCACAAGTCACGACAGAGAATTTCAGACTTCATGCCTCATCCTGAAGTGGGATATGACATCACCCAATGTAATTTGGTAACATTTAAGCATTATGTGTCAAAAATCACATGTGTTTAGCTACATACACTTTATTAGGTCACAACTGGGGGTTTAAACCATCATTTACATATTCGGATTGTGTATAGTGTTTATTTTCTTAACACCGCATAAGACATTATATTCCAACTACAATGCACATCACTATCATATGTCTACATTATCAAATAACTACTTCACATAAAAAATTCCTTGAGGAATAGTAATAATATTTATTTATGGATATTACAAGAAACACATTCAATGAACTTGGATACACACACTTCATGTAGATATTCGCTCCAGTCGTGTTCGAAGTTAATTGGTGGTGTTATGTGTTGGATCCGAGAAATAAAAAGTTATATGTGTTAGATTCATTGGGCAGTCACAAGGACACTGAAAAAGCTAGGCTAGATGATTTGACGGTATCACAATCTTATAATGATATTGTAATGATATCGTATTAGTTGTTCTGTATAATTTGACTTTGAACTTTACTTTCAATTTGTAGAAGCTTCGATTTGAAGAAGTTTTGAAGTTACTTAGTCCAAACTTGATGAATCACACTCCTTTAGAGCTAGTGGAGGTTGACTTGCCCCGACAGCGCAACGCGTGAGTATGGTTGCGCTTTTTAAAAAATATTAATTGTTATGTTTAGGCATATGTCTTTGATTTTTCCACTAGTGTTTGCTTGTATGTTATTGAAACAGGGATGGTTGCGAAATATACGTGAACAAGTACATGGAGATATGGGATGGACAGAAAAGTTGTATGTAGATAAGACTATGCCCGATTGGTCTTTGGTGAGGGAGTTGTTTTGATTTTTGATTTAATAATTACCTTCTGTTGGAATTTCTATTTATTCATACTATACTAGTACAGGGAGAAATTATGCAAATTCGATGTGACTTATTATGTGGCTGGGTCTTACATCCGAACAATGAGTGTAGAGAAGAAGTTTTGAGAGTTGCAACTGTTATGAAGTTGTTGTCTTGATTTTGCATTTTGTTCTACATTCTTTATCTTGGCCTCATGTATACTTATGTATACGGGTGTAAAAATGCATGTCAACATATTTACAATTAAACACTGAGTCCAACATCCCTGTATCCCCACCATCTAGTTTCATTTTGTAAGTAACCTATTATAATCTTTACATTATGTGTCAGATGTCCTTATTAACATTGAAATTAGTGTATATATTTTATATTTTGACTTAACTTGTAGGATGATCGTTCATAGCATGGTTGCATTGTTCTTTCCTATGTATTTATTATGCTGTCAATGATTTAATGGATATTTTGAAATTTTGGGCACACCAAAATTGCATTTGTGTGACAAAACCAATTATTGCTATGATAGCTTAGTCCGTCGAATTTATAATATATGTAAGAAATTTTGCTACATTAATTGTGTCAATGTTAAAATGATACATTTTGTAATTGACATTACACGTCTTCACCACAAAAGCATGAAGATTGACCATTTATTTGTAACGAGTTAACCACAAAGTTATACATCTCAATTCCAACTAGTCATGGATTTGTAGCAAGTTTTTCCCTACTCTTGGGAGCACATTTTTGGATTAACCAGAAACACATGTATATTAACTACTCTTTCCCAATTCATTAACCAGTTAGTTTACATTCACCAAGTAATGAGATTCACCACAAACTATGCACATTAGCGATTTATTTGTAATGGGTTAACTACAAAATTACACATATCAACTCCAATTAGTCTTAGATTTCTACCAAGTTTCTCTCCACTCTTGGGAACACATTTTTGGATTAATCAGAAACTCATAGAGATTAACCACTTTTTCATAATATATTAACCAGTTAATTTGTATTCACTAAGTAATGAGATTCACTACAAAACCATGGATATTGACCATTTATTCCTAATGTGTTAACCAGAAAATTACATATCTTAACTCTAACTAGTAATTTATTTGTAACAAGTTTACCTTCATTATTGGGAATTCATTTTTTGATTAACCAGAAACTTATAGAGATTAACCATTTTTTCCTAATGTATTAATTAGTTAATTTGTATTTACCAAGTAATGAGATTCACCACAAAATCATAGATATTGACCATTTATTCCTAACGTGTTAACCAGAAAATTACACATATCAACTCCAACTAGTCTTAGATTTCTAACAAGTTTCCCCCCACTCTTGGGAACACATTTTTGGATTAACCATAAACTAATAAAGATTAACCACATTTTTCTAATGTATTAACTAATTAATTTGCATTCACCAAGTTATGAGATTCATCACAAAATCATGTATATTGACCATTTATTCCTAACGTGTTAACCAAAAAATTACACATCTCAACTCCAACTAGTCTTGGATTTCTAACAAGTTTCCCCCACTCTTGGGAACACATTTTTGGATTTACTAGAAATTGATACAGATTAAACACTTATTTCTAATGTATTAACTAGAAACTGATATACTCGTGGATTCACCAATTAATAAGACTCACCACAACTCAATGGTTTTTGACCATTTACTCCCAAGGTGTTAAAAATAACATCACACATCTCAACTCCAACTAGTCATGGATTTGTAACAAGTTCACCCGCATTATTGGGAACTGATTTTTGTATTCACCAGAAACTGATATAAATTAACCGCTTATATCTAATGTATTAACCAGTTACTCATGGATTCATTAATTCTTGATATTCACCACAAAACCATGGAATTTTGACCATTTACTCCCAATATGTTAAAAACAACATTACACATCTTAACTCCAACTAGTCATGCATTTGTAACAATTTCACTCGCATTATTGAGAACTCATTTTTGAAATCACCAGAAACTAATATAGATTAACCATTTATTTCTAATGTATTAACCATAAACTGATATACTCATGGATTCACCAATTAATAAGACTCACCACAACTCCATGGACATTAATCATTTACTCCCAACGTGTTAAAAACAATATCACACATCTCACCTCCAACTAGTCATGGATTTGTAACAAGTTCACCCATATTATTGGGAACTCATTTTTGTATTCAACAGAAACTGATACAGATTAACACATTGGGAGTAAATGATGAATGTCTATGGTTTTGTGGTGAGTCTCATTGATTAGTGAATCCATTAGTAACTGGTTAATACATTAGAAATAAGTGGTTAATCTATATCAGTTTCTGGTGAATCCAAAAATCAGTTCTCAATAAAGGGGGAAAACTTGTTACAAATCCATGACTAGTTGAAGTTGAGATGTGTAATGTTGTTTTTAACACATTGGGAGTAAATGGTGAAAGTCCATGGTTTTGTGGTGAGTCTTATTAATTAGTGAATCCATGAGTATATCAGTTTCTGGTTAATACATTAGAAATAAGTTATTAATCTATATTAATTTTTGGTGAATACAAAAATGAGTTCCTAATAATAGGATGAACTTGTTACAAATCCATGATTGAATGTAGTTGAGATATGTGATGTTATTTTTAACACGTTATGAGTAAATGGTTAATGTCCATAGAGTTGTGGTGAGTCTTATTAATTGGTGAATCCATGAGTGTATTAGTTTCTGGTTAATACATTAGAAATAAGTGGTTAATCTATATCAATTTTTGGTGAATACAAAAATGAGTTCCCAATAATGCAGGTGAACTTGTTATAAATCCATGACTAGTTGGAGTTGAGATGTGTAATGTTGTTTTTAACACATTAGGAGTAAATGGTCAGAATACCATGGTTTTATGGTGAATATCAAGAATTGGTGAATCCATGAGTAACTGGTTAATACATTATATATAAGTGGTTAATTTATATCAGTTTCTGGTGAATACAAAAATCAGTTCCCAATGATGCGGGTGAACTTGTTACAAATCCATGACTAGTTGGAGTTGAGATGTGAGATGTTATTTTTAAAATATTGGGAGTAAATGGTGAATGTTCATGATTTTTTGGTAAGTCTCATTAATTAGTGAATCCATAAGTAACTGGTTAATACATTAGAAATAAGTGGTTAATCTATATCAGTTTCTACAGAATCCAAAAATTAGTTCTCAATAATGGGGGAAAACTTGTTAGAAATCCATGACTAGTTGGAGTTGAGATGTGTAATGTTGTTTTTAACACCTTGGGAGTAAATGGTCAGAATACCATGATTTTTGTGGTGAATCTAATTACTTGGTGAGTTCAATATAACTAGTTAATATAGTAGGAAAAAGTGGTTAAAATCTACCAGTTTCTGGTTAATTTAAAAATCAATTCTCAATAGTAGGGGTAAACTAATTACAAATGAAATACTAGTTAGAGTTGAAATGTGTAATTTTGTGGCTAACACGTTATGAATAATTTGTCAATGTCCATGGAGTTGTGGTGAAACTCATTACTTGGTGAATGCAAATTAACTAGTTAATACATTAGGAAATAGTGGTTAATATCTATGAGTTTCTGGTTAATTCAAAAATCAGTTCCCAATGGTGGTGGTAAACCAGATATTTATTTTAACATCAATTATTTTTAAGACTACAGGTAAAAATACATAAAGAAAGTATATACATAAAAATACTCCTCAATTACAAAAAAGCCTTTTATCGCTTATGTATCACAGTATATATCCATATACATCATCAATATTGTGGCATTACAATAATACATTCCCACTATCCACCCTCAAAAAATATATACATCTTCCTCCTCTATGTGTAATTACATGCATTCTATACACATTACAAGCTCCTTATAAATAACTACAGCATAGAAACAATCCACTTAAAAAGACAAAAAAATTACTTAAGTGGGTTCCTGGTGATACATTAAGATCTATTTTCATGGTTGCCACAAAAAATGTTGTAGACCAAATCACAGTGTGAGTGCACTTTCACCAATTTGCACATAAGCCATTGTCAGCAGACTTTGCCCATATAAAAAATGAAGAAGGCACTGTGCACTCATTATGCTCTATACCAAAAAAAGGAAATCAGCTTGCAAAATAATAGTGGATTGGATTAGTGCTAAAGTATACCTTTGAAGCATGTACATAGCGCTACCCTATATAATTTATACAAATTCAAACTTGTACTATGTCACTGATTCCCACAATGATACACAATATATTCTGAAATTTTAACACAATATATTACCACTTCTCAGCTTTCAAATGAGACCAATCTCATGTCATTAGGAGTCCTATAACTCAAATGATACGCCATTTAGTGCAGACTGTTTAGAATATAACAACACATTCTACATAAATTTTTCTTTTGCACTTTTCTCTAGCAGAGTAATTTTATTTCTTTAGTGACTAATGAATTGTACCTAACTCATTGCCTTAGCTTTCTATCCTTGATTTGCTCTAGGACATGTTATCCTTTATGTTACCAGTTTAGTCTACATTATTTGTTCTTCAGGAGTAATTAACTAAGGAAATAAATAAACAATCAACCATCACAAAGTGCTTAGAATTACCTATTTCCTTGGCTTGGGTACAACAACACCTGAGCTAAAGTAGCCATCCCAAACTTCACATGCATGCCAAGTAGTTTCATCTAGGTCACTCACATCCCTCTGTATGATTCGCGGTATGTCTAATAACCAACTTTATAATCACCTTGTTACATATGACATTTGATGGCATTAAAACACATAACTCCTCATGTAGGAATCGTAGTGATTTCAGGTCAAAGGATCACAAACACCATTGTCATTATGAGAATCGCTTATGACACTTACGTAACGATCCATGTAGCGTTCTCATGGTGGGTCAATCCAGTACATCATTACTCTAATATGTACCCATGTGAAGACTTGATATCTCATATCCATGACCCGTGAGATGTGGTCATCAGTCTATGCATATACTAGTCTCAATGTATTATTATTGTCCTAATTAACAATAATACTTGACTAGGGACATTTAAGAATAGTGTTGTAACCAAAAGGATCTCACAATCAAGTCATTCACTTGATGTCCTATGACATCAAACTTACTATTCTAAGGACTTTATTATGTTTATAAAAAAAACACAATAAATGAAATGCCTCATATATTAAAATAAGCATAATAGAATGTATGTAAATACAAAAAAAGTATCGGCCTCTAGGGCATACACCAACAATCTCCCACTTGCACTAGAGCCAATCAAGCATATGTCTAATGCCTAAAGACCTAGTGTGACCCTCATGCTTCTGTTGTGCAAAAGGCTTCGTCAGTGGATCAACAATGTTATCATCTGTTGGTACTCTGCATATTTTCACATATCCTCTATCGATGATTTCTCGAATGAGAAGAAAGCGCCTAAGTATATGTTTGGATCACTGGTGAGATCTAAGCTCCTTAACTTGTGCAATGGCTCCATTATTATCACAATAGAGGTCCACTGGGTCCACAATGCTAGGAATAACGCCAAGTTTAGTAATGAACTTCCTGATCCAAACGGCCTCCTTTGCTGCATTGGAGGCAGCAATATACTCAGCCTCTATGGTAGAATCGGCGACTGTCTCTTGCTTTGAACTCTTCCAGCTCACAGCCCCATCATTTAGGCAAAAAACATAATCTGATTACGATCTGGAGTCATCCTTATCGGTTTGGAAGCTAGCATCAGTGTAACCTTTTACAACTAGCTCTTCCTCACCTCCATATACCAAGAACGAATCCTTAGTCATTCTTAAGTACTTAAGAATGTTCTTGATAGCAGTCCAGTGACTTTCACCAGGATCAGACTAGTACCTACTCGTCATGCTCAAAGCATACGAGATGTCTGGTCGAGTATATAATATGGCATACATGATAGATCCAATTGCAGATGCATATGGAATCTTGCTCATGCGATCCCTCTCATCCTGGGTGGAAGGGGATTGAGCCTTAGATAGGCTTACACCATGTGACATAGGCAAGAGTCTTTTCTTGGATTCATGCATGTTAAATCGTCTTAACACTTTGTCTATGTATGTACTCTGACTTAGGCCAAGTAGTCTCGGTGATCTATCTCTATAGATCCTGATACCTAATACATAGGTGGCTTCGCCCAAGTCCTTCATAAAGAAGCAGTTCCCTAACCAAGTCTTTACGGACTGTAGGGTAGGGATGTCATTTCCAATAAGTATTATGTCATCTACATTCAATACCAGAAAGACAATAGTGCTCCCACTAACCTTCTTGTAGACACAAGATTCTTCTTCATTCTTGATGAAACCAAACTATTTTATTGTATCATCAAAATGAAAATTCTAGCTTCTGGAAGCTTGCTTCAATCCATAAATAGATCGTTGCAACTTGCATACTTTTCTAGCATCCTCTAGAGTGGCAAAACCCTTAGGTTGTGTCATGTACACATCCTCCAAAAGATTTCCATTAAGGAAAGCAGTTTTGATATCCATTTGCCAGATTTCATAATCATGGTAAGTTGCAATAGCAAGGAAGATCAGAACAGATTTAAGCATCGCAACTGGGGAAAAAGTTTTATCATAGTCTACACCATGAATTTATTTGAAACATTTAGCCACCAATCGCGCCTTAAAGGTATGCACATTACCATCCATGTCGGTTTTCTTCTTGAAAACCCACTTGCACCCAATGGGTTTTACCCCTTCAGGTGGGTTAACCAAGGTCCATACCTGGTTGGCATACATGGAATCCATTTCAGATCTCATGGCCTCAAGTCATTTCTCAGATTCTGGGTCAATAATGACTTCCTGGTAAGTCACAGGCTCATCTTGATCCATGAGCAATACATCACCTTGCTGGGTCATGAGAAATCTATATCTCTCTGGTTGATGACGTATCCTGTTAGACCTACGCAGGTTTTGTGCTACTAGAGCAGGTTATTGTTCCACAACATTTTATGGAGGCTGCTCTATTTCCACTATTGGTTCATTGCTAGTTTGTGAAACTTGAACTTCTTCAAGTTCTACTTTTCTCCCCCTGGTTCCTTTGGAGATAAACTCCCTTTCTAGAAACGCAGTTGTCCGTGCGACAAACACTTTGCCCTCGGTAGGATTATAGCAAAAGTATCCCTTGGTTTCCTTTGGATACCCCACAAAGAAGCATTTATCTGATTTAGGTCCAAGCTTATCAGAAACTTGATGCTTCACATAAGCTTCGCAGCCCCAAATCTTCAAGAAAGACATACTAGGCCGTCTCCCAGTCCATATCTTATATGGTGTCTTTTGAACCATCTTAGATGGAACACGGTTAAGTGTGAAAGTTACTATTGACATAACATGTCCCCAGAAAGAGCCTGGAAGGTCTGCATGACTCATCATGGATCGAACCATGTCCAATAAGGTCCGGTTCCTTCTTTCAGAGACACCATTCCATTGTGGTGTTCCTGGTGGAGTGAGTTGAGATATTATCCCACACACTTTCAGATGATCATCAAACTGTTGGCTTAAGTATTCTCCTCCTCAATCTGATCGAAGGATTTTAATCTCTTGCCAAGTTGGTTTTGTACTTCATTCTTGAACTCTTTGAACTTTTCAAAGGATTCTGATTTGTGCTTCATAAGATATACAAATCCATATCTACTGAAATCATCAGTAAATCTAATGAAGTATTGAAAACCGCCCCTAGCGAGTGTGTTTAGTGGCCCACATACACACACTATGTATAAGGCCTAAAAGATCACTAGCCCTTTCACCTTGTCCAGTGAATGGGGCCTTTGTCATCTTCCCCAATAAACAAGATTCACATGTCTCATATGATTCGAAATCAAATGAGTCCAAGAATCCATCTTTATGGAGTTTGGAGATGCGTTTCTCATTTATGTGGCCCAAACAACAATGCTAGAGAAAAGTTGGGTTCAGATCATTTGATTTAAACCTCTTTGTATTTATGTTATAGACAGGCGTTTCGAGATCAAGGACATAAAGTCCATTACTCAATTATGCACTACCATTAAAAATATCATTCGTATAAATAGAACAACACTTGTCCTTTATAATAAAAGAAAAACCTTTCTTGTCCAAACAAGAAACAGAAATGATATTCCTGCTAATAGCAGGCACAAAATAGCAGTTCTCTAACTCTATTACAAGCCCAGTGGGCAAAGATAATAAATAAGTCCCTACAGCTAATGCAACAACCTTTGCTCCATTTCCCACTCGTAGGTCGACTTCGTCCTTCATCAATGGTCTACTGCTCTTTAGATCCTGTACATTTACACAAATGTGAGATCCACATCCAATATCTAATACCCATGATGTAGAAGTAGATAAATTGACTTCAATAACAAAAATACCTGAAGTGGAAGTCTCACTTACCTTCTTCTTTTTTAGCTCCTCCAGGAACTTAGCACAGTTCCTCTTCCAATGTCCGGTCTTACCACAATGGAAGCATGTACCTTCCTTAGCTACTCCACCCACTGGTTTCAAGCCAGAAGTGCTGGACTTGGACTTATCATTACCATTGCCCTTCCAGTTGTCCTTGGGCTTTTTCTGCTGTTTCTTGCCCTTATTCTTTTGGACCATCATTATGGCCTTCCCTTTGCCTTTGTTAATGTTCTGCTCAGCAATTCTCAACATGCCTAGCAGCTCTGGTAGTGATTTGTCAATCTTATTCATGTTGTAGTTCATGACAAATTGACTAAAACTTTCTGGCAACGATTGCAGGACTAAGTCAGTGGCCAACTCTTGGCCCAAAGGAAAACCAAGTCTCTCTAGGTTTTCAATGTTCCCAATCATCTTGAGTACATAAGCACCAACAGGGCTTCCTTCTACCAGCTTGCACTGAAACAGTGCTTTAGAGAGCTCGAATCTCTCATGTCTGGCCTGCTCTTGATAGAGCTTCTTAAAGTGTACAATCATATTGTATGCATCCATGTTCTCATGTTGCTTTTAGAGCTCAGAGTTCATGGTGGCTAGCATTAGACATTCGATGTCCAAGGCATCATCTTGATGCTTCTTATAAACATCTCTTTTAGTTCTACGGGCATTAGCAGCAGGTGGCTCAGGAATAGGCTGTTCTAAAACATATAGCTTTTTCTCTTGCTTAAGGACAATCCTCAAATTCCTGTACCAGTCTAGAAAATTCGTTCCAGACAACTTGTCCTTCTCAAGGATGGATCGCAATGATAAAGTACTCGATGAGTTTGTTGCCATGGTAATCTATTAACAGAAATATGCAAAATATAAGTATCATGTCATAACATATTTAATGAGGTCTTTTAATTAAATATGCCTCCCACTATTTTATTCAAGTCAATGACCCTCAGCATTGACTCAGAAAATCCCATCGTAAGATTTCCTAGTGGGCCAAGATCCATATTTTACCTAGTTTTGAGTCAGCTTTGGCTAATCACCCAAAATTCAATTTTTTAGGTAGGAAACACTTTCCAATTACATCACATGTAACTCTTGGATAGTTAGGTGAATAACACTTATTCAAATCCATCTAATGGACCAAAGCCCAACTTCATGCCTCTAAGCCTTCAATCCTATTAAAATGGCCTAGTTAAGTCAGACCCAATGGTTGGCAGTTGGATATTACCTTTATCCCATCGCGTCTTACTAATATAAATAAAGGCATCCTGCTTTGGCAGACCTGCACTTGATCGATACTAGTCTTGATGAGTGCCACACATTGGAAGGCATCATATAATGACTTAATATTTGCTTTGAGGGAATTTTTTTATATTATTATTATTAGATCTTACCATTTATTAAATTGTTTATCATACCATAAACATTATCCATGCATCTCATATATAAAAGGCATATAATAAAAGTGACATGGTTATGGCCCTTAAGAGAGTAGCATAAAGAAAGCCAGCTTCACCAACCTCCCGCCAACGTTCTCACTTGATGCTGTCTTCTTGTCTCCACATCATAATTATATTATATAGAAACCTCTTTTACATTCGAGGGGAGTTAGGTGAGAAGAGAATGTACAATCAGAATGTAGAGAGAAAGGCACAACACACAGGTCATATTTATTAAAACCAAAAAGCATAAAAGGAGAACTAAGACCATAACCATGCACTATGTATCACAAAGAACATACAAACTCAAAACAATAATACATTATTATTTTCACGAGTCATAAAATTGGATATAAAATATCGCGCTTTCAAAAAACACACTACGCAGAGGTAGCACGGGAGTCAAAAAACACACTAATTCAGTTGTAACAATTTGATGATTGATTAATAGAAAGTGTAACCAGAACAGTTCAACCCTTCAATATATCATGTCATTTTATTCTGTTTATTGTCGTAAAATTACTTTATTTTTATTGGCGAACCAAAATTAGTTCCAACAACACCAAGTATTCATTTTTTGAAAGCAAACATCCAATAATGATGAGTCACAATAAAATTAAACTGTAATATCGAAAAACATGGTTTAAATTCTTTAGTTACCACTTTAAAAAAAGTTCTATTTAACTCTCGGTTCAAAAAATTAGTCTTATAACAATATTTATAAAATATTTTAGTCAAAAGACAAAAAAAAAAATTAAAAGCAAACAATTTTTTTTTTGGTATAATAAAGTAAACGATATAGAAACATAAAGGTAACGATTTTCCAACTACTTGCCTTCTAATAATTTGTTGTCAGTGCCCTACAATTCTGAGTAGATGGGAAGTATTTCGGTGATAACCTTACAAATGTAAGGGTTTCTTCATGGCAATCAATCTATTATTGACAACCCAGAAAAAGAAGCAAAAAAGATTAAAAATGAGAACTTTCATGCATAACCTACAACAGTTTTGACCTGAAATTTTAACCATAAAAAAATGAGATGACATGACCAAAGATAATGTTTTCCTATATTTTGCAAAAACCGAATTGAATAATATGAAGAGAGCGAAGATAACCGTCAAGCATTCAGTTTACCATTGCCACGATAAATAAACTTTGCAGATAATAACTTAGACAAACTAAAATTAAATACAATATCAGGATTGTGCATAAAACATCCCACTAGAAGCTCATTCCCCACAGCAAAATTGTGTCTAAGCTGAAGGGAAATGGTTCTACAATAACCAATTACAGTAAATGCATTCGTTCCACATAAGAGTGGAGCAACCATTGACTAAGAGGCTCCCCACATCCCACGAAACAACCTGAATTGCCATTTTCAGTGAAAAATGGGAAACTGAAAATATGGAGCAGTTCATGCACTGCCTGTCTCACCAGAGAAGAACCTGTCACCCTGCTCCTACGACCCCATCCAGTGACAATATCTATCCGGCTAGGGCCAACCCCAGATATCAGCATCTGTCTGCGAAACCAAGCAAGTGTCCTAGACAATGCTGTTACAGCAGTTCCATCAGACATAACATGAAGATTTATAAGCCAATAACAAGAACTTTTCTCCTTGACAGCATCTGGATACACATTTCTTTGCGCAGCCACCTCCCAAACCGAACCAGCCTCCTCCTTGAGCCCAGATTTGTGAAGAAAATCCACCACTGCATCAACAAGCCCTCTTTTGCCCTCTCTATCCTCGGAATGCATAAGGTCCAAGAATTTGCTTGCATGATCCCGCACATTTTGACCATCAGGTCCCGCTGCTGGCATGGACAGTAAAAATGCATGTGCAGGATGGCCAGTAATTGCCATAAGCTCACAACAAAAACCCATATCATATGGTGATTGTGCCTCTGTACAACAACTGAGGAGTAAAGTATAAGTCTGCAAAGAAGGGGTTAGACCAAGAGCCACCATGCTTTGGAGAAGATTATATGCATCTGGCAGCCGATGGACCCTGAGGAATGCACTGAGAAGGGAATTGCATGTTGGTACATTTGGAAGCAAACCAGCACTCAGCATTACCTGATACCATTCCCGAGCCTTCTCAACATTACCAGCCTTTCCCCACAGGTCTACTAGAAGACCATAAACAGGTTCATCCGGCACCCAATTCTTCCGTTTCATCTCAACAAAAACTGCTTCTACTTCCTCAAGATACCCACAGTGGCCAAGCACCTCCATTACTATGCTGTAAGTAACTTTGTCGGGTTCAAATCCCACATTCTGCATGTCACGATATAGTTTCAATGCTGTCTGATAGTTCCTTGCTTTAGCTTGCAAAGCAATCATGATATTGTAGGTGACTAGATTAGGTACACAACCTTGATCAACCATCTCACAAAATAGCCTATGGGCAGCAGCTAAATTACCAGATTTTCCAAGGCAGTTGATTATCACACTGTAAGTAAATGTGTCAGGAGAAAGGCCAACTTCTTGCATTTTTTCATACATAGACATGGCAACATCAAGAAATCCAGCTTTTGCATGGATATCAATGAGTGTGCAGTAAGTGACACGATCAGGCTCACATCCTGCCTCCTGCATTTGATTGAACACATTCAGCGCTTCCTTCAGGTAGTTTGCTCGGCCATAGCTGTGAATCAAACGATTATAAGTTACAACATTAGGCTGGCATCCATCATTGACCATCTGCTCTAGCAATTTGTTTATTGCACCAAACTGTTTTGCACGGCCCAGGATACCAACCATGGTGGTGTAGGTATGTCCATCGTGACGGAAGCCCGGTTGTCGCTTTAACCAGTAAAAAAAGCTCAGAGCAACTGAATGGTCTTGAAGTTGCTTCAGGATTTGGTTAGCTTGATATGCATCCACTGTAAAATTCAGGTTATGAAGAGCCTTCTCCGTAGCAGGACCCCCCTTTAACTGTCGCAGTATATCTGAAACCACTTCCACAACACGTCCTGTGTTTGTAAAATGCCTGTTCGTTGGAGCAGTTCCTGCTGACATTTTCAGGTCCCTGGGGCATTTATTGAAACTTTCCTTGAATGATCCCAACATCTGTGGATTTGAAGATTGCATGTTGGAACCAAAATTTGTCACAAAGCGGTTTGAATGAGTTCTTGTTCTCTGTGGCACGGCTCTGCGGTCATGATTATTTAAAGGAATATTTGGAGTCACCCCTGACTTCTCTGTCCCTGAAGAAGCAACATGCTTAAAGCCTTCAGCTAAATTCGATTTATCACCTTTTCCCTTTGCACCATGATAATTACTTGTATGGTTTGACGGCCCTGGATGAGTAGAAACAGTTGGTTTTGGATGAACACTTGTAAAGTTCTCCTTTCTAATTTGTTTCACATTTGAAGATCTGATGTTGGGTAGGGTCCTGGCAGGATCAACCATACAATTTTTAGAGTAGCTTAGTATTCCCATCCCATCTGATAAAGGAAGCTTATAATTAACTAAATCGGAAAGAAAATTGACAGCTGCAATACCGGCCCTGTAAAACTGGTCAGCATTAAGAGGAGATGAGTGTGTAACATGGTTTTGAACACCATCAACAACACAAGCATATGTTACAGAATCTGATTTACTTGATGGGCATGGAGTAGACCTAGCTTCTTGTACACAACCAGATCGATCAACAACATCAGCCTTGTGGGAAGCTGGCCCATTTACTGAGTTTCCTGAAACCAAGGTTCCTTCTACTTCAGATGTAGTTTTAGATGCTAAGGAGGATGGCTTCTGCGCATGTAAAACTTCATTTTTTCTCTGCTGTCTTCTTGACACACATGTTTCATCCTCTGGGCAAGTGCATGAATTGCCATCTGCTGCGTTACATCGTGAACCACTAAGGAAAAAACTCCTAGCACTGCTTGAAAGCGTACCGATCTGCTTCGCTCGTAACATATTCTGCAAATAAAGTCGAATAGCTCATAATCGTGAAACTCTAACACAAAAATGAAAGAGGTAGGCATCAGCAGAAAGAGGCCAATTTTCGATGAACTTTCTACACACGACAAACTCATCATGGCTGCAAACAAACAACATATCAACCACTGCAGAATGCAAACGCAGGCACCAGCCCAACCCAAAATCTTGAAACTAATATTTTTTTGACCTTATAGTCTTCCACCATCAGCTATAAAGTTCTATTTGGATAAAAGAGCAGTGTCACAAACCAAAGCACCAACACTGCTGACCTCACCAAGCTAAGACAAACTCTAAGCATGCAAACATTATAATCATCCATAAAGACCATAACCAGGCCCAAAAAAAACCTACTTGCCAATGTTTTTAAGATTCAAAAGTAAATCTGTTATTTAGAAACATCCAAATTCCAAAATACGAAACAGCCGATGCATCAGTGCAGCTTGTTTGACAGCTTCAAATCTCCTTTATCCAGTATCTCCATAAGACTTGCTTCTCTCCCTGTCCGTTAAAAGTCCACCTAGAGCCGGATTATATTGACAGGGGTCTTATTCCATGTCAGACTCACATTAAGAACAGCACAACCAAAATAATTATAATAAAACCAAAACGGGGCAGGAAGCTGACTCCAATTATTCAAAATTCAAATAGAACACTCAGCAAACCGAAAGTTCTTGAATAGCTAGCAAAAATGAAAGGACTGAGCCAAAAAATGGTATGTCCAAACAGCAATCCCCCAAATAACAAAGATATAGGTAACAATACATCAAAAGTAATTAAATTTCCATAAACCTTTAATCTATTGATAATTTTGATAGACTACTTACTTTCTAGACCACCAAACAGCAAACGACAGAGAGAATACCGTAATGCTACTAACTCTGAGACTGATACTTTTGCTGCATATATGTACACTGGAAAAGTGGAAAGTCTCAATTTTTGCACCGTACACACATCCAATGACTACCCCAGAAACGAATGGTGGTCTAAAAACACCGAACACAGAAGTGCTAGTAATTTCATGATTGACCCGTTAAACCAATGTAGCTCGTGAAGTAAAGATGGCCCTTAAACATGAATAGGAATCAAGAGAGGTACCTGCATCGTTCAGCAGTTTTGTGGAACCATAAAGGGCTGGGCACCTGAGGAAGAGAGAGAGAGAGAGGGGAGCAGAGGGGAAGGTGGCGGCTCCTTTCTGTGTGGCGTCAAAGGGCGAGACTTTTCCAAGCAATTAGGGAGAGAAGCAATATATGAGGTGAGCCCTGACATCACTCGCCTTCTTCTCCCGTTTCAATTTAATAATAGTATTATTTTTTTGTCACAATAAAAAAAAATATTATTATTATTAAATAGAAGTGCCTTGTGGCACGCGTGACCCGATAATTTTATTAGACCAATCTTTTTTTAAAATTTGGATCTAACTTTATTAAAGCTCAATTAGTGATTATGTGCATGTTTATTTCATATTAACTTAATTTTTTTGAAAAAATTGTTATAATAGTATTTAATTATGTTTGATAAAATTAATTTTAATTTTTACACAAAATTTAATACAAAATAAAAGTATTTTTAAAGCTAATTTTTATAATATTAAAAATTAAGTGTATGTTTGGAAAAATTATAAAAATTTGATTATCTTAATAATCGATTATTGTATAAAAGTTTTTGTTATAATCAATTATAATCAAATTATTTTTATGTTTAGATACATTAAATAAAAAGTGATTTTAAACTAATTTGATTCATTTGGATAGTATAAAAAAGAATCATTTTTATGCATTAAATTATTAAAATAAGTATAAAATGATTAAAAAATTATTTAATTAAGGACAAAATAATATTTACATATCAAAGTGTAAGGAATAATTTATAAGTTACAATCATAAGTTTCAATATTCAGCATTATGAAAATTAGTTTCAAAAAACTTTTATTTTTACATTGAATTTCGTGCAAAAGTTGAAGTTAATTTTGCTAAACATGTTATAATACTGTGTAAACAGCTTTTTAAAAAAAAACTATTTACACAGTGAAAAAATTCATATCAAACACACACTAAAGCTTATGATTCTAACTTATAGATTATTATTTACACTTTTATATATAAATACCATTTTATCCTCAATCAAATAACTTTTTTAATCATTCTATACCTATTTTAGTAATTTAATATATAAAAGCTATTATTTTTTATATCATCCAAATGATCAGTTAGTTTATAATCGCTTTTAAATTAATATATCCAAACATAAAAATGATTTGATTATAATCAATTATAACAAAAAGCTTTTATACAATAATCAATTACTAAGCATAATCAAATTTTCGTAACTTTCCCAAACACACACTAAGTCATAATCAAATTGATATGATATTTAGATAAAATGTTAAAATTAAAAGATATTTTATAATATATGTTTTGAAATAAAATATATCAATATAAATTATTATTATGTTATGTAAATATAAGCCAATAAAATTTATAATTTATTACTAATTTTCAAAAAATAATAAGTTTTAAAATATTATGTAACGTTATGTTGGATTGAACCAACTTGAAGTGTGGCTTGAATTTGATCTAAAAAACACATCGAGTCTATTTTCAAGAACTCAACATGGTCCTATTAGCTTCGGGCCAAACCGAGTTATCAGGTTAAGTTGGGTCATGAGTACTCCTAACTCACCCCAACTCTTTGCAAGTTAGGTGAAAATAGAGATAGTTGAGTTGACCTGTCATTGAAATATGGGTTAGGAAGAAAGTTGACAAGTCAACCCGTCTAAAATTATAAAATAAAAAATGATGGGTTGGTGAGTTAAATGGGTCAACCCTGCTTAAAATTGAACAAAAAGGGCGAGTTAGATTGACTTACTTAACCTGTCACAAAAATTTGACCAAAAAAAGGTGACCCGACGGGTCAACTTGCCCCACCCCACCACATAGGAGTGTTTATGAGACAGGTATGGCTTGACCCAAACCCGATCCATTATTTTGATTAGACCATTTTTTAGACTCAAATTTGACCCGACCATGACTCGATTGATCGGGCTGAAATTGTGCCAACCCGATATGTAGTAATGTACACAATTGAACATTATGCATAACTAAGTCAAAAAATTATAGAAGTAGGAAACTAAAACTAAGGTATATTTTACAATATATATTTCAAAACAAATAATATCAATCTAAATATATTATCATGTTATGCAAAAGTTATTAATTTAAGTAAAAAAATCTTATTATTTACAACTAATTGTAAAAAAAAGTATAAATTTTAAAATAATGTGGGATATCAGGCTGAGTTGAGACAACTCGATGTAGAACTTGAACTTGAACCTAATCTGAAAATACATCTGGTCTAAATTCTAGAACTTGAACCTGTCCTAATCAGTTTTGGACTAAGACATGTTATTCGGACGAGCTGGGTCTTGAACACCCATACTACCACAATCCACAAGTTATACAGGGTGGGTTATTTTAACCGATTTAAAAATACGAGTTACAAAACACATCACAATTTACCATTTTTGACAGGTTAAACAGGTTGACCTATCTAGTCTAACCTATTCTGTCATATTTTTCTATAAGCACTTACCTTATGTTTTGTGCCTAGAATAATACTAAAAATACAAGTTACAAAATGTAACCCAACTTACCATTTTTTAACGGGTTAAATAAGTTAATCAGTTGAGTCTCATTCGTTTTGCTATCTTTATTTCTAATACTTACCTTATATTTAGTACATGGTATAATTTTATATGAAATAAAATAAAATTATTACTTTAAAATTGGCATGTCAATGCCTGTGGCACACACATGACCATTAGAAAGGTGGTAAGCAATTAAGTCAAGCTTAATGCATGGAAAGATAGTTTTATATTTTTATGAAATAATAATAAAATTATTACTTTAAAAGAAACTCGTGTCAAAGCCTTGTGACACTCGCTTGACAATTAGAAAGTTCATAAGTAAGCACTTATGTCAAATTTGGAACACTCAATGTTAATTTTATATTTTTATAAAATAAAAATAAAATTTTATTTTAAATAAATTGGTCTGGACACCAAATGACCATAATAAAAAAATATTTATAAACACTTACGTCACATTTAATACACGGAATGATAATTTTATATTTTTATATAATAAAAATAAAATTGGAATATAATGAGAATAGAGTTAGTTTGAATCGAAAAATTATTTTTAATCCACAGTTTCATAGTGTTCCAAGTGAAATAACGTTTCAAGCAATTTGGTTGGTACATAGAGTAATGTGAAATATAATCATTCAGATAAAAAAATGTGAAATATAATCAAAGTTAATTTAAATGATATAAATATCTCTCATAAATATAATGAAAACGTTAACTTTTTCTTATGTATAATGTTTAAGGTTAAATTTTTATAGCTTGATAACTAAAAGTGTTTTCGTTAAAAATAAGCAAACATTATTTTATTTATAAGAAAAAATTGAATCGTGTAAAAATTTTAGATAAGATATTTTTTTATTTTTTATAAACCTTTGCGAAATTTTATATTATAATTGTGTAGCTCAAATAGATATATTAACCTTACCAAATATGAAGGTATGGGTTCGATTCCCAACTCCCGAAACTAATAAAGCCAGTCCTCCTACTATCTATGTTAAACTGAAAATAAAAAAACAAATTGTATTTCATTATAATTATATTTTAATTTTTTTTCTTACATATTTGTATAATTTTTATTTTTTAATACTTATAAATAATATTTAAAATTAATTACAATACATCAGTTAAAAATAATAATAATTGCAATACATGAATGATAGGCTATGTAAGCTAAAAATAAAACTAGAATTAGTAAATTATATTTAATTATAGGTAATAATTGTCATTCTATAAAATTAATGAAGATTTGCCTTAAAAATAAATAAATTTCATTCCATGTAGTATGGAGTTACCAACTCCATCTTTCTACTCACATTTGATACATAGAATGGTGATTCCATGAAATATGAATGAAATTGAAATTGACTAGAATGAAATGGCCACTTTGAATCCATTCAAACTATATTTTAATCTTTTTCTTACATATTTGCATAATTTTTATTTTTTAATATTTATAAATAATATTCAAAATTAATTACAATACATAAGTTAAAAACAATAATAATTACAATACATGAATGATAGGTTACGGTAGGCTAAACATAAAACTATAATTAGTAAATTATATTTAACTATTATTTTCATAATTCATTACATAAAATGATAAAAAATTCATAGCCTTCCACCATTACAATTTTTTTTTTCAAAATAAATTTTAATACTTAAAAATGTTCAACACATTTCCACAATGAAATAATCTTATTTCTTTGTGCACGGAGATAGAGCTCATTGACAATTATATATACTTGTTGTTTTTATAAATACTTTTCAAGATAAATAACTTTAGTAAACCTACAATTTTTATTTTCTTATTAACTATGGATATTTCTTCCTACATTATACATATATATATATATATATATATATATATATAATCAAGATATTCGTGAACTTTTAATGTTGAGTTCATAAAACTTGAACTTATCTCATTTATATAATTGAGTCTACATAAAAATTTAATCAGTTTGTTTAAAAATATTAAAGCTTAGGCTCGGCTCGTTTATGTCTCTATTATTTTCTTTCTTTTTATCAAATTTCTCTTAAAATATTTTTTATTTTTTTTATTAATCTAACAATTAATAAACATCTTTATAGCATAAGATGAATTAAAAATAGAAATAAAGACATTTTTATTTTCATAATTCATTACATAAAATAATAAAAAATTCATAGCCTTCCACCAATACAATTTTTTTTAAATAAGCTTTAATACTTAAAAATGTTCAACATATTTCTACAATGAAATAATCTTATTTCTTTGTGCACAGAGATAGAGCTTGTTGACAATTATATATACTTGTTGTTTTTATAAATACTTTTTAAGATAAATAACTTTATTAAACCTACAATTTTTATTTTCTTATTAACTATGAATATTTCTTCCTACATTTTATATATATATATATATATATATATATATATCGGAGGTGTTCATGAGCTTTTAATGTTGAGTTTATAAAACTTGAACTTGACTCATTTATATAATCGAGCCTACATAAAAACTTAGACTTGTTTATTTGATTAAACAAACCAGTCTTATCGAATATTTAATGAACTAAATTCGAATATTTTATGAATAGTTTAACTCATATACATTCTTAACTTAAGGATAGTGTTTCATACACATCATATAGAATCAAATCACCTCACATTTATATGAGATAATAGTATCAGACTAGGGTTGTATGAAAAAAGAAATGAGATTGGTTGCAATCGGACAATGAACTATACAAATATAAAGTTATGTGTATGTAAGTGTGTGTTTACTATTATTCCAACTTAAATAAAAAGGATTTTAAAATCAAATGATCAATACTTAATTTAAAATTTTTCAAACAAAAAAAATATTTACACATTAAATTAATTTCCAAATTTAGTAATTCTAAATGCGGACTAAACTTATTTTTCCTTTAAAAAAAATTATCATTATCTATCTGAAAACAACATGACGTGGACTAATTGGGCTGACATGACCAAGTAAAAGAATTTGCTTCTTGCTCAAGCAAATGTCTTTCGTCTGTTTTAGAAATTATTGGGTCATTATTGTATTAACAATTAAATTTAAATATATAATTATAGTATTTATTATTTATTCTGATTTGGCCAAGTTTATTATAAGAAATGGCTTTGAGTGATAAGAAAAATTGAAATCAGCAGTAGAAGGATGCCGGTGAAGAATATTTTTATAAATTCTCTAATTCTAATATAGATGGTTGACTTTTAATTGAATTGATAAAGTAGATTAGTCAAATGCATGTAAACTGATTTAGATATCACTTGATTGCAATATAAGAAAATATTAGTAAATACATTAATTTTATAAGATTTGTAACTCTATTGAAACATAATTTAATCCTAAATTGTAAATTTTAATGTGATTTTTTTATTTAGGGTATCCCCGTAGACATTATTATTATATTAACAATTTGGGTACCGCCACAACTACAATGCCTTCCCAACAGTTGCTTTCTCCAGGGTTTGATCGTTCTTTTAAAAGTGTGTCACTTACCATTATGCTCAACCTTTATTGGTTGATTTTTACATTTTTTTTACAAAGTTTCTCTAATTACTTTGGATGTGAGAGTAATTCTCGTTTAAGGTAATGATGGTGTCCTTCCTTATAAATGCTTCAAATCGAGTTGGGCTGCATTTTAAATAGGTTACTAAAATACCAATTCGGGCCTGACTCGCATTAGCCCAGAGGCCAATTACTTTCTTTTTTTTTTTTTTTTTTTTGCCTTTTTCTTTTCTTTTCTTTTATATTTTGTTTTGGACACTATTTAGGCATTTGGGCCATTAGAGTCATTTAGGCTTGAAAGGTTTTTCTTTTTTAATTATTGGGCAAGAAATTTAGTTGGGAAAAAAGTATTGGGATTGATTGCCTATATTGCAAGACTATCTAAACGCGAGTCTATGAGCTTGATCAGTTTTAACTCGCGGGTTAAAGGGGTTTATGGCCTGCAAGTTGGTCCACAGATTTGCGGGCCAGCATGCCAACTCGCTAAGCAATTATTTAAAGGAAAAACTCACGTACAAGCCTAGCTTTGTACCTTTCAACAAACCAATTAGCCTTGTATTATACTTTGTAGACCTATTTTCATTTAATTGGTCTTTTACCTCTTGGTAAATTAGTCAAAATCTAGGTTTTGTTTGTTTCCAAAACTTGTAACTCAATGTCCATGGCTTTTTTCCAACACTTAGATTTTAGGTAGCTTCTTGATAAGATGTGGGTTCAGCATGTAAACATTAGACATTATTACTAATAATGTCCCTAGATCATAGATCATGAATTTAGAACACCATATTAATCAACTGGTACCTCTTGTAGACATCTTGTTCTTCTTAAGTTTATGATTAAGAAAGGACCAATGATTGTACACACTTTGTGGACTATAGGAATCAGGATCTTCCTTTCCTTCTCTTCTCTCTTTTATATGGGGCAATAATAGTTTGTGAGTGAAAGATCATATCTCTATTTTTAAAAGACACATATATATATAAAGGGAGTGGAGAGCCGACCTGCCCTTTTGTTGAAGAGTTATCTTGTTCCACCCATCATGGAAACAAGCAACCGGGCCTCACACCTTTTTAAACACACATACTATTTGAACTCAAAGTCCAACATTTGATTTCCAAGAAACCCATTAATCACAATATAAAATGGATTCCAAGAAACATCAGGTTACCATTCAACCAGTTTTTACAAATAGACAAATCAATGGAAGACCAAAATCATAGGAAAATTTCTAACATTCTCCCACTTGGACAACATTCATTCAGTTTAATTTAACTCAAAAGAATTTCAAAAATAAATAAATATATAGGTATTTTTACAAATTCTTTTTGAAAAGAAAAGAAATTCTGGTTGAACAATTGTGGCCACTAAAATAACCTGCATTAACATGATCAAAGAATTCAATAAAACTACTAATTAAGAGCCATAAGTGATAGATAAACTATTAAAGTCTAATTCACCAATGACTACGTAACTAATAATCTTATTGACATGATCATAATACAAGTGTGCTAGTGTAAATACACATTATAGCTTAGTTTGTGATCATTTGCCCCTTTAAGCTAATGTGTATAGATCTTACATTGTGTTTTCTCCAATCTCCCTAAGGAGATTATAAACATGTTTATCATTAAACACTGTTTTCTTCAAGAAAATTAAACATCTCGAGACAACACAGTAATAAACTATACAATAATCATTATAATAATGATATAAAAATAAACATGCACATAATTTTATTAAATGAGCATTACATAAGTTCAATGTAACAAGTATATAATAAATGACAACTCCCACTAATCAATTACATCAAAGGATCTTAAAATACCCATGTTCTCAACATGTCTCATAAACATTATGGGTCTAAGTCCTTTAGTTAGGGGATCAACAAGTATCTTATCAGTAAGAATATGCTCAACAATAATCTCTCCTCTATCAAACATTTCTCTCACCACCAAGAATTTGATCCTTATATGTTTAGAGACAAAAGTGGTTCTATTATTCTTGGTGAACAAAACAACAGCTCGATTATCACAATAAATTTTCAATGGTTTAGAAATAGAGTCAACAACACCAAGAGCGAAAATAAAGTTCCTTAACTATATAACATGTGAAGCTGCACCATACAATGCAACAAACTCAGCTTGCATTGTGGAAGAAGCTGTCAGAGCTTGCTTTACGCTTTTCTAAGATATAGCTCCTCCGGCTAATATGAAAATGTATTCAAAAGTAGATCTGTCATCATCTATACATCTAGCAAAGTTTGAATCAGAGTAGTCATTGACATTTAAATCATCCACATTCTTGTAAACAAGCATGTAATCATTTGTCTTCTGTATGTACCTCATAACCTTCTTAACAACTACCCAATGAGCATATCCTAGATTAGATAGGTATCTGCCCAATGCACTAACAGCAAATGATAGATCATCTCTAGTGCACATCTGAGCATACATAAGGATACCAACCGCATTAGCATAAGACACATTTGTCATGGAACTCCTCTCAATATCATTCTTAGGGCACTGCCCCCTACTCAACTTGTCTCCTTTGGTAACTGAAACATCATCAGGCTTACAAGTTTCCATATTATACCTTTTAAGAACACGATCAATATAGGCTCTTTGAGATAAACCCAAAAGCCTAAGACTACTATCTCTATGAATCTCAATTCCCAATACAAAAGAAGCTTCTCCAAGATCTTTCATATCAAAAGTAGCTGACAACATATTTTTGGTCTCAACAAGTAGATCATAACTTTTGTTGGCAAGTAAAATATCATCCACATAGACAACAAGAAAAATGAATTTACTCCCACGCACCTTAAGATATATGCATTGATCTACCTTATTCTCCACAAAGCCCATAAAAGAAACAACTTCATCAAATTTAATATACCATTATCTAGAAGCTTGCTTCAAACCATAAATAGACTTCTTCAATTTGCATACCATATACTCCTTCCCATTTTCTATAAAACCCTTTGGTTGCTGCATGTAGACCTCTTCATAAAGATCTCCATTCAAGAAGGTTGTCTTTACATCCATCTGGTGTAACTCCAAAATCATAATGAGCAACTAGAGCCATAATAATTCGGAAAGAATACTTGGAAGAAACAGGAGAGAAAGTCTCTTTGTAGTCAATTCCCTCCTTTTGAGTGAATCCTTTTGCCACCAATCTTGCTTTAAAGCGCTCCACATTTCCCTTAGAATCTTTCTTCATCTTAAACACCTATTTGCACCTAATAGGCTTAACACCTTTAGGAGGTTCCACAGGATCTTACACATCATTATGATTCATAGACAGTATTTCATCATTCATTACTTTAATCCAATTATTAGATAAAGCACTAGAAACTGCTTCCATTCATACTTTAATCCAATTTCTAGATTTTTATTCATGCAATCCAACATTAATATCTCTCTCCCCTAGAAAAGTATAGTAATCATCAAGGTTGATCGGTCTTTTTTCTCTTTGAGATCGTCTAAGAGGAAGAACCTCAACAGGATGTTCAAGAGCCAACGACGGTGGTTCTTCTATAACTTCTTGTTGTGGTTCTTCATCAACATTTTCAAATGAGTCACTCACAGTTCTTTCTTGTATAATAGGAACTGGTACTATATCTTTTTCTCCACTAAAACTTGTACCCTCATCCATAGTAACATCAGAACTCCCCAAATCATTCTCAAGGAATTTGGCAGTAATTGCTTCAACTATTTTTGTTCCACAGGTAGGGTAGTAGAATCTTTAGACTTTAGCATTAATAGGATAACTAATAAAGTAACAACTGGTAGTCTTAGGACTTAATTTTTATGTGGTAGGGTCATAGATTTTCACCTCAGCGGCACAATCCCACACACGAATTTGGACTATTTTGGGAACAGACTCAGAAAGCACTCTATTTAGTATATACATTACTATTTTAAGGGCTTCTCCCCAAAGAAAATCAGGTAATTTGGACTGACTCATCATAGACCTTACCATATCCATTAAAGTGCAATTTCACCTCTCAGGTACCCTATTTTGTTCAGGAGTCCCTGGCATAGTAAATTGGGAAACTATTCCACACTTCTCAAGGTATTTAGTAAAAGGTCTCTTAAATTGTCCAACCTCACCATGTCTACCATAATATTCACCACCTTGGTCCTACCTTACTATTTTTATTCTTCTAGCATATTAATTCTCAACCTTGTTTTTAAAAATTTTAAACTTTTCTAAAGACAATGACTTTTCATTTATCACGTAAACGTAACTAAAACAAGAAAAGTCATAAATGAAAGTAATAAAATATTTATTCCCATACAATATTGGTTTCAAAGGACCACAAATATCTGTATGAATTATTTCTAAAAGTTCTTTACTATGTGTAAAACCTTTTCTACTTGTCTTGATCATCTTTCCTCTTATATAGTCTACACAATCTCCAAAATCTATAGAATCAAGTAAAGGTAGGATATTATCCTTTATCAACGTATTAATTCTATCCTTAGATATATGACCTAGACGCCTATGTCATAAAGACAAGGAGGTGTCTTTGATTAGTGCCCTTTCGTTTCCTATAGTTGGAACATGTAGGGAATTGAAAACATTGGAATCAAGATTTAAACAATATAAACCAGTAGATTTAATAGCCTTGCCTACAACTTAGGAAACATAAGATAGAAGACAAGATCTATTATTGAAACTAAAGGAAAAACCACAACTGTCAAGTTTGGATAAAGAAATTAAATTCCACCTCATGAACGGTACATATAAGGTGTCTTTTAAATGTAAAACAAATCTTGACTCTAACTTTAATTCAACTAGTCCTATAAACTGAACGTTGACTTTATTTTTATTCCCTACGAACAAATTGACTTCATCATCACTTGACTTTTACTTGCTCTTAAACCCCTGCAAGGAATTAGTAATATGAATAGATGCTCTAGAATCAACCCACCATGAATTCAAAGGAATATCTACCAAACTAGATTCATAGCAAACGAAAGCTAGTGACTCACCTTTAGTTTTCTCTTTAATAAAAGATTTGAAGGCCTGACAATTTGATTTCTTGTGACCTACAAACTTGCAAAACCAACAATTTAACCCATTCTTATGAATATTAGGTTTTGAACCAAGGGGTTTGTGAGACGGATTGGGCCTATTGTCACACCCATTCCTACCCTGAGGCTTCTTCTCCTTTTTCTTAAAATATTTCTTATGGTGTGGCTGAGAACTAAATTCACACTTCCAAAATCCAAATGATTTATTCTATCTTCTTCTTGTGCGCAAACAGATATTAAGGTATTAATATCCCACTCTTCCTTTTGGGTATTATAGGATGTTTTTAAGGCATCAAACTTAGTAGGTAGGGAATTTAAAACATAGTGAACTAGAAAAGTATCAATTACAGGACACTTAAGGTCACTAAGTTTATTGGCAATGGTTACCATCTTCATAATGTGTTGCCTAACACCACTAATTCCATCATATTTCATGTTAATAAAGGTTTCCATCAATTGACCTGCTTCGGCTTTTCTAGATACTGCGTACCTTTCCTCAATGGAAGCAAGAAAAGTTTTGGCATTGTCAGAATGTGGAACTGCTTTCACAAGTGTCTCATTAATGGAAAGCTTGATCAACATTAAAGCCTTGCGATTAGCCTTTGTCCACTCCTTGTGATAGGCTTTCTGCTCATTAGTGCTTTTGACAGTTAGTGCACCGGACTCATCTTCTCTAATGGCTATATCAATGTCCAGTAAGCTAAGAGCCAATTCAATATCATCCTTCCATTTCTTATAATTGTTTCTAGTCAAAACCTCAACTTAGTTTGCAGTATTAGACAAGGAAAAAAATGATTGGAGCTAGAAAAAATTAAATAAGAAAACGATTAATATCATGAGC
This sequence comes from Ormosia semicastrata, assembly GCA_029884595.1. Lineage (NCBI taxonomy): Eukaryota > Viridiplantae > Streptophyta > Magnoliopsida > Fabales > Fabaceae > Ormosia > Ormosia semicastrata. Next base: position 2,796,676 of record JAQQTO010000028.1, on the reverse strand, counting down.
AATTATAGTAATGACAATTACTGAAACAGGGATTTAATACATATAATATAAACTCTCCTGTGGGTAAAGTATATATCATATAATAACAACAGTTGCAAAAATTCTAACACTTGTGGGTAGAAAGAATTTTACTGTAAAGATCATCTAAAAAATAACATGTTACAACAAAATAATTATGAGTTTACTATACCTGTGGGTAAGTTTAATTCACAAATTAATTAAGTAACACAACATCCCAAAAAATTATTCACAAATAACCTTATCAATTTAATCAAATAATCCACTGTGGTGACATATGTTCACTTAAATTAATAGAGCCCTCAACTGGGATAAATTAATTAATAGCCTAAATAATCATTTTCTAACATATTCTTTAATTTTTTTTAATGTATCTAGATAGTGCACTATCCAAACTTAACAACTAGGGAGAGTGACTATCATAAATATATTTATTATAATATTAAAATATTTTTCATATTCAGAATCACTAAAATTTAATTTTCATAAGTGCCTAATATGAATAAACAAGAAAAAATTAATATTAAATATTTTTATTATCCAAAAATTATAAAACCTATATATATGAATTTTAGGCATTAATACGAGTGTATAGGAAGAAATTGCATGCAAAACAAAGTACCAGATACTTCACACGTGCCCCACGCGTCGGGCAGTGCACGTGGGCTTCGTCCACGTGCACTGTTCATTGTCTTCAACCTCCAGCAGACCCGGTTCGCTGAAAACGGGTTCTGACGACCTGGTTGTGATCCAACACTATTTTTCACCGTTTTTGACACGGTGTTGATCCCCAAACGATTGAGTATTCCTCTAAACATGATTTATCATCATTTTGGATGATTTTCATGAAGAAAATCAAGTAAGAATGAATCGTTTAGGATCCAAAAAATGTGAAAACGTGTCTGCTCAAACCCAATTTGAAAAATCACGTCCCTCTTTATTTTTGAACGTGTTTTGAATGTCTCCAAGGCCTATATTCATGCCTAAACATATTCTAGGATGGATTTAGACAATTATCATAAATAAAAACAAACAAAACAATGATTTAAAATCATCATGGGTTCTTGAAGTTTTCACCCACAGAGTTTAATGTAGGTTCTAAGTTTTTCAGTCATTTACAGTGACTGAAAATGACTTATAACATCTAAAAAACTTACAAAAACATAATTAAATAATTCTCAACCTATATCTACATAACCATGCATAAAGAATACAAGTTATAAACTCAAATCATAGGTTCTCATGTAATCATGGATGTATATATTTGAATGGATTCTAAATCATGTATCTAAGGCTCTGATACTACATGTAAACATTAGACATCATTACTAACAATATCCCTAGATCATAGATCATGAATTTAGAACACTATATTAATTATCAACTGCGTACCTCTTGTAGACATCTTGTTCTTCTTATGTTTACGATCAAGAAAGGACCAATGATTATACACATTTTGTGGATTACAGGAATCAGGATCTTCCTCTTCTTCTCCTCTCTCTTTTAGATGGGGCAATCGTAGTTTGTGAGTGAAAGATCATATCTCTATCTTTAAAAGACACACATATATATAGAGGGAGTGGAGAGAGACCTACCCCTTTGTTGAAGAATTGTCTTGTTTTACCTATCATGGAAACAAGCAACCGGACCTCACACCTTTTCAAGCACACATACTATTTGAACTTAAAGTCCAACATGTGATTTCTAATAAACCCATTGATCACAATATAAATTAGATTCCAGAAAACATTAGGTTACCATTCAACCAGTTTTGACAAACAGACAAATCAATGGAAATCTAAAATCATAGGAAGATTTTTAATAAAGCAATGGAAGAGAATGGAAGAATGTATTTTTTGTGTGTGTGTGTGCGAAAAATTGATGTAAGACAAATAAGAAGAAATGGAATAGGAGATACAGTTAAGGAAGATAGAGTGCAATGGTAAGCGTGCAAGTAGGAAAGCCGTTTTCTTTGTCTATTAGAATGTCTAATAGGGTTAGGCCGGACAGAAGAAGCAGGCTAAGGAAAGGGGCTTACTGCAGGTGCAGTATCTAAGTTATCAAATGCTGCAGTATTAAATTATTAGGATTGTCAACCTGTTAGGGGGATGAGAGGTTGATATAGATTAAGGACTAACAAGATGAATATCAGCAGTAGAGCGGTCATTTGGCAAAGAAAAGAAAGGAAATGCATTAAGAGACTAAAATGACTTTGCGACAACCTGTTTTGACCTTACATATATACAATTTTATTTATTTAATTTGGAGGCATTTGTATGTATCATATCGAATTACCTAATAATATAAAATAATTTTGTGAGTACTAAAATTTAGAAGTGTAAGTTATAATAAAATCTTAGGATGTTAGTGTGAATTAAAAAGGAGTATCAATTAAGTACCTAAGACATAGCGGGTCGGTCAATCATTGGTCTACTAGGATTTCCCTAGCCACCACCATTGGTAGTACCGTTTTCAGCCGTCGTGCTGTTGAGCTTGTGCTTTTTCTAGCCTTGCATGGGTCGTTCTAGGCCACTGGCTCTAGTCTTCATCATCTCTAATGTGGGTTATGTCATGGAATTGCCAAGGGATTGGTAATACCCTTACCAAAACCCATCTCATGGACGTGTGCAGAACCTACAACCCTGAGATCGTGTTCTTGATGGAGGTTAAAAATCCCACACTGAGGGTTCAACGATTGATGCGTTCCTGCAGGTACAATTCCTCATTCTCAGTGGATCCTACTGGCACTGCAGGGGGGCTAACGATAACTTGGAAGCTTTCCATGGACAGTCACAGTGTTATCCCATGACACGTTCCACATCGACGTTACCTGCCAACAAAACTCAGATGACGTCCCTTCCCACTTGTTGGAGTCCATGCTCACACTTGAAAGAGACAGAATATTTCTGAATATTATTTCTTGATAATATTGTACAGATTTGATTTACATTATATAGGTTTATGACAATAATGCTTGCCTAAAATAGAGCTAAATTACAGGAAACAAATATGTCATAATACAAGAATCAAATCTACCCTAATAATGAGAATAAAAGAATAAATCTGTACAATAAAGAGAATAAATCTGTATAATAAAGAAAATAAATCTGTACAATAAAGTCCAATACTCCCCCTCAAGCTGGTGAATGGATATCTATCATTCCCAGCTTGCCAGTAAGATCTTGAAAGTGCTCTGTAGGTAGTCCCTTAGTTAACACACCTGCCAACTGATGTCTCGAAGGAACGTATGTTGTGGCTATGAGCCCACTATCCAATTTTTCCTTGATAAAGTGTCAGTCTATTTCAATGTGCTTTGTCCTGTCATGTTGAACAGGATTATGGGCAATGCTAATGGCTGATTTGTTATCACAAAACAGACTTCATAGGTGCTTCATACTTTATTCTCAAGTCATCTAGTATGATCTTCATCCATAGCAACTCACAAACTCCTTGTGCCATAGCTCGAAACTCGCTTCTGCACTCGACCGTGCCACTACGTTTTGTTTCTTACTTCTCCATGTTACTAGATTTCCACCTAGAAACATACAATAACCTGATGTTGACCTCCTGTCAGTAACCGAACCTGCATAGTCAGCATCCGTATACACTTCCATGGACAGGTTTCCCCCTTTTTTAAATAGTAGTCCTCTTCCGGAAGATATTGTAGAGTCGATCCACGGCCCGCATGTGTCTCTCCCTCGGATCATGCATGAATTGACTAACAATACGACAAAGATATATGCTAGATCAGGTCATGCGGTATGTGCATATATCGGTTTCCCAACTAGCCTCGATATTGAGATTTATCTACCTTGGGACTCTCTTCATCATTTCTCATTTTGTGATTAACTCCAATTGGTACACCGAAGAAGCTTACACCCGAGTTTTCCGGTTTCTTTGAGAAGATTTAAGACATATTTTCTTTGTGAAATGAAAATACCTTGCTTAGAGTAGGCAACTTCAATTCCAAGGAAGTACTTTAGTCTTCCAAGATCTTTCATTTCGAACTCAATGACTAATTTCTCCTTTAGGAGTTGCTTCTCAACTAAGTCATCACGATATAATGATGTCATCAACATACACAAGCAAATGAGTTTACCTTCTTGTGAATGTTTAAAAAAGAGTATGATCACCTTGACTTTGTTTGTAACCCAGGAACACCATTGTTTTGGTGAATCTTCCAAACCAAGCACGGGAGACCTTTAACCCGTATAACGCCTTCTTTAACCTGCACACACTTGTTCCTTCCATTAGTGGAATCATATCCGGGGGAATTTCTATATAAACTTCCTCCTCTAAGTCTCCATGAAGAAAAGCATTTTTAACATCGAATCGGTGTAATTCCCACCCAAAGTGAGCGACAAGGAGAGAGTAAGATCCTTACGGTATTCATCTTGGCTACTTGGCGCAAATGTCTCCTCATAGTCAATTCCATAAGTCCGAGTGTATCCCTTTGCCACCAACCTTGCTTTATACTGCGATCTAGTGTACCATCGACCGATATTTCAAAGTATATATCCATCGACACCCAACTGGCCTTTTGTCACCTGGCCTTTCAACAATCTCCCATGTTCTATTCCTTTCCAATACACTCATCTCCTCATTCATGGCTTGAATCCGGTTCTTATCCTTCAATGCTTCATGTATTGATGTTGGGATTTTAATAGAATCTATGGTGAAATGAAACTCGGTGCTTTGAAAGATGTTTAGAAGAGACAAATTGAGAAATATGGTACTTTGGATTGGGACAATACCTTTTCCCTTTCCTTAATGCAATGGGTAAGTTATGTAGGACAGGTTCACAATTATTCAAAGACATGTTAACAGGTTCAGGAATAGTATTATCTGGGTTAGGTTCAAAAATAGGAAGTTCAGAGATAGGAAAACTTGTATCTTTAGTTCTTACCATTGGTTCGGATGTCTGAAGTTGCTGTTGGGCCAGTTCAAGTGGGGTGCCAGAAGAAGATGCTAATTCCTGTGTAGAGTCAGATGGTAAAGGAAGGAAGGGCTCAGGCAAGAAGAACTTCATGGCTTCTGAGTGTTCTCCCCACGAAGAGGACGAGTAAAGAAGGATTTTGTTTTATGAAAAGTGACATCCATGGAGACAAAAAAATGATGACTTGAAGGGTGATAGCATTTGTACCCCTTTTTGTTAGGAGCATAACCCAGAAAAACACATTTGACAAACACGAGGATCAAGTTTGTTGCGATGTTGGTGATGTACATGAACAAAAGCCACACAACCAAAGACACGAGGCCGAAACTCATAATAGGAACGGATGGAAAGTGAGAGGTCATTAGTTGACAGACTTACATTACCCAAGACACGAGATGGTAGCCGATTGATTAAATATGTAGTAGTTAGCACACCTCCCCCCCGGTATGAGTTAGGAACAGTTTGAAATAGTAAGACTCTAGTGATTTCAAGTAAATGACGATTTTTCCTTTCGGCAACACCATTTTGCAACACATGTAAGTTCATGCACAATGCCATGCTCTTTAATAAATGTAGAGAAATTTTGGTTGACATACTCTTTACCATTATCAGAACGCAAACGCTTAATGGATTTTCCAAATTGGGTTTGAATCATGTGGTAAAAGTGGACAAACAATTGAAACACCTCTGATTTATCTTTCATTAGAAAAAAGTTAAGTTACCCGAGTACAATCATCAATGAAAGAAACAAACCATTTAGTGCCTGAAATATTAGAGATAGATGCAGGACCCCAAACATCAGAGTGGATAAGTGCAAAAGGCTCAACACTTTTATTAGAACTAGGTGAAAAGGTTACACGATGGTGTTTGGCCAACTCACAAACATCACAATGAAAAGACTCAATGGATTCTTTTAAAAATAAAGACGGAAACATATACTTAAGCAAAGAAAATGAAGGATGTCCCAAACACTTGTGTTGTAGCCAAATTTGAGCAGCAATAGACTCAGAACTGGACTTATGACAGGAAAGAAGCAACTTCTGATCAGGACCACCATTAGCTGGCATATTAAGGAAATAGTACAACCCTCCCTGTTCCTTAGCAACTCCAATCGTCCTCCCATAGTGACAAGATCTGAAAGACACAATGAGAATGAAAAAGGTTACAAAGACATTATTGTCTTTAATAAGTTTATGAATGGAAATCAAATTATTGGAAAGCTTAGGAACATGAAGCACATTGTTTAAGTGTAGAGAGAAATTTGGAGTGTAATAGTACCCGAAACCCTTAATCGAGGTTTGAGAGCCATCGGCTACGATAATGCTTACTAGAAGAAGGTTGATAAGATAATAGAGGTGGTGAATAAAGGTCATATGATCGGTAGCACCCGAGTCCAAAATCCATAAATTCTCGATCTCATTGAACGATTGAAAACAAAAATTCTTACCGGTCCTGGTTAGAGAACAGAGCGAAGGCTTCTTGAGAGAGTCAATGAGATCATTGGGATTCTGAGGTGTAGAGGTTGCGAAAGACCGAAATGTGGGGTGACTTTGACGATTGATCATCGACGTACTCATGTTTTTCAACCTTTTTTTTTTCTTTTTTTTGTTTTTTTTGTTTTTTTTTTTTTTGTTTTGGTTTTGTGATGGACTGGTTTGCAACGCCGGGTTCTTGTAGCTCGTGGTGTGGGAAGACGGCAATTTGGTGTAACGCTTTGTGGTAGGGACAATGCGGACAAGGATCTGTGACGATGTAGGTAGGTGGTGGAGCAAAGTGCTACGTGGGCTATCTCGATCTAATTGAGGCACAATGAAGGCCGCCAAAAACCCGGCAATGAATGAAGTATTCGATCAAGAATGAAGGCGATCACAGAGACTCCCGGATCGAGAGCTCGATACCAACTTGAAAGAGACGTTTTGATATTATTTTTGATAATATTGTATTTTACATTATATAGGTTTATGACAATAATGACTCAAAATAGAACTAAATTACGAAACAAATATGTCATAATACAAGAATCAAATCTACCCAATAATGAGAATAAAAGAATAAATCTGTACAATAAAGAGAATAAATCCATAAAAAAATAAATCTCACTTTGAGAAGCATCAACGCATCACTTAGTTTGATCGAATATTAGGGATCTTGGATAGAAATCATGGCCCTATGGTTGTTGGAGGAGACTTAAATGCAATCTTACGTGAAGAAGAAAAACAAAGGGTTGCGGCTTATTCTTTTACAATGAGTGACGACCTGTTACATATTGTTTACAATGGGGGACTTCTCGAGTTTGCTAAAGAAGGATACCTTTTTACGTGGAATATAACAAGTGGGAAGGAGACCGAAATGTGCAGAAGGTGCTTGATCGTTTCTTAGCTAATCCAGCATGGTTCACATCGTACCTAATCATAATTAAGGTCATTCATTTAGATGTTATCGGTAATGATCACCGACCTCTTTTGCTCACTGATAATAATATGTCCAAGCCAAAAAAGGAGGTTCTTCTTTGATGTGAGGGAGGTGCAATAAGAGGAGATCAAGATGGTCATAACCCGATCATGGTCCAAACTGACCCAATTCAAGCTTTTTTCGAAATTAAAAGAGAGAAGGCATGCCATTGTGGAGTGGGGAAGAGAGCACAAGGGTAAAAGTAGTAAAAGAGTGACAAAATTACAGGAGGAAATTAAAATGCGGCAGAACTCTATTCTCCCGGTTAGTCGAGAAAGAATTGTCACTCTGGAACACTCCCTTAGACAAGTATTGATGGAAGAAAAGGCCTTCTAGAGGTAGAAATCAAGGATCAAATGGTTGAAGGAAGGTGACCAAAAATCTCGGTTCTTTCATGCTACTACACAACAACGCCGGCAGTAAAATGCAATCAATAGGATTCGAAACAAATATGGACAATGGGTCTCGGGTAGAAAGGAAGTTGCAGAGGTTGCCATTGCTTATTTCAAGGATCTCTTTAAAACCTCTTGTCCTCAAGACAGTATCTCTTTAAAACCTCTTGTCCTCAAGACAGTAGCAGAGTCCTAGCCTTGATGCCTAAAATGGTTACTCCTAGAATGAATAGATGGTTAACTCAAATACCAACTATGGAAAAGGTAAAGAAGGCAGCTTGGAGTATCTAACCAGAAAGTGCCCCAGGGGAGGATGGATTTATATTTTTTAGATTGTTTTGGGAGATAGTGGGGGAGGAGATCTATAATGCTGCGGCTCATTTCTTCAGAAATTTAAAGGTTGTGCACAATTTGAATCACACTATTCTGGCTTTAATTCCTAAAGCAGATTCGATCCAAGACATGACACAGGTTCGGCCTATTACTTTGTGCAACGTGCTATACAAAATTTTCTCAAAGGTGTTGGTTGATAGATTGCAGCCGATAATGGATAAAGTCATCTCTCCAAACCAAAGTGCTTTTATCTAAGGAAGGCTTATCTCAGATAACATTCTCATTGCTCATGAAATTATGCATTATCTAAAGAATAAAAATTCAAGTAATTTTTATGCACTGACATCAAAACTTGGTATGAGTACAGCACACGATAGAGTTGAATGGTGTTTTCTTGTGCAAATTATGCTAAGCCTGGGGTTTGAGAGTAAATTTGTATATTTAATAATGGCATGCTTGAGTTCTGGCACTTTTTCTGTATCTGTGGGCGGGGAGGTGCTTAGATATTTCAAATTAGAAAGAGACTAAGACAAGCAGATGTAAGTTTTAAAGCCCTTTTAGTACTTAACATTGCATAATTTATTTTGATGGTAACAACTATGTTGAAAATATGGTTTGAATCTTCTCACAACTTGATTTGTTTAGACTTAATTTGTGTGAAGTATTTTTTGTGTTATTAAGCTTTTTAGGACTAAAACAAAGTGTAAGGAAATCTTATGGTCATTTGAAATGACTTGAGAAGATCAATTTTGACTTGAGAAAACTTAAGTGAGTCTTGAGAAGCTTCTTGAAGAGCATGAGAAAGTTTACTGTGAGAAGGTCCTGAGAAGATTGAAAGACTGTGCAAAACAGAACTCCCACAAGTGATTTCTTCATTGGAAGAAGCTCAAACCAACTTTACCATAAAGAAAAATGAAGATTTATCACTAAGATGGTGAGGATTAAGGTTGAGAAGGTTGAAGTCTTCATGTATGAGAAGGTTGGGTGAGAAAGCTAGTGAGAAAGTACTTGAGAAGTTTCATGCTGAGAAGACTTAGTGAGAAGGTAGACCTTGAGAAGGTTTCTAGTAAACCTTCTTACCTTAAAGCATAATGCTGATATGTCCAAGAAAAGGAAAAAATAACGGTCACTAGCAACCAGCCAGTACAACCATCGTTTGGAGAGGCCAATAGTCATATTTCGAAGCCTATAAAAGAGATCAAGCCTGAAGATCATTCAGAAAACATTTACTAAATTTTTTTTTTGACAAGTTGAGAAGAGTTGAACCTTCTTACCTATACCTACTTGAAACTGATCTTTGTAAATCTTATAGTAGGTGTTGTTATTGACCTATATAAGTGATTGTATATACTCCTAGAGTGATTTTGAGAGTTAGACAAGTTAAACAAACACCTATTTCAACCTTTGATTCAATCTTGTAACGAGTGAGCTTGTGAGGTTGTCCATGCCACTTGATTCTGAGTTTGTTGGCCTGAAGAGACTATTATCAAGAATACTTGTAGCTAGCTTGAAGAGGCTGTTGACAAAGAATACTTGTAAGTAAGCCTGGAGAGGCTTGGTTGATTAAATAATACTCACATAGCAGAAATCCTAGTGTTTTGCTAGGTACTGGACGTAGCCCCGTGGTTTCAGGGTGAACCAGTATAAATCTTTGGTGTGATCTTTCTCTCCTTTAACTTTTAATTTTCATTAACTTGTTCAAACATTTTAAAGATAAAAAATCTGAGTATGTTCTTGAGAAATTTATTTAAATTTGATTTTGACAAAGTTTATAGGTTGAATCTGATTTATGCACTGAATATTAAGTATTTGATTCAAGGAAATTATCTTTAAGAAGTTATAAGATTCAAACTGATTTAGAAAAAGAACTTGAAGTGGTGAGAAAGTTGTTTTTACTCAATTATTAAAGCTTCTCATCTCACATAGGTCTGCCAAGTATTATATTTGAAGTTTTTCATTAACGACCTCCATTGAGCTATAACCTTCTCACTTCCAAGTGCACCAACTAGAGAAAGTTGTGAGAAATTTAACTTTTAGGAAAAGGGAAACACAATTCAATCCCTCTTCTTGTGTTGCTGCCAATTTTAGTTGGTATCAGAGCTAATCCTAAAATGTATTGAATTGAATTATCAATTGAAATAGAAGGTAAGTTATTCTAGGTAAGATAGCCTCTTGTGGACCTTATGAACTTAAGTTGAATTCTCCCTTGAAAATTAATAATTACGTACTTGACCATAACAATTAATCCTAAGTGCTGCAATTAATTACAATTCCGTAGAAGCATAAAATCCTAATATAACAATAGACAATCTCAAAACAAACTTAGATGGTCAGGCTAAGAGAATTTTGAATATATCATAAACATTAAAGTACTTGAGAATTGCAAACAACTCAAGTATATAAATAGAGAAATTAATATCAAATCAAATCAGAGAACATATCATTCTAGGGATTCAACATCACCCTTAGCCAAAAGAAAAATTAGCCTAACATGGTAGAGATAAACATCTCAAAATATTCAGAATACATCAAAAGTAGAGAAGGAAAAAGATACAAACTCTATGAAGAATAGTCCCTAAATTGTAATTAGTTGCTCCTCTCTCAATTGATCTCACGCTGCATTACTGCACTCTCTCTCCACTTTCACATTGTTGTACGTCACCTCACCTTCTCTACATTCTTTTTGTACAACTCCACTAATCCCCCCCTTTTATAGATAAGTTGAGAGCTTTTTGACTTCTCCAATTTTTCTTGACCGCTAGATGACGAATTAGCCTTCAATCTGAACAGAGAAGTTGTAAGATTTTTTATTAGCTTTCCAATGCCACAAACGACGGTCGATCTGATATCTATAGCCTAAGATATGGTCCAATTACTGAAGCATGGTTAGGAGAGTGCTTGAATTTGAATTTGCAACAAACTTTATTTCTTTGAGTATCCTTATCCAATCTTCAATCCAAACATTTTTCAAGCTTTTGCATCCAATTAGAACTTTAATTGGCATCTAAGAATAGGATAAGAACTCTTCAAATAATTATCTTCAGGAATTGCCTAATTTTGCACAAAATATGATGATTTATCCTGAAAATTCAAATATCACTAGGTGAAGAGTTAATTATTCAAAATTAAATTGAAATAAATAAAAACTAAATAAAATTTAATTAAAAATTCTAATAAATAAACCTAAAATATGAGTGTCTTTTACATTCATCAGAAGGTTCAGCTACCAACAAATTAACCATCAACTTTTGATAGTAGAGATTACTACTACTGGAAGGACAAGATGAGATTATTCATAGAATCTCAGCATATAGATCTCCAGGATATCATTGAGAGTGACCCTTACATACCAAAGATCAAATTTGATGAGGAAATGAAGAAACTCATTCTTAATGAAAATGAAGAAAAAGACGATAAGAAGAAGGATAGAGTCATTATAAGTAGCAAAGAAGTCAAATCCAGTGATGAGAAAGTTAAAACAGAAGAGAATAAAGATGAAACTGAAGTTGAGAAAGTTCATGAAGCTTTTCATGAACCTTCTCATCAATCCTTTCACTAACCTTCTCACCAAGTTTCTTAATTCTCTAAAGATTGGAGACTCCACTCTCCTCACCCTAAGGAACAAATTATTGGAGAAACATTTGCTAGGGTCAGAACCAGATCCTCATTTAGAAGATCTGAGCACTCCTCTCAGTTCGCATTGCTATATCAAATTGAACCAAAGACAGTTAGTGAGGCACTACAAGGGGAATCTTGGATTGAGGTCATGCACGAGGAATTGAACCAGTTTGAAGGAAACCAAGTATGGACACTAGTTCCTACACCAAGAAATCACTCCCTCATAGGCACCAGATTGACAAGAGTTGAACCTTCTCACCTATACTTACTTGAAATTGATCTTTGTAAATCTTATAGTAAGTGTTGTTATTGACCCATATAAGTGATTGTATCTACTCCTAAAGTGATTTTGAGAGTTAGACAAGTTAAACAAACACCTATTTCAACCTCTGATTCTATCTTGTAACGAGTGAGCTTGTGAGCTTGTCCATGCCACTTGATTCTGTGTTTGTTGGCCTGAAGAGACTATTGTCAAGAATACTTGTAACTAGCCTAAAGAGGCTGTTGACAAAGAATACTTGTAAATAAGCCTAGAGAGACTTGGTTGATTAAATAATAATCACATAGTAGAAATCCTAGTGTTTTGCTAGGTATTAGACGTAGCCCCACATAGTTTAGGGGTGAACCAGTATAAATCTTTGGTGTGATCTTTATCTCCTTTATCTTTTAATTTTCATCAACTTGTTCAAACATTTTAAAGATAAAAAATTTGAGTATGTTCTTGAGAAAGTTATTTAAATTTGATTTTGACAAAGTTTATAGGTTGAATCTGATTTATTCACTGAATATTAAGTATTTGATTCTAGGAAATTATCTTTAAGAAGTTATAAAATTCAAACTGATTTAAAAAAAGAACTTGAAGTGGGGCTTTTTTACCAAACTGCCACTGATAGCAAAATTATTTATCAAAATGTCATTTTTTTAAATTATTTACCAAATTGTTACTTTTAAAACTATTTACCAAAATGCCACTATTTTGAAACTATATACCAAACTGCCACCCTTTTGTCCAACATGACATTTTTAATAGCTTCTAGTCCACATAGGATGCGCTATCCTACATGGCATTTTTTACGTGGATACGCCATGTAGGATGAAGTTTTTTAGTTAAAAATGCCAACACATTTGACATTTATCACATGGACAAAAAAAATAAAAAAAATACTTATAGGACACTTAACCCATTTCACGTGATTCTTACACTCCTCCCAAAGACACATGAATTTCACATGCCTACTAGAGAGTACATCATAACGTTGGAAGACATCAGTATCAATTAGCTTATTTATAGGCCAAATGTTAGCTTCTGATCTGTGAAGTAATCGATGTGAGATTTTGGTGTTGGCAAGGCAAAATAACTAAGCAAGGCAACAAGGTACCTTTGTTCGATGTGAGACTTTGGTATTGGTAAGACAAAGCAATTAAGTAATATAACAAGGTACATTTGTTCGATGTGGGACTTTAATGTGAAGGCATTTTAATTGATTTATTAATCTAATTTATACATTATATTTTCTTAAAAACTAAAAAGAAAGAATGAAAAGTGTTTATTTTATATAGTATACAGATAGATACTCTAACAAAGTTTTAATTCTTTGTTCCACATATAAATGCTAATGCTATGGCTACCGTATGCTATACACTTATTTAGCATCAAATGTGAAAGTCCTGAATCAAAGGTGAAAGTCTTAACGTACTTATCCAATAAATATAAATTCAATGCCTTTTATAGGTTTTGAGCAAATGCAAAGTACATTGATCTATCATGTCTGTCATTATCTTAAACATTGACGGAATACTTTATACCAAGTTCTTGTCAGAAGCTGGGACAAACATACTTTGTGGAACTAAGAATTAAAACTGTTATTTAGCATATGATAGCTATAGCATTAGCATTTATGTGTGGAACTAAGAATTTAAACTTTGTTAGTTTATCTATCTATATACTATATAAAATAAACATTTTTCATTCTTTCTTTTTAGTTTTTAAGAAAATATAATATATAAATTAGATTAATAAATCAATTAAAATGCCTTCACATTAAAATCCCACATCGAACAAAGGTACATTGTTATATTACTTAATTGCTTTGTCTTGTCAATACCAAAGTCCAACATTGACCGAAGGTACCTTGTTGCCTTACTTAGTTGTTTTGCCTTGCCAACACCAAAGTCCCACATTGACTACTTCACAAATCAGAAGCAAACATTTGACCTATAAATAAGCTAATTGATATTGATATCTTCTAATGTTATGGTGCACTCTCTAGTAGGCATGTGAAATGCATGTGTCTTTGGGAGGAGTGTGAGAACCACGTAAAATGGGTTAAGTGCCCTATACGTGTTTTTTTGTCCACGTGGAAAATGTCAAATGTGTTGGCGTTTTTAACTAAAAAATGCCATCCTACATGACTTATCCACATAAAAAATGCCATGTAAGATGGCGCATCCTATGTGGACTAGAAATTATTAAAAAATGTCACATTGGATAAAAAGGTGACAGTTTGGTATATAGTTTCAAAAGAGTGATATTTTGATAAATAGTTTAAAAAAAGTAGCAATTTGGTAAATAGTTTAAAAAATGACATTTTGATAAATAATTTTGCCATCAGTGACAGTTTTGTAAAAAAGCTCTTGAAGTGGTGAGAATGTTGTTTTCACTTAATTATTAAAGCTTCTCATCTCACCCGGGTTTGCCAAGTATTATATTTGAAGTTTCTCACTAACGACCTCCATTGAGCTATAACCTTCTCACTTCCAAGTGCACCAACTAGAAAAAGTTGTGAGAAATTTAACTTTTAAGAAAAAGGAAATACAATTCAACCTCTCTTCTTGTGTTGCTGCCAATTTTAGTTGGTATCAGAGCTAATCCTAAAATTTATAGAATCAAATTATCAATTGAAATAGATGGTAAGTTGTTCTAGGTAAGATAGCCTCTTGTGGACCTTATGAACTTATGTTGAATTCTCCTTTGAAAATTAACAATTACTTGACCATAACAATTAATCCGAAGTGCTACAATTAATTAGAATTCCATGGAAGCACAAAATCCTAATATAGTAATAGATATAACACCCCAACAATTACTTGTTTCATGATATATATTTATTTTATAATATTTGTGATTTTTGTGAATTTTTATGAAATTATTTGAATTATTTGATTATTTTAATATATTCCTCAATTTGCGTATGCGCTGAGCGGGGCCAGGAAAATGAAATATTTTCCGAGGCTGGAAATGTAACACCCCAATTTTTGGGATAAGTACGATATTGTCCTAAATGTACTGTTTTATATTTTCTGTGAGTTATAAATTGAATTTAACTGTTTCGTGAGTGTATTTGATCATTGTGTGATTTGCTCCAAGTCAAGGAAATAATAATTTTTGGCCAAAAAAATCTTATTTTAATTATTCGAACTGGGGGGATCTTACTAAACCCAATTTCGAGTGATATGTATATTAATCTTTTAATTTTTAAGATTTAAGCGTGTAATAAAATAATTTTATATTATTATAATATTATTTTAATTGACAAGACTCTTGTCTCAAAAATAGTAGAAATCTGCTCCAAAATAACCATGGACCCAGAAAAGTCTGTGGGACCCACGTTTAGAGTAGCAGTCAACGATTCTGACTGGATTAAATTTTGAGCCAATAGGAATCAGTTAACGAAAGTGGCTTGAAAATTCTAAACTAATAGGAAATAGTCAAACCAAGTGGCAAAGACTTTATTGTAAACCATTGGATGAACAGTTTGATTAAGATGCTTTTGATCATAACCGTTGATCAAATCAATGGTGTGAGAACAATCCTAATTAAATCACTAAGTGATATCCACCTTAGATTAAATCAATGGATAGAAAACAAAATTAAATTTAATGGTTAGGATTGAGTCAAATATAGTGGCTTGACTACTTAGCTAAGTAAACCTAATTAAGTTATTTTAATTGTCTAATTAGGAAACTAAGTGGACTAACCTAATTACTAATTAGTTCTAATCTAGTTACTAATTAGATATCCTAATATAATCTAGAAGTCATGACATAAGCAATGACCTATGTAATTAATTAGAATGTTAATTAAGTGTGATTAGGAAACCTAACCTAATTAATTACCTATCTAATTAGCATGTGATTAGCTTTTAATTGAAGTTAAATTAAGCCCCTAAACCCCTTAGTACCCCACGACCAAGAGGGCCAAATTACCAAGTTTCACAAGCTTCTTGAACCATCCAAGTGACTATTGCATGACAAGTTGGTGACATAGGCCATGTGCCATGCAAATGTGAACACATTAGGACATTTACTATCCAAGTTTATCTCTCAATCTCTCCTACAAACTCACTCACAGCAGCACCCTCACATTTCATACTCAATATTCACTTTTTCACTCACCAAAAGATTAGCCTAATATTCTCTCAAAAATACCAAGAACACAAAGAACCTTTTTTCTTCCATTTTCTCTCTAGTTTTCGGCCCAAGCACCCAACACCACTACCTATTTTCTATAAATTTTCTTTCCTACTTTTCCTAAACCTAAACTATCTCCTAAACACTTTTTAGTTAGAAGGTTTTGTCAAAAACCTACTCCTTCTACTTCAAAATCCAAGTTTTATCTTACTTCCCTAAGGGTAAGTTTTTTATTTTATGGTTTAAAATTTGATTTTTGATTTTCTAAACCATGATTGTTCCATGGTTCTTCAATATTAAGCCTTGTTTGTGATTTTGCTAATTGTTTAAGAATTTTAGTGATTTGTTTTGGAATTCATACGAAAATCAAAGGAGAGGAGGAGACTAGAGGATCCTTGTCTTCAAGAGGTAAGAGGGAGATTTAATCTCATCAACCTTGTGTGGTGATAAGAAAATGGATTGTATGTGTGTGAAGAATCCATAAGGATTCATTTATGTGGTTGTTTAATGCTTTCCTATTTGTGATTGATTTTAATTGTATGCATGTTTATAACTTTAAAATATATTGTATGTGTTTATAAATATATGATTATTATTGTAGGATGTGAATAACATGTAAGGATAGCATGAGTGTTCCAAAGAACACAAAAGAGGCTCACAGCTTCTCCAAGAAAAAGAGAACCAAAATGTTCTCAACCATTTTCTAAAACAATGATTAATGAATCTAGGTGAAACAATGAGAATTGGCTAACATGCCATTTAGTGTACATTTGGATTCGTACATTTGGATTCCCAAAGTTATTTTCTAAGGTAGGTTAAGTAGCTAATCTACAAAAGAATTTGATTCCAATGAATCTTTGGGAAATAAAACGAATGAACTTAGTTTTAGATTTTTATATTAGCAGAATTTATTATAAGTAAGAATTAAAGAGAACACTTGAAAAATACTAACGTAGAGCTCACTCTCTGAGTTTTGAAGCGCGTTAGCAAGTTTTAAGGTGTAAGTAATGGTTAAGGTTAAAACGAACAATATTTAGAGAAAGACGTAGGAAATACCATTTAATGGATTTTATAGACAAAATGCTGCCAAAATTTATTAAAATCAGATAAATAAAAGGAAAAGATTTCATAATATGTTTATAACGTAAGGAAAATATTCTATGTAGTTTAAAAGTATTAGAAATAGCTTATGCATTCTTAAAATAAAGTTTTTAAGCTATATGGTCAAGAAAATGATTTAAAAATCTTACACGATTGAGAAAATGATTTAAAAACATTACGTGATGTTCAAAAATGTCAAAATATATTTATGCAATTTAAGAACGTTTGTAAAAGCATCGTGGTTGTGAAAATGCGATAAAATTTCTACGCGACTAAATAGAATAGTGAGTTTTACTATCGGGCTAAAGTGGTGGATCCGGACATGTTGAGAGATAGTACTGTCAAGTGGAGACATACTATATTTTGGAATTTTGAGACTAAGGGTATTTTCATAAATATAGTAATATATTGAGTCTAATGGTATTTTTATAATTATAATTCTTAATCTTGCATTTAGAGTGTTGTCAATTTAGTTGAAAATTGGCGATTGATTGACGAGATGAATTACACCATGTTGTGGGTGTGATAAGCGTAGTGTGGTTCATTAATTGAACTCGGAGGCATTAGTGTGCAGATGATTCCACATGTGGACAGTGGGTAGCTCTTTTGGGCCGTGGTAACGGGCAACACACTAATGATCTCGACAAGCGCTATTCTTAATCAAGATCTTGTGGAGACTATTATGTACAATGCCTGTAGTGCATGATGTATTTGGCTTGTGTACTGCTACACGATGTTTTGGACTGTGGGCTATAAACACGATGTTGGATAGTGTAATAGTTTGGTTGGGTAGCCTGAGGTACTAATAGTTCTTTTCGGATCATTCTCTCGGATATCTATGTTTAGCTCCATGGAGTAGGAACGAGTCAGTATGCATTAGCATCCATAATCCGCATTTTAATGTTTACTATAATCTGTGATAGAATGTATGATGTATTGATTTGAAGTACTGTATATGATATGATGGTATGTATTATTATGATATTTGTTTGTATTGTCGTTTTCTTTATTACCATGCTGGTAATGATGTAGATTGTCTCACCTCTCTATATACATTTCTCTGTATTATTATTATATTTTCGTAAAGAGTTTGAGGAAGAGGAAGAGGAATAGCCTCTTGATATTCAGTATCCGGACGAGCGCCTGCCGAGTGAGCAGTGAGAGGACGACGAGCCGTTAGATCACCCTTATCATCTGGATTGATTTTGTGATCATGGCGTTGCCGGAATTCTTTGGTTTCGTGAGACTTGATTTTCATGGAGGCTCGGAGGCCTGGCGACTGCGTGAGGATAGAGGATTGGTAGTCTACGTGGGACGTCTGACTGTGTCTTTGTATAGAGAGTTTGATGGGGAGATTATCTTTACTACTACTCTGTATTTACATCTTGAGTTGCCTTTGACTCTTAGGCGTTATTGGGGAGGGATTTTCCATGCGCCTAGTGAGCTTAGTGGTGAGTCGACAGCACAGACTCATGTCCATAGAGCTGTGAGACCTCCAGGATTTCTGTCATTCGATGATCTCTCTGAGAGTGATCCATCGGAGGGTTAGAAATCTATGAGGTGCACTTGGGCATGTTATGTTTTAGTATTATGCTGAATCTTTACTGTTTTTGTTAAATATTTGTAGTTGTAAATTATTTGTATACTTAAGACAAAATCATATGTATATTATGGTGTGTGATTATGTTTTGTCATATTTTGTGTTTCGTGTTATTTTATTTAATGTTAACGAGTATAAAAGGAAAAATTTTACAACTCATAGTATTTATGTACCAAATGTTTTACAACTTGGGTAAGATTTTATTTTATTGCATTAAAAATGTGACATCCCCACAAGGGTGTTACAGGAAAACCTTGGATTGTGGAAACGGTGAGGGGGATCTTACTAAACCTGAGGCCAGACACAGTTTATGAAGTTTTCATTTTTTGAGGTTTGATCTGATAAATAAAAATTGTAGTACATTTTATTACCCGTTAGACAATAAATATTGGTTTTGTTAACTATAACTTTTGTCCACTAGGTAATAGCTTTAGTAGAGTGTTAGTCATCTTTTCTAGAGAGCAGTTTAATGACATCACCAAGATGACATCATCAAAGTGACATCATTCTTGAATTTTTCCAAAAAGTGGACAAAGCTTCTTAAGGAAGCTTTGTATCAAGCTTCTCAAGAAAGCCAACTTCCCTCTCTCCTCCCTTGGAGACCCCACAACCATGAGGGGGAAAAGATGACACAAATTGTCATCTTTTCACCTTTTCTATTTTCAAAAGTTTCTATCACTTTCTCTCTCCACTTTTCCTTTCTCTCTCAACTTCTATTTTTCTCTCACCTTCCTATCACATTTTCTCTTCTTCCTCTCCTCTCCAACCTCACGGCCACACCCTCTTCCTTACCCTCCATGTTTGTTTAATTTCAAGCAATCACATTGCTTGAAGCTACATCTTGTTTGAAGGTCTTTTCTTGTTGGAATCACCTCTTAAAGTTCTCATCTCCATTTTCTCTCCCTACCTCACGGCCATCATTCTCCATTTTCCCTCTTCTATTTTGTTTGCTTCAATCAATCATACTTCTAGAATCTACACACCCTATGGATGATTTTCTATGCTGTGATCATTATCAAAAACTCTCATCTTCATCATTTTCTTTCAAGCCCTAACTTGAAACTCTTAAGGTAAGATTCTTGATTTCTATTTCTCCTCTCATTTTCCTCTACACCTCACAGCCAAGACCACTTTGGAAGACCAAAGATTTAATTTTTTTGCTATCACTTAGTTCATTTCCATCTTTCTATAAAAAATCAAGAGGCCAAAATACAAAACTCCCTTCTTTTTCTCTTGGATAGGCCATGACCAAACCCCAAAACCCATCACCCAACCTTCCATAATTCAAGGTAACCTTAGATCTTGAATCTCTACACCATTATAAGACACTCTTGTGTGGAGAATCAATCTTTAGTTCATCCATCTTCAAGTATTTCTTTAAGCTTGCTTCAAATCTCAAGTTCAAGAGTCTTAAGGTAAAGTTCTTGAACTTTCTATCTTGCTTTATTTTAAAGGATGTAAAGCCATACTTTGATCTATGGTAATCTTATTCAAGCCCTAGATATTAATTCTTGTGTGTTTGCTTTGTCTCTGAGAACCTCTTGGTGGAGAAAGTTTGCTATACAAGGACATACAAGGAGCTAGGAAGCTATATTTAAGGTAAGAGGGAGATTAACCTCATCAACCACTCATGGTGGTGAGGAACGAAATTCTTTTGGGTGATAAATCCACGTGAGGATTTATTCACCTTGATTGCATGACTTTGTGACTTGTGGTTATATGCTTTATGTGACCTTATTACTTGATATTATGTATGAATTTGTTATAGTATGATTTTGATGCTTAAAAATTATGTTGTATGCTTTAAATGGTGCTAGAAAGGAAAAATATTTTGGTCCCAATAACTATTGAAGCTCACGGCCATGGTGTGGAGAAATAGGGTTTTAAGGCTAAAATACTTCATTGATTGAGAACCTAGATGATTATGTAGCAAGAATACGATTTATGAATGTACAAATTGAGAAAAGAAGTAAACAAACTCTTTACCTTTGAGGAGAATTGATTTCGGCTATGGTGCTTAATATTAGGATGGAGAAGTAGTTTTGGAGACTTAAAATATTTTATTGAAAATGATTCTTGATAAGTTAAATGAAAGGGGTTTTCAATTAGAAATAGAATAATGAAAGCTTGGAAAGAATGTTAGAAAACATTATTTAGAAGACTTGGGTATTAAATTAAGATCAAAGGATTTATGAGCAAAGGAGAAGATGATCACCATGTTATGATTTGAGGAGTAATGACTTTCGAATATACTAATGGAAATAATTTTGGGGATAATTGGAATAATGAACATGATATATTAGTGGTGAATCTAGTTGGTTTGACAATAAAGAAAAATTAATTAAAGATTCATGGGATAAGAATGGAAAAGAATAAATTTTATCATTTAGCAAAGAGTGATTTTTGGTTTTGAGAGAAAAAATGAGCTTGAGAAAGAAATAGTGAAAACTTGAAAGACTTAGGAAAAAGGAAAAGAATTGTGAGGTTAAGGCGATATGGTTTCTTTTTAAGTTTTAGTGAACGGTATGAGGAAAGGTCACTCGAGGAACTTAGTTAGAAGAGTTTAGTGATTAGGATTGATTTCTATCTTTATTCTAGAAAGTGTTACAATTAAAGCTTAAAGATGAAACAATGGTTTTATGTCCTAGAGAAATTTGTGAGAATGCTTCATGTAATTTGATAGTGATGACTCTTGAATTTGCACGACTGAAATACCTTATGAAAGAATGCATTAGCATTGTGCTTTTGGGCCGACGTACTAGACTCGATGGGATCAATTGTATTTAGCATTGTGCTTTTGGGCCGATGTTCTGGACTCGAGTGGATCAGTGATATTATGTAATTATATGGGCGATTATATAATATCGTTAATACTGATGGTATTAGACGATTGTATGGCCGATTGCTTTAATACCATTGGGAACAGTCCAACGGTGGTTTGATTTTCATTGATCATGCACTTGAGCATTATACTGTCTACTTTTGTTGCCTAGGAATGGGCGAGAATTTGGATAGTGTGATCCATGATGGATCTTAGGGGGCGTCAGGACGAGGTGATCCACTTAGTGATCTGTTATCACATTGTATACCCCTGCCCGTGGATCGTTGTAACGCACGACGAGGACCGACAAACATTATCCTTTTCATAGTCCAATGTAGACTGTCATTGAGGGGGGCAGATCGTCTGGAATGCTCATCTCTGATTCTTTGTGTTTAGCTCCATGGAGTAGGAATTGGTTGCATTGTGTATAAGGATGGCCAGCATATACATCGTGCATATGCATAGTCAGTATATCTGTTATTGTGGCATGGTCCATACTTATGTATTTTGATGTACATTGCTGAATTATCTATTAGTTGATAGCATGATTATGCTTGTTGATCTGTAATATTCTCGTATTGACATGATCATATCTGCTATTATTTAATGTTGTTGTGTATGAAAGGCATTAGTGTCTTTGTTGTTGTTTCTTACTGCCATGATGGTATTGATGTAGGGGATCTCATCTCTTTCATTCTATTATCCTATTTGCCTCTATTTTATGCTCATGTCTATAAAGATTGCAATGACGGCAAGATAAGATTCGCGAGGTTTCACTAGACTATCCATTGGGATACGGGGCGTATTTAGTACATCAGAGAGAATCACCTTACTTTGGAGTAGGACTCGGCATGATGCTGCTATGTTTACTGTGGACGTAACTGTTCACTTGGAGTTTTGCATGCCTCTTGGGGAGCTTTAGGATGATTGGAGAGCTTCCTCTAAGGAGGACTTTGTGGAGTCGACTGCTCGGATTCCCGTCCGTAGGGACATGCCCAGACTGGGGGTTTGGCCTGCTAGGGATCCCGAAGGGGGTCTGGAGGAAGATCGGGTACAGGACCTGTAACACCCCAAATTCTAGACTATGTTACAGAACTGACAGAATTACACTATTTGTGTTTTCTATGCACTATAAAAATAATGTGATTATTTCGATACTATTTTTGATTGTTTTGTGTGATTTGCTCTGGGTCAGAAAAATAATAATTTTTAGGCCGGGGAAATTCTTATCTGATTTATTTAGAGATGGGGGATCTTACTTAACCCGAATCTGAGTAACACAGAAAAGAATCTCTTAATTTTTAGAATTTATCGTAAAATAATTCTATTTTACTTGATAAATATCTCTGTTGCTTTATGCATAGTCATTATTGCTATGAATTATTTGACCTAGTATAGCTTAATTTGCCATTATAATTAATCCGACCAAAATAATCAACCGACCAAAATTACGGAATTCTAATTTGACCAAAATTGAAATCCCAATCCAACAGAAATTAAAATTTCAACCCGACCAAAGTTCCTCAAGATTTTCCCTAACGGTTTTCATTTCAAGTCTATTTTCGACAAGCCTATTTCGACAAACAAAATTATAATTTTATGAATACATTCTTGTCGATACTGATTCGGTCTCTCTCAAGTATTATAGGGATCTAAAAGACCAATCTCATGTAACTCATTCGACAATCCAAGATTTTTGAAGGTCTTGATACCGACAGAATTTGGACAAGATCCAAACACTTGGAAGAAAATTTCCTAACATTTTGATCCCGTCGGATTTAATTACTGAATGTAAGCATAAGTTAAGTAGTGAGCTGAATTCGACACCTTCAGAGCATTTCTCGACAACATCAACCTGTAGTCCGACAGAACCCAAAATACCTCAAAATCGAATGAAGCTGATTCTCAATTTCTGAATCAGAAATCAAAGATTTTAGGTACATTGTCTTGCTTTTCTTAGACCAAGATTATCTATTTCGACCAAGGTTTGTCTTTTTCGACAAAGACTATCTATTCAAAACATGGAAGACGTCCTCAGATTCGACAAAACGATGGGCGTTGCTGTTAGCAGAGAATCAGTCAATAAAAGTGAATTTGATTCTCCTTTTCTCTCAATCTTGTTAGACGATTCTGTAAATTAAAAACGAAGATGACTGATATGTAATCGACCTAACTAATGATAAATAGTACTACTATTCGTTGTCGAACACGACTCTATGTCACAAGTTGCTCATTGTTGGACAAACATTATTCGTCGAATTAGACCTTCTGAAACAATGCCATATCTGTCGAATTTGAACTTCTGTTCAAATTTGTCGAATTTGATCTTCTGACTATTTGGTACCATGTTAAAATTCGTCGAGTGAAAATGTTAATTTCTGTCGAGTGAGGATACTAATGTTCGTCGAGTTGTGATGCTAATGACCGTCGAGTGTCGAGTTGTGATGCTAATGACCGTCGAGTGTCGAGTTGTGATGCTAATGACCATCGAGTAAGAATTTCTAGTCATTCAGTAAAGAAACTTCTCTAATGTCAAAATTCGTCGAATATGAATTTCTAATTATATAGTATTTTTGTCGGTTCGACAATTTGAAAATTTCTTCTACGTTAACACCCATCCGACGAATTGGGAATTCTGTTGACCTTTTTAGTTTATCCGACAGTTTTTGATATTCGTCTGACAAAATCACCATTCGTCCGATAGAATTATCATTCGACAGAATGCTTATCCGACAGCACTTGATTTTTGGCCATACTTGGGAAATAATGTTCTCTCATCATACAGTATTCTGTTATGTTAATTTCATCAAAAATTACCCTTGAAACTCACCGCCATGCAGCAGCTTGGAGGAGGTTCTACATGATTCTTGAACAATCCAAAAGCCTTGAAAGTCAAGTGAATGACGTAAGCCATGTGGAATAGCAGTGTGCACTCGAATAGGATATTTTACTTCAAGTAAATCCTAAATTTTTCCCGTGCTTATCCCACTGCAGCCTACTCATAATTTCACTCTCATAAATTACATTTTCTCTCACATCAAAAATAGTATTCATCTTTTTCTCTCAAATTCCACGAACCTGAGCATCATTTTTTTTCCTTTTCTTTTCATTGGTTCAGCCAAGCACCCTACGAACACCATCACTCATCTATAATTTTTATTCTCATCATTTCCTAAAGCTAAACACGATTTGAAACACTTTCCATTTAGAAAGTTTTCCCAAAATCCCACTCTAAGTGCTTCAAAATCCCATTTCTATCTTACTTCCTTGGAGGTAAACTTTGATTTCTATGGTTTAAATTCATGTTTATGATTTTCTGAACCATGTTTGTTCCATGGTTTATTATTATTGAGCTTTGTTTGTGATTTTACTAATTGTTTTAGAATTGTTAGGAATTGTTGTGGCTTGTACGAAAACAAGAAGAAGGAGAGGAGTTTGAAAAGCTTGTCTTCAAGAGGTAAGAGGGGGATTTAACCTCACCAACCAAGTTTTGGTGGTGTGGGGATGGTTTTGTACGGTGAAAAAATCCATAAGGGTTCTTCACCGATTGTTTGATGCTATTTGATTGTGTTTTTGTTGTGTATGATTGTGTTTTGTGCTTGCATGTGTGATATTATGTCTATTGCTTTGATATATGTTTTTATGTATGAAATTGTGTGCATGAAAATGTATGAGTAAAGTAAGATGTGAATAATATGATGAACCGATTTTATGAGAGCTCCAAAGAGCTTGAGGCTTACGGCCATACTAGGCTAGAAAGGACCAAAGTCCTAAAAATGAGAGATTCAATTGAAAATGAAGGATGTAAATGAAAAGGAAATGAATTTGAACAAGTTTGAAGGTTGTGGGAAAATAATCGGATATAATTAAACTGATGATTTAAAATGAGAACTGAGAGATTTAAATGAATTTGGGACGAATTTGAGTATAGCAAAGTAAAATGATTTTTTTGGGAAAATGAATTGTTATAAATATGATTTTTAGAGGGGCAATATTGTAATTTTCATTTTAAAAGGGGCCATACTGTAATTATGATTTTTAGAGGGCAATATTATAATTATGATTTTTAGAGGAGCAAAATAGTAATTTTCATTTTGATAGGGCCATATTGTAAATAATAATTTTTGAGGGCCTAAAACGTAAATATTATGTTTTGGAGGAACTATTTTGGGAATATGAATTTTTATGAGGGACTATTTCGTAAATGTGAATTTTACGAGGGACTTATTGTGAAAATATTATTTAAATGAGGATTATAAAGAAAATATTATGTTTTGAGGGGTTGTGATGCAAATATAAAAAATGAAGTTGAATTTTGGTGTTAAATGAGGAAAATAGTAAATTTGATTTAAAACGTGTGAAAAATATTTACGCGATTGAGAAACGATGAAAAAATTGATATGTGATTTGAAAATGCTACAAAACTGTTGCGCAATTGAGAAAATGCGAAAAAATATGGTTTCGCGATGAAATGATAGTAATGACACTGTTGGGCCAATATGAGGACCCTGAACTTGAGATAAAGAAAATTTAATTGAGAATATGATAGAATGAATTGAACTGAGAATGGTGCATTTGTATATGCATTGAAAAGGTCCGATGGACTGGATAAGGCTATTTGCCTAGGAAGGAGAGAATACACCTCCTGAGTGGGTGTGATATGCGTAGTGTAGGTCTTTCGTTGACCTTGGGGGCATTGGGGTGCGGGTTGCCTACAATGTGCAGTTGGTAGCTCTTCTGTACGTGGGTTAGACCGATATAACACACCAATGATCTGGACCGAGACACTATCCGTAATCAAGATTTGATAAAGACTGGTGCATATGCTAGATGTACAAAAATTGAGCACGTGGTCTGAGGCATGTAGTGCAGACAGATCTTTACGATCACTCTTTTCGATCTGAGTTGTAGCTCCATGGAGTAGGAAATTGAGTCTAGGTGAATGTGCAGAGATACTGAGAGTATTATCGTACTTATTGTTTATGATAATTGAATTATTGAACAATTGAATGTTGATAAGGACATGATCGTAATTATGGCTTATTGTATGAATTATGATGATAAATGATATTGGTGACAAAATTGTGATTATGTATGATGTGCTGATATGAGATATTATATGTGTTTATCTTCATTGCTACCATACTGGTATTGGCGTAGGTGATCTCACCTCTTTGTATGTCTATTCTATATTGTATTTATAATTTTAAAGACGTTGAGCGAGAACTTGAGCAAGAAGTTGAGGAAGAAGCATTCCCGTTGAGGACGCTGAGTTTTGAAGTGATGGAGGAGTCTCATTTCCTTGTGTATATGAGATTGAGTAGGCTACATCTTGGACATTAGTATGAATATTGATACTTAGAATTCCCATTGTCAATTAGACAGTATTGGGAAGTATACTATCGTACTCCGAGTGCGACTAGTGTAGTGTCGTCTGCGCGGACACCTGTTCGTAGGACTTCGCGTCAAGTCAGACTTCTATCCTCTGAGGAGTCTGAGGAGGACCCGTCTGAAGGTTCCGCTGTGTAGTAATACTTGGGCAGTATGTTAGTTTAAATTAAAGTTTAAATATTTTTGAGAGTCTAGTTTATAAATATTAAAATATGACAGTACTATGACTTATATATATATAAGATGTATATTAATTTATGATGTTGTTGTAATGTTTTTATTTTCCGCTAAGTTTATCTAACTATCATCAAGAAATTTTATAACTCGTGTTTACATCATAAAGCACAGTTTTCTAATGAAGGGGTAATTTGGTAATTGAGTAACAAGAAGTGTGGCACCCTAAGGTGGGTGTTACATTAGTTGGTATCAGAGCCCAAGTTAGAGTCTTTTGGGTTTGTGGGTAGGTTTGTCTTGTTTGTGCTGTGTGAATCTCTGATGTTGAACACAGAGATATGTTTTGGTTTCCGAAAGGAGACGATGTTGTGTGAAATAGTTATTACGTTAAGTTCGTCGTGTTTTGATTTTATTTATCTTTGAAGAAAGATAATGGAACGCAACAAACATGAGCATGTGGATGCGAGACGTGATGAAGATTGTATAGCCGCAGCTGGAAGTGTGATGCAAAAGATGAATGAAGTAGCAGTACAACAGAGACAGATGATCACTCAGCAGCAGGAACTGATAATCAAACTTCATAGCTTATTAGGACTAGAGCAGCCACTGGATGTGAGAAGCTGTAACTTAAAATCTTTGATAATCCAAGATAGAAGGAAGCGTAAAGTCGATCGTGTTCAGCAAAAGTCATATGTACGACCATTGGGGAAGCAACGACGAGCAAAGAGGGGGAGTACTAGTAGCAATGATTTTGGTCATACTGTGGCATCAACCATGAAATGTTTCAAGTGTGGGAAAAATCATCTCACCAAAGATTGTCAGCATAAAGGATTTATTTGTTATCGATGTGGGAAGCCTGGACATTTCTCTAGAGATTGTGATCAACTAAAGATGGAACTTTCCATTAGTGATACACGTATTTCAAAATCTCAAGAAGAAGAAAAAAAGCCGATACAGATGGGGTAATGAGAACGTTCAAATACAAAAAAACTTACGGAGTGAGGAAGTTGTGCCATAGAGGATAATCTTAAAACTGTACTGTATAATGCGTAAGGTAACCCAGTCTCTTGTGATCTGTAACTATGTAAAATCTTTAGGGGTTATCTGTGTTTTGTTCTTTTCATAATACTACTTCAACTTCTAAACTCGTTATTACTACTCGAGTCTGTTTGAAACTATCTTATTATTATCGGAGTTTGAAACTTTTCTGTTGATCTGGTTTGTCTATTTCTTTCTCAAATAGACTGAGTAAATCAATTTGACTTATCCATGTCTTCGTTATAATGTGATCTGAGTATTTCTACTCTTCTTGTTAAACTTGTTGTATATACTCAAGTTTTCTAACTCTACCCTATATCTATTGGATATCAAATCTTTTCAGTTGATTTGATTTGTTCATCTTAAATTACAACTATTTGAGAACCTGACTTTATAAATGGATTGGTTATTTTCCAACTATATCCTATTAGATTGTTACAATGAAACCTTAGTGTTTCCTTGACCTGAGATTTTTGGGTTTGAATCCAGAAAGTTCATTTCTAAAATTTTTGGACTATGTTCATTTTGAAATTTATTAGACCATTTCAAATTCTTGTTAGGCTAATCTAGTAACCTATTGAATAGTCTTATTATTTTTTCTTATAACTTTCAAAGTGTCTTTCATATATCTCAATTAAGAAGGAGTTATACATAAAACTAGTCAAATACAAATTCTGTTAGGAGTTCAACTCGTGAATTTAGATTGAGTGTTGAGATCAAATAGAAAGGTGGTGGCATATACTTCAAGGCAGTGGAACATGCATAAGAAGAATTATTCAATTTGCGTTTTAGGATCTGTGATAGTCATTTTTCAAGGAGAATTTGAAGACATTTTCTTTCTTATAAAGTCTATAATAATTACAAGGGCTTGAGGTACCTGTACAATCAAGAGGGGCTTGGATATAAGGAGAAGACGATAGCTAGAATTTTCAAAGGATTTGTTGAGAGCTTGTGTTCTAGAACAAGCTGGTTGTTGGGATGAATTTCTACCATTGATAGAATGCACATACAACAATAGTTTTCGTTCGAGTATAGGGATGGTACCCTATGAGGCATTGTGTGGAAGAAGATGTAGAACGTCATTGTGTTAGCATCATGTTGTTGAAAGTACTGAGGTAGGACCAGAATTTGTGCAGCAGACTACTGAGAAAGTGAAGACAGTTCGAGACAAGATAAGGACAACTCAGACACAACAAAAGAGTTATGCTGATAAAAGACGAAGACCGCTTGAAATTGAAGAAGGTGACCATGTATTTCTACGTGTGACGTTTATAACTAAAGTTGGACGAGTGATTAAGTCGAGGAAAACCCACTCTGAAGTTTATCGGATCGTATCAGATACTCCGTTGGAGATTGTACAAATGAAGGAAAATTTAACCTGGGAGATGTTTCTAGTCAAGATTGAAGATCGAAGGACAAAGCAACTTCGAGGTAAAGAAATCGCATTGGTTAAGTGGTTTGGAACGATATACGTGGTGAAGCAATATGGGAATTAGAAGATAAGATAAAAGAAAGATCTTTTTATTTAAGTGTGTCAAGTTTCGAGGACGAAACTTCTTTTAGAGGGGGAGTATTGTAACACCCCAAATTCTAAACTATGTTACAGAACTGACAGAATTACACTATTTGTGTTTTCTGTGCACTATAAAAATAATGTGATTATTCCGATACTATTTTTAATTGTTTTGTGTGATTTGCTCCGGGTCAGAAAAATAATAATTTTTAGGTCGGGGAAATTCTTATCTGATTTATTGAGAGATGGGGGATCTTACTTAACCCGAATCTGAGTAACACAGAAAAGAATCTCTTAATTTTTAGAATTTATCTGTAAAATAATTCTATTTTACTGATAAATATCTGTTGCTTTATGCATAGTTGTTATTGCTATGAATTATTTGACCTTGTATAGTTTAATTTGCCATTATAATCAATCCGACCAAAATAATCAACCGACCAAAATTCTGGAATTCTAATTTGACCAAAATTCTGGAAATCCCAATCCAACAGAAATTCTGAAATTTCAACCAGACCAAAGTTCCTCAAGATTTTCCCTAACGGTTTTCATTTCAAGTCTATTTTCGACAAGCCTATTTCGACAAACAAAATTATAATTTTATGAATACATTCTTGTCGATACTGATTCGGTTTCTCTCAAGTATTATAGGGATCTAAAAGACCAATCTCATGTAACTCATTCGACAATCCAAGATTTTTGAAGGTCTTGATACCGACAGAATTTGGACAAGATCCAAACACTTGGAAGAAATTTTCCTAACATTTTGATCCCGTCGGATTTAATTACTGAATGTAAGCATAAGTTAAGTAGTGAGCTGAATTCGACACCTTCAGAGCATTTCTCGACAACATCAACCTGTAGTCCGACAGAACCCAAAATACCTCAAAATCGAATGAAGCTGATTCTCAGTTTCTGAATCAGAAATCAAAGATTTTGGCTGTTATTGCTGTTTCTTCCGACCAAGATTATCTATTTCGACCAAGGTTTGTCTTTTTCGACAAAGACTATCTATTCAAAACATGGAAGATGTCCTCAGATTCGACAAAATGATGGGCGTTGCTGTTAGCAGAGAACCAGTCAATAAAAGTGAATCTGGTTCTCCTTTTCTCTCAATCTTGTCAGACGATTCTGCAAATTAAAAATGAAGATGACTGATATGTAATCGACCTAACTAATGATAAATAGTACTACTATTCGTTGTCGAACACGACTCTATGTCACAAGTTGCTCATTGTTGGACAAACATTATCCGTCGAATTAGACCTTCTGAAACAATGCCATATCTGTCGAATTTGAACTTCTGTTCAAATTTGTCGAATTTGATCTTCTGACTATTTGGTACTATGTTAAAATTCATCGAGTGAAAATGTTAATTTCTGTCGAGTAAGGATACTAATGTTCATCAAGTTGTGATGCTAATGACCGTCGAGTGTCGAGTTGTGATGCTAATGACCATCGAGTAAGAATTTCTAGTCATTCAGTAAAGAAACTTCTCTAATGTCAAAATTCGTCGAATATGAATTTCTAATCATATAGTATTTTTGTCGGTTCGACAATTTGAAAATTTCTTCTACGTTAACACTCATCCGACGAATTGGGAATTCTCGTTGACCTTTTTAGTTTATCCGACAGTTTTTGATATTCGTCGACAAAATCACCATTCGTCCGAAGCAATTATCATTCGACAGAATGCTTATCCGACAGCACTTGATTTTTGGCCATACTTGGGAAATAATGTTCTCTCATCATACAAGATTCTGTTATGTTAATTTCGTCAAAAATTGCCCTTGAAACTCACCGCCATGCAGCAGCTTGGAGGAGGTTCTACATGATTCTTGAACAATCCAAAAGCCTTGAAAGTCAAGTGAATGACGTAAGCCATGTGGAATAGCAGGTGCACTCAGAATAGGATATTTTACTTCAAGTAAATCCTAAATTTTTTCCTGTGCTTATCCCACGGCAGCCGCCTCATAATTTCACTCTCATAAATTACATTTTCTCTCACATCAAAAATAATATTCATCTTTTTCTCTCAAATTCCACGAACCTGAGCATCATTTTTCTTCCTTTTCTTTTCGTTGGTTCGGCCAAGCACCCTACGAACACCATCACTCATCTATAATTTTTATTCTCATCATTTCCTAAAGCTAAACACGATTTGAAACACTTTCCATTTAGAAAGTTTTCCCAAAATCCCACTCTAAGTGCTTCAAAATCCCATTTCTATCTTACTTCTTTGGAGGTAAACTTTGATTTCTATGGTTTAAATTCATGTTTATGATTTTCTGAACCATGTTTGTTCCATGGTTTGTTATTATTGAGCTTTGTTTGTGATTTTACTAATTGTTTTAGAATTGTTAGGAATTGTTGTGGCTTGTACGAAAACAAGAAGAAGGAGAGGAGTTTGAAAAGCTTGTCTTTAAGAGGTAAGAGGGGGATTTAACCTCACCAACCAAGTTTTGGTGGTGTGGGGATGGTTTTGTACGGTGAAAAAATCCATAAGGGTTCTTCACCGATTGTTTGATGCTATTTGATTGTGTTTTTGTTGTGTATGATTGTGTTTTGTGCTTGCATGTGTGATATTATGTCTATTGCTTTGATATATGTTTTTATGTATGAAATTGTGTGCATGAAAATGTATGAGTAAAGTAAGATGTGAATAATATGATGAACCGATTTTTATGAGAGCTCCAAAGAGCTTGAGGCTTACTACGGCATATACTAGGCTAGAAAGGACCAAAGTCCTAAAAATGAGAGATTCAATTGAAAATGAAGGATGTAAATGAAAAGGAAATGAATTTGAACAAGTTTGAAGGTTGTGGGAAAATAATCGGATATAATTAAACTGATGATTTAAAATGAGAACTGAGAAATTTAAATGAATTTGGGACGAATTTGAGTATAGCAAAGTAAAATGATTTTTTTGGGAAAATGAATTGTTATAAATATGATTTTTAGAGGGGCAATATTATAATTTTCATTTTAAAAGGGGCCATACTGTAATTATGATTTTTAGAGGGCAATATTGTAATTATGATTTTTAGAGGAGCAAAATAGTAATTTTTGTTTTGATAGGGCCATATTGTAAATAATAATTTTTGAGGGCCTAAAACGTAAATATTATGTTTTGGAGGAACTATTTTGGGAATATGAATTTTTATGAGGGACTATTTCGTAAATGTGAATTTTACGAGGGACTGTTGTGAAAATATTATTTAAATGAGGATTATAAAGAAAATATTATGTTTTGAGGGGTTGTGATGCAAATATGAAAAATGAAGTTGAATTTTGGTGTTAAATGAGGAAAATAGTAAATTTGATTTAAAACGTGTGAAAAATATTTACGCGATTGAGAAACGATGAAAAAATTGATATGTGATTTGAAAATGCGACAGAACTGTTGCGCAATTGAGAAAATGCGAAAAAATATGGTTTCGCGATGAAATGATAGTAATGACACTGTTGGGCCAATATGAGGACCCTGAACTTGAGATAAAGAAAATTTAATTGAGAATATGATAGAATGAATTGAATTGAGAATGGTGCATTTGTATATGCATTGAAAAGGTCCGATGGACTGGATAAGGCTATTTGCCTAGGAAGGAGAGAATACACCTCCTGAGTGGGTGCGATATGCGTAGTGTAGGTCTTTCGTTGACCTTGGGGGCATTGGGGTGCGGGTTGCCTACAATATGCAGTTGGTAGCTCTTCTGTACGTGGGTTAGACCGATATAACACACCAATGATCTGGACCGAGACACTATCCGTAATCAAGATTTGATAAAGACTGGTGCATATGCTAGATGTGCAAAAATTGAGCACGTGGTCTGAGGCATGTAGTGCAGACAGATCTTTACGATCACTCTTTCCGATCTGAGTTGTAGCTCCATGGAGTAGGAAATTGAGTCTAGGTGAATGTGCAGAGATACTGAGAGTATTATCGTACTTATTGTTTATGATAATTGAATTATTGAACAATTGAATGTTGATAAGGACATGATCGTAATTATGGCTTATTGTATGAATTATGATGATAAATGATATTGGTGACAAAATTGTGATTATGTATGATGTGCTGATATGAGATATTATATGTGTTTATCTTCATTGCTACCATACTGGTATTGGCGTAGGTGATCTCACCTCTTTGTATGTCTGTTCTATATTGTATTTATAATTTTAAAGACGTTGAGCGAGAACTTGAGCAAGAAGCTGAGGAAGAGCAGATTCCTGTTGAGGACGCTGAGTTTTGAAGTGATGGAGGAGTCTCATTTCCTTGTGTATATGAGATTGAGTAGGCTACATCTTGGACATTAGTGTGAATATTGATACTTAGAATTCCCATTGTCAATTAGACAGTATTGGGAAGTATACTATCGTACTCCGAGTGCGACTAGTGTAGTGTCGTCTGCGCGGACACCTGTTCGTAGGACTTCGCATCAAGTCAGACTTCTATCCTCTGAGGAGTCTGAGGAGGACCCGTCTGAAGGTTCTGCTGTGTAGTAATACTTGGGCAGTATGTTAGTTTAAATTAAAGTTTAAATATTTTTGAGAGTCTAGTTTGTAAATATTAAAATATGACAGTACTATGACTTGTATATATATAAGATGTATATTAATTTATGATGTTGTTATAATGTTTTTATTTTCCGCTAAGTTTATCTAACTATCATTAAGAAATTTTATAACTCATATTTACATCATAAAGCACAGTTTTCCAATGAAGGGGTAATTTGGTAATTGAGTAACAAGAAGTGTGGCACCCTGAGGTGGGTGTTACAGGACCCTATTGTTCAAGCGTTTGGACTTGGTCTAGGCTCAATCTTTATATGATAATTAGATGTGTTATTTTGGAGTATGCAAGTTTTATGTTTTTGGAACATAAGTATAATGTATTCATAGATGTAGTAAACTTTATTTTATGAAAAGTCTATTTTATGGTTCTTATGTCTTGTGTCTCTATAATTTGATGAGTTTATGTTATCCATGAAAAGAAGTTTGGAAACTCATATTTTATAATATGAACTTTTATAACTTGGGTAAAGAGTTTTTAAAGGAGTCAGTCTAAAACGTAATGTCCTCTCGGAGGGGGTGTTACACTAGGTGGTATCAGAGCAGTTCATCCTGTCGAGTCGGCGTATGGACTAACTGTGCTTAGGTATATAGAAATTTCTATATGTGTGTAGTGCATTTCCTTGTCTCTTGTTTGAGATGTTAAAAGAGGATTGCATAAGTTGCTTTAGGTTGGATGTTAGTAGTTACTATTACATAGTCATATAATATTGAGGACTGACTAACTCAATATGTAATATTCTGTGTGGACAGGAAACTATGACTTCAACTAGGCGAACTAGGAGAATAAGGGTTCTTCTAGTAAGAGTCCAGTCGGATGACTGAACTCGTGCAGAATTGTTTGTACCTACACCCTTTGGAGTGGTACTTCTAGTGTGAGTAGAGACCAAGTCCAAGTCTTTTGGGTTTATGGGTTGGTTTGGCTTATGTGTGCTGTGTGTTTCTTTAAAACAAAACACAGAGATGTGTTGTTTGGCCTCCGAAAGGAGACAATATTGTTTGAAATGGTTACTTCCTATTTCCATTGTGTTTTGATTTATTTGTTTTCAAAGAAAAGGCAATGGCTCGCAGTAGACGTACGCGTGTGAATATGAAACGAGACAATGATGGGATGGCTACAACTACAGAAGCAATGCAAAAAATGGCTGGTGTAACAGTACAATAGAATCAGAAGGTCACTCAGCAGTAGGAATTGATAAGAGAGGCTCAGATTTTGTTAGAGTTGAATCAGTCTCAGGATATGGGACCCCATAACGTTGGACCATATTGGTTCCGAAAAAGGAGAAATCATAAGGTCAAGCGATCTCAGCGGAAATCGTATTCACGACCACCAAAGAATCAGCAACAACAGCTATATGGAGGTCGTGCTAGCGATGGTAGACCCAGTCAGCCAGTGGCACTTTTGCAGATCTGTAAGGAGTGTACAAAAAGTCATGCAACGAGAACTTGTACGGCCAAGGAAAAAGTTTATTTTAAGTACGGAAAGCCAGGACACGTGTTTAGGAATTGTACCTTGCAAAAGACGAAGCCTTCCGTTAGGGATATATGTGCTTCAAAATCTCACGTAGAAGGAATAATTGATTCCCCAAGTAGAGTAAAAGCATCCCAGACTGAAGATCTGAACGAAGGAGACTATGCCATAGGAGATGACCTTTTGACTATGCTGTATCACTCTAGGGGTAACCCATTTCTTTATATCATATGACTGTATGGGTCGATTAGAGTTCTCTGTGTCTTCGTTATCTTTTGACCAAGCTATTTCTATTTTTACTACAAAGACCTATTGTTGATGACCAAGTTGCTTAAGTTATCCTATGCCTGTTAAAGACAGAATCTTTTCTGTTGATTTGATTTGTTTACCTCTTTCACAAACTAGACATGATCTTGGAAATGGATTGATTATCTTCCAACCATGTCCTGTTAAACTATTCCAGTAAAATTTTAGAAGTTTATTTCAAAGATCGGGCCATATCAAATTCTTTGTGGGATATGTCTGGTAACACATCAGATAATTTGCTACCTTTTTCTTCCTGACCTTCATAATGTTTTCCCATGCACCACAATTGCAAGAAAGAATATTTCTGGTTCAAATCATGTCATAGTATCAGATACAGTATGGTTGAAAGAAAACTTAATTGATAAGACACTTTGTGTTAAGAACAAGGACACGAGAGCAAAGTGATATGAAGGAAAGGAAATTACAAGCCATCTGGAAGGGAACTGTTGTTTTCGCCTAGATCGATCTACACTCTGGCTATCATCGGATTCATGTGGAAGTAGAGGATGATTCCAAGATGTTTTTTTTCAAACACGTTATGGACGTTACGAGTATTTGGTGATACCATTTGGAGTAACAAATGCTCCTGCGATACTCATAGATTTCACGAACGGGATCTTTTATCCTTATCTGGATAGATTTGTCATTGTCCTTATCGATGACCTTCGGAGCATTTTTCTTAAAATTAGGAGGAACATTCTGAACACCTCGGTATAGTTCTCTAGATATTGAAAGAGAAGAAGTTGTGTGCCAAGTTATCAAGGTGCGAATTTCGGTTGGAGGAGGTTAAATTCTTGAGTCATGTGATCTCAAAGGAAGGGATTACTGTGGATTCGTTGAAAGTTGAAGCAATTCTTCAATAGGAAAGGCCAAAGACCGTAATTGAGATTCGTAGTTTCGTGGGACTACTTGGTTATTATCGAAGATTCATCAGAGGATTTTCCAAGATAGCAGGACCTCTTATCCAGCTCACACGAAAGGATCAAACTTTTGTATGGACTAATGCATGTGAAGAAAATTTTTAAGGGTTGAAGAGACACTTGACCACTTCGCCAGTGTTGATTCTGCTCAATCCCAGTGAACCTTTCGAGGTGTCTCGTGATGCTTCGCATTAGGGTTTAGAACATGTGCTTGTGCGGAATAGAAGGGACAGTAGCGTATGCTTCAAGGCAATTGAGAGTACGTAAGAAGAATAACCTTACGCAAAGTCAGAGTTAGCTATTGTGATTGCATTGAAGATATGGAGACGTTTTCTACATGGAGCAATATCTAACGTCTACAGTGATCATTAGAGTCTAAAGTATCCGTCTGCTAAAAAAAAGAGCTAAATATGAGGCATTATATGGACGAGGAATTTGAGTGCCTTTGTGTTGGCACCAAGATGGGAAATTTTTTGCGTCAAGACCCGAGCTTATACAACAAATAAAGGATAAAATTAAGATAACTTAGGACAAGATGTAAACAACTCAGAGGAAAGGAAATTGCATCCATAAAGGGAATTTGGAATGATGTAATTGCAGATGCAACGTGGAAGCCAGAAGACATAATTAGGGGGCAATATCCGCATGTGTTCTAAGGTATGAAAAATTTTGAGGATGAATTTTTTTTTAAAAGGGGAGAGTTGTAACACCCCAAAAATTGCTTGTTTCATGATATATATTCATTTTATAATATTTATGATTTTTGTAAATTTTTTTGAAATTATTTGAATTATTTGTTTATTTTAATATATTTCTCGATTTGCGTACGCACTAAGCTGGGCCGAGAAAATAAAATATTTTCCCGAGGCTGGAAAACCTTAGACTGTGGAAACGATGACGGGAGATCTTACTTCACCCGAGGCCAGACACAGTTTACAAAGTTTTCATTTTTTGAGATTTGATCTGATAAATAAAAATTGCAGTACATTTTATTACCCGTTGGACAATAAATATTGATTTTGTTAACTGTAGCTTTTGTCCACTGGGTAATAGCTTTAGTAGAGTACTAGTCATCTTTTCTAGAGAGTACTTTAATGACATCACCAAGATGACATAATCAAAGAGACATCATCCTTGACTTTTTCCAAAAAGTGAACAAAGCTTCTCAAGGAAGCTTTGTATCAAGCTTCTCAAGGAAGCCAACTTCCCTCTCTCCTCCCTTGGAGACCCCACGGCCATGAGGGGGAAAAGATGACACAAATTGTCATCTTTCCACCTTTTCCATTTTCAAAAGTTTCTATCACTTTCTCTCTCAACTTTTCTTTTTCTCTCACCTTCCTATCATATTTTCTCTTCTTCCTCTCCTTTCCAACCTTACGGCCACAATCTCTTCCTTTACCCCTCATGGTTGTTTAATTTCAAGCAATTACATTGCTTGAAGCTACATGTTATTTGAAGACCTTTTCTTGTTGGGATCACCTCCTAAAGTTCTCATCTCTATTTTCTCTCCCTACCTCACGACCATCACTCTCCATTTTCCCTCTTCTATTTTGTTTGCTTCTAATCAATCATACTTCTAGAATCTACACACCCTATAGATGATTTTCTATGTTATGATCATCATAAAAAACTCTCATCTTCATCATTTTCTTTCAAGCCCTAACTTGAAACTCTTAAGGTAAGATTCTTGATTTCTATTTTTCTCCTCTCATTTTTCTCTACACCTCACAGCCAAGACCACTTTGGAAGACCAAAGATTTGATTTTTTTGCTATCACTTAGTTCATTTCCATCTTTTTGTCAAAAATCAAGAGGTTAAAATACAAAACTCCATTCTTTTTCTCTTGGATAGGCCATGGCCAAACCCCAAAACCCATCACCCAACCTTCCATAATTCAAGGTAACCTTAGATCTTGAATCTCTACACCATTATAAGACACTCTTATATGGAGAATCAATCTTTAGTTCATCCATCTTCAAGTATTTCTTTAAGCTTGCTTCAAATTTAAAGTTCAAGAGTCTTAAGGTAAAGTTCTTGAACTTTCTATCTTGCTTTATTTTAAAGGATGTAAAGCCATACTTTGATGTATGGTAATCTTATTCAAGCCCTAGATATTAATTCTTGTGTGTTTGCTTTGTCTCTAAGAACCTCTTGATGGAGAAAGTTTGCTATACAAGGACATACAAGGAGCTAGGAAGCTACATTTAAGGTAAGAGGGAGATTAACCTCATCAACCACTCATGGTGGTGAGGAACGAATTTCTTGTGGGTGATTAATCCATGTGAGGATTTATTCACCTTGATTGCATGACTTTGTGGCTTGTGATTATATGTTTTATGTGACCTTATTACTTGATATTATGTATGAATTTGTTATAGTATAATTTTGATGCTTGAAAATTATGTTGTATGCTTTAAATGGTGCTAGAAAGGAAAAATATTTTGGTCCCGATAGCTATTGAAGCTCATGGCCATGGTGTGGAGAAACAGGGTTTCAAGGCTAAAATACTTCATTGATTGAGAACCTAGATGATTAGGTAGCAAGAATACGATTTACGAATGTACAAATTGAAAAAAGAAGTAAACAAACTCTTTACCTTTGAGGAGAGTTGATTTTGGCTATAGTGCTTAATATTAGGATGGAGAAGTAGTTTTGGAGACTTAAAATATTTTATTGAAAATGATTCTTGACAAGTTAAATGAAAGGGGTTTTCAATTAGAAATAGAATAATGAAAGCTTGGAAAGAATGTTAGAAAACATTATTTAGAAGACTTGGGTATTAAATTAGGATCAAAGGATTTATGAGCAAAGGAGAAGATGATCACCATATTATGATTTGAGGAGTAATGACTTTCGAATATACTAATAGAAATAATTTTGGGGATAATTGGAATAATGAACATGATATATTAATGATGAATCTAGTTGGTTTGATAATAAAAAAAAATTAATTATGGATTCATAGGATAAGAATGGAAAAGAATAAATTTTATCATTTAGCAAAAGTGTGATTTTCGGTCTTGAGAGGAAAAACGAGCTTATGAAAGAAATAAAAAAAACTTGAAAGACTTAGGGAAAAAGGAAAAGAATTGTGAGGTTAAGGTGATATGGTTTCTTTTTAAGTTTTAGTGAATGATATGAGGAAAGTTCACTCGAGGAACTTAGTTAGAAGAGTCTGGTGATTAGGATTGATTTCTATCTTTATTTTGGAAAATGTTATAATTAAAGCTTAAAGATGAAACAATGGTTCTATGTGCTAGAGAAATTTGTGAGAATGCTTCATATAATTTGATAGTGATGACTCTTGAATTTGCACGACTGAAATACCTTATGAAAGAATGTATTAGCATTGTGCTTTTGGGCCGACGTACTAGACCCTAGGGGATCAATTGTATTTAGCATTGTGCTTTTGGGCCGATGTACTGGATCCGAGTGGATCAATTGTATTTAGAATTATGCTTTTGGGCCGATGTTCTGGACCCGAGTGGATCAGTGGTATTATGTAATTGTATGGGCAGTTATATAATATCGTTAATACTGATGGTATTAGACAATTTTATGGGCAGTTGCTTTAATACCATTGGGAACAGTCCAACGGTGGTTTGATTTTCATTGATCATGCACTTGAGCATTATACTGTCGGCTTTTGTTGCCTAGGAGTGGGCGAGAATTTGGATAGTGTGATCCCTGATGAATCTCAGGGGGTGTCAGGGCGAGGTGATCCACTTAGTGATCTGTTATCACATTATATACCCCTAGCTATGGAAAACTGTTGCAACGCACGATGAGGCATTGACAAATACTATCCTTTTCGTGGTCCAGCATAGACTGTCATTGAGGGGGGTAGATCTTCTGGAACGCTCATTTTTGATTCTTTGTGTTTAGCTCCATGGAGTAGGAACTGGTTACATTGTGCATAAGGATGGTCAGCATACACATCGTGCATATGCATAGTCAGTATATCTGTTATTATGGCATGGTCCATACTTATGTATTCTGATGTACATTGCTGAATTATCTATCAGTTGATAACATGATTATGCTTATTGTTCTGTAATATTCCAGTATTGATATGATCATATCTGCTATTATTTAATGTTGTTGTGTATGAAAGGCATTAGTGTCTTTGTTATTGTTTCTTGCTGCCATGATGATATTGATGTAGGGGATCTCACCTCTTTCATTGTATTATCCTATTTGCCTCTGTTTTATGCTTATGTCTGTAAAGACTGCAATGGCGGCAAGACAAGATTTGCGAGGTTTCACTAGACTACAGTTCTATGGGGGCATCGACGCGTGGACTATCCATAGGGATACGGGGCTCATTCAGTACATCAGAGAGAATCACCTTACTTTGGAGTAGGACCCGGCATGACGCTGCTACGTTTACTGTGGACGTAGCTGTTCACTTGGAGTTTTACATGCCTCTTGGGGAGCTTTGGGATGATTGGAGAGCTTCCTCTAGGGAGGACTCTGTGGAGTCAACTGGTCGGACTCCTATCCATAGGGACATGCCTCGGCTGGGGGTTTAGCCTGCTAGGGACGCCAAAGGGGGTCTGGTGGAAGATTGAGTGGAGGACCCTATTCTTCAAGTGTTTGGACTTGGTCTAGGCTCAATCTTTATATGGTAATTACATGTGTTATTTTGGAGTATACAAGTTTTATGTTTTTGGAACATAAGTATAATGTATTCATGGATATAGTAAACTTTATTTTATGAAAAGTCTATTATATGGTTCTTATGTCTTGTGTCTCTATAATTTGATGAGTTTATGTTATCCGCGAAAAGAAGTTTTGAAACTCGTATTTTATAATATCAACTTTTATAACTTGGGTAAAGAGTTTTTAAAGGAGTTGGTCTAAAATGTAATGTCCTCTCGGAGGGGGTATTACAATAGACAATCTCAAAACAAACTTAGATGGTCAGGCTAAGAGAATTTTGAATATATCATAAATATTAAAGTGCTTCAGAATTGCAAACAACTCAAGTAAATGAATAGAGAAATTCATATTAAATCAAATTAGAAAACAGATCATTCTAGGGATTCAACATCACCCTTAACCAAAAGAAAAATTATCCTCACATGGTAGTGATAAACATCTCAAAATATTCAGAATACATCAAAAGTAGAGAAGGAAAAAGATACAAACTCTATGAAGAATAGTCCCCAAACTATAATTAGTTTCTCCTCTCTCAATTGATCTCATGCTGCATTGTCGCGCTCTCTCTCCACTTTTATGTTGTGGTACGTCACCTCACCTTTTCTCCATTCTTTTTGTACGGCTCCACTAATTCCCCTTTAATAGATAAGCTGAGAGCTTTCTGACTTCTCCAATTTT
Organism: Ormosia semicastrata; assembly: GCA_029884595.1. Taxonomy (NCBI): domain Eukaryota; kingdom Viridiplantae; phylum Streptophyta; class Magnoliopsida; order Fabales; family Fabaceae; genus Ormosia; species Ormosia semicastrata. The sequence continues at coordinate 2,754,268 of JAQQTO010000028.1, read as the reverse complement.
TCTCGAGCTCTAGATGAACGAATTAGGCTTCAATCTAAATAGAGAAGTTGTAGGATTTTTCATTAGCTTTCCAATGCCATAAACGGCGTGTCGATATGATCTCTATAGCCTAAGATATAGTCCAATTACTGAAGCATGGTTAGGAGAGTACGTGAATATGAATTTGCAACAAACTTTATCTCTTTGAGAATCCTTATCCAATCTTCAATCCAAACCTTCTTCAAGCTTTTTCATCCAATTAGAACTCTAATTGGCTTCTAACAATAGGATAAGAACTCTTCAAATGATTATCTTCAGGAATTGCCTATTTTTGCACAAAATATGATGATTTATCCTCAAAATTCAAATATCACTAGGTGAATAGTTAATTATTCAAAATTAAATTAAAATAAATAAAAACCAAATAAAAGTTAATTAAAAATTCTAATAAATAAACCTAAAAGATAAGTGTCTTTTACACTCATCAGAAGGTTCATCTACCAACAAATTAACCACTAGCTTTTGATGGAGAGATTACTACACTGTAAGGACAAAATGAGATTATTAATAGAATCTTAGCATATAGATCTCTGGGATATCATTGAGAGTGGCCCTGACATACCAAAGACTAGATTTGATGATGGGAGAGAAGTTAAGAGAAAGAGAAAGTTAGACAGATGAAGAAACAAACAGATATCTTCTAAACTCAAAAGCAAAGTTCTTTCTAACTTGTGCCTTAAGTAGAAGTGAGTATGACAAAATTGCTAGTTGTCAAATAGCAAAGGAGATACGAGACACTCTTGTCATAGCCTATGAAGGAACAAATCAAGTAAAGGAAATAAAGACAAGCATTCTTATTCATCAATACAAAATGTTCAAGATGAAAGATCATGAGACAGTAGATGAGATGTTCGCAAGGGTCACAGTTATTGTGAATGATCTAAAGTCCCTTGGGAAAGCTTACTCTAACCAAGAGCATGTGAAAAAGTTGCTAAGAAGTTTGCCTAAAGTGTGGAGACCAAAGGTTATAGCCATCTAAGAAGCTAAGGACTTGTCAGTCCTGAGGTTAAATGAGTTGCTTGGATCATTGAAGGTCCATGAACAAGAACTTACTGAGATGGGTGAAGATGTTGCTAAAAAGAGGAAGAGCATAGCCTTGAAATCCATTTATAAAGCAGTTAAGCAATCTTCTCATCAACCTTCTTAGAGTTCTCTCAGTTCAAGAACAACAACTAATGATGAAAGTGATGATGAAGGTGATGACGAGTCAGATGAAGATGAACTTTCCTTCATCTCCAGAAAGATCCAAAAAATATGAAGAAAACAAGGAAGGAAAGTAAAAGGATTCCAAACCAAGAAGGACTTTCAAAAAGGTGAACATGGAAACTTCAACAAGGGATAAATTACTTGCTTTGAGTACAAGAAACCAGGATATATCAGATCTGTCCACTGTTGAAGAAGTCTCAAAAGAAGTTGTCCAAGAAGAAAGGGATGATGATAACCTGGGAAGATCTGGATGACTCTTCAAGTGAAGAAAATTAAGAGGAAGTTTCCAATCTGTGTTTGGTTGCCATTGACCAAGACACTGATGATTAGGTATCATAATCTAAATTTTCTCACCTTTCTCATAAAGAACATGAGAATGCTTTTGATAACCTTCTCACTTACTCTAATTAATACTCTGGCTCAAAAATGCATTGTCCTTAAGGCCAAATTAATTGATTTAAAAAAGGAAAATGATTTATTAAAAAGGGATAATGCAACTTTGAGTAAGAGGGTTGGATCCCTGGTTAGTTTGAACATAGAGCTAGCAACTCAGTCCAAACTAAAAGAGGTTGAACCTTTTCTCTAACTCTCTCACTAACCTTTTTAGCTATCCTCTCATGTGTTGGAAGCAAATAAACTGTTGAGAGAGAAGGTGGATGAGTTGACAAAAGACTTAGCAAAATTTGTTGATGGTACAAACAATGTAGATAAGCTATTTGCTAGCAAAAAATGTACCTTTGACAAAGCTGGTTTGCGCTACAAAGGAGGTTCAAAGTAGAAATGGTATAAGAACCTATTTGTTCCTGCCAAGAAGCCCGAAATGGAGTGTTTTTGTTGTCATAAGAAATGACACAAAGCTGTAGAATGTTTTTTCTAAAGGCAAATCACCAAAGGCTAAGCCCTCTAATATGAAAGGACCCAAGAAAGTCTAGGTACCTAAGAAAATGATATCCTCTCTTGCAGATGTATCTAGTAACAAAGAAAAAAAAAAGACAAATGATACCTAGACAGTAATTGTTCAAGGCATATGACCAGGGACAAAAGCAAGTTTTTGTCATTAAAGGACAAACATAAAGATGATGTAACTTTTGGAGATAACAACAAAGCCAAAATCAAAGGGATATAGAAGACTGGTAAGATAAACTTTCTAACTATGGATAATGTATTATATGAAGGGGTTGGAGCACAACCTTCTTAGTATTAGTCAATTTTGTGACAATGGGTATGAGACTGTGTTTGAATCTATCAAATGCATAGTAAGAAAAGCCAATTGTGGCAAAGTCCTCTTCTATAGAAATATAGACAAGAATGTCTATAGCATTCAATTGGAAGACCTTAGTAATCAAAATGTGGAATGCCTCATATCTGTGAGTTCTGAAAAATGGTTGTGGCATAAGAAGGTTGGTCATGTAAACATGAAGACCATCTCTAAGTTGTTGAAACATGACCATATGAGAGGCTTGCCAAAAATCAAGTTTGATAAAGATATGGCATGTGAACCATGCTAAAGAAGCAAGCAAACAAAGTCAAGTTTTTAGCCTAAAAATGTTGTCACAACTCATAGACTTCTTGAGCTTCTACATATTGATCTCTTTGGTCTTATCAAGACTGCTAGTCTAAGAGGAAAGAGGTATGACTTTGTGATTGTTGATTTCTCTAGATAAACTTGGGTTCTCTTCCTAAGAAACAAGGATGACTCTTTTGAGGCCTTTAAAACCTTTTGCAAAAAAGTTTAAAATGACAAAAAGATTTTGTATCACTGCTATAAGAAGTGATCATGGAGGAGAATTTGAGATGTTTTCTTTTAAAACTTTTGTGATGAAAATGGAATTGTCCATAATTTCTCCTATCCAATTACTCCACAGCAAAATGGAGTTATGAAAAGGAAAAATAGGACTCTCCAAGAGATAGCTCGAATTCTCCTATATGATACTAAATTACCAAAGTATTTTTGGGCTGAGGCAGTTAGCACTTAATGTTATATTCTGAGTAGAGTTTCAATAAGGCCAATATTAACGAGAACACCATATGAATTGTGGAAAGGAAGAAAACCCAACATATCTTACTTTCATGCATTTGGATGAAAATGCTTAGTGTTGAACAATAAAGAACACCTAGGAAAGTTTGATTCAAAATATGATATTATACTCCTTCCAAAGCATATAGAATCTTTAATACGAGAACTTTAGTAGTTAAAGAAAGCATGCATATGGTATTTAATGATACTAAAAAACTTGATGAGAGAAGAAAGGCTGCAGACCTTGATGAGGAAATAGAGAGGCTCATTCTTAATGAAAATGGAGAAAAAGATGGTAAGAAGAAGGATAGAGTCATTAGAAGTAGCAAAGAAAACATATCCAGTGGTGACAAAGTTAAAACAGAAGAGAATAAAAATGAAACTGAAGTTGAGAAAGTTCATGAACCTTTTCATGAACCTTCTCATTAATCCTTTCACTAACCTTCTCACCAAGTTTCTCAACCCCCAAAGATTGGAGACTCTTTTCTTCTCACCCTAAGGAACAAATCATTGGAGAAACATCTGCTGGGGTTAGAACTAGATCCTCATTTAGAAGATCTAAGCACTTCTCTCGGTTTGCATTACTCTCTTAAATTGAACTAAAGACAATTGATGAGGTACTATAAGAGGAATCTTGGATTGAGGTCAGGCAAGAGGAATTGAACCAGTTTGAAAGAAACCAAGTATGGACACTAATTCCTACACTAAGAAATCACTCTCTCATAGGCACTAAATGGGTATTCAAAAACAAGCTAGAAGAGAGTGGGAAAGTGGTAAAAAATAAAGCAAAGTTAGTGACTTAAAGGTATAATCAACAAGAAGGTATAAACTATGAACAAACCTTTCCCCCTATAGCTACATTAGATGCTATCAGGATTTTCCTTACTTATGCTACATTTAAAGGCTTTAAACTATTTCAAATGGATGTTAAAAGTGCATTCTTAAATGGTTTTATAAATAAGGAAGTATATGTCTATAAACCTCCTAGTTTTGAGGATGTTAAAACATCCTAAGTACATGTATATGCTCTCCAAAGCCCTATATGGTTTGAAGCAGGCTCCAAGAGATTGGTATGAGAGACTTAACAACTTTTTATTAGAAAATGGTTTTTCAAGAGGAAAAGTGGACACTACTCTCTTTAGAAAACATTTAAATAATAAACTTTTAATTGTCCAAATCTATATATATGATATAGTCTTTGGATCTACTAATGAGTTTTTATGTAAATAATTCTCTGACTTAATGAAAAATGAGTTCGAAATGAGCACAATGGGGGAGCTCATGTTCTTCCTTAGTCTACAAATTAAACAAGACAAGTAAGGCATATTCATCTATCAAGAAAAATACACTAAAGACTTATTGAGAAAGTTCAACATGGAAGATGCAAAGCCAATTAAGACTCCAATGCATCCTTCTGCCATGATTGAGAAAGTTGAACAAGGTAGATCAGTAAGTGACAAAGGCTATAGAGGTATGATTGGATCCTACTGTATTTAACATCAAGTAGACTTGATATAGTTTTTAGTGTTGGCCTTTGTGCAAGGTTTCAATCTAATCCCAAAGAGTGTCATCTTAAAGCTGTAAAGAGAATTGTTAGATACTTGATTGGTATAATTAACTATGGTATATGGTACAAGAAAAACTCTAGTTTGAATCTTGTAGGATATTGTGATGTTGATTTTGCTGGAGATAAAGGATAGAGGAGAAGCACAATTCTTGCATGTCACTTCCTTGGAAATGCAATGGTCACATGGTATAGTAGGAAGCAAAACACCATAGCTCTCTTAATAGCAGAACATGAGTATATCTCAGCAGCCAACTGTTGCTCACAACTCCTATAGATTAAACATCAAATGGAGGATTACTCCATGAGATATGACTATATTCTAATCCTATGTGATAATACTAGTGCCATAAACTTGTCAAAAAATCCCATTCAACATTCAAGGTCAAAGCATATTGAGTTAAAACATCATTTTATTTATGATCATGTCTAAATAGGTAATTTTGAACTTAAATTTGTGGATACTAACCATCAATGGGCAGATATCTTTATTAAACCCCTTAGTGAGGATATGTTTTATTTTATAAGAGAGAATCTCAGTATGATGCCTCTCATATGATTTGATGATTGAATTCTAATTGATGATTTATGAAATTTACATGATGAAATATATTAATTTGTCTTTTATATTACATAAATTGGTTTATATGATCCTGCTGTATGTTGAAGGATTAAATCTTAGTTTGAATAATATAAATTCTATCTGTCTAGAAGTGAGAAGGTACGTGAGAAGAATTGTGAAAAGCTTCTCAACTCAACTTTCTCATATGAGTTTTGGGTTTATGACAGTTATTTACCCAACGGCTAGTTCTTGAACTAATTGTCTCATCATTTCACCAAAAGTCTTTTATTGACCCCTAACAGTAATTTCTGCCCCCAGACAGTCATAAACCATCCTTTATGAATAGAAAGGAAAATTACAAACTCTTCTCACTGTTTAAGCAATCAAATCTCTCACTCCTTCTCTCTTTCACTCTTTCACTCTCTCGTGTCCTTGCTCTGCCTTAAAACCATCAAGTTCTCATATTCAATCTCTCTACAAAAATCCTCTATTAACTTGTAACAAGAATGTGAGTTAAACATATGGCTGTGAAGACCAAAAACCATTCAACCCTTGCTTTACAATCCTCTGGTGAAGAACCACTTTCCTCATCATCCACTTCTCCTAAACCTTGTCAACCACTAATAATGACCCGGGAAACACCTATGGATACTTCTGCCCCCTCTGAATCTCAACCCTCTACAGTTCCTATTAGAAGAAGAAGATCTCTTAAGGTTAATGTCTGGTGCTGTGAAATCTATATATCCCAAGAAGAAAGCCAAGAAAGAAGAAGCCGTTATTCTAGAAGAAGAAGAGGAAAAGAAGGAGGAAGCCTCTGAAAGTGAGGAAGAAGAGGAAAGTAAAATGACTCTTAAGCCACTCTCTGTAAATGAGTCAAAAAAGAAGTTTGATGACTGGTTAAGGAACAATAAGGTCATTCTTAGAAGAAGCATCTCATTTGATATGATGGCTGAAGAAGGGATAGACTTCAAAACTCACATGAAGGTTCTAAAGTGGGGAAATTTTTTCAGTATTTTTGAGAAGTTTTACCCACTTCTATGCTAGAAGTTTTATGATGGAGCAGCCTACACCATGGAGCCTCTAATCATCATTTCTTCTGTGAAAGGGACTATAATCAAGTTAGACATGGCCACACTTACCAAAATCATAGAAGTACCCAACCAAGGATTGCTTGCCTATGACTAAGGAGGATGGTATATTGGGTATGGTCCTTATGAAGAAGTTCTAGACATGTTATTCAGAGAAGGAAAAGAATCCAAATTGGCTAGTGACCTCAATTCCATTGCCAAATTCATCCATTCACTCTCCCACCATTTTGTCATGCCTATGATAAGAAGCACTGAGAAGATCCATGAGGCTGACAAGATTGTTATGTTTCACATCAAGGAAAGGAAGAAACGTCCGAAGCTAGGGGTACACTTGTATTTTCACTTTTAGTGTCTGTTATTTAGGATTGAGAGCCAGATCCGAGGCTAGTAGCCAGAGACACTTCTCATTTTCAATTTTTCATCTTCTCTCTTATTCTCTCCTCTCCTTTTTTCTCCTCTATTCTCATTTTCTCTAGGTTTTCTTCTTTTTTCTGTTGTGCTCTTCATTCATGGAGAGCTAAAGCTTTATAATCAATCCAAGGGATTGAAACACTCTTGCTGTTTAATGTTGAGACCTTGGCTTAAATGTTTAACTTACTTGTTAATCATATTTTTCTCTTCCCTTTCTTTGATTCTGTTACTCCTGGGCTGAGTGCTTACTTGGTTTTGGTATTCATATGATGGTTATATAACTATCATGTGTTTAATAACAATTGCTAAAACTAGACAATGCATCAAATGTGTTTGATGGATTGCCTAGCTCATATGAACTTTAACAAATTGGGTTGATTTAGGGTAAAATGATGCTTACTCTATTTTTTGTTGATTGACCGAGGTTGATTTAGGGTTAAATGGATGGTTCATCCATTTTTGGTTGGTTGACCAAATCCTAGGTGCTTACCTAGTAGAGGGTTCATGTTGGATGAGGATTTCACAGAGACTAGGTGATGCATCAAAGATGTTTGATGAATTGCCTAACTTGGTTGAATTCTGAGATTTAGGTTAATTTAGGATTAGATGAATGCTAACTTCATCTGACTTTGATTAACCAAATGCTAGATGCTTATCTAGTAGATAATTCATAGGTCATCTTAAGGCTTCTTAATGTGACCAAAAACCAAGAATCTAGTTAGCCAGTGAATGAATCCTTAGTGGTCAAGGATGGATCAAACTCAAGAGTTGTTGATTCTCTTAGGTTGGTTGTTTACTTAACCTTATTTATAATCTTTTTATTGCTTTGTTTAATAACTGTTACAGCAAACCCCCCATTGCTAACTTCTTAATATAATTAATTAATTGGAATGATTCAAGGGCTTGACTCAGTTACACCACATACTATCAGTTCTTGGTGAATCGGTTAACAAATCTCATTTAATTTGGTAGCCTCGGTAGCTACCAAAATTTGGTGTCATTGCCGAGGATCATTCTAAGTCAAATCAATCATATTAGGTGTATATTGAACTACTAACCCTCCATTAACTCCTGTTTTGCTTGTTTCAGGTAGTTTTCACCAAAATCCTTCATCTAATGGCATTTTGGTAATTTTTGTACAAAATTTTGTGCTCAGAATGAGTTTAAAATTAGTCAATTGATGGAAAAAGGATTTTCCACAAGGCTCACAGTCCCCCCTGTTTTGGCCTAATTCCATCATTTAAACAAATTTTCTATTTTTTGAAGATTTTTTATTACATTTTTGGGTTCCATTTTTGAGTAGTTTTCACCTTATACAAGTCCCATAATTTTTAAAAATGTATAGATAGGGCAACTGTAATCATTTGTTTAGTAAATGATTAGTGTAGTATTTTCCATTGTGCATAACTTGTGTTGTTTGTGTTTTTGCCTACTTTTGCATGTTATATGTTTAGGCCTTCGAGTGGTCATTTACTGAACATTAATCCTAACATTGAGGGAGCTTTGCATGCACTTGATAGGGATCGTAGGATTAATGAGAGGATAATTTCTGAGATTGAAAGTATTACTGAAGTTGAAATTGAATTTGAAATTGAACTTGAAACTATAAGCAATCTTGTAACTATGGCTGATAACATAGATACTGAAACTGAAATTGGAATTGAAAATAGAAATAATGCAAACATGAGTGATAATGTACATAACAGAACCCTTAAAGAACTAGCAGTCCCTGATGTCAATTATCAGCCTTGATGCATTCAATATTCTAATTTAAATGTTGATTTTGAACTTGAATTTGAATTAATACACTTGCCGCCAAAGTTCCATGTGTTGGTGTATGCCCTAGAGGCTAATACATTTTCTGTATTTGCATATATTCTATTATGCTATTTTATATATGAGGCATTTCATTTATTGTGTTCTTTTTGATAAACATAATAAAGTCCTTAGAATAGTAAGTTTGATGCCATAGGACATCAAGTGGATGACTTGATCGTGAGATCCTTTTGGTTACAACACTATTCTTAAATGTCCCTAGTCAAGTATTATTGTTAATTAGGACAACAATAATGCATTGAGACTAGTATGTGCATAGACTGATGACCACATCTCACGGGTCATGGATATGAGATATCAAGTCTACACATGGATACATATTAGAGTAATGATGTATTGGACTGACCCACCATGAGAACGCTACATGGATCGTTACGTGAGTGTCATAAGCGATTCTCATAGTGATAATGGTGTTTGTGGTCCTTTGACCTGAAATCACTACGATTCCTACATGAGGAGTTGTGTGTTTTAATGCCATCAAACATCATCTGTAACAAGGTGATTATAAAGTTAGTTATTGGACATACCACAAATCATGCAGAGGGATGTGAGTGACCTAGATGGAATTTGTCACTCCTACATAACAGAGCGATATCTTCGGCCCCCGATTGAGTGAGACTTGCGAAATGCATGGCCATGCTCAAATGAGTCAATATGAGATATTGATCTCATTTATTATTACAAAGTCTACTCGAGTATCGTGAAACGAATGATTGGACTATACAAGGGTGACGCATTCCATGCCTTGTGTTCAATCTAGATATCTTGACAAAGGGACTAAACTACACTAAACATTGATCACGGATAGGTTATGTCAAATCACGACATTCTCATTACTTGGGTAGCGAAGATGTGTTGCTAGATACCGCTCACTTTTGTAATATTAAAATGAGATTTTTAATATTACTACCAACATCATGAGAACCCGCAGGTCGCACACTTAGAAACAGACTAAATTGGAGCAATAAGGATCCAAGTTGGACTCGGATTTAATTGTGGGCCTAACTCATGACAGATGGGTTTTAGGGTTGCACAGCTGATACCTTGCTACTCGCTCACACTCACTTAAGGCGCCCACTATTATAAATAGTCTCATGGGGGCTGCTATAGATGTTACATCACAACCCTAGCTGCACCTAAGAAAGTGAGTGAGAGACAGTGAAAGGTTCTTCTCTTCTATTCGCAGCTAGTACCGCGAAAACAGAGGCGTGACTCCTTTTGCAAGTCTGTTCGTGTGGATACCACAGAAACATCGTCGCTATTACGGTGTTGGTGATTCACCTCGCTTGTGTTTATCACGCTTCAAGAGGTAAATTTTAAAAACTCGGATTATGGACTTTTTCTCATGGATCCTGTGTGGGAATCCTATTATTCCGCTGCGAGATATTTTGATCCGCAATTCCCAACAGTGGTATCAGAGACACTTGCGAAACTATGATTCGGTTTTTCTGCTTTTCTTGTTATATGCGATAACATGATTCGTTGCTTTCCTTTCATAAAAGATATGATCTTTATATGTTATTTCTGAAATCGAAATAATGCTGTATGAAACCGTGTTCTGTTTTATTTGTTGTTTACGAAACATGTTGATGTTTTTGAAACCATGAAGATGTTCATATAATTCTGCGAAAACGGTTTTGAATGCTTTCTGTTTTTGCGTTTTTCTGATATCTATATATGTGATATGTATGATTCTGCGAAAATGGTTTTGAATGCTTTCTGTTCTTGCGTTTTTCTGATATCTATATATGTGATATGTATGATTCTGTGAAAAACGATTATGAATGCTATATACACAGCAGCGCGACACAAGGTTTTGGAAACCTTGTTTCTGTTTTGCGACGGCTATGAAGCTTCCTCGTGACATGAAGTGTTCATGTCTTCACGAATTCTGGAAACCCTGTTTCTGGATAGGTGATGGCGGTATGAGTTACCCTATGGCACATGAAGCGTTCATGTGTTTGCGGGCCTTAGGGTTCAAATGTTGTTGCCCTAGCCGTCATGGAGGCGAAGGGGTCCAATTCGAATTTTTCTCCAAGAAACCAAGTGGCGGTATATGAGTGAAAAATTTAGGGCGCTGCTGCGCCGCCCGCACCCCGCAAAGCGGCCTCCCTTGACCCCCTCGCCGACCGGGCAAATGGGACCCGTCAGTGGCGCCGCCCGAACCCCGCTTGCGTGGTGTGTGATATTCGAAAGCGCGATATTCAAATCTTTGTTTTTATAATTCACAAAATAATAATGTGTTATTTCTTTGTGTTTATGTATTCTTAGAGATGCATGGTGCATGGTTATGGCCTTAGTCTTTATTTTATGCTATTTTGGTTATTTTAAATACGACCTGCGTGTCGTGCCTTTCTCTCTACATTCTGATTGTACATTCTCTTCTCATCTAACTCCCCTCGAATGTAAAAGAGGTTTCTATAATGTAATCATCATGTGGAGACAAGGAGATGGCATCAAGTGAGGACGTTGGTGGGAGACGCTTGGTGAAGCTGGCATTTTTTAATGCTAATCTCTTAGAGGCCATAACCATGTCACATTTATTATATGCTTTATATGTATGAGATGCATGGATGATGTTTATGGTATGTTAAACAAGTTTAATAAATGGTGAGATCTAATAATAAAATTCCCTCAAAGAAAAATATTAAGTCATTATATGATGCCTTCCAATGCGTGGCACTCATCAAGACTAATATCGATTAAGTGTAGGTCCCACAAAGCATGACCTTTATCTATATTAGTAAGATGCGATGGGATAAGAGTAATATCCAAATGCCAACCATGGGTCTCGACTTAACTAGGCCATTTCAATAGGATTGAAGGCTTAGAGGCATGAAGTTGGGCTTTAGTCCATTAGATGGATTAGAATAAGTGTTATTCACCTAACTATCCAAGAGTTGCATGTGATGTAATTGGAAAGAGTTTCCTACCTAAATAACCGAATTTTGGGCGATCAGCCAAAGCTGACTCAAAGCTAGGTAAAATATGGATCTTGGCCCACTAGGAAATCTTTCGATGGGATTTTCCGAGTCAATGCTGAGGGTCATTGACTTGAATAAAATAGTGGGAGGCATATTTAATTAAAAGACCTCATTAAATATGTTTATGGCATGATACTTATATTTTGCATGTTTCTGTTAATAGATAACCATGGCAACAAACACATCGGGTACTTTATCATTGCGATCCGTCCTTGAGAAGGACAAGTTGTCTGGAACAAATTTTCTAGACTGATACAGGAATTTGAGGATTGTCCTCAAGCAAGAGAAAAAGCTGTATGTTTTGGAACAGCCTATTCCTGAGCCACCGCTTTTAATGCCCCTAGAACCGAAAGAGATGCTTATAAGAAGCATCAAGATGATGCCTTGGACATTGGATGTCTAATGCTGGCCACCATGAACTCGAGCTCCAAAAGCAACATGAGAACATGGATGCATACGATATGATCGTACACCTTAAGAAGCTCTATCAAGAGCGAGCCAGGCATGAGAGATTCGAGGTCTCTAAAGCACTTGTTTCGGTCAAGGTAAGTAGAAGGAAGCCCTGTTGGTGCTCATGTACTCAAGATGATTGGGTACATTGAAAACCTAGAGAAACTGGGTTTTCCTTTGGGCCAAGAGTTGGCCACTGACTTAGTCCTGCAATCGTTGCCGAAAAGTTTCAGTTAATTTGTCATGAACTACAACATGAATGAGATTGACAAATCACTACCAGTAGTTTGTTAGGCATGTTGAGAACTGCTGAGCAGAACATCAACAAAGGTAAAGGGAAGGCCATAATGATGGTCCAAAAGAATAAGGGCAAGAAACAGCAGAAAAGCCCAAGGACAATTGGAAGGGCAAGGGCAAGGACAAGTCCAAGCCTAGCACTTCTAGCTTGAAACCAGAGGTGGAGTGGCTAAGGAAGGTACATGCTTCCATTGCGGTCAGACCGGACATTGGAAGAGGAACTGTGCCAAGTTCCTGGAGGAGCTCAAAAAGAAGAAGGAAGTGAGACTTCCACTTCAGGTATTTTTGTTATTGAAGTCAATTTATCTACTTCCACATCCTGGGTATTAGATACTGGATGTGGATCTCACATTTGTGTAAATGTGCGGATCTAAAGAAAGCAAGAGACCATTGACGAAGGGCGGAAGTCGACCTACGAGTTGGAAATGGAGCAAAAGTTACTTGCATTAGTGTAGGGACTTATTTATTATCTCTCGCCCACCGGGCTTGTAATAGAGTTAGAGAACCGCTATTTTGTGCCTCGCTATTAGTAGGAATATCATTTCTGTTTCTTGTTTGGACAAGAAAGGTTTTTCTTTATAATAAAGGACAAGTGTTGTTCTATTTATATGAATGATATTTTTTATGGTAGTGCACAATTGAGTAATGGACTTTATGTACTTGATCTCGAAACGCCCATTTATAACATAAATACAAAGAGGTTTAAATCAAACGATCTGAACCCAACTTTTCTCTCGGCATTATCGTTTGGGCCACATAAATGAGAAACGCATCTCCAAACTCCATAAAGATGGATTCTTGGACTCATTTGATTTTGAACCATATGAGATATGTGAATCTTGTTTATTGGGGAAGATGACAAAGGCCCCATTTACTGGACAAGGTGAAAGGGCTAGTGATCTTTTAGGCCTTATACATAGTGATGTATGTGGGCCACTAAACACAGTCGCTAGAGGCGGTTTTCAATACTTCATTACATTTACTGATGATTTCAGTAGATATGGATTTGTATATCTTATGAAGCACAAATCAGAATCCTTTGAAAAGTTCAAAGAGTTCAAGAATGAAGTACAAAACCAACTTGGCAAGAGTATTAAAATCCTTCGATCAGATCGAGGAGGAGAATACTTAAGCCAACAGTTTGATGATCATCTGAAAGAGTGTGGGATAATATCTCAACTCACTCCACCAGGAACACCACAATGGAATGGTGTTTCTGAAAGGAGGAACCGGACTTTGTTGGACATGGTCCGATCCATGATGAGTCATGCAGACCTTCCAGGCTCCTTCTGGGACATGCTCGTTAATTAGCAGCTTTCACACTTAACCGTGTTCCATCTAAGACGGTTCAAAAGACACCATATGAGATATGGACCGGGAGACGGCCCGATGTCTTTCTTGAAGATTTGGGGCTGCGAAGCTTACGTAAAACGTCAAGTTTCTGATAAGCTTGGACCTAAATCAGATAAATGCTTCTTTGTGGGGTATCCAAAGGAAACCAAGGGATACTTTTTCTATAATCCTACCGAGGGCAAAGTGTTTGTCGCACGGACACCGTGTTTCTAGAAAGGGAGTTTATCTCCAAAGGAACCAAATGTGGGAGAAAAGTAGAACTTGAAGAAGTTCAAGTTTCACAAAGCAAAGAATGAACCATTGGTGGAAATAGAGCAGCCTTCACAAAATGTTGTGGAACAACAACCTGCTCTAGTAGCACAAGACTTGCGTAGGTCTAACAGGATACGTCATCAACCAGAGAGATATGGATTTCTCATGACCCAACAAGGTGACGTATTGCTCATGGATCAAGATGAGCCTGTGACTTACCAGAAGCCATTATTGGCCTGCGATCTAAGAAATGGCTTGAGGCCATGAGATCTGAAATGGATTCCATGTATGCCAACCAGGTATGGACCTTGGTTGACCCACCTGAAGGGGTAAAACCCATTGGGTGCAAGTGGATTTTCAAGAAGAAAACCGACATGGATGGTAATGTGCATACCTTTAAGGCACGATTGGTGGCTAAAGGTTTCAAACAAATTCATGGTGTAGACTATGATGAGACTTTTTCCCCAGTTGCGATGCTTAAATCTGTTCGGATCTTGCTTGTTGTTGCAAAAGATACCATGATTATGAAATCTGGCAAATGGATGTCAAAACTGCTTTCCTTAATGGAAATCTTCTCGAAGATGTGTACATGACACAACCTGAGGGTTTTGCCACTCCACAGGATGCTAGAAAGGTATGCAAGTTGCAACGATCTATTTATGGATTGAAGCAAGCTTCCAGAAGCTGGAATCTTCATTTTGATGATACAATCAAACAGTTTGGTTTCATCAAGAATGAAGAAGAATCTTGTGTCTACAAGAAGGTTAGTGGGAGCACAGTTGTCTTTTTAGTATTGTATGTAGATGACATACTACTTATTGGAAATGACATCCCTACCCTACAGTCTGTAAAGACTTGGTTAGGGAACTGCTTCTCTATGAAGGACTTGGGCAAAGCCACCTATGTATTAGGTATCAGGATCTATAGAGATAGATCACTGAGACTGCTTGGCCTAAGTCAGAGTACATACATAGACAAAGTGTTAAGACGATTTAACATGCATGAATCCAAGAAAGGACTCTTGCCTATGTCACATGGTGTAAGCTTATCTAAGGCTCAATCCCTTTCCACCCAGGATGAGAGGTATCGCATGAGCAAGATTCCATATGCATCTGCAATTGGATCTATCATGTATGCCATGTTATGTACTCGACCAGACATCTCGTATGCTTTGAGCATGACGAGTAGGTACCGTCCGATCCCTATGAAAGTCACCGGATCGCTATCAAGAACATCCTTAAGTACTTAAGAAGGACTAAGGATTCGTTCTTGGTATATGGAGGTGAGGAAGAGCTAGTCGTAAAGGTTACACCGATGCTAGCTTCCAAACCGATAAGGACGACTCAGATCGCAATCGGGTTATGTTTTTGCCTAAATGGTGGGCTTTGTGAGTGGAAGAGTTCAAAGCAGGAGACATCGCCGATTCTACTACGTAGGCCGAGTATATTGTCTTGCTCCAATGCAAAGAAAGGAGGCCGTTTGGATCAAGAAGTTCATTACTCGAACTTGGTACTATTCCTAGCATTGTGGACCCAAGTGGACCTCTATTGTGATAATAATGGAGCCATTGCACAAGCTAAGGAGCCTAGATCTCACCAAATGATCCAAACATATACTTAGGCGCTTTCCATCTCATTCGAGAGATCATCGATAGAGGAGATGTGAAGATATGCAGAGTACCAACCGGATGATAACATTGCTGATCCACTCGACGAAGCCTCTTGCACAAACAGAAGCATGAGGGTCACACTAGGTCTTTAGGCATTAGATATATGCCTGATTGGCTCTAGTGCAAGTGGGAGATTGTTGGTGTATGCCCTAGAGGCTAATACATTTTCTGTATTTGCATATATTCTATTATGCTATTTTATATATGAGGCATTTCATTTATTGTGTTCTTTTTGATAAACATAATAAAGTCCTTAGAATAGTAAGTTTGATGCCATAGGACATCAAGTGGATGACTTGATCGTGAGATCCTTTTGGTTACAACACTATTCTTAAATGTCCCTAGTCAAGTATTATTGTTAATTAGGACAATAATAATGCATTGAGACTAGTATGTGCGTAGACTGATGACCACATCTCACGGGTCATGGATATGAGATATCAAGTCTACACATGGATACATATTAGAGTAACGATGTATTGGACTGACCCACCATGAGAACGCTACATGGATCGTTACGTGAGTGTCATAAGTGATTCTCATAGTGATAATGGTGTTTGTGGTCCTTTGACCTAAAATCACTACGATTCCTACATGAGGAGTTGTGTGTTTTAATGCCATCAAACGTCATCTGTAGCAAGGTGATTATAAAGTTGGTTATTGGACATACCGCAAATCATGCAGAGGGATGTGAGTGACCTAGATGGAATTTGTCACTCCTACATAACAGAGCGATATCTTCGGCCCCCTGATTGAGTGAGAGCTGCGAAATGCATGGCCATGCTCAAATGAGTCAATATGAGATATTGATCTCATTTATTATTACAAAGTCTACTCGAGCATCAGGAAACGAATGATTGGACTATACAAGGGTGACGCATTCCATGCCTTGTGTTCAATCTAGATATCTTGACAAAGGGACTAAACTACACGGAAACATTGATCACAGATAGGTTATGTCAAATCACTGACATTCTCATTACTTGGGTAGCAGTGATGTGTTGCTAGATACCGCTCACTGTTTGTAATATTAAAATGAGATTTTTAATATTACTACCAACGTCATGAGAACCTGCAGGGTCGCATACTTAGAACAGACTAAATTGGAGCAATAAGGATCCAAGTTGGACTCGGATTTAATTGTGGGCCTAACTCATGACAGATGGGTTTTAGGGTTGCACAGCTTACCTTGCTACTGCTCACACTCACTTAAGGCAGCCACTATTATAAATAGTACTGTTAAGGGGGGCTGCTATAGATGTTACATCACAACCCTAGTCGCACCTAAGAAAGTGAGTGAGAGACAGTGAAAGGTTCTTCTCTTCTATTCGCAGCTAGCACCGCGAAAACAGAGGCGTGACTCCTTTTGCAAGTCTGTTCGTGTGGATACCGCAGAAACATCGTCGCTATTACGGTGTTGGTGATTCACCTCGCTTGTGTTTATCACGCTTCAAGAGGTAAATTTTAAAAACTCGGATTATGGACTTTTTCGCATGGATCCTGTGTGGGAATCCTATTATTCCGCTGCGAGATATTTTGATCCGCAATTCCCAACACCATGGTCTTGTAGGTGAAGATCCTCATAAGCTTCTGAAAGAGTTTCATGTAATATGCTCCACTATGAAATCACAAGGCATTCCTGAACAGCACATCAAGCTATTAGCCTTCCCTTTCTCCTTTGTTGATGCAACCGAGGATTGACTATATTATCTTCCACCTGGTTCTGTGACGAGTTGGAATGACATGAAGAGGCTGTTCCTGGAGAAGTTTTTCCCTGTGTCTAGAGCTGCTGCCATCATAAGGCAAAATTCTAGAGACACTCTGCATGAGTATTGAGAGAGGTTCAAGAAAATTGTATGCAAGTTGCCCACACCATCAGATCAGTGATTAGCTATTGATTCACTAATTCTATGAGGGATTGTTCTCTATGGACAGAAATATGATTGATGTTACTAGTAGAGGTGCATTAGTTGACAAAACTCTAGCTGTTGCCTGAGATTTGATTGCAAACATGACTGCTAACTCCCAGCAGTTTGGTGCTGGATGATTACTCCCACTAGGGGAGTGAATAAAGTTCATACGTCTCATGCTGATCAACAAAGAATGGAGAACAAACTTGATGAGTTAACTTCCTTGGTGAGGCAATTGGCAATGGGGCAGCAAATAGTTGTGCAAGGGCCTGCCAAACTGTGTGGAATTTATGATTTTCCAATCCATCCCACAGATGCATGCCCCACACTTTAAGAAGACAATTCTGCACCATCGGCTTATGTTGCTGCAGCAGGCATCTTACCTAGTAAACTTCAATACCAGCAGCACCAGCGACCCAGATATGATCCTTACTAATGCACTTACAATTCTAGTTGGAGGGATCATCCAAATTTTAGATATGGAAATGCAGCAGTAGCAGTAACACCACAACAGCCATACACCAGTTAGGCCACACTAATTTCAGCAAAATTCTAGACCAAGTAGGCAGCAATTCTAACAACCTGCAAGGTAACAGATACCACAGCCACCTGTGCAGCAGCAAGGTCCTACTCAATCCAAGCCTACATTGGAGGACCTAGTCAAGAAAATAGCTACCAACAACATCCAATTCCAACAGAGAACAGAAGCCATCGTTCAGAATTTGGAAACTTAGATTGGATAGTTGGCTTCTTCTTTGAGTCAATTGAAGGCACAAGGCTCTGACTAACTTCCTACTTAAATAATTCCAAACCCAAAGGGAAATCTCAATGCTATTATGTTGAGAAGTGGCAAGATAGCAGAAGACCCTCAACCAGCAAGCAAGCAAGCAACAATCAGTAAAGAAAATTGATTATACAGAAAATCAAATTCTGTAGAAAAATTAGATCTTGCAGAACTTGAAGCTAAGGCAAACCAAAATCAGAAGTTGGAGTGAAAAAAAAGAAATCTGATCATGTAGTGTCTCTCCTATTGCCAAAAGAGCACTCTAGTCCAAGAAAATGGATGAGGCAGAAAAAGATAAAGAACTTTTGGAGATTTTCAGGAAAATGGAAGTGAACATTCCACTGCTGAATGCAATTAAGCAAATTCTGAAGTATGCTAACTTTCTGAAGGAGCTGTGCATGGACAAGAGAATATTGAAGGGCAATGAAAGAGTTAGTATGGGGCAGAATGTTTCAGCCCTCATTTAGCCAATTCCTATGCAAGGATCTAGGCATATTTACAATTTCATGCATTATAGGCAATTGCAAGTTTGAGAATGCAATGTTAGATCTTGGAGCTTCAATTAATGCAATGCCTATGTTTATTTTCAATACTCTTGGACTTAGACCTTTGCGAGAAACTGGTGTTGTGATTCAGTTACCAAATAAGAGCAATGCATACCCAGCAGACTTGATAGAGAATATTTTGGTGAGAGTGGATGAGTTGATTTTTCCTGCTAACTTTTATATTTTGGACATGGAGGGGGGGTCATCATCTAACAAGGCTCCAATCATTTTAGGGAGGCCATTCCTCATGACTGCAAGGACGAAAATAGATGTGGATACTAAAACTCTTTCCATGGAGTTTGGAGATATAATAATGTAGTTCAACATCTTTGATGCAATAAAGCATCGCATGGAAGAGCATTCTGTTTTTCATATAGACTTGCTTGATGAATTGGTTGAGGACAATTATGATGAGTTGTGTGCTGAGTTCCCTGATTTGGATAGTTTTGGTGATTCTGAAGTAGTATGTTCATGTGCTGATTATGATGGTGCTGTCAAGTGCGATGTGTGTTCTGAAATTTTTGGATATTTAGGAAATGATGAATTTGATTGTACAGATTATGCAGCAGCTGTTGGTTGTGCAGAAATTCAGTCTGCTGAATTAGTTCCCACCACTAGATTGCCTTCTTCTATAGTGCAGCCACCTGAATTGGAGTTGAAGCCTCTACCTGCATACCTTAAATATGCATATTTGGAGGATGGTGAGAAGCTGCCAGTGATTGTAACAAAGGACCTCAATGATAAAAAAGAAGAGAAATTGTTGCAAATTCTAAGGGAGCACAAGAAAGCAATTGGATGGACACTTGCAAATATTCCTCGTATTAGTCCCTCTATGTGCATGCATCGAATATTGCTTGAGGAAGGAGCTAAATCAGTAAGGTAGCCCTAAAGAAGACTTAACCCATGGATTCTGGATGTGGTGAAGAATGAGGTGACAAAGTTGTTACAAGCTGACATCATTTACCCTATCTCCAACAGTAAATGGGTGAGCCCAGTATAAGTTGTTCCAAAGAAATCCGAGGTGACAGTAGTAGCAAATCAGAATAATGAGGTAATTCCTACTAAGGTGCAGAATAGTTAGAGAGTCTATATTGATTTTAGAAAGCTTAACCAAGCCACCCGAAAGGATCATTACCCCTGCCTTTCATTGATAAGATATTAGAGAAGTTGGTTGGGAAATCACACTACTACTTTCTAGATGGCTGTACTGGATATTTTCAAATCCATATTGCACTGGAAGATCAAGATATGACCACTTTCACATGTCCGTTTGACACTTTTGTGTATAAGCGGATGCCTTTTGGCCTTTGCAAGGCCCCTGACACCTTTCAACGGTGCATGGTAAGCATCTTTTCTAATCTTTCGGAAGAGTGCATGGAGGTATTCATGGATGATTTTACTATTTATGGTTCCTTTGATTTATGTTTGGCTAAGGTGTTGCATAGGTGCATTGAAATTAACCTTGTTCTAAATTTTGAAAAGTGACATTTTATGGTAGAACAAGGTATAGTTTAAGGCCGTGTAATATCTAGAAAGGGCATTAAAGTAGATCTTTCTAAAATAAATGTGATTTCCTCTTTATCTTACCCCACATGCGTGTAGGAGATTCTTTCTTTTCTTGGTCATGTAGGTTTCTACCGGTGCTTCATTAGAGACTTCAGCAAATAGCCTTTCCGCTATCCAACCACCTACAAAAGAATGTGGAGTTTGACTTTGATGAGAAATGCAAGAAAGCCTTCAACCATTTGAAGTAAGCTCTTACCACCACCACCATTATCCAGCTTCCTGATTGGACACTTCCCTTCGAGTTGATGTGTGTTGCTTCAAATTATGCAGTGGGAGTTGTCTTAGCACAAAGAGTGGGAAAAATGCCTCATGTGATCTACTATGTTTCGAGGACTTTGGATGTTGCTCAAGCAAATTAAACCACTATGGAAAAAGAGCTTTTGTTTATTGCTTTTGCATTAGATAAATTTAGGTCATATTTGCTTAGTTCTAAAGTTGTGGTATTTTCTGATCATGCAGCTTTGAAGTTTCTCCTAAAGAAACCTAAGGTCAAGCCAAGATTGATTCAGTGGATGCTGCTGCTCCAAGAGTTTGACATCGAGATATGTGACAAGAGTGGAATAGAAAACTTGATAGCTGCCCATTTAAGCCTAATTGAGCAAGCTGTTGACTCCTTTCTGTTACCAAGTGACCTCAATACTCAAGAGGGGGGGTGAATTGAGTATGAAAACTAAATTCGTAAATCTTTCACAAATCGTTTGATAACTTATTTTTGTTGAAGCTATTGAATGATTAGAAATAATTGGAAGGATGAGATAAACACTTTTACTTATAACAGAAATAGTCTACGAAGACAGTATCCAAGAAAATCAATAAAATAGTATACAAAATAAACAGAGGAGGGTTTAGAGATAACAAACACAGTCATTTATCCTGATTCAATCACCAATCCACTTGTGATCTACGTCCAGTCCCCAAGCAACAACTTGAGATTTTCCATTATATCTTCAAACTTCAATGGGTGCTTGACAACCACTACAACCTTGAGCACTCAACCCTTTTGGGATACCTCACCCTTGGAGCTTCGAGTCTCTTCAACTAAGGATACCTCACCCTTTACACTTTTGGAGGGATGCCTCACCCTCTTTACAAAGCAATAATGATAGATAGAATGAAGCTCTCAATGAGCAGATGAATACAAATTGAAGCTCTAATATGCTCTCAAATATTTTTCACGTTTTTGACATTAAAACAGAGCAAGAAAATGATTTGAGGATTGATTCACGCTTGGACATATTGGTAATCGTTTTGGTTCAAGGTCAACCTCAAATAAAAACCCAACTTTGGTATTTATAAGTTTCTCATTTAATAGAGCCGTTGGGGTTTTCTCGGGCATGCATTAAATATAGCCGCTGACGCCGTCAGATTCTTGTAATCGATTACATTGACTAATCGATTACATATGTTGTTCTAACGTGTTCTTGACTTTCCGGGCTTAATCGATTACATGGCTTCGATTGTGGTGTAATCGATTACATTATTGGTGTAATCGATTACATGACTTCTCGATTTCTTTGTGTAATCGATTACAATATCCATGTAATCGATTACATGACTCTTTGAACGTGTTCATGCTTTTCTGGGCTTGATGTAATCGATTACATATATTGTGTAATCGATTACATGGCCTCTGACTTGCTTGTAATCGATTACATGCCTTCTGTTTGTTGTGTAATCGATTACATTGACCTCTAAACACATTTTTCAAGTCCAATAAAGCTTGTAAGTCATTTCTAACACCTTGAGACAATTGTTTAAACATGAATCTTTTTAAGAGTGTTAGTTTTAAGATTGAAACACAAGTTTTCTTGAAAGCCATGTTTATCTTTGAAATTTCCCATTAATTTTGAAATCATATATTGAAAAACCATTTGAGAAATCTTGAGAGCATTTAACATTAGTGTCCTAAGTCTTATAACTAAATAAACCTTCTTGTCTTCTTTCTTTGATCTTGATTTTTCCTTTTGCGCTTGATCTTCACTATTGCACTTGATCTTCGCTTTTGTCTTTGTTATCATCAAAAACCATTTGACATGCCTTAGAGACATAAGCATTCACACTTTCCCATCCATGACACATTCCCTGATGAGCAGCTTTTACAGCTACAAGGTAACACTCCATGGTTCGCTGATATGGTAAATTTCTTGGTTGCTAGTATCTTGCATGCATATTTTACTAGAGCACAAATTGACAAATTAAAGAGTGAATCGAAGTATTATGTGTGAAATGTTTCATATTTGTGAAAATTATGTAGTGACTAAGTAATTAGAAGATGCGTGCCTAATCATAAATTCCATTTTGTTCTTAACTTTTGCCATGCATTTACATGTGGTGGGCATTTTAGGCCTCAACGTATTTCTAGGAAAGTATTGGAATTTGGATTGTATTAGCCAACCTTTTTTCATGACACATGTGTTTTATAAATCTTATGAATAATGCCAACGAATTGGAAATATCTCTCTAGGAATGAGATGCCCCAACAACCTTTGTTGTTTTGCGAAATATTTGATGTTTAGGGTATTGATTTTATGGGTCCTTTTCCTGTCTCATTTGGTTTTGTTTATGTTTTGTTTTCTGTTGATTATATGTCTAAATGGGTGGAGGCAGAAGCCACTAGACTGATGATTCAAAAGTTATTGTGGATTTTGTTAGATCAAACATTTTTTTGCAGATTTGGCATTCCGAGGGCTATCATCGGTGATCAAGGGTCACACTTCTGCCATAGGAATATTGAGGCTTTGTTGAAAAAGTATGGAGTCATGCATAAGGTTTCTACACCTTACCACCCCCAAAACAAATGGGCAAGCAGAGGTATCAAATAGAGAGATCAAGAAAATCCTTCTGAAAACTATCAAGCCTAATAGGAAGGATTGGAGAAAGTGGCTTAAGGATGCTCTTTGGGCTTACCAGACTACCTATAAGACACCATTGTAACACCCTCCAAAGGGCATTACATTTCAAGCTAACTCCTTTTAATTCTTTGCCAAGTTATAAAATATTTAATATTATAAAATATGAGTTTCAAAATTTCTTTTTCATGGATAACATAAACTTACCGAATTTTAGAAACACAAGACATAAGAACTGAATAATATACTTTACATATAAACAAAGTTTACTATAACCATAAGTACATCATACTTACATACCCAAAAAGCATAAGCATCTAACATAACCAACCTAGACTGGCCCAAGTTCACAATACCTAAAGAAAAGAGTTCTCCTCAGAAGACAAATTCCCTAGTTCGGAATGTCTCGACAGATAGAAATCCGAGCAGAAAATACTACGGAGTCCTCCCTAGGGATATAGTGAAGATCATTCCACAACTCCCTGATAGGTATAACAAACTCTACATATACAGCAACAAAAGAAAAAGTAGTGACCCTATGGCAGGTCCTATTTACGGACAGAGTAATGTCACCATAATACTCTATATGTTCTGTGTCCCAATGGACATGCCAAGCATCAGTGCCTTCAAGAAACTGTAGTCTAACAAAACTCTGAAGATTCTGCCTCGCCGCCATTTCAATCTCCTCAAAACATAAATATAGAACAGAACAAACAGAACAATACAATAAAAAGGTGAGATCCCCTACATCAATATCATCATGGCAGCATAGAGACAATAATGACACTAATGCCATTCATATACAACAATATCATAGAATAACAGGTATAATCATGTTATCAACTAACAAATAATTTAACGATATATATCACATTATATAAATAGTGACCATATCACAAAAATAAGTATACTGACTATGCATATGCACAATGTGTATACTGACTATCCTTATGCACAATGCACCCATTTCCTACTCCATAGACCTAAATACAATTTCGGAGAGAATAATCTAGAAGATATGTCTGTACGTCATCCGCCTCAATTCAAGTGCTATAAAAATTTTCTTAGTGTATACATCATGGCTTGTACAAGACATTCTACGCCAGATCGTAAATAGAGCAGTGTCTCGTTGAGATCGTCGGAGCATTGCTCAGTTAGCACGGCCCAATAGAGCTACCAACTGTCCACTTGTGAGATACCCATGCTCCTACACCTCCAAGGTCATTCATAGACCTTCACTAATGCAATTCGCACCCGCACGCAGATGTAATTCAACTCCTAAGCTACAATAGCCTTAACGGACATTGTCTGACAAACAATGCATGATCAATGACTCAATGCAATATCCTAAGCCACCATCGGCTACAATCAAACATTGATATATCCAGGTCCAGTACATCAGCTCTACAGCAAACTTACTGTTCTTCTTAATCGCAAAGCACTTTTATTGCGTTTTCACAATCATGTAATAATTTTGTTACATTTTCAAATCGCGTGACAGTTTTCCAATGTTTTCTCAATTGCGTAAAGATTTTAAAATATTTTCTTAATCGCGTAGCTAAAAATCACCATTTTTCAATCACGTAAGAGTTTTTCTACGTATTTCCAATAGCGTAAAATAATTTCTCAATATTCTAGGCTCAATTTAAAACTTTTCTCATAGTTTATAAAAATTAAACATTAATTCTAACATTTTCTCACTAAACATTCTTTAATTAATATTTCTAAACGTTTTTCACAAAAACTTATATTATTTAAATTAAATCAAGATATCTCAGAAATCCTTCTTATTAAATAAAATACTTTATTTTCAAAAACATCATTCTAACTTTATTTCCATACTCAAGGCCAAAAATCACTCTTTGTTCATAAAAACTTTCTTAAATTAAAATATTTGAAACTCCAACTATCCTTAAAAATTATTTCCTTTGATATAGCCAAAAGTCATTACTCCTTAAATTATAAAATTACATTCATCTTCTTTTTAACTTGTACATCCTTTAATCCTAATTTAGTCTCCTAATCATCTAAGTAACATTTTTTAAACATTCTTTCCAAAACTTTCATTATTCTAATTCTAAATAAAATCTCTTCCCATTTAACTTATTTATATCATCATAAATAAAATACTTTATGTCTCCATATTTCTCCTTAGTCCTAATTTCACTATATTGGCCAAAATCACATTTTAATTAGTGATAAAAATATATTCATTTTCATTTTTATTTTGTAATTCCTTAATCAAATTTCTTATCACTAATCCTCTAGGTTAACATTTAATGAAACAATTTGCATTGGATTTTCCCTTTGGAGGGCTTAGAGGCCGTGAGCCTCATGGTCTTTGGAACTAAAAATTCCTTTTCTCTTAAGCATAAATTATAGCATACAACATACTTAAACATCAAAATCCTACTATAACAAGTTCATGCATAATATCAAAGCACTAAATCACATAGAACAATTAATTACAAACCACACAATCACACACAATTTCGTGTCCCTCACCATCATAAGTGGTTGATGAGGTTAACCTCCCTCTTACCTTAGATGTAGCCTCCTTGCTCCTAGTAGGATCCTTTGTATCAACTTCCTCCACCAAGTAGCTCTTAGAATCAAAGTAAACACAAATATATTAACATCCAAGGCTAGAGTAAGACAACCATAGATCAAATATGGTCTTAGAATTTCAAGAATCAAATAAGAAATTAAGTTTCAAGAACTTTACCTTAGAACCCTAGAACTTGAACTCAAAAATCAAGCTTAAAAATGGTTAAACTAAGGCTTGATCATAACACCAAAGTTGCTTACGATGATGTTTAAAATTAAGTAGTATTGTTGGTTCAAATTATGAGAGCTTGGAAGGTGATTTTGGGGAGTGAGGCTGTGGGGTTTGAGAGAAAATAGAAGAGAGAGTTTTTGTGTTTTGCATGAGAAAATGATAAGTGTAGAAATGTGATTTTTTCTCTCCTAAAGCCCTCATGGCCGTGGGCTTGATAGAGAGGAGGAGTGATCAATTTGATCACTACAACTCCTTACAACTATTGATGAGATCAAGGGTGGACATCCAAGGCTTTTCCTCCAAGCTTGTTTCTAATTGGTTATTCAAAAAAATGTCATAACCATCATCTTTGACCACTTAAGATATTTTCTAAAGACTATTACCCAATGGATAATAGCTACTGCTATTTATTATCTAATGGATAAAAATATTACACAATGGATAAAAGCGTTACCCAATGGATAAAAGCATTACCCAATGGATAATAACATTATCCAATGGATAATAGAATGTAACAAAAACTCAAATATAGAAAATTTTCATCAACTATTTCCAGTTTCGGGTTTAGTAAGTTCCCCCAGCCCCGCATTAACAGTCCAAAACTTTTTGGTCTAAGAATTTTTTTTATTTTTCTAGGTCCGCCTCAAACACACATACAACCTAAAATAATATTAAAATAATCAAAATAATTTAAAAATTTCCAAAAATTCAAAAATATTATAAAACTCATAAATATCAAGAAAAATAAAAAATCGGGGTGTTACAACCACTAAGGATGTCTCCTTATTGGATTGTCTTTGAGAAGGCAGGTCACCTATCGGTGGAGATAGAACATAGAGCATTTTAGATGGTGAAGAGTTACAACATGGACCTTGACCAAGCGGGAGTGGAAAGGAAATTACAATTACAAGAATTGGAGGAAATCTGCTTGGGCGCCTATGAGAGCTCCAAAATCTACAAGGAGAAGAACAAGGCTTTCCATGACATGAATATTGCAAGGAAGGAATTTGTGGTTAGGCAAAAAGTTCTCGTCTACAATTTTTGCCTCAAGCTCATGCCCGACAAGCTCCATTCTAGGTGGCTAGGCCTCTTCATGGTCACTAAAGTCCTTCCTTATGGTGTGGTGGAGATCACAAATGAGGCAACTCACAAAACATTCAAGGTCAATGGACATCTCCTCAAGCTATTCTATAAGGGAGCTTGAGAGAATATAGTGGAGGAGCTCCATTTGCAAGCGACCATCTACACTTGATAAGGATGTTTCCTCTCTTTCTCTTTTATTTTACTTATCCTATATTTATTGATGATATTGATGGTTTGATGATCTTTGAGCTTTACATTGAGGACAATGTAAAATTTAAGTGTGGGAGAGGAATTTATATTTCTGTTTTGTTCTATTATTTTACTATTTATGTTTGATATTTGCTGTTTACTTTTTCTGTTTGCAATTCTATTGTTCCTATTCTTTTTTTTTTTTTACCATCGCTCTATTTTTATTATTTCTATTTTCTATTTTCTGTTACTATTTCTATTTTCTGCTTCTATTTTTTTCGCTTTTAAACTATTTTACTATTTTAAATTCTGTTCTAAATTCTATTTTTTTCTATTTTTTTAAATATTCATAACAAAAGTGTGTTTTTAATTGCTTTCAATGAAACATTGAGTTTGTGAAAGTTGTGATCATGTATAAATTGAGGTAACATAAGTGAATAAATTGTCTCTCATCTTCAGAATAACTAGTTTGGTAATGAAATTGAATTAGTAGATTAAGTTTGATAGAAACATACCTTATGAGACTTTGATTCTTTTTTAGACTAATTTTTATATGCATACATGAATATGATTGATACATTATTCTTGAATTAGTCACTTTAGCCAAATATCCAACCGTGCATATTTTTCCTTGGTAAATCCCTTTGAGCTTATTTGACCATTCCTTGCTTTTAATTCATTACATTCCTTAAATGAAAAACAATGTTCTTACCTAATCTTAAGGAATAAGAGAGTATTGGCATTGTTATTAGATGAGTTCTTGAACAAGTGTGAGAATGTGCTAATGGGTATGCAAAATGTTGGTGAAAAAGGAAAGAGTGACTAATTGAAAAAAAATGTGTAAAGAAAACTCAATAAGGCAAGAGAAAAAAATATGTAAAGGGAATTTGTATTACATAGAGTTATCATGCTGGTTATACGGATTCAACCTTGATGCTCTTTTATTCTCTTTGGTCTTCAACTTCTCATATCTATATTACTCCTCTCCATTAACTTGACCCTATTACAATCTTGAATAAAGTCATCTTAATTAGTGTGTGCATATGTTTTGAGTAGTGGAGAAGTAGAAGATAAGCAAGCTTATAGTAGTGCATATTTTGATGGGTTGAATTAAGTGTAACACTTACCTTCTAAACACTTGAGAGATTGAGAGTAAATCTTGTGAGGTTCTATCATTCTTGATCTATGCTTTTCAATTGAAGTTACTATGCTTGTTGTTTTGAGATGTAAAGAAATGTTACTTCATGAATATTTTAATTCCTTAAATTTTTGGTTGCTCTCATTTTATATCTTGAACATCATTGGAAAGCAAGTTTTTCTTGAGTTTTAACTTTCAAGTTGTGTTGTTTTTCCTTTATCCCTTAGTGATGGATTTCTACTTTTGCTCAAAAGTGAAAAAGGCTAAGTGTGCAAGAATTTAATAAACACCATTTTTATATATTAGTTAACCCTTATAGTCAATATTTTAGACCTTTCATGTGCTTAATTGATTTATTGTGGCCACCATTTATAAGTTTGGGTTCATATTGGGCTTAGTTGTATTTTTCAGCATTGTGGTAATTTTATAGTATTTCTATATTTCGGGTATAAATTGAGTTATAGACATCTAAAAATTATGAACTTTACCTTGTAGGAAAGCCGAAAAGAAGATATACAACTTTTATGAAGAGCTCCAGAGCTGATTCGGATGTCTAGTGTGGCATATTGGCCTGGAAATCAGAATAGAGGTGCTATCATTAGAACTTGAGTAGTGTGCAAAGATTGAGCCGTATCTTGGGGTGTAGGAGTCCAAATGGGATGAAACCAGTTTCATTGGAAAGATGAGACAAAAAATTGGAACTTTAATGAAGACCACTTATAATAAAGGTGATGGTTTTATAGGGTTTTTAATGCCTGAATAGAGATGACAGATTCTAGAGTTGTTAAACGTATTTTGGCCATAACTCCTTCATTAGGTGTCCAAATCATGCAAATTAGGTGTCCAATTAAAACTAATTGGAAGAGGAAACGTCTTAAGCTAGGGGCACACTTGTATTTTCATTTTTGGTGTCTGTTATTTGGGATTAAGAACCAGATACGAGGCTAGTAGGCAGAGACACTTTTCATTTTTAGTTTTTCATCTTCTCTCTTGTTCTCTCTTCTCCTCTCTTCCATTCTCACTTTCTTTAGGTTTTCTTCTTTTTCCTATTGTGCTCTCCATTCATGGAGAGCTAAAGTTTTGTAATCAGTCCAAGGGATTGAAACACTCTTGATGTTTAATGTTGAGACCTTGGTTTGAATGTTTAATTTACTTAATCATATTTCTTTCTTCCCTTTCTTTGATTTTGTTACTCTTGGGTTGAGTGCTTACTTGGTCTTGGTTTTCATATGATGTTTGCATAACTATCATGTGTTTAATGAGAATTACAGAAACTAGGCAATGCATCAAAGGTGTTTGATGGATTATCTAATCGACATGAACTCTATAAAATCGGGTTGATTTAGGATTAAATTGATGTTTAATCCATGTTTTGTTGATTTATCGAGTTTGATTTAGGGTTAAATGGATTCTTCATCCATTTTTTGTTGATTGACCAAATCCTAAGTAATTACCTAGTAGAGATTTCATGTTGGATGAGGATTTCACAGAGACTAGGTGATGCATCAAAGGTGTTAGATGAATTTCCTAGCTTAGTTGAATTATGAGTTTTAGGTTGATTTAGCATTAGATGGATGCTAACTTCATCTAACTTTGATTAACCAAATGCGAGATGCTTATCTAGTAGAGAATTCATAGGTCATCTTAAGGCTTCTTAATGTGACCTAAAACCAAGAATCTGGTTAGCTAGTGAATAAATACTTTGCGATCAAGGATGAATTAAACTCAAGAGTTATTAATTCCCTTGGATTGGTTATTTACTTAACCTTGTTTATAGTATTTTAATTACTTTATTTAATTACTCTTGCAGCCAAACCCCTCCTGTTGCTAACTTCTTAATATATTTGATTAGTTGGAATAATTCAAGGACTCGACTCGATTACACCACATACTACAAGTTCCTGGTGCATCGGTTAACAAATCTCATCTAATTTTGTAGTCTTAGTAGCTACCAGAAGGTTGCTGAGGATTAACCTTCTCACCCTGATGAAGCTTCTCACCAAGTTGTTGAAGCTTCTTAAGAAGCCTCTTATGCTCATGAGAAGGAACCAACTATAGAAGACTTAAAGGCTGTAGAGGAGTACATGAATGTTGAGGAATCTTCTGCATTAGAAGAGGCTATTGTAGAGAAACTAATGTTGATTCGGCATCTGAGTACACAACTATTGATCCAAGGGTCATATTTGTAAGAATCCTAACCCAGCTATCTTGAGAAGGTCACTAGAGGAAGACCAACCTTCTTACCCCAATGTGGCTGATGTGATGCAATCAGAAAAAGGTAAAGAAGAAGAAGAAAAAGGACAAGGAAGAGAAGAAGGATTGATAGAGAAAACTCCTAAGCATCAAGAAGTCTTAACTCACATTGAGAAGATTGACTTTGAACTTCATAGTGTAATACCCTTGTGGGGATGTCACATTTATGATGCAGCAAAATAAAAATAAATAAAATTCTTACCCAAGTTGTAAAATATTTGGTACATAAATAATATTAATGGTAAAATTTTCTCCTTTTTATACTTATAACGTTAAATAAAATAACATGGAATACGAAATAAAGCAAACATTATCACACCATAAAATACATACGATTCTTGTTTGAAGTATACAATTTATTTACAACTACAAATATTTAATAAAGTAGTAAAAAGTTAGTATAATACTAAGACATAATGCCTAAGACATGAGCCCTTGTCAGAAGACAAATTCCCTAGTTGGGAATGTCTTGACCGATAGAAATTCGACCCAAAACTATGTCAAAGTTCTCTCTAGGAGTATAGTGAAACTCATCCCACAACTCCCTAATAGGTAAAATAACCTGTACGAAAGTTACTATATAACGTGTAGTAACGAACCCATGTCGAGTCCTACTTACTGATAAAGTAACGTCACCACTGTACTCTATATGTCCGGTGTCCCAGTGGACATACCAAGCCTCTACGCCTTCGAGAAACTGAAGTCTAAAGAAACCTAATTGACCTCCTCTTGCCTCCATTGTAGTCTTCGATGATATAAACATAAAATAAAAACAGATAAAATAATACAATAAAGAGGTGAGACAATCTACATCATTACCCACATGGCAAATAAGAAAACGACAATACAAAACAATTATCACAATAGTACATACCAGCATATCATGCATAATACAGCAAAGTAATACATACCATTATATCACATACAATATAGCAAATTAATACATCATGCATTTTATCACAGATTATAATAAACATTAAAATGCAGATGATGAATGATACACACACTGACTCGTTCCTACTCCATGGAGCTAAACACAGATATCTGAGAGAATGATCCGAAAAGAGCTAATAGTACTTCAGCCTGCCCAACCAAACTATTGCACTGTCTAACGTTGTGTCTATAGCCCACAGTCCAAACATCGTGTAGTAGTACACAGTCCATACATCGTGCACTACAGGCATAGTACATAATAGTCCCTCAAGATTTCGATTAAGAATAGTGCTTGTCGAGATCATTAGTGTGTTGCCCGTTACCACGGCCCAGAGGTGCTACCACTGTCCACATATAGGATTCTCCGCACACTAATGCCTCCAAGTTCAAATAATGAACCACACTACACCTATCACACCACAACCCGGTGTAATTCATCTTGTCAATCAATCGCCAATTATCAACCAAATTGACAAAAATTCTCAAAGCATGATAAAAAATTACCAAAGTACCCTTAGTTACAATATTTTATCATATTTACAAAAATACCCTCAGCCTCAATATACTAAGATATAGCATGTCTACACTTGACAGTATTATCTCACAACATGTCCGGGTCCACCACTTTGGCCCGACAGTAAAACTCGCAGTATCACTTAATCACGTAGGAATTTTATCGGGTTTTCATAATAGCGTCGCTTTTACAAATGTTTTAAAATTGCGTAAATATATTTTGACGTTTTGAACATTGCGTAATGTTTTTAAATCATTTTCTCAATCGCGTAAGATTTTTAAATCATTTTCTTAACCTTACAGCTTAAAAATCATTATTTCAAATATATATATAAACTATTTCTAGTACTTTTAAACTACGTAGAATATTTTCATATATTATAAATATATTATGGAATATTTTCATTTTATTTGTCTGATTTTAGGAAATTTCGGCAGCATTTTGCCTATAAAATCAGTATAAGGTATTTTAACATTTTCCTCTAATTACTGTCAATTTTAATCTTACCCAATAGTTACACTTTGAAACTTGCTAACGCGCTTTAAAACTTAGAGAGTGAGCTCTACGTTAGTATTTTTCAAGCGTTGGCTTTAATTCTTACTTAAAATAAATTCTGCTAATTTAGAATTCTAAAACTAAGTTCATTCATTTTATTTCTCAAAGATTCATTGGAATCAAATTCTTTTGCAAATTAATTACTTAACCTACCTTAGAAAATAATTTTGGAATTTAATTGTATATTAAATGGCATGTTGGCCATAATTAACCTATCCTTCACAACTAATCATTAAATCATTATCTAACTTTCAAATTATTCTTAAATTCATTGTATCACCTAGATTCATTAAATCATTGATTTAGAAAATAGTTGAGAACATTTTGGTTCTCTGTTTAATGGTAAGGCCGTGAGCCTCATTGTGTTCTTTGGAACACTCATGCAATTCGTTACATGTTATTCACATCCTACTTTAATAATTATACAAATTATAAACACATACAATATATTAAAACTATAAACATACATAGCAATTAAAATCAATAATAAAAACTATAAACATGCATAGCAATTAAATCAATCACAATTAGGAAAGCATTTAAAACAATCACATAAACCGAATCTTTAGGGATTCTTTACACACAAGACAATCCATTTTCCCATCACCACTTAGGGTTGATGAGATTAAATCTCTCTCTTACCTCTTGAAGACAAAAATCAGCTAGTCTCCTCCTTCTCCTTGAAATTTTGTGTAACCTCTAAACAAATCCCTAAAATTCTTAAATAATTAGTAAAAACACATACAAGGCTTCTTAATGGAAAACCATGGAACAAACATGATTTAGAAAATCACAAATCAAATTTTAAACCATAAAAATCAAAGTTTACCTTTAGGGTAGTAAGGTAGAAGTTGGATTTTGAAGCACTTAGAGTGTGATTTTGGGAAAACTTCCTAAATGAAAAGTGTGTAGAATGTTGTTAACTTTTAGGAAATGATGAGAGTGAAAATTATAGGTGAGTGATGGTGTTCTTGGGTACTAGGGCCGAACCACTTAGGGAAAAAGGAAGGAAAATGGTTGCTTGGTGTTCTTGAAATTTAGAGAGAAAATGGAACTAAGTCTTTGGTAAGAGAAAATGAAATTTGTGAGAGTGAAATTAAGAGGGCTGCTGCCGTGAGAGTGTAGGGAAAAATTAGGAGATTTGCATGAAAAAAATATCCCATTTTAGGTGCACATGGATTAGCACATGGCATATGTCATCCACTTGACTTGCATAGCTGTTTGGATGGTTCAAGAATCATGGAGAAGCCTCCTCCAAAAGCTGCTGCATGATCGTGTGGTTCAAGGGCATTTAGGGACTCAATTTGCTTTTAATTCAAGTCTAATTACTTGCTAATTAAATAGCTAATTAATTAGGTTTAATTTCCTAACCAATCTTAATCAATTATCCAATTACATAACTAATTAATTAGACATATATTTACATATATTATAATCTCTAATTAAAATTAGGATATCTAATTAAGAATTAAATTATAACTAATTAATAATTAAATTAGTTTACTTAGCTTGTTAATTAGGCCATTAGATTAACCAAATTAGGTTTAATTAGTTACTAATCAAATTCAAGCCATTATGTTTGACTTAATCCTAACCATTGATTTCAACTTTAATCCCTAGACCTTGATGTAATCTAAGGTGGATATTCATTAGTCATAAAACTTGAATTCTTATCTCACCATTGATTTGATCAACGGTTAAAATCAAAGGCTTCCTAACTAAGTCTTCATCCAACGGTCCATATTAAAGTCCATGCTTCTTTCTTTGACCTATTCCTATTGGTTAGAAATTTTCAAGCCTCCTTTGTTGACTCGCTCCTGTTGGCTTAGAAATTTGTCTAGTCATAATCGTTGACTGCTTTTCCCACAGACTTTTAAGGATCCGTGGTCATTTTGAAGCAGATTTCTACTGTTTTTGAGACAATAGGTACTGTAATATAAAATAATATTATAATAATATAAAATTATTTTATTACACGCTTAAATCCTAAAATTAAAAGATTAATATATATATCAATCAAAATTGGGTTTAGTAAGATCCCCAAATTTCTAATTAATTAAAATAAGATTTTTCTAGCCGAAAATTATTATTTTTTGACTCGAGCAAATCACACACAACAATCAAATACATTCACGAAACAGTCAAATTCATTTTACTACTCACAGAAATTACAAAAAAGTGCATTTCAGGACGATATTGTTGTTACCAAGTGGCTTCCAGTACTCAAGAGGGGGGTGAATTGAGTATAAAACTTTTTCGCAAAACCTCTTTTTAATTAAGACAAATATTAAAATCTTAATAAATAAATGCACCTGAAGGAACGAGAAGAAGAAAAGAAACAATAATGAGCAAATAAAAATAAATGTGCAAAGAAATTAAATTACATAAAATAAAGAGATTAGGGAAAGAAAAAGCGCACAACGATGTTATCCCGGTTCGACCACTAACCCACTTGTGGTCTACGTCCAGTCCTCGAAAGCCGAGATTTTTCACTAAGTATACAAGTTTTAATAGGTGCTTGCTACCATTACACAAATGAGCACTTTTCACACACAGGGAAACTCAACCCTTGTGCTAAAGTCTCAGCCTTCAGGGATACCTCACCCTTATACAAACCTTGAGGGATACCTCACCCTCGATACAGAATATCAGAAAATAGATGAAGAGAAACTCTCACTCAGAGTAAGTAATACAAATTGAAGTGCTAATGGAGCTCTCACAGAAATATCTCAAAATTTTTAATAAAAAAGAGCGTAGAAAAATAGTTTTCACAGATTAGAGCATTCAGAAAATAATTCAGAGTTATGGGCAATGAAATTCGTGACCCAAGCTTGCTATTTATAGGGAAAAGCACGGATATAGCCGTTTAGGTATAATTAATATCATTTAAAACAAATTTGAAAACCTGTCTGTTTCCATATACGTAAACAAAAGCTCCGTAGTTATTCGAATAGAGCAAAAGCTTATTCAAATAACGCTGTTTCTGAAATCAACGTGAAAAGACATCTGAAATAGGTTATTCGAATAACCAATGTGTTATTCAAATAACTCTGTTAAAACCAGAGTTTTAAAACTAAAGAGGTTATTCGAATAACAGCTGAACCATTCGAATAACGTTGCTAATATAAGTTCTGGACATAAAAGATTTATTCGAATAACGTTTGAGTTATTCGAATAACTCACTTAAAACACAGTTCTGAAAAACTTCATTTATTCGAATAAAGGATGGTTATTCGAATAGCCACTTAAAAACAAAGTTCTGGAAAACCTTAGTTATTCGAATAACAGGATAGTTATTCGAATAGCTCCTTTTAGAAAACAAACCTCGTGAAGGTGTTTATTCGAATAGGCTAAGTTCTATTCGAATAACTCAGTTCAAAACCGTTTTGAAAAAGGTGTTTTCAAAGATACTAAGTTTAAAAACAAGTTTTATCTTTTCTTTCAAAAATAAAGAGATATCAAAGTGAGCTCCGTACAATAGATCCTAAGTCCTAATACTAATCAAATATAAACTTGGACTTAGTCTATTTATCATCTTCATTTATTCTTCACGTTTGTTATCATCAAAACAAGTCGTCAAAGGTATGCATCCAAACACATTCTCCCCTTTTTTGATGATGACAAACTATCAATGAGACTATCAATGAGAAAAGCGTTAGTGCATATAATTGGAATTTACAAAGAGGTATAAAAGTTTACTCCCCCTCTTTAATTATAAGAGGTAATATATATCAGATATGTACGCAGCTCCCCCTTTCGATTTGAATCCAAACTCATTTTAAATTTACCTGTCTTTTCTCAATCAAAGTTAAATGATCAAATATTTCTCCCCCTTTTGTCATGAGCAAAAAGGAGGGGTAAGTCCCATAAACATATACCAAAGTAAGAATGCATAAAAGGAAATATACTCATATCAATAGATCAACAGAAAATTTTATTTATGCATTAATAATAAAGAGAGTCAATTACACAGGCCAGAAAATAAATAACATGAAGCCAAAACACATTCAACGCCTAAGAACTAAAGTTCCTAGAAGTAAGCATCCGGAGGTGGTGGTGAAGAAGCTGGTGCAGGAGCAAGTGAAGCAGATCGGAGGGTAGCAACCTCACGCTCAACACCTTCTATTCTATCAAATAGAATAGAGAAGGTATGTTCCATATAAGCTCGGTTATCCTGCAAGGCTGCCATGATCTGTTCCAAAGTGACAGGAGCAGAAGCAGCAGCAGGTACATCAGCAGGAGCAGCAGGGGCGTCAACAGGGTCAAGCTCATCCTCAGTAACCTCATCTGGGTACACCCAGCCTTCATCGATTTGGATCATCTTCATTTTCCGTAAGGTGTGAGCGCCAAAGACGTTGTGGTGAGTCAGAGCAATGGCTCGCTCAGTCTTCAAGACCTGAGGATACTTGCTCAGCAAGGTAGTGAC
This sequence comes from Ormosia semicastrata, assembly GCA_029884595.1. NCBI lineage: Eukaryota > Viridiplantae > Streptophyta > Magnoliopsida > Fabales > Fabaceae > Ormosia > Ormosia semicastrata. Next base: position 2,717,016 of record JAQQTO010000028.1, on the reverse strand, counting down.
AAGAATACCATAAGGCAAGTTAGATTTCTCCTTGCCCTTGGCCCTCATCATGTGCCTCATGATGAACACAGGCCAGTTGATCTGATGGCCATTCTTCAGAAACCACAGCATGAAGATGTCTTCCTCACTGAGGTAGGCGTAGTTTCCACCGCGAGGAGCCAGGATATGAGTGAAGACATAATGCAGAAGCCTATCTTGGCTCTTCAGCATTCCACCCTTGAGACCCTTATCAGGAAGGGCTAGACCAGGTTTCAGCAGGTCCTCAATTGCCTGAAGCTTGTTGAACTCGTCAAGAAACGAGGTGTCACTATCTTCAACAAGGGCACCAGAGAACTGTAGCCCGAACAGAGTCAACCAATCCAGCGGTGTGATCACAATGTTCTGATCACATACCTCGGAGAGAAGATTCTGGCCATCAAAAGCCAGATTGTAGAAGAACATCTTTACCAGAGCTGGATAGATGGTGGCCCGGTGAGAGCAAAGCTGAAGAACTCCCTGGTTTTGCAGCAGGGTCAGAAAGTCGAAGCCGCGATGCTGCTGGAAGAAAGAGAGGTCCAGGTACTTGGGTTGAACCAAGTTTCGTTCCCAGAAGTACGTGATGAAGCATGTATGATGCTCTTCGTTAGAGGAGAGCCTTCTCAGATCAAGAGGGTTGGTGCCTAGAGCATTATTCGTGCGTGGACGCTTACCGGAGGAGGAGGCCATAGTAGAAGAAGGTGAGAGAGAGTGAAAACGCAGGGTGAACAGGTTTGAGAGGCAGGAGCAAAGGAGGCTGGAAGAGCAGAGGAGAAAACAGAAGGTGAAAACGTTTTGGGCGCGCATGGGTTATTTAAAGAAAACCCGTGTTTATTCGAATAAACTGAGGTTTATTCGAATAAACCTTGCTGGAAAGCTAAACAGACAGGCGCGCAGGAACCTGAAAAGGTGTTTCAGCTAGGGTTTATTCGAATAGGAGGGGATCTATTCGAATAGAACGTCTGGGAGAGCCAAATGTTTTGACCAGCTGACAGGGTTTATTCGAATAACTATGGGAATTATTCGAATAGACTGAGGCTAATCAGTCAACACTGATAGAAACAGGTTCAAGTTATTCAAATAACTTGGGGTCTATTCGAATAGACAGAGGCCAAGAACAGAACCTGATAAAAGAAGGACTCTGGTTATTCGAATAAAGAGGGACTTATTTGAATAGACAGAGATGAAAAACAAATAGTATGTAACTCAGGGGCCAGTTTATTTGAATAAACTATGTTTTATTTGAATAAAACTGATATCCAACATAATTTTAATAAGCAGTAAAGGAGCTTATTCGAATAAAACTAACACAGAAGCATAGAAAAGACATACGTTTATGAAATTTGAAAGCATATATTCATGATAATATTCAGTAATAAACAAGCAATTTAAATATTGGATTGATCAATTATGCCCAATTCTCCTCGAATATAAAAGAATGCTTCTTTTGCTAAGGGTTTAGTGAAGATATCTGCAAGTTGCTTAGATGTTTCAACAAACTCAAGAATGCAATCCCCTTTTTGTACATGATCTCTGATAAAGTGATGTCTTATCTCTATATGCTTTGTTCTGGAATGCAGTATGGGATTCTTAGAGATATTTATTGCACTAGTGTTATCACATCTTATCGGGATGTGATCAAGCTGAAGACCGTAGTCTAAAAGTTGTTGCTTCATCCATAGGATTTGAGCACAACAACTCCCGGCCATACATATTCAAATTTCTCGGTAGATAAAGCCACACTATTTTGTTTCTTGCTATGCCAAGAAACTAAAGAGTTACCAAGCAAGTGGCATGTCCCACTAGTACTTTCTCTATCTAATTTGCACCCAGCAAAATCAGAGTCAGAATATCCTATTAGGCTACAAGAAGCACCCTTAGGGTACCACAAGCCCATTTGTGAAGTGCCTACAAGGTATTTCATTATCCGTTTAACAGCACTTAAGTGAGATTCCTTAGGGTTTGCCTGATATCTAGCACACATGCATACACTAAACATTATATCTGGCCTACTAGCAGTAAGATAAAGGAGAGATCCAATCATACCTCTATATTTCGTTATTTCTACTGATTTACCTCCTTCATCTTTGTCCAAGTAGCAAGAAGTGCCCATCGGAGTGGCCATGTGTTTAGCGTTTTCCATTTCGAATCTCTTGAGCAATTCCTTGCAGTATTTGGTTTGACTTATGAATGTCCCTTCGTTCATTTGTTTGATTTGAAGTCCGAGGAAGAAATTCAATTCTCCCATCATTGACATTTCAAATTCATTCTGCATTGACTTAGCAAATTCTTTGCAAAGGGATTCATTAGTAGCACCGAAGATAATATCATCCACATATACTTGCACAAGAAGAATATCATGCTTTTTATTTTTAATAAAAAGAGTAGTATCTACTTTTCCTCATGAAAAACCATTTTCTAAAAGGAACTTACTCAACCTTTCATACCAAGCTCTAGGAGCTTGCTTTAAATTGTATAAAGCCTTTTTAAGTTTAAAAACATGGTTGGGTAGTTCATGATTTTCAAAACCCGGAGGTTGTCAACGTATACCTCCTCTTGAATAAAATCATTTAGAAAAGCACTCTTGACATCCATTTGATATAATTTGAAATCCATGATGCAAGCGTAAGTAAGTAACATTCTAATAGCTTCTAATCTAGCCACAGGTGCATAGGTTTCTTCATAATCTATTCATTCTTCTTGATTATATCCTTTAGCAACCAATCTAGCTTTGTTTCTAGTTATTAACCCATTTTCATCAAGTTTGTTTCTAAAAACCTATTTAGTGCCACTTATAGGGTGATTATTAGGTCTAGCAACTAATTCCCAAACTTGATTTCTTTCAAACTGATTTAATTCCTCATGCATAGCTAAGATTCAATGTTCATCATCAAAAGCTTCAATTAAATCCTTAGGTTCAATTTGAGAAACAAACGCTAAGTGATTACAAGTATTTCTAAGAGAGTTACGAGTACTTACACCTTTAGATACATCACCGATAATTTGATCAAGGGAATGATATTTTGAAGTTCGTCATTCTTTGGGAAGTTCCAAAGCTTGCAAATCTTCTTGTCTTTGTTTATCCTCTTTCTCCTTGATTTCCTTTTCTTTACTGTCCAAATGTGTTTCCGCTAAGATTTCTGCAACATCATCAACAACAAGATCCTTTCTCGATCCATTTGGGTCAGTTTCATCAAATGCAACATGTATAGATTCTTCGATAGTCATAGTTCTTTTATTATATATACGAAAAGCTTTACTATGATTTGAATAGCCAAGAAATATACCTTCATCAGACTTAGCATCAAACTTGTCTAAGTTATCTTTTCCATTATTTAAAACAAAGCATTTGCATCCAAAAACATGAAAGTGTGAGATATTTCGGCTTTCTTCCCTTATACAACTCATATGGGGTTTTCTTTAAAATAGGCCTTATAAGGGCCCGGTTCATTACATAACAAGCTGTACTTACAGCATCTGCCCAAAAGTATTTAGGAAGAGCAGCCTCCTTAAGCATAGTTCTCACCATTTCTTCTAAAGAACGGTTTTTCCTTTCTACAACTCCGTTTTGTTGCGGAGTTCTAGGGGCAGAGAAATTATGATTAATGCCATGTTCATCACAGTAATTTTCAAAAATATTGTTTTCAAATTCGCCACCGTGATCACTTCGTATAGAAGATATTTGAAAACCTTTTTCATTTTGAATAACTTTGACAAGTCTTTTAAAAGCTAGAAATGCATCATTTTTATTTGTAAGAAATAAAGTCCATGTAAACCTAGAAAAATCATCCACAATCACTAAAGCATAGTAATTCCCACCAAAGCTCATAGTTCTAGATGGTCCAAATAGATCCATGTGTAAAAGTTGTAAAGGTCTAGTAGTTGAAACTATATTTTTTACTTTAAGAGAGAGCTTTATTTGTTTACCCTTTTGACATGCATCACATAACTTATCTTTTATAAAATTAAGCTTGGGTAGTCCAATTACTAGCTCTTTAGAGACCAACTTCTTTAAGTGATCCATGTAAATGTGTGCAATTCTCCTATGCCATAACCATGAATCATCATTCTTACTTAAAAGGCATTTCGCATCATTTGAAGATATACAAGACTAATCATATAGATATTGTTTACTCTATGACCAATGAATTTAACATGTTTATCATGTTTATCTTCAATTATGCAACAGTTTGAATCAAATATAACCTTATTTCCTTTATCACATAATTGGACTAAGCAAGTTATGTTTCAAAACTTCAACAAGCAGTACATTTTCAATAGAGGAGTTAGGGTTCTTACCGACTTTGTCGATTCCAAGAATTTTTCCCTTGTTGTTATCGCCATAAGTGACGTGTCCATGATTCTTGGGAATAAGTACGGTGAATTTTGAATCGTCCCCGATCATGTGCTTGGAACAGCCGCTATCAAGATACCAATTTGAACTCCTAGCTTTCAAGCACACCTACAGCACAAGTTTAGTTTTTAACTTTTGGTACCTAAACTTTCTTGGGTCCTTGTGTGTCAGTTTTGGGTATAGTACCCTTGGGAACCCAAACCATTTTTATTCTAATTTTTGTATTTATGTTTTTCCTTGCATTACATGTTGAAGCACTATGTCCTTTCCTTCCACAATAAAAAATATTTAATAAAAGGACTACTTGAAACATTAGAATGCACAAAGAAATTTTTATAAAGTTTTTGTTGATTTTTCGGATTATAACCTATCCCGGCTTTTTAAAAAACCACTTTTTGTCTTCCTAATAAAATATTTAAGTTATCCCTTCCAAAGGTGAATTTAGAAAGAATGTTCTTTAGGTCTTCGATTTCTTTTTCAAGTATATGACATGAAGAACAAGATGAAGAAGTAGAAGCATGTGAAGAATGATTTGTGCACGCATCAATGATTCCTAAAGTTTCATTTTCAATTTTTAATTCTTCTATTTCTTTATTTAAAACAAGAATTTGATTTTCTAAAGAAGAAATTATTTTCTTAGAAGAAGAAATAATTTTTGTGAGTTTTAAAGATTCTTCATGTAGTTCCTCAAAAGCATCTTGTAACTCATTGTAGGAAGGCAATAAAGTAGTATTAGAACTTACCTCATTTTCGCTTTCTTCTTCATCTCCTTTTGCCATGAGACATAGTTGAGCTTCCTCGCTATCTGAGCTGTCAGTTGAGTCCATGTCGTTTTCATCCTACGCTATGTAGGCTTTTCTTCCTTTTCTTTCCTTGAAGGGCTTCTTTTCAAATTTCTCCTTCTTCTTTTGATAAACTGGGCACTCCATTTTCATGTGACCAGGTTTGCCACATTCATAGCAAGTTGGAGTCGATGAAGCTCCTTCGCCTTTGAAATGTGTCTTTTTCAGAGGGAAGGGATGTAATGACCCGGGACTGCCTGCAGGATTGATGAGTGTCTCCACAAACCAACACGGGTCTTTTCAACGTGATTTGTCCTCACTCACACACATCCTAAGAAACTTCCCAATAGGTCACCCATCCCACAATTGCTCCAGGTCAAGCACGCTTAACCATGGAGTTCTTATGTTCTAGGCTCCCGAAAAGAAGTTGCAACTTATTGATATGGCTACACCAAATCAATTCCTTTAAGCCATCCTCAACTATGTAGTCCCATACCTGCACAGTCTCTGAATCCCTCTCATTCCGGTACGTATTCAGTTCATTCATGCAGACCCTCCGCCTAGAAGCCTGCCAGGAGCCGCTCCTTGTCCGTGCTTCATTGCACCGGTGATCACTCCCCGCCCTCGTCGGCCCCGGAACGCCACATGCCCTTAATGTAACACCCCTAGATTTAATAACCATGGCACAATCGTCATTATGTCACGGTCACTAAATTTCGGCGTGCTAACATTGTCAAATAACAAACATTACAAATAAATTAAAACATTTCCCATATGAGGAAAATAGGAGCCACGAATGAATAGTTACATATACAACCAATTAAAATATGAATTATAGAATGTACTCAATTTACAACCTTTAAGTCTGGATAATCACCTTAAAACATACACATACCCAAAATACATTTTTATATAGGTAATGCAAAATAAAATATCAACTACCCACACCCTATCTACAACTAAGGAGTTGGGCACTCCATCGAATCCCGAATGCGTGAGGCAATTTTGAGCTCACCGGTGTAGTGAAAAATACAGAATATGATCTTCAACCGCAGTCCTTTTCATGGTCAAGGTCAGATCCCCAGCAGTCGCATACGCTTGTCGGTCCCGGTCCGACTCGCCAGTCTTGACACCACCAGTGGACTTAGTTCGAACAAAACCAATAGAACTCCCTTCGCGATGACATCACCGGATACAGTGGGTCAAACCAAGAAAATCCATAGGAATCCAACCTCGTTCCCACTTACAGTCTTTAACCAAAGATTTACATAGAGCAAGGAAAGTACAAGAAAGAGGTAAGACATCCTACCATCATTACCAGTCATAGCATCAAGAAACCAAATGGCGCAAAGCGCCCACATAGCATTTATGACAAAGAATAATGGTAATAAACATTTTGTAGCAGTTATAATCAACCAAACAGTTCCAGGCAGTCATATATATATAGACATATCAGAAGTACAACAGTTTTAATTATAATAACAATGTATGCCAGATAATTCATGGACTCTCTATGCACATGCATTCAATAGCCCAAAATCCTACTCCATGGAGCTATACACAAAACAGTCGAAGAGAATGATCAGGGAGACATGCCAGTATCTCGTCAGCCATAAAATAAGTGCTTTCCAGAAAATAATCGATCATTTTGCACGTCAAGGCTTTATACAGCGATATTCTCACAAGATCTCGATATAGGACTGTGGCCAGTCAGGATCGTCGGTGCGTGTGTATTGGTCTGTCCCACGGTCCAGAGGAGCTACCACGCCTCTCGTGAGACGCCCGCGCCCGACGACGCCCCAAGGCCAACTACAGACCCCACTTGTCTATTCGCACCCGCACTAAGGTGTGTTCAACTCCTAGGCAACTAGGCCTTACGACAAATTCAACGGACATTCACAATGCATACGACTCTATGCATAATCATGTATGATCATTATTACATACTATTCCATCATATGTCACAATTTGCCAAAGTAAGAATTAACACACAATGGTCACCCACATGGACCCACAATAGCATAATATTATTGTTAAATAAATTAATACATTTTAAAGCGTATTATGAATTCTTGCTTAGGTTTAGCTTTACTTACAGAGTTTGTCTCTAAAGGAATTCTCTTAGTTAATTTAAATCCTCTTAGGTAATTTATTCATATATACTTAGAAGGTTATTCTAAGATCTCAAAATCTCACACTCTCATGTTCTTACCCTAATTAAAATTATCCAAAGTCTTATGAAAATTCCATTCTTGGTTCTTTAAAATTTATAAATCTCAAAGTATATTTTAATTTCCCAATTTGCTAATTATTACATCCTGTTACCACTAATTAAATCACTAAGTGTTAGACGATAATTATAATTTTTGGATTCGACGAAGAAGTGTCTCCAGTGTACTATTGAGGCTGCCTTTCGACGAAAAATGACTCGACAGAAACAACATTGGTAGAAAGATATTGGTCAGAAGTCTAAACTCGACGGATTTTGACATTGTGTTTGGTGGTCAGAAATCTAAACTCGACGGATTTTGACATTCGAGGGAAATGGTCAGAAGTCTACACTCGACGAATTTTGACATTGTGCTTGGTGGTCAAAAATCTAAACTCGACGGATTTTGACATTCGACGGAAATGGTCAGAAGTCTAAACTCGACGGATTTTGACATTGTGTTTGGTGGTCAGAAATCTAAACTCGATGGATTTTGACATTCGATGGAAATGGTCAGAAGTCTAAACTCGACGGATTTTGACATTGTGTTTGGTGGTCAGAAATCTAAACTCGACGGATTTTGACATTTGATGGAAATGGTCAGAAGTCTACACTCGACGAATTTTGACATTGTGCTTGGTGGTCAAAAATCTAAACTCGACGGATTTTGACATTCGACGGAAATGGTCAGAAGTCTAAACTCGACGGATTTTGACATTGTGTTTGGTGGTCAGAAATCTAAACTCGACGGATTTTGACATTCGATGGAAATGGTCAGAAGTCTAAACTCGACGGATTTTGACATTGTGTTTGGTGGTCAGAAATCTAAACTCGATGGATTTTGACATTCGATGGAAATGGTTAGAAGTCTACACTCGACGAATTTTGACATTGTGTTTGGTGGTCAGAAATCTAAACTCGACGGATTTTGACATTCGACGGAAAAGGTCAGAAGTCTAAACTCAACGGATTTTGACATTGTGTTTGGTGGTCAGAAATCTAAACTCGACGGATTTTGACATTCGACAGAAATGGTCAGAAGTCTACACTCGACGAATTTTGACATTTCACTAAATGATCAGGATATCATATTCGACGAGTTTGGCCAGGGGTTCATGCTGTTACTAGTTTTCACATGAAATTTCCAAATTTCTGGGCTCAACACCGTGACCATCCGAGAACCAATCGGAAGTCATTCCCTTCCATATTACACATTCCAATACATCCAGATATATATCAAAACACACAAACAATCAAATAGCACACATACAATACAAACAACACGCAAAAACAGAATGACCCTCAACACCAATCATAGACGTCCCTAAATGCTGAAATAGGTTGAGGAGGAGTGTCTTCCTCTTACCTTGGAGAAGCACAATGAAAGGCTGCTCCTTTTGGTCAGGATTTACGTTTTCAGCTTCCAGGAAATCCTTAAACATTTAAACGTGCAAAATCAGAACCCAATATTGAAATGAATACCCATGGTCATCAAAATGACAGTGGGTTACGAAAATGAGAGGGGAGGAAGAAAAAGCTAACAGCTTTACCTTAAAGCTCTAACCTTTAAGCTTCAAAGTAGAAGAGAATGAAGATGGAGAAAGTGGCAGAACTTTGAAGATGATTTCCTCAATGATGGTGGTCCTCCAACACAAAATGGTGCTAGGATTGTGACGGTTTTTGAAGAACAAAATGGAGGTGTGGGTGGACGGTGTTCTTCTTGTGGGTGAAAGAGAAGAGAGAAAGATGAGTGAATAGTGAGCTGCGTACAGGGAGGAGGGGAAATGTGAGAAAAAAAGTGAAATATGCTCCCCCTATAGTCAAACGTGCTGCACAAAAATCAGAGGAGAGAGAGTGAATAGTGGTTGGGAAGGAAGCTTCCTAGAAGTTTCGTTGAAGTTTCCTTGAGAAGCTTCGTGCGCTTCTCGATAAAGTGCATAGTAAGCTTGTCTCCTCAATTAAGTACATTTGACAGATGATTTGATTACACTATTAGAATTATTTTCTCAGTGAATGAAAGTTACAACTGATCAAAATAATATATTATTTATTAGATAATTTTATGATACAGTGATTTTATCTAGCAGATAAAACCTCAAAAAATGCAAACCTCACAAACTGTGCCCGGCCTCGGGTTTAGTAAGATCCCCCATCGACATGTTGATAGTTCAAGGTTTACTAGCCTCAGGGAAAATATTTTATTTTTTCGGCTTCGCTTAGCGCACACGTAAAACGAGGAATATATTAAAATATTTAACAATTTTAGAAAATTCCACAAAAATCACAAAAAATCACAAATATTTTAAAATGATTGTTTATAATGAAATAAATAAATTTTCGGGATGTTACAACACTCCCCTTCTAAAAGGAATTTCGTCCTCGAAATTCATCATATCTTAGGACAAACGCGACTGTGTTTCTTTCATTTTGTCTCCTAGTTCTCGTGTTGTATCTTCAGCTGCATCATTCCAACTCACTGGCAATAAGGTTGCTTCCTTCCACTGAGCATCTTATATTAACGAGCAAAAACGTGTTGATGTCATAGGCCGATTAATAAAAGATTCTACGCCCTTTGAGTCTTCAACCATCCAACAGCCAACTCTCCAAACAACTGTTCATCACTGGGTGGCCCTATCGAGCTTATTCTCCTTGCTTATTGTAGTAGACAACTAAGCTTATCTTCTTCTTAAGGCATCCGCTACGACATTCGCCTCCTCTGGGACTATACCAAAATGGAAAAATCAAAATCTTTCAGAACTTCTAATCATCGTCTCTGTCTCATATCCAATTCATTCCAATAGGACAAAATACCTTTGGCTCCTAAGATTACCATAGGCATTGAGAATTTTTCCTTGTAGAAAATGCTTCTAGACCTTCAATGCAACTACAAAGCTAACTCTGGGTTGGCGTAAGGTAATCCTTCTCATGTATCCTCGATTTGTCTCTAAGCGTACGTTACCATTCCTTCTATTCTGGTCAAGCACACGTTCTAAACTTCCAATGCGAAGCATCACTAGGCATCCCAAAAAGTCCACTAGGATTTGGGCAGAATCATCTTTGGCGAAGAAATCGACTGTCTCTTCAATTCTTAAAAATCTTTCCTTATATGCACTAATCCAATGATGTGTATGAAACAACATCATGTTTTGTTCTTATTTTGCATGCATTCTTGAGCATTTTAGGCGTTTTAGTTTTCCTTTTGGTTTGTTTTTCCCTTAGTTCGGATAACTACCGTGTTCTTGGTGTTCTTGTGCAGGATTAATGTTGAATTGGCCTTAGATTGAATGGAATGCTTGCATGTTTGAAGTTGGAGCTTAATGGATAGCAATAAAGGTGCAAAAAAAGGCCATTCCAGAGGGCCCCACGGCCTGCCCGTGGTCTCAACCACGGCCATGGTTCGTGGGAACCAGGAAATTGAAGAAATTTGAAGCAGACTCAACCACGGCCTGGCCGTGGTCTACACCACGGTCGTGGTTTGAAGACAGTAGCAAAACCTCCAACTCAGAATCAACCACGGCCTGGCCGTGGTGGCCACCACGGCCGTGGTTCGGGGCGCGCAGCAGATTTTTAATTTTTCTGTTTTTATTTCTTTTGGAGGCTTTTGGCCCATGAAAACCTTAGGCTATTAATAGATGTTCTGAATGCAATTAGGATATTCAAGTTTTGATTAAAACCTAGTTCTAAAGGAGGCAAAGAGGAGGCTTGGGTTCTTCATCTTCTTCTTTTTCTTCTTCCATTGTTACAGGTTTGGGATGTTTTTAAGTTTGATTTCTGTTTCCTTCTTCTCTATGTCTGAGTAGTTACTTTTGTTTCTAGGATTGGGCAATGCCCTTTGATACATTGATAATGATGAATTGACGTTGTTTCCCCTTTTATTAATCTTGATTGTTCATTGATTCAATTCTTATTGCTTTTATTCATGTGAATTTGTTGGCCACTTATTTGCATCTCATAGGCATTTAGGGACGTACTGAGAGGTAAACCTAAGTGTTGGAACCATTAGAATTGAACTTAATGTCTAAATCACGAGAGTAGTTTTAGCCTTTCGAGGAATCAATGAATTACCACAAAGCGTAATGGGTTTAATTTAAATTCAATTACCACGAAAGTAGGAATTGGTTTAATTGGGCACGAGTCTTGTATCTTGAAAGAGAACATTAACTAATTTTAGGTAATTCACCTTCAATTGAATTTCAGATTTAATAAAAGGGTTGTCAATTAGGATTTGTCTTGTATCATTGTGGTACCCCAATCTTGGAAGCTTTCTTAAACCTGAAAACCCCCTTCTTCATAACTTGCTATTTTTATTCTAAATTCTATCTTCTTGATTTTTATTTAATTGTTTTGTTACTACATTATTCTTAATAAACAATCACACTCTCTTTTGTTTAATTTAATTGATTTAATTAATTAATTGGTATTCATAGACTCAGTCCCTGTGGATTCGATCTTTTATTACTTGACGACAAAACCGTACACTTACTGGATTTCACGCACCAAGTTTTTGGCGCTAGTTGCCGGGACTGTGTTTTTCTTGAATATCAATTTAATTTTTAATTTAATTATTTTAAACCTTTTTTTTTCTTTTTACCATATTATTACATTCTTGTTTTCTCTTTGACTCTCTCAGTAATCTCTCCGGTTTATGCAAAGTACTAGACGTTTCTGGACTCTTATTGAAGCCGATTCTGAAATTGAAAGAACTTTTCATAGAAAGAGAAGACAACAACGGCAAAGAGTGAGAGAAATATCCGAACCAACACTTGTCATGGCAAAGCACCGAGGATAACAAACCTTTAAAGGAGTATGTAGCCCCTAATGCTCGGGGTTTGCGATCTGGAATTGCTTCGGCCGACATTGAAGCCGTGCACTTCACCATACCTCCTTCCTTACTATCCATGATAAGGCAAAACCAATTTGGAGGTTTATCATCTGGAGGACCCAAATGATCATGTGGAGATGTTCTTAGAATTCTCCGTGAGACTCTAAAAATTGAAGGTGCCTCGCCGATGCCATTCGCCTCCGATTGTTTCCATTATCATTAAGGGACAAGGCTAGAGCTTGGTTGAAATCGGTACCCACCGATACATTAACCATATGGAATCAATTGGAGCAAGCCTTTTTGGACAAATTCTTTCCACCTTCCAAGACCGCTCACCTAAGGACCCAAATCACAAGCTTCGTTCGAGAAAGATGGAGAGTCATTGTCGAAGCTTGGGATAGATATAAGGCTTTTTCTTTGGAAGCCCCACACCACGGGTTAGAGAAGTGGTTGATCGTTCACACCTTCTACAATGGATTAGAATATTCTTCGAAGGTGTCTCTTGACTCACACCGGTGGAGCTTTAATGAACGTAGGTTGACAAGCCTATGAGATTATTGAAAGTGTCGCCGCAAACCATCACCAATGGGCCAGTGAAAGAGGTAACAACCCGAGAAAGCTCTCGGAAGGTAAGTTTGAGGTGGATGGTGTTAGTTTAATTATGGCTAAGTTTGACTCATTGAATAAACATTTTGATAAGCTTGAAAAAGCTAGTGCTAATGCCATAAGTGCTGCTAACATCTTTTGTGAGATTTGTGGAGTACAGGGACATATGAGTGCGGAATGCCAAGCTGAAAAGGGTTCCTCACATGGTGCACCGGTGGAGCAAGTGGAATCATGCCACAATTTCTATGACATTCCACCAAAGGTGCGCAATGATCCATATTCACAGACTTACAATCCCGGTTGGAGGTATCATCCCAACTTCTCATATCGGAACAATCAAAATCAAGCTGGACAAGGTAGTGCTCAACCTTTAATTGGATTCCCCCAGGTACAAAAGTCTAAACTCGAAACTCTCCTTGAAAATTTTGTAGAGAGTCAAACCAAACAAAATGAAGAGTTTAGGCACCATGGTCAAGTTGTTAGTGAGGCTATTAAGGATTTGACATCTAAGGTTGATAATTTAGCTATTCATAACAAGATGTTAGAAACTCAAATAGCCCAACAAGCTAGCTCTTCATATAGACCACACGGGAAATTTCCAGGACAGCCTGAAATAAATCCTAATGAACATTGTAAGGCTGTGAGTTTAAGAAGTGGAAAGCAACTAGAAGATTCCAAAGCAAAGGGGGAAAATGACAAAGATGGGAAGGATGAAGAAAAAGAAACAACTAGGACACAACCCTTAGAAGAGAAGGAAATTAATGAGAAAGTGTCTAAGTATGTACCCCCTGAGCCATACCAACCCCCGGTGCCCTTCCCTCAAAGATTGGCCAAGGCCAAGCTAGATAAGCAGTTTGGGAAGTTTCTTGAGGTTCTTAAGAAGTTGTACATTAATGTACCCTTTACTGAGGCATTGCAACAAATGCCTACCTATGCTAAATTTCTTAAGGACATTTTGTCTAATAAGAGAAAGCTAGAGGAGTATGAGACCATAGTATTAACTGAGGAGTGTAGCGCTTTAATCCAAAATAAGTTACCTCCTAAACTCAAAGATCCTGGCAGCTTCTCTATTCCTTGCTTGATTGGGAATACCAGTTTTGATAAAGCTTTGTGTGACTTGGGGGCTAGTGTTAGTCTTATGCCCCTTTCTGTGTATAAGAAGTTGGAAGTGGGTGAGCTGAAACCCACAACAATCTCACTTCAATTGGCAGATCGGTCTGTCAAGTACCCCATAGGTATCTTGGAGGATGTTCCCATTAAGGTTGGTAAGTTTTACATGCCGGTGGATTTTGTTGTGCTTGACATAGAAGTTGATGCTATAATGCCGATCATACTTGGGCGTCCATTCCTTGCCACTGGAAGGGCGATCATTGATGTCCACGAAGGGAAATTGACTTTGCGATTAAATGATGAGGAAGTAGTTTTTGATATTTTTAAATCTAAAAATAATTATAATTCCTCAAATTCATGTAATCGCATAGATGCTACTAAAGTTGTGGATAGTGTTGTGCTTTCAGGATTACAGGAATCAGTGACTGATGCTATGCCCTGCAAGGAAGGACCTAAGAAGCATAGTGACAAGTGTGATGAGAAGCGTGAATTTAAAATCGGGGATAGAGTTCTTGTTAATAACTCACTTCTACATTTCTGTCCTAGTAAGTTATGGTCGAAATGGTCAGGACCATATGAGATTGTTCGAGTTCTATCCTACGGTGTGCTTGAGGTGCAGAAAGAAGGTCATAAGCCATTCATGATAAATAGCCAGAGAGTGAAACACTTTGAAGGAGTGGGGACTGAGCACTACTCCATTGACATCACCTGAGCATAAAAACCAGACCAAAGTCAAGCTAAAGACTTAAACAAGCGCTTCTTGGGAGGCAACCCAAGTTTCTTTGTTTTTGTTTTTCCTTTTAATTTCTTCTTTTTATTTTAATTTTGTGTGATAGATTGTTGTTTTGATGTTTGTCTTTTGGATTTTGTCTAGGTTTGACCCTTTTTGAAGCTAAATTTAGAAGAAGAGTGAAGTCAGAAGGTTCCACACTCAGCCCATGAAAAATTCTATGGCCATGGATTGAACACCAGAAGTTTTTCCACCACTGCAGTGAGTTCTTTTCTTTTATCCCTTCTCTTGTTTTAGATTTTTACATTGGGGACAATGTAAGTTCTAAGCTTGGGGTATTTTCATTTTCATTTTCTTATTTTCATTCTCATTAGTTTCATGCATTCTCATGTCTTGTTTTGCATTGCATTTTCATGTTGCATTTTCACACCATCATATCTCTTGGGTTTTTGGTTGAACTTGTGCCCCTCTCTTTTGAGGATTTTGAGATAGTATTGATTTGGAACCCAATTTGTTGATTCATGTAGTTGGCAACATGCATTGTTTTAATTGATAGTAGAGGTGATCTTTTGATAGTTGATAATTAGCATAATGTTCTCTGAATTTGTGCTTCTCATTGAATTTTTAAACCTCTAAATGTGAGTTTTGAGCCTATATGGGATATATGCACTATATGATTTTTGTTCCCATTCTTTGTGTTGAGTGATATTCTTCATTGATCATGTGCTCTAGAACTTGATTTGAAACCTTTTTGAGGCAAAATTTTTGGTTGCATGCTTGAATGTGATTAAGGCATTTTAGGTATTTTTCTGGCCTTTTGAAATTGTTACACTTTCATCCTCTAGATGCCCATTTTGAGCCTCATCGCATACTTGTTTTTTTGATACCTATCTTGAAACATTGTTGGTTATCATTTAGAATATTAAGTGGAGCGAATTGGGCTTGAAAGTTGTATTGGGAATTATATGTATTTGAGCTTCCTCTTCCTCTTCCTTAAAAAAAAAAGAGAAAAAAAAAAGAAAAAGAAAATAAAAGAACATCATGAGATGAAAGCTTGAAAAAGAGGAGAAAGAGGAGAAGGAAAAGTAAGGAAGAAAATTCTTTGAAATGTGGAGTTATGTTTTAGATTGAAAGATTGTCTTTGCTCCATTTATGTTCTATTAGATTTCTTGTGTTTATTGAAAATCTTGATGAGCCCTTTGTGTATACCTTCCTTTCTCTACCCTACCTAACATCATTCCCATGGCCCCATTACAACCCTTGAAAGACCTTTTGATTCTTGCATGCATGCTGATTATTAGTGGAAATTTAGTTTCTTATCAAGCATATGGAAGTGCATTTTCTTTGATGGATTTTGAGCGTATTGTTTTCACCCTTAAACACTTTGAGTGTGGTTAGTGGAGTGAACTTGATTCAATCAGTGAGGATGCATGATTTCTGAGAACTTAGCCTCTAATTGGACTTGACTTTGATTACCTCTCAGATTCTTTGTTTGCCTTAGCCTATTGCTTGGATATTGTTTTCTCGGGTTCCTCATTCATTATTTTCTTTTGATCCCACTTCTTGGTTTGGCTTTAATTTTTGCTTGAGGACAAGCAAAGTCTTAAGCTTGGGGGATTTGATGTGTGTGAAACAACATCATGTTTTGTTCTTATTTTGCATGCATTCTTGAGCATTTTAGGCATTTTAGTTTCCTTTTGGTTTGTTTTTCCCTTAGTTCGGATAACTCGCCGTGTTTTTGTGTTTCTTGTGCAGGATTAATGTTGAATTGGCCTTGGATTGAATGGAATGCTTGCATGTTTGAAGTTGGAGCTTAATGGATAGCAATAAAGGTGCAAAAAAAGGCCATTCCAGAGGGCTCCACGGCCTGCCCGTGGTCTCAACCACGGCCATGGTTCGTGGGAACCAGGAAATTGAAGAAATTTGAAGGAGACTCAACCACGGCCTGGCTGTGGTCTACACCACGGCCGTGGTTTGAAGATAGCAGTAAAATCTCCAACTCAGAATCAACCACGGCCTGGCCGTGGTGGCCACCACGGCCGTGGTTCGGGGCGCACAGCAGATTTTTAGTTTTTCTGTTTTTATTTCTTTTGGAGGCTTTTGGCCCATGAAAACCCTAGGCTATTAATAGATATTCTGAATGCAATTAGGATATTCAAGTTTTGATTAAAACCTAGTTCTAAAGGAGGCAAATAGGAGGCTTGGGTTCTTCATCATCATCATCTTCTTCTTCTATTGTTACGGGTTTGGGATGTTTTTAAGTTTGATTTCTGTTTCCTTCTTCTCTATGTCTGAGTAGTTACTTTTGTTTCTAGGATTGGGCAATGCCCTTTGATACATTGATAATGATGAATTGACGTTGTTTCCCCTTTTATTAATCTTGATTGTTCATTGATTCAATTCTTATTGCTTTTATTCATGTGAATTTGTTGGCCACTTATTTGCATCTCATAGGTATTTAGGGACGTACTGAGAGGTGAACCTAAGTGTTGGAACCATTAGAATTGAACTTAAGGTCTAAATCACGAGAGTAGTTTTAGCCTTTCGAGGAATTAATGAATTACCACAAAGCGTAATGGGTTCAATTTAAATTCAATTACCACGAAAGTAGGAATTGGTTTAATTGGGCACGGGTCTTGTATCTTGAAAAAGAACATTAACTAATTTTGGGTAATTCACCTTCAATTGAATTTCAGATTTAATAAAAGGGTTGTCAATTAGGATTTGTCTTGTATCATTGTGGTACCCTAATCTTAGAAGCTTTCTTAAACCTGAAAACCCTCTTCTTCATAACTTGTTGTTTTTATTCTAAATTCTATCTTCTTGATTTTTATTTAATTGTTTTGTTACTACATTATTCTTAATAAACAATCACACTCTCTTTTGTTTAATTTAATTGAGTTAATTAATTAATTGGTATTCATAGACTCAGTCCCTGTGGATTCGATCTTTTATTACTTGACGACGAAACCATACACTTGCGGATTTCACGCATCATCCAACAAACTTGACTCTAATGCATGAGTTAGATGAGAAGTCTTGCCACTTGGAAAAATTCTGCGATGAGTCTCCCGTATTAACCAGCTGATCCTATAAAGTTACGAATTTGTAACATAGTCTTTGACCTGTCCCATTGAAGAACTGCTCCAACTTGCGACTGATCTCCAATAGTTCCTTCTTCTAAAGATCACTTGATTCAAAAGTTAAACTGCCTCAAACCGAAATTCGTACTTGAACAGCTTCTAGCGTAACTCCTCATTCTTCTTCTGAAATTGAAGAACAACACGACAATTCTGTCTCAATAGGGAAGAAAGGTCTTGTTTGTGTAATCGATGAGTACTACCGAAACGTTCATTACATGGAACGACATTACGAAATACCCGTGGTGTTCACTACGCGTCAGAGAAAGTTGCCTTGGAAATATACCCTTCTCTCAAATGATCTTAATGATAGTTGAGAACCCAAAATGATCTTGGAGAAAATAGCAGTGTCCTTTAATTGATTTGCCAAATCATCTTTCCTTGATTTGAACAGATGTCTCATAGGGTAAGTTCTCATTTAACCATGCTACACTTAGCACATTGTTATAGTTCAGATTCGAGAACACATTTACTCAATCGAAGTATACTAGAAACGTTATAAAGGTTAGAAAGAAAAATAGGGAAGTCGCTTGAGTTACCACTGGACCTGCCTAACGAAGAGTATGATATGGTCCAATAAAACTTAGGAGTGAGTTTCATTGATTCACATCTAGGAAATTTCTGTCTCAAGAAGCACTAAGTTTCCGTTGAAATCGAATGACGAGACCCGTTTAGTAAACGATCAATTTCTTACTGAGATCGAGCTGATTCGTGAAGAAAGTAGATGATTGAATTGGAAAAGGGTTCCACTTTCTAACAATAATAGGGTAGTTTTAAACAGACTTGTTGTAATGAGAGCAGACTTACAAACGAGAATAGTATCATTCGAGTCGAAAGGAAGTAAATATACAGACAACTCAATTCCAAAAACAAACTCTTAGAATTTCCTTGAAGCATTTTCGACAGAATATGGCTGGAAGATAACCAATCCCATCGTTAACATTACATCTAGTTTGCAAAAGAAGTGAACAAATCAGATCAACAGAAGGATTTAGTCTTTAACAGGTCATAGGACAATTTAAACAACTTGGCTACCATCAACAAGTTCTTAGCAGCCAAAACAGAAATAACTTACTCAAAAGATAACGAAGGTATGAACATCCCTACTGGATTCATATATTCATACATCATAAAGAAATGGGTTACCCCCGGAATTATACAGTAAAATCACAGGGTCATCAGTTGTAGTACAAGCTCCCTCGTTCAGGTCTTCAGTCTTGGATGTTTATACTCCACTAGAGAAATTAACTCTCCTTTCTTTGTGAGATTGTGAAGTGCGTGTATTACCAACAAAAGGCTTCGTCCTTTGCGAAGTACAGTTCTTAGCCACATGTCCTAACTCTCTGCATTTGAAACAAATTATCCCACCGTTCGTACAATCCTTGGTTAAATGGTCCTTTCCACCCTTGAAGCAGATTACCCTTTTGATCGCATATGGAGGCTTTGTCTCATGTAAAGCACAATCTCTTAACACATGTCCTGGTTTTCTGCACTTGAAACAAATTCTTTCTTCGATCTTACAGTCCCTCATGAAGTGATCCTTTCCGCACTTCTTACACCTTGATAACGATACTACAGTTGGATTTGGTTTACTACCACTCACACTCCCTTTCAATGTTTGTTGTTGCTGTTGTCCCTTTGGTTGCCACAAATACAGTTTCCGCTTAAACTGACTGATGATCTTTTTGTTTCCCCTTTGGAACTTAGATAGTTCAGAATTACCCAAAAACTGACTTTCTCCCAACAAATTCTGAACTTCGACTTCTAACTCCTATTGCTGTGCGATCCTCTGATTCGGTTGTACTGTTACGCCAGCCATTTCCTGCATTGTTTCCATAGTCGTATCCACTCCTTGGTTATTGCATTCCATATTCCTACGCATACGTCTTCCGTGAGCCATTACCTTCCTTCGAAAACAGACAATCAGGCACAATGGAGACAAGAAGTAACCATTTCAAACAATAACGTCTCCTTTCGGTAACCGAACACAAAGAGTTACACAACACACAAGGGTGAAAATGCAGATAAATCCTAAGCAAGTTCAGTCATACCAGCTGAGCTTCTTTCTAAAGAACTCCTATTATCTTAATAAGCCTAGGTGAAGTCATAGTTTCCTGTAGACACAGAACATTACACATTGAGTGGGCCAGTACTCAATATCATGTAACTATGTAATAGTAGCTACCAACACTCAACCTATGGCAAGCTATGCCTTCCTTTCCCAACATCTCAATCAAGAGACAAGGAAGTACACAACATATAAAAGCTTCTAACATGTCTAAGCATAGTCAGTCCATACCCCGACTCAACAGGATGAACTGAGCTCTGATACCACCTTAATGAAACACCCCTAGATTTAATAACCACGGCACAATCGTCATTATGTCACAATCACTAAATTTCAGTGTGCTAACATTGTCAAATAACAAACTTTACAAATAAATTAAAATATTTCTCATATGAGGAAAATAGGAGCCACGAATGAATAGTTACATATACAACCAATTAAAATATGAATTATAGAATGTACTCAATTTACAACCTTTAAGTCTGGATAATCACCTTAAAACATAAATATACCCAAAAT
This sequence comes from Ormosia semicastrata, assembly GCA_029884595.1. Taxonomy (NCBI): domain Eukaryota; kingdom Viridiplantae; phylum Streptophyta; class Magnoliopsida; order Fabales; family Fabaceae; genus Ormosia; species Ormosia semicastrata. The sequence continues at coordinate 2,696,661 of JAQQTO010000028.1, read as the reverse complement.
ACATTTTTATATAGGTAATGCAAAATAAAATATCAACTACCCACACCCTATCTACAACTAAGGAGTTGGGCACTCCATCGAATCCTGAATGTGTGAGGCAATTCCGGGCTCACCGGTGTAGTGAAAAATACGAGAATGATCTTCAACCGCAGTCCTCTTCATGGTCAAGGTCAGATCCCCAGCAGGTCGCATACGCTTGTCGGTCCAGTTGGCTCGCCAGGTCTTGACACCACCAGTGGACTCAGTTCGAACAAACCCAATAGAACTCCCTTCGCGATGACATCACCGGATACAGTGGGTCAAACCAAGAAAATCCATAGGAATCCAACCTCGTTCCCAATTACAGTCTTTAACCAAAGATTTACATAGAGCAAGGAAAGTACAAGAAAGAGGTAAGACATCCTACCATCATTACCAGTCATAGCATCAAGAAACCAAACGGCGCAAAGCGCCCACATAGCATTTATGACAGCAATAATGGTAATAAACATTTTGTAGCAGTTATAATCAACCAAACAGGTTCCTGAGCAATCATATATATATAGACATATCAGAAGTACAACAGTTCTAATTATAATAACAATGTATGCCAGATAATTCATGGACTTTCTATGCACATGCATTCAATAGCCAAAATCCTACTCCATGGAGCTAGACACAAAACAGTCGGAGAGAATGATCAGGGAGACATGCCAGTATCTCGTCAGCCATAAAATAAGTGCTTTCCAGAAAATAATTGATCATTTTGCGCGTCAAGGCTTTATACAACGGCATTCTCACAAGATCTCGATATAGGACTGTGGCCAGTCAGGATCATCGGTGCGTGTGTATCGGTTTGTCCCACGGTCCAGAAGAGCTACCACTGCCCTCTGTGAGACGCCCGCGCCCGACGCCCCAAGGCCAACTACAGGACCCCACTTGTCTATTCGCACCCGCACTAAGGTGTGTTCAACTCCTAGGCAACTAGGCCTTACGACAGTCCAACGGACATTCACAATGCATACAGACTCTATGCATAATCATGTATAATCATTATTACATACTATTCCATCATATGTCATAATTTGCCAAAGTAAGAATTAACACAGTCAATGGTCACCCACATGGACCCACAATAGCATAATATTGTTGTTAAATAAATTAATACATTTTAAAGCGTATTATGAATTCTTGCTTAGGTTTAGCTTTACTTATAGAGTTTGTCTCTAAAGGAATTCTCTTAGTTAATTTAAATCCTCTTAGGTAATTTATTCATATACACTTAGAAGGTTATTCTAAGATCTCAAAATCTCACACTCTCATGTTCTTACCCTAATTAAAATTATCCAAAGTCTTATGAAAATTCCATTTTTGGTTCTTTAAAATTTATGAATCTCAAAGTATATTTTAATTTCCCAATCTACTAATTTTTGCATCCTGTTACCCCTAATTAAATCACTAACTGTTAGACGATAATTATAATTTTTGGATTCGATGAAGAAGTGTCTCTAGTGTACTATTGAGGCTGCCTTTCGACGGAAAATGACTCGACAGAAACAACATTGGTAGAAAGATATTGGTCAGAAGTCTAAACTCGACAGATTTTGACATTGTGTTTGGTGGTCAGAAATCTAAACTCGATGGATTTTGACATTCGATGGAAATGGTCAGAAGTCTACACTCGACGAATTTTGACATTGTGCTTAGTGGTCAGAAATCTAAACTCGACGGATTTTGACATTCGACGAAAATGGTCAGAAGTCTAAACTCGACGGATTTTGACATTGTGTTTGGTGGTCAGAAATCTAAACTCGACGGATTTTGACATTTGATGGAAATGGTCTGAAGTCTAAACTCGACGGATTTTGACATTGTGTTTGGTGGTCAGAAATCTAAACTCGACGGATTTTGACATTCGATGGAAATGGTCAGAAGTCTACACTCGACGAATTTTCACATTGTGTTTGGTGGTCAGAAATCTAAACTCGACGGATTTTGACATTCGACAGAAAAGGTCAGAAGTCTAAACTCGACAGATTTTTACATTGTGTTTGGTGGTTAGAAATCTAAACTCGACGGATTTTGACATTCGACGAAAATGGTCAGAAGTCTAAACTCGACGGATTTTGACATTGTGTTTGGTGGTCAGAAATCTAAACTCGATGGATTTTGACATTCGACAGAAATGGTCAGAAGTCTACACTCGACGAATTTTGACATTGTGTTTGGTGGTCAGAAATCTAAACTCGACGGATTTTGACATTCGACGGAAAAGGTCAGAAGTCTAAACTCGACGGATTTTGACATTGTGTTTGGTGGTCAGAAATCTAAACTCGATGGATTTTGACATTCGACAGAAATGGTCAGAAGTCTACACTCGACGAATTTTGACATTTCACTAAATGATCAGGATATTATATTCGACGAGTTTGGCCAGGGGTTCATACTGTTACTAGTTTTCACATGAAATTTCCAAATTTCTAGGCTCAACACCGTGACCATCCGAGAACCAATCGGAAGTCATTCCCTTCCATATTACACGTTCCAATACATCCAGATATATATCAAAACACACAAACAATCAAATAGCACACAAACAATCAAATAGCACACATACAATACAAACAACATGCAAAAACAGAATGACCCTCAACACCAATCATAGACGTTCCTAAATGCTAAAATAGGTTGAGGAGGAGTGTCTTCCTCTTACCTTGGAGAAGCACAAAGAAAGGCTGCTCCTTTTGGTCAGGATTTACGTTTTCAGCTTCCAGGAAATCCTTAAACATTTAAACGTGCAAAATCGAACCCAATATTGAAATAAATACCCATGGTCATCAAAATGACAAGTGGGTTACGAAAATGAGAGGGAGGAAGAAAAAGCTAGCATGCTTTTTACCTTAAAGCTCCAACCTTTAAGCTTCAAAGTAGAAGAGAATGAAGATGGAGAAAATGGCAGAACTTTGAAGATGATTTCCTCAATGATGGTGGTCCTCCAACACAAAATGGTGCTAGGATTGTGACGGTTTTGAAGAACAAAATGGAGGTGTGGGTGGACGGTGTTGCTGCTGTGGGGTGAAAGAGAAGAGAGAAAGATGAGTGAATAGTGAGCTGCGTACAGGGAGGAGGGGAAATGTGAGAAAAAAGTGAAATATGCTCCCTCTATTGTCAAACGTGCTGCACAAAAATGGGAGGAGAGAGAGTGAATAGTGGCTGGGAAGGAAGCTTCCTAGAAGTTTCGTTGAAGCTTCCTTGAGAAGCTTCGTGCGCTTCTCGATAAAGTGCATAGTAAGCTTGTCTCCTTAATTAAGTACATTTGCAGATGATTTGATTACACTATTAGAATTATTTTCTCAGTGAATGAAAGTTACAACTGATCAAAATAATATTTTATTATTCATCAGATAATTTTATGATACAGCGATTTTATCTAGCAGATAAAACCTCGAAAAATACAAACCTCGCAAACTGTGCCCGGCCTCGGGTTTAGTAAGATCCCCCGTCCACACGTTGACAGTTCAAGGTTTACCAGCCTCAGGGAAAATATTTTATTTTCCCGGCTCCGCTTAGTGCACACGCAAAACGAAAAATATATTAAAATATTCAACATTTTTAGAAAATTCCACAAAAATCACCAAAAATCACAAATATTATAAAATGATTGTTTATAATGAAATAAATAAATTTTCGGGATGTTACAAGGGAGGTCTTCTTTGCGTTCCCTTTTTCCTGAGAAATTTACCAAACTTTTTAACTAGCAAACTTAGATTTTCTTCACTTACCTCGATGTTCTCTAAGCCTTCTTCATTTTCTTCATCATCATTGTCGATTAATGAAGAAGTGGCTTTGAGTGCTATCCCCTTTTCTTTTTTATCGTTCTCTTCGCTTTGACTCAATCCGCGATTCGAGTTCGTGCTCATGAAGTTTTCCAAAGAGGGTAGCCAAAGTCATTGTAGACAAATCCCTTGATTCTGATATGGCTGTTACCTTGGGTTGCCAAATCCTGCTAAGATATCTCAAAACCTTGTTAATCAAATCTTCATTAGAAAAGCTTTTGCCTAAAGATGCAAGATGATTAACTATGTGGGTGAACCTCTTTTGCATTTCCCGAATGCTTTCTCCTTGGTTCATTCTGAATAATTCATATTCACGAGTTAGAGAATTTATTCTCGACCTCTTAACTTCACTAGTACCCTCATGGGTAACTTGCAAAGTATCCCATATTTCTTTAGCAGTTTTGCAATTTGAAATTCTAAAAAACTCATCATATCCCAAAGCAATAGTAATAATATTTTTGGCTTTTAAAGTAAATTAAACTTTTCTTTTGTCTTCATCAGACCATTTATTTCGTGGTGTTTCGGTCCTTATGCCATCGACCTCATGTGTGGGTATAAAAGCGCCGTTTTTGACAGCATCCCAAACATCTAGATCAATAGCTTCGATGAAGATTTTCATTCTTTCCTTCCAATATGCGTAACCATCCCCATTGAAAAAGGGTGGTCGGTTTATGGAAGATCCTTCTGAAAAACCATTTGAAGAAGCCATATTCTCTTGAAGCTGCTAAGCTCTTTATACAAGAGTCTAGCTCTGATACCACTTGTTACCAAGTGGCTTCCAGTACTCAAGAGGGGGGGTGAATTGAGTATAAAACTTTTTCGCAAAACCTCTTTTTAATTAAGACAAATATTAAAATCTTAATAAATAAATGCATAGAAGGAACGAGAAGAAGAAAAGAAACAATAAAGAGCAGTGAAAAATAAATGTGCAGTAAATTAAATTGCATAAAATAAAGAGATTAGGGAAAAGAGAAGCAGTACGATTTATCCTGGTTCGACCACTAACCCACTTGTGGTCTATGTCCATCCTCAAAAGCTGAGATTTTTCACTAAGTATACAACCTTCAATAGGTGCTTGCTACCATTACACAAATGAGCACTTTTCACACATAGGGAAACTCAACCCTTGTGCTAAAGTCTCAGCCTGCAGGGATACCTCACCCTTATACAAACCTTGAGGGATACCTCACCTCGATACAAAATATCGAAAATAGATGAAGAGAAACTCTCACTCTGAGTAAGTAATACAAATTGAAGTGCTAATGGAGCTCTCACAGAAATATCTCAAAATTTTTAATCAAAAAGAGCGTAGAAAAATAGTTTTCACAGATTAGAGCATTCAGAAAATAATTCAGAGTTATGGGCAATGAAATTCGTGACCCAAGCTTGCTATTTATAGGGAAAAGCACGGAGATAGCCGTTTAGGTATAATTAATATCATTTAAAACAAATTTGAAAACCTGTCTATTTCCATATATGTAAACAAAAGCTCCGTAGTTATTCGAATAAAGAAAAAGCTTATTCGAATAACGCTGTTTTTGAAATCAACGTGAAAAGACATCTGAAATAGGTTATTCGAATAACCAATGTGTTATTCGAATAACTCTGTTAAAACCAGAGTTTTAAAACTAAAGAGGTTATTCGAATAACAGCTGAACCATTCGAATAACATTGCTAACAGAAGTTCAGACATAAAAGATTTATTCGAATAATGTTTGAGTTATTCGAATAACTCACTTAAAACACAGTTCTGAAAAACTTCATTTATTCGAATAAAGGATGGTTATTCGAATGGCCACTTAAAAACAGAGTTCTGGAAAACCTTAGTTATTCGAATAACAGGATAGTTATTCGAATAGCTCCTTTTAGAAAACAAACCTTGTGAAGTTGTTTATTCGAATAGGCTAAGTTCTATTCGAATAATTCAGTTCAAAACCATTTTGAAAAAGGTGTTTTCAAAGATACTAAGTTTAAAAACAAGTTTTATCTTTTCTTTCAAAAACAAAGAGATATCAAAGTGAGCTCCGTACAATAGATCCTAAGTCCTAATACTAATCAAATATAAACTTGGACTTGGTCTATTTATCATCTTCATTTATTCTTCACGTTTGTTATCATCAAAACAAGTCGTCAAAGGTATGCATCCAAACACAATTGTAATTAACCCAAAAGTTGGGGTGTTACACACAGCACACTGAGAAGATTCCCTCTGCTGAACCTTTTCATCATATGAGAATGTAAGTATTGAGCAACCTCAAATTCTAATCTCTCCAATTCCCCTCAGGTCACCTACTCTTCCCTTTCCTATCTATGATGCTACTGCACCTCTTGTCCCAAGGGAATCAAGCCCTAAAACTCCTTCCTTGCCTACTCCACCAATTGAGACTTTGGACTTACTGAGAAAATTAGTTTCTCTTGAGTCTTACATGAATTTTTTGGCTTAGGAGCAAGCTGCAAAAAAATTAGCCCCACAATAAGGAGAAAGAATGGAGGGAAGTGAGGCTCACTATGGATCCACTCAAGCTGAGCCCACTCCATGCAAGCCTACTGCTAAGAAAACTTACAAATCTACTAAAGAGGAATTGAAGCACCTGAGAGCAGACAACAAGAAGCTTAGAAGAAGGGTGAAAAGTTGAACGCTGGACAGAAGGAACTTTACTCAACCCTACATGCCTTCATGGATCATTTTCTAATGTTTGAAAAGTGGATGATGCACAAAATGGAGGAAGAAGTCATCCCTGATATGTCCAGGAAGGAGCACTATCTATATCTAGCCTTCAAAAAAATTCCTGATTTCACATCCTCATCTTTATCTTCATTTGCTCACTTTGGTTCCCAACTAGGCTAGGCCCTATGATGGCGTGTTTCCCCCTAGTTTTTGTTAATGACAAAAAGGGGAATAGGAAAGAAATTGAAAATTTTATATTTTTAGACATTTTGGCATGTACTTAGGGGGAGCTTTCAGTTATATTAAAATATTATGTATGCAAGTCGCTTTATGATCAATGAATGAGTATGTTATTTAGCATCATATCTTAGTTATACTATACTTTTTACTTGCAATAACATGAGTTATATTGAGTTAAATATTTCTTCTAACATTTTGAAATGAGTGTTAAATTGAGGGGGAGCAAAGTTGATCCTTCTCACCAAGTGTGTAGAAATAATAAAGACTCTAATCTCACAAGTTCACTCTTAAAAGTTTTCAAATAGTTTGTCATCATAAAAAAAAGGGAGAATGTAAGCTCCAAAGCCTTTTTACTACTTAACAATGCAAAATTTGTTTTGATGATAACAACTATGTTAAAAATATGGTTTGAGTATTCTTACAACTTTAATTATTTAGACATAATTTGTGTGGAGTGTTTTCTATGTTATTAAGCTTTTTAGGACTAAAACAAATGGTAAGGAAGCATGAGAAAGTTCACTATGAGAAGGTCTTGAGAAGATTGAAAGATTGTGCAAAATAGAACTCCCACAAGTGATTACTTCATTAGAAGAAGCTCAAACTAACTTTACCATTAAGAATAATGAAGATTTATCACTAAGATGGTGAGGATTAAAGTTGAGAAGGTTGAAGTCTTCAGGCATGAGAAGGTTAGGTGAGAAAGTACTTGAGAAGCTTCATGTTGAGAAGACTCAGTAAGAAGGTAGACCTTGAGAAGGTTTCTAGTGAACCTTCTCACCTTAAAGCAGAATATTGATGTGTCCAAAAAAAGGACAAAATAAAGGTCACTTGCAACTAGCCAGTACAACCATTGTTTGGAGAGCCCAATAGTCATATTTCGAAGCATATAAAAAGAAATCAAGCCTGAAGATCATTAAGACAAACTTTTACTAAAAAAATTCTGACAAGCTGATAAGAGTTGAACCTTCTCACTTATACCTACTTGAAACTGATCTTTGTAAATCCTATAGTACGTAGGTGTTGTTACTGATCTATATAAGTGTTTGTATACACTCCTAGAGTGATGTCGAGAGCTAGACAAGTTAAACAAACACTTATTTCAACCTCTGATTCTATCTTGTAACGAGTGAGCTTGTGAGATTGTCCAAGCCACTTGATTATGAGTTTGTTGGCTTGAAAAGGCTATTGTCAAGAATACTTGTAACTAGCCTGAAGAGGCTGTTGGCAAAGAATACTTGTAAATAAGCCTAGAGAGGCTTCGTTGATTAAAGAATACTCACACAGTGGAAATCCTAGTGTTTTGCTAGGTACTGGATGTAGCCCCACGTGGTTTAGAGGTGAACCAATAAAAATCTCTCCTGTAATCTTTCTCTCCTTTATCTTTTAATTCTCATATGCTTATTCAAACATTTTAAAAATAAAAAATCTGAGTGTGTTCTTGAGAAAGTTATTTAAATATGATTTTGACAAAGTTTATAGGTTGAATATGATTTATTCATTGAATATTAAGTATTTGATTCAAAGAAATTATCTTTGTGATGTTATAAGATTCAATCTGATTCAGAAAAAGAACTTAAAGTGGTGAGAAGGTTGTTTTCACTCAATTTTTAAAGCTTCTCACAAACCTTCTCACTTGAGTCTGTCAAGTCTTATATTTGAAGTTTCTCGCTAACGACCTCCATTGAGCTTTAACCTTCTCACCTCCAAGTATACCAACTAGAGAAAGTTGTGAAAATTTTAACTTTCAGGAAAAAGGCGAACACAGGTCAACCCTTTCTAATATTGCTTCCAACTTCAGGAGATCCTATATCCCTATATTAATTTCTATTATGCAGTCAATTTCTATTATGCAGTGAAGTACTGACCTTTTTGTTGAGGAATTTGGAATAGATATAAACGAAAATAAGCAGAAAGAGTCCCTCTATATCCTCTCTATTTTATGTAGATGACTCCATTCTTTTTTGCAAGGCTGATCAGAGGCATATCCCTTATTTTTGAGTTGTTACAGGAGTATGAGTTTTACAGTGATCAGAAAGTGTACTTGGATAAATCAACTATATTTTTTTAGAACAAACACTATATATATTGAGAACTCAGTTTGCTAGAAGTCTCAGAGCTAGAAATTTTGACATAACAGACAAGTACCTGGATCTTCCTACTACTATAAATAGATCAAACACATAAACCTTTGCATTTCTCATTCAAAAATTTTGGGATAGACTCAAGGAAAATGTTAGTCATACACCCCTTTTTAGGGGTGTATTACTATTCACACCCTTTTTAAGGGTTGTGATTAAGTGAGAGAAAGTGATAGGAAAAAGTATGCATGATTAATGATATGGGGAGGGGTGTAAAAAGTGATGTGAGAGAAAAAATGGTAGGAAAATCAGAGTTGTAGACTCAATGCTTAGAAGAACAAATTGTTATCGAAAGCAAGAGAAGCTGTGCTAATTCATTCTGTCTTGTCTGCTTTAACTACCTATGTTATGCCATGCTTTAAACTCCCTAATAACGTTTGTTTGATAATGTTGAGGATCATTAGTGATTTCTGGTGGCAAACAAGATCCAAGACCCGTGGTATCAAATGGGTAGGGTGGCAACAAATTTGCAAACAAAAGAAGGAAGGAGGCCTTAGCTTCAAAGATATAAAAGCCATGAACTGTGCCCTCTTAGCTAAACAAGGGTGGAGACTCCATAATAATTGATCCTCTCTACTTGGTAGAGTATTGAAAGGGGAGTATTTTCTGTATTCTTCCTTCTTGTAGGCCAATCAGGTCATAATCCATCATGGGGATGATAAAGCATCCTATATGGCCATGAGGTCCTCTACTAGGGAATTCGATGGGTAGTGGGGAATGAATCCCCTCTTGAAGTCTTTGGAACTAATTAGTTAGATACACCTCCTTTCTTTGCTGCTTAAGGGTCGAATGTTCATCCAACAGAGAATCCTCCACTAGTTATCTCCTCGGTCATGGACAAGAAACTATGTATATGGAAAGCAGAAGTGGTGTATCAAATGTTTGACCACTCCCTAGAGGAAGTAATCTGTCACATCCCTATTAGAAAAGGACCAGATCATGTAACTTGGAGTTTACATTCCGCAGGTTGTTATATGGTTCAATCTGGATATAGTGTAGCTATGAATATGTTTCATTTTTTAATTACCACCAATCCAAATTTGATCCAATTCCCTTGGGTGAAATTTTGGTTGATGAATGTACCACTAAAAGTTAAATACTTCCTTTGGATGACGTTCCATGGTGGCCTAGTGTTATCAAGCAACCTTCAAAGTTGAGGTATGACAGTTTCAAATCCTTATTGCTCTTTATGTGGAGTACCTGACAACTTTTACCAAGCCAAGACATGGTGTTGGCAACACTTGACAACTTTAAAGTATGGTGGAGAAATATGCTAAACTCATACAATAGGAAAAGACAAGATGCTAACCTTATTCATTTGATGGCGTGGCTCTCTTGGCAAATCTGGAAGTCTAGAAATGGAATTATTTTTAATAGAAATAGGTTGTCTTATCTTGATACTTTTTGTATTGCCCAGGTTCTCAATGGCTAGAATTCATCTGAGGCTATAAATTAAAGATCATTTGGAGCATTTAAGGTTGGAATACTTGGTTGTTGAAAAGAATTTATTATTGAGATAAGTTATACTTCTTTTTATTTTCTGAATTTACTACTAAACTAGTTTTTTGAACTCATTGTTTAACAAGTTTTTTGAACTTCCTTAAGTTCTTTTTGATAATGAGAAAAATTTGTGAAAATTATTTTCTGATCAAAATCTATATCAATAAAAGTTTTTCAAACTACTAATAGAAACTTTCATAAGCATTCTCAAACTATTTTTTGAACCTTACTACTTTTTTGATTACTGCTTACTAATTGTCTGCTTTGATCATTAAAGTTTTACACTTGAGAAATATGTTTTAAGTTTCAAAAAGTGTTCAGAAAAAGTTTTCAATAAGGCACAATTCAACCCCTCCTTCTTGTGCACTCTGCCACCTTCATTTGGTATCAGAGCTCAACCTCTAGGTTGAGCGCTTGACTAGCGAAAAGGAAAGGTCCATGGTGAAACATGGCATATCAATATGCTACTCCCTTCATAACTGAAGGATCCTCTATTAATAGACCACCAACTTTGCATGGTGAGGATTACCACTACTGGAAAGACGGGATAAGACTCTTTATTAACTCTGCTCATATTGATATGTGGGATATTATCGAAACTAGTCCCTATGTTTCAAAAACTAATGTTGCTGATGGTATTGAGATTGATAAACCAAGACAAAGATGGATTGATGTTGGGAAAAAAAAATTTCAGCTGAACTCTAAAGCTAAATTCTATCTTACTTGTGCTTTAAGTAGAAGTAAATATGACAAAGTCCATGGTTGTGAAAATGCGAAAGAGATATGGGATACCTTGGCCATTGCTCATGAAGGTAATGACTAAGTAAAAGATTCCAAATTCAATATGTTGGTTCGTCAATATGAACTCTTTAAAATATTTGAACATGAGATTATTGATCAAATGTTTGGAAGATTCCAAACAATTATCAATGGCTTGAAATCTCTTGGAAGAACCTATAATAATCAAGATCATGTCAGAAAAATTCTGAGAAAAATTCTAAAATTATGGAGTCCTAAAGCGACTGCAATCTAAAAAGCTAATGACCTAAGCTATCTCAAATTATATGAGTTACTTGGATCTCTTAAAACACATGAGTTGGAGCTTGCTGAAATTGATGATGACATACCAAAGAAAGGAAAGTCTATAGCCCTTAAAGTTAATTAGAAAAGTGGAAAATCTTCCTCACAATCCATTGCATTCAATGCTGCTAAAGATTCAGAAGACTTTGATGAATCTGAAGATGAAAATTTTGGTGATGATGAACTCTCCTTCATCTCAAGGAAGATAGAAAAGATGTGGAGAGAATGAGACAAGTTCAAAAAATGATTCCCAACAAAGAAAGGTAACTAGAAAGGAGAATCTAATGGCCAAGACAAGAATCTAGTAATCTTCTATGAATGTAAGAAACCTAGTCAAATCAGAACAAAATGCTCTATGCTTAAGAAGTCTACTAAGAAGTTTAAGATGAAAAGAAGCATATTGGAAACTTGGGAAGATATGGATGAGTTATCATCAGAAAGTAACAATGAGAACACTGAATTAGCTCACTTGTGTCTAGTTGCAAATGCTAACAGTGAAGAAGAAGATGAGGTATATGATTCTGACCTATCTTTTTCAGAACTTCAAGAAGGTTTTGCTGATCTTCTATGTGATTCTATGATTCTCTCTTCAAAGTATTCTTCTCTCAAGAGAAGCTTTCTAAAGCTTATTAAAGACCTTAAAAAATAGAAACTTGAGAAAGAAGCCTTAGAAGTTGAGAATGCTGAGTTAAGATAAGAAAGTAGTCAACTAAAATTACTTTATGAAAGTAACTCACTAGGCCTTTCTCAAGATGACTATGAGAAACATTCTGATGAGGTTGAGAAATGTCAATAGAAAGTCTTTAAGGTCATCTCAGATTTACCCAAGTTTGTCAATGACACAAAAAATTTGGAAATAATGTTGGAATACAACAGTTCACATTTGATAAAGTTGAACTAGGATACAGAAAGCATCACAAATAGAAGTATCTAAAGAATTTCTTTATGAAAGCATCATCTAAGCATGATAAAACCTGCACTTACTGTCATAAACATGGTTATACTATTTTTGCATACTTTAAGAGAAAGAATTATTAGAAAACTAACAAGAAATAACCCAAGTTGGTATGGGTACCTAAACAATCAGTTGCTTCCAATGCAAGTCTACTTGAGAAGCACGAAACAAAAAGAGAAATGGTATTTGGATAGTGGATGTTCAAGGTACATGATAGGAGATCGATCCATGTTTCTCAACTTGAAACCTAAAAATGGGGGATCAGTCACCTTTGGAGATGAAATCAAAGGAACAATAATTGGCATTGGTAAGATTTGTAACAATTCTTCGCCTTCTATCAATAATGTGATGTTAGTTGATGGTTTGAAATATAATCTACTTAGTATAAGTCAATTATGTGATGGTGGATATAATGTTTCTTTCGATAAAGCTTTCTATGTTATGAAAGATTTTAAGAATAACTCTGCACTCTTTATTGCCAAGAGGCATGGCAACCTTTATAAGGTTGATCTAGAGGAGTTAAATACTCAAAATGTAATAATGCCTAGTTTCTATGAATGATAAAAAATAGGTTTAACACAAGAAACTTGGACATGCTAATATGAAATTGCTTTCTAAATCAAATTTGAAAAAGACTTGTTTTGTGAAGCATGTCAAAGAAGAAAGCAAATCAAAGCATCTTTTCAATCTAAAAATGTGGTTACTACCACAAGGCCCTTTGAACTGTTATATGTTAATCTATTTGGTCCTACTAGGAGTACAAGTCTTGGTCATAAGAAATATGGTCTAGTCAGTGTAGATGATTTCTCTAGATTCACATTGGTACTTTATCTAGCCCACAAGGATGATGATTCTTTTGAGGACTTTAAAGTATTCTATAAGAAGGTCCAAAATGAGAAAGGGTTTTGCATTTTTGCTATAAAGAGTGACCATGGAGGAGAATTCGGGAATATTCAAGCCTTCAAACTTTTCTATGATAAGAATGGCATCACTCACAACTTCTCATCTCCTAGGACACATCAACAGAATGATGCTGGAAAGAAAGAATAGAACACTCTAGGAAATAGCAAGAACATTGCTATATGAAAGCTCCCTACCTAAGTACTTCAAAGCTAAAGCTGTCAACGTATCCTGCTACATCCAGAATAGAATACTGATAAGACCAATACTAAAGAAAATGCCATATGAATTGTGGAAAGGTAGGAAACCCAACATCTCTTACTTTCATCCTTTTGATTGTGAATGTTTTATTCTTAATACAGAGGATCAAATTAGTAAGTTTGATTCAAAAGTTGATAACGATATCTTTCTTGGTTACTCTTCAACGTCTAAAGCTTATAGAGTTTATGTAACATCGCTCCTAATTTTCTTAAATAAATAGTTAAAATTTATATAAAAAATTGGTTGTTTGATTTATTTGTATGTCTTTGTGTATTTTTGTAATTTACGTGTTGACAGGAATAACTTAGCGCGTAAGTTAAGTTAAAAATAATAGTCGAAATGTACGTAGAAAATTTAAATGAGCGAGAAAAATTATGAAAAATTAATAATTTAGTTCCAAACAAATAAAAATAATTATGGTGAATTTTTGGAACTTAAATAAATTAAATTGGTATTTTTAGAAAATTATAGTTATTTGTTTAATTTAAAAGTAGCGTAGAAATTAAAATAAATGTGACAAGATAATAGAAATAATTTTATAAATTAAGGAATTATTTAGAGGATAATAGTGACCTTTTAATTAAGTTAGAACTTAATAAGTGCATAAAATAAATTAGAATGAATTTAGAGGATTAAAATCCTATTTAAATTAAATTAAAATAAGGTAATGATTGCCTTTTGACCATTTAGGATTCATACAAAGGTAACTTCTAAGTTAAGTTGAAATTTTATTGGATGGTGTTAAGGATTGATATGAGTGGGTTTAGGCTTGATTTGACCTAAACTAATAAGATTGCATGCATATAGGTTACTTGAACTTTAAGTTAGCTAACTATTACAAATAATTAAGACCTAATTAGCACTAAGTGGCTTAAGTTAAGACCTTATATGAACCCTAAGGAGTTCTAAAACATTATGAGGAGTTAAAATTATTTGGATTGAGCATTGTAATTTTTCTAGGAGCATTAGAACTTAACCAATTAACCTTTGGTGACTTAAAAGTTAAGCTCCTTATTCCTCCACTTAGTCAAATTGGTGCCCCCTCCCCCTTCACCTTTCTTTCTTCTTCATTTCCTCTTCTCTCCACACAAGAACACAGCTATGGTAGCAATGGGTTTCTCCCTTTGAGCTCTTGCATGAGTACCTAGTTGACCTTGTCTTAACTCGAGCCAGAAGACAAAAACGTTCCTTGCTACTTCCTCTATCAAGTGCACCAGGTAGATTGTGGATTGGAGCACCTTCAACTCTTCCTCTTCCTCTCCAAGTTGTAGCTTAGGCATCCAAGTAGGGGTTCATGTTTGCCTTGCTTCTTTTCTAATTGATCTTGGTTGAATGAACCACTTGCATGTTGATTTGAGTTGATAATTTGATGTTGGTTTGGATAAGCATGTTTTAGGTTTTATGGGGTTATTGGGTGAACTTTGTCTTGTTAGCTTCATGAGCTTGAATTCATGATGAAACACACGCTTGTGATCTTGATTGTGAGGTTGCATGTGATGGATTGCTTGAAGTTTTCTCACCATGGTCGAACATATATGTCGGGCCTAAGGGAGGATTTTTGTTCCAAATTGAGTTCTTGACTATGTAGCATGATGAATTGATATTTAATGCTGTTGGAATATCATAGATTATGTGCAGAATTTTGATTTCATGATGGGGTTTGTGATGATGCTTGTTTTAGGTTCCTAGGGATAAGTTGCACCTTGTTGCTTTGATTTTTAATTAGGCTAGTTGAACCTTAATTAACTTTGTCTAGCTTAATTGTGAGATTGAGGATGAGTGCAAGTTTAAATTATGCAAATTTTGATTAGTGGTTGTCTCGGCCTTAGGGTGCTAGGGAGCCTAGAAGTGTGATCTAAAATCAATTGATGATAATTTGACTTAAGTTAACTTTGGGACCATAATTGGAGATTAATTTGGCTTTTGGTTGGTAAATGACAAATTTAGAATGTTGGTGTGACACCTTGGATAAGCTAAAATTAGATTGGAATTAGCTAATTAGACTTAATTAATAATAAGGTGATTAATTAGGATCTAAACTAGTTAAGGCAACATTATTTGAATAGGTTGATTAATGATAGAGGCTAATTTGACAAAACTTGAAGCTTAGCTAAGATGGCTAGGAACAAGGATAAGCTAGCTTATGTGTTTGATAAGCTATTTTTTGACTAATTCGGATAAGATGACTTATGTTGCTAATAAGTTGTCTTATGTCTTGTATATGTAGTAAATAAGATATTTTTATTTACTTGTTGATGAAAGATTCAACAATGAGACATGATATGTTGTGGCCAATTCTGTTATTTTGAGATTGTGATATCTATGGTGATGTATGCATTGCTCATGATGGTTGAATAGTTTGAATTAATTGGTGTAACATCCTCCCTAACTTAATAATTTTAATCAGGGTTATAGTAGTTTAATAAAAATTTGTAGAAGATATTTGATGATTTTGAAAATGATATGGATTGATTTAAGCATAAATCTGTAACACTAAAGTTGAGTTTTAGCTTGAATAAACTCAAAATTTAGCTTAAATAGCTAAATGGATAGAAATAAATATGGGACATTTATTGCTAAATTTTAAAGGGTGAAAAATGAACACCTGGAAGCTTCTAAATTCAATTTTGAAAAGGTTTTGCTTAACCTAGGGATGAATAGTGAAACTTTGTATCTACAAAGGTGTATTATGATATTCATAGAAATATGAAGTTGGAAAATGTATGAAACTCTAGAATTTTTTATAATACTTATGAACATTAGAAAATTCATTAATGGAACATTAAAATATCTTTAAGAGATATAATGTTTCCAGTTGAATTTTTAATTCTCCCCTTCCTTTTTAAGTCTCCACTGCCTCTTCTCTCCCATTTTTCACTTTCATCTTTCACTTTTCTCATCTTTCTCACGTTCACTCTCTCTTTTCTCTCTTGTTCATTTAGCCATCCAACAAAGAAAAGGAAAGGAGGAAAAAGAGGAAATAAGAGGAAAGGAGGAAAGAGCAAGCCAAGAGCAACAAGAACAAAGAAAGAAAGACAAAGGGAAGAGGAAAATCTTAACTTAAGATAAAGGGAATTTCTTTACCTTTTTATTCTTCAAAAGTTTTTGAAAACTTGTAACTTAGTTTATGTTTTTTGAATGGTAAAGATGATTATAAGTCATTTATGATTTAGGAACTTGATTCTCTGATTTAGTTCTTGATTATTCTTCAAGGTTTGAAAAAGAGGTTTCATACCCATCTTGTTATTTGATGTTGTATAAGTGATTAGATGCATATTTGTGATTATTTGAGGTTGATATTGAGGTTTATTGGTTTGGTTTGGGTTAGAAGGGCTTAAAGACTCTGTTTTCTGCAAATTTCCACATTGTAATTAATTACATAGCCCTTGTAATCGATTACCAAACTTCTGGAGTTACGAAATACATTTCTAGGCAACTAGTATTCGATTACACAGTCCCTATAATCAATTACCAGGCTTTTGAATAAGATGTAATCAATTACACTGTCCTTGTAATCAATTACAGAGGTTCTATCAAGTTGGTAATTGATTACCAAGGTCGTGTAATCGATTACCAGACCCCTAAATTAAGGATTTTAGTCTGAAATTGATGGAAACATAGTTCTTTACCCTATGGGACCTAAGGACAAACCTTAAACTTGAATTGCATGATTAAAATTCTTTAAATTATGAAATAATTATGTATTCACACTAAATTGAGAATGATTTTTATGATGAGTTTGGAATCATATGAGATTTGGATGATGAGTTTGAATATCCATGATGAGAAAAACTTGTATAAGCATATGTTACATGTTTGAAAAGATGATGATTGAATATATTTGAAAGAAATATGATTTTTTTTCTCTTATGGGTATCCCTTGGTGGAACTAGGCTGAGCTGGATTTTGGATATACCTTGTACTTAGGGTAATGCTTGGACAATGGCAAGAGAGAATATGAGAATCTCTCTATACCAGAGTAACTGAGGTTGAGAAACATCTCCCTCTTTACCAGAGCTTCCCTAGTCATCAAGTATTGGAGGATGAATAATTCCCTCCCTACTTGGGGTGATCCTAAATCCCGGATAGTTTGAGTAACGTACCTCTCTCTTTATCCCAGATGATTGATAATATGAGGAAACGTACCTCCTCCTTATCATGGTAGTTTGAAATCTATCCTTAATTCTAGACTGAGGATTTCTGTGCGTCCTCTTTACTAGACTAAGACAGAAATGACCTAGTTACCCGAAGTAGCTCTATGTGACAAATTGATGTCATAAATAGGTTGATGTGCACCAACCTGAAAGCAGGCTATTGCTAAATGGAATGGTATTGTGAGGCTAGTACACCCTCCATACCTAGATTTTATGATGACACATGTGTCCTGATGAATTGATGACATGAAATCTATGAATGATTTATGATTTGATGATTCAAAATTAGTTGATGTGAAATACGATTTGTGATGTGTATTTTGAAACATGAGAGTTCTTGATATGAATTTGTAAAGTAAAGATACATATGAGTTTTCCTAATGATAAAATGGGATGTCTATTTCGAGAAGAGAAAGGATTAGATTTGACATTTTGCCACCTTTCTAAGTAAGATTTGAGTTTTAAAATTGTGTTTTTCCCCGAAATAGCTGGAATTGTTATGATGACATGATTTTTAATAAACTGCTAAGAATTTCACAATTCTCACACCATGCTTATATGATTTTCCATGATAATTCCAGGCAGGTACCAGCCAACCAAGCAAGATGGAGTTTTAACCTGAAGGAGTAATGTAGTCTTTTTGTTTAGATATTTGTAATTAGTTATATCCATTTTGGCACTAAGAGGCAATCCTTGTATATAATGTACAATGATGTACAATTTGAATAGACTTCATTTCTTGATATACATATATTGTATTTCCACGAAATGCTCATATTTTGATACCTTTAAAAATTATGTATTTGTGAAAATTATTGATATTTATAAGTAATGTACTAATTACTAATTACTGACACGTAAATTGGATATGTTTTTATTATTAGTATTTGGGACGTTATAATTGGTACTTTGGTACCATGGCATAAATGATGAGAATGCATGGAAAAGCATTGAGATGCTCTTGAAACTGTTGAGTTGAACTAGAAAAATAAAGAATGATATGACACTATAAAAAATCCTTTAGTGCTCAAATAAAAAAGAAAATGGAATTATGGCACTATTTGGACATGATCCTCTTGTGCATAAAGGTAATTCTGTGAGCTATTTCCAAACTACAAGCAAGGCCTTAGTCATAGGGGATAGAGCTGTGTGACAACATACGATCATGTATAGGGTGAGCACTTAAGCATGATAAGCAGCCTATCACCAAATGTATTTGGTAGGTGGAGCAAAGACTCCCTACTTTGGTTATGAGGATCTGGGATCCGTTGGGAATAAGCTAATGAGATGATGAATTGATGGAATGAGCATTGTAAGGTAAAAAAGCAGTCATGACATGACATAGCATTAATTCAAGAGAAACATTCATTACATTGTCATTACATTGTGCATTAGAGATATGAATTTGCATGATTGCTATTGATAGCAATTATTATGGTTGTAAATAATTATCTTTTGTGGGCTTCTGTGAATGATATTGTTCTTTGGGAGTATCCCTGTAGTTGATTATGATGTTATATTTATTTGATAATGAACCAATATGTTAATTTACCTTGACTGCAATATTAAAATGAACCTCTGCCTTAGGGATAATTAATTGTTTTGGCTTACACCACTCAAATTTCTATCTGTAAATGTTTGCAAAAACCTTGTAGCAGTTAGAATAATCATGATGACACTTGTACCCTATTTGTGTTTCTGCGGTATTCCAACTCCTCTATTTCAAATTGACAATGCTGATGTTACCGATCTACTGGGAGCCCTCAAAGTGCTGGTGGGTGTATGACCCAACGACCAAGTCATATATGGTCACTGTACATGAACTACTCACCAGGGGCTATCATCTTGTTTCTACCTGCTTGACGTCATTGTTAGAGGACTGCACTTTTTGTGATAAGCTACACTTAGGATGTGATTGTTTTGAGTTGTATAGTGTACCATATTAGTTTATGTATGTTTTCTAGTTATGTGTAAGCCTATCAGGACTCTTTTGTATAGTCAAGAAGGACACTGATCTGGATTATCGTAGTCATGATGTATGGGGCATTGATGCCCATGGCTTTAGTATTTTATATTTGTGAAGTATGTATGCATGGCTTGAGGCCAAACAGATGACTATATAGGTGTACGCACTAATGACTATATGTGTGTAGGCACTGATGCCTACACTTTAGTTTTATATATATATATATATATATGTATGATGTTCAGTATCTTTACTATTTTACTTACTGGATAGAGCTGTGCTATTAAATCCCGATTTCATGATGAAACTCGCTAAAGTTCTCCAAAGAGGATTATTGTGTACTTGAAATGGAACAAAATAATAGTTTGGTAATGTTAATAAGTGAACTTGTAATTTGGAAGGCAACTAACCTTGTTTATTCCAAGATAAACAAAATAATCCCTCACAAGGCTTATTAGTACTATACTCATAATTTTATGAGTAAGGATAAACGTATGGAAAAAAAGTTCACTTTTAGTTTGGTTTTGAGGAACATGTAGAGTGCTTGGATTAATTGCTTCAACATAGGTTCTGGGAAGTAGTGAGGTAATTATACTTATGGCGTTACAGTTTACAATACTAGAACTTTTGTTATTGAGAAAACTATTCATATCACTTTTAATGACACTAACCCCAATGATGAGAACAAAAAGATTGTAGAGTTAGAAGAAGAACTTGGAGATTTGAATTAGAATCAAAATACAATTAGAAAAGCATTAGAAAACTCAACTGAGAAAACATTAGAAAGCACTCAAAAAACTACTGAGAAAGTTGAGAATCTTTCTGATGGAACTCCGAAAAAAGATTCTCAACTCCCTAGAGAATAGAGACACTCTGCTCATCATCCCAAAGACTTGATAATTGGAGAAACCACTTTTAAGGAGTGAGAACAATATCCTCTTTTAAAGAATACAACAATATGGCTTTTTATCTTTGAGATTGAACCAAAATCAAATGAAGAAGCTCTAGAAGATAAGGCCTAGATCATGGCAATGCAAGAAGGGTCGAACTAATTCACAAGAAATCAAGTTTGGACCATTGTACCACCTCTTGATGATCACATTGTGATTGGCACAAAATGGGTTTCCAAAAATAAGCTTTATAAAGCTGGACATATGGCAAGAAATAAAGCAAGATTAGTTTCTCAAAGCTATAATCAGCAAGAAGGTATAGACTATGATGAAACTTTTTCTCCTATAACTAGACTTGAGGCAATTAAAATCTTACTTGTATATGTTGCTCATAAAGGTTTTAAATCACTCCAAATGGACATCAAAAGTACATTTCTAAATGGATTTATTGATGAAGAAGTATATGTCAAACAACTTCCTAGTTTTTAGGATGATTCACATCCAAATCATGTTTTTGAACTCTCAAAAGCAATATTTGATTTGAAACAAGCTCCAAGAGCTTGTATGAGAGACTAAGTTCTTTTCTTATTGAAAATGGTTATATAAGAGGCAAAGTTGATGCTATTCTCTTCACCAAGAATTTAGAAAATGATTTTCTTATAGTTCAAATATATGTAGATGATATCATATTTGGATCAACTAATAAAAATTTGTGCAAAGAATTTTCTAAGCTGATGAAAGGTAAATTTGAAATGAGCATGATAGGTGAACTCAAGTTCTTTCTTGGGTTACAAGTGAAATAAGAGAAAGATGGTATACTGATCCATCAACAAAAGTACACCAAAGATTTGCTCAAAAAGTTTAAGATGAATGATTCCAAGCCCATGAGCACACTCATTCATCCTTCTATTATGTCGAACAAGGATGAGAATCGTAAGCTAGTAGATCAAAAAGTTAACAAAGATATGATTAGTTATCTTTTATATTTTACAAGATTATTTTTAAATTTTAATGCTATACTTGTTTTTTGTGATAACACTAGTGCTATAAACTTAGCCAAGAATCCTATTCAACACTCAAAACCACAGCATATTGAGATCAAACACCAATTTATAAGAGATTATGTTCAGAAGGGTGTTTTTGTACTAAATTTATAGACACTGATCATCAGTAGGTTTATATTCTGACTAAACCCCTTCTTGAAGATAGATTTTGTTTTATAAGAGATAATATAAATGTATCAGCATCAAGGCTAAAACCTTGAGTTCAAATGTTTTCTGGTTAGTTTATGATTTTGAGACTAGATGTTATGGTTTTCTAATCATCAAAATAGTATCAGAAAACTAATTGAGAAAACTAACTCTGAATCACCATCAGAAAACCCCTTAGTAAAAATATGACTGTTACAGTATCCTGATACCTTGAAATTTGAAAATATGACCATTGGACCCACTCTCTCTCTGATAGTAAATGCCAAATGATAACTTTCTTGGTTTTTAATAGTTAGAAATGGTTGAAACCATATAAATACATGCTCTCACAGGTTTCTAAACACTTTGCAACCCTTTTCTCAACTTTCTCAAACAACTTTATTTCTCAAAACCTCTTAAACACTTTCACTCTCTCTCACTTACCTTTGACATGACTAAGTCTAGAACCACTTCCAATGTCTCAAAGAAACAAACCCATCCTACTCGAAGCTTATCTCACCAAGCTTATATGGAAAGACAAAGCAAGAAATATCATACTCCAAAGTCCAAACCTTTTGAAAAGGAGAGGACAATCTTTATCAGTTTAGAAGAAGATGTTCCTAAAAGATCTTTTTTCATCTCAAAACTCGAAAAGAAGATCTTTGACATCTGGTTTAGCACAAAATCAGTTGTTGATGGAAGGAGAATCAACCTAGTGGAAATGTCTGCATATAAGATGGATGTGTCTGAAGAAATCAAAAAACAAAGGTGGGAAAGTTTCCTTAAGCTTTCTGAACGTGTTTACCCAATTCTTGTTCGAGCTTTCTTTGCTGGATCAATTGAAGAAGAGGATAGAATAGTTAGTAGTCTCTATGGAGAAGAAATAATTATCTCCCTAGAGCTATTGGTTGAAGTCACTAGAGCCAAGAACAAAGGACTCAAGTCCTACACTAGTCTGGACTGGATGGAAGAGAAAAATCTAGTAAGAGCTGAAGTTCTTGACTTGATCACTAAAGAAGTTGATGAAGAAATCCTGATGATAGCTGCCGAGACTATCAAATTATATCAATTTGTAAGACGATTCACCAAATTACTTATAATATAAGGCACAAGCAGGTCGAGCCCTTGGATCACTCTAATTAAGAAATCAAATTAAGAAGTTAACAAAGGGGAGAAAAAATTGTAGAATTAATTTAACAAAAGCAATTACAAACTATAAACAGAATTAAGTAAACAACTAATCCAAGGAAATCAACTAATCTTGAATTTAATCCATCATTGATCACTAGGAATCCATTCAATTGCTAATCAGAATCTTGGTTTTAGATCACATCAAGAAGCCTTAAGATGATCCATGAATTATCTACTAGATAAGCATCCAGAATTTAATTAATCAAGGTTAAATGAATTAAGCATCCATCTAATCCTAAAACGTAGAATTCAACCAAGCTTAATAATCCATTAAACACATTTAATACATTATTTAGTCTTTGTAATCCTCATTAAACACGTGGTAATTACATAATTATCACATCAACATCCAAATCAAATTAAGCAATTCAATCAAGATTTAACAAAATCAAAAGATGTAAAAGAGAAACTTGATTAACAAGTAAAAAAGAAACTTGATTAACAATTAAATGTAAAATAATCAAAACAAGATATTAAAATTAAACATCAAGATTGTCAATCCTTAGGATTGATTAAAAAAGTTCCAGCCCTCCATGGATGGAAGGGAGGGAAGGAAAGCAAAAAAGAAAGAAACCTAGAGAGAAGGGAGAGGAAGAGAGAAAGTGCAAGCAAAAACGACTAAGAGAAAAAAATTAGGGTTAGGTTTAGGGTTGCTGCTACTTCTTAAATAACTATCTCTAAAATTAAAAATCAATTTTTCCTTTGCTTAGGGTTAATCCTCTTCCTCCTAACTTTAATTGAACACTTAATTTGCCTAATTTGGGCTTAGGATAAGAGAATTATGCCCATAATATTCTTAACAGCTTTCTAGATCCATTAGTTGACTTCAAAGGACGAGAACACCATCAAAATGTCATATTTTTTATAAGTGATCTTCACAATAGTTGAAGATCTATATCTCAGCTTTCCAATGGAACCGTCTCAGCTCTATATGACTCCTATAACCCAAATTAGTGCCCAATATTTGCATATTGTGCAGGTTCTAGTGACAAAATCTATATTTAACATTCTAGGCCCAATCTGACCCATTAGACGTATGTTTCAATCTTCGAGCTCTTCATCAAAGTTGTATAGATTTCTTTCAGCTTTCCTACAAGGTAAAATTCAAAATTTTCAGATATCTATAACTCAAGTTATGCCCAAAATATAGAAATGGTGTAAAATTCCCAATAATGCTGAAAAATACAATTAAACCCAATTTGAACCCAAACTTATAAAATATGACTAAGACTAATCAATTAAGCACATAAGAGGTATAAAAGACTAAATATGAGGGTTAACTAATATATAAAAATTGTGTTTATCAAATTCACCCGCACTTAGTTTTTGCACTCCTGGGCAAAACTAGAAATTCAACACTAGGGAATAAGAAAAAATAACACAAACTCAAAATTTAAAAACTCTAAAGAGTCACTTTCCAATGATGTTTAAGAATGCAAAATTCTATGAGCAAGAAGAGCAACCAAAGCTTCAAGGAATCAAAACATTCATGAAATAACATTTCTTTTCATCTCAAACCAACAAGGAAAGTAACTTCGATTGAAAAGTATAAATCAAGAATGATAGAACGTCACATGATACACTTTCAATCCCTCAAGTGTTTAGAATGCAAGTGTTTCACTCAATTCAACCCATGAAAATCTGCACTACCATAAGCTTGCTTATCTTCTATTTCTCTACTACTTAAAACACATGCACACACAAATCAAGAGGACTTTATGCAATGTTATAATAGAGTCAAGGTAAGGAAGTGGAATAATATAGAGATGACAAGTTAAATACCAAAGAGAATAAAAGAACATTGTGGATGAGTTCAAATAACAAGCATGAAAGTTTAACCTAAATTCATGTAATGCAAATTCTCTTTACATATTCTTTTCCTTTTTTCTTTTCTTTCTCTCTTTTTTTTAAAAAAAAATTTTCAATTTTTTTTCAATTGGCCACTCTTTCTTTTTTCACCGAACATTTTGCACACTAATTAGCACACCCCACACTTGTTCAAGAACTCTTCCAATGACAATATCAATGCTCTCTTATTTCCTAAGGTTAGGTAAAAATATGGTTTTCCATTAAAGGCATGTAATAAGCTAAAAACAAGAAATGATTAAATAAGCTTAAGGGGGTTAATTAATGGAAAATATGCAAGGTTGACTATTTGGCTAAAGTAGCTAATTCAAGAAAAAAAAACCTTAATCATTCATGTATGCATATGAAAATGTAGCTTCAAAAAGAATCAAAGCAAGTTCTAGAGTAACAAATTCTATGAGTAAAAATCACACAAGAAAGAAGAGAATAACACAAATGCTTAATCCATAATGCTCAATCCATTCATTAAAAGGCTCAAAGTCTTTCAAGGTATGCTTCTATCAAAACTCAATCTACTAATTCAATTTCTGTTACCAAACTAGATAATCTCAAGATGAAAGACAATTTATTTACTTATGTTATAAACCCTTAACTTCAATTGATGCATGCTCATAACTTTCACAAATCTCAAAATTCCATTGAAAATAAATTAAAACACACTTTCTTATATATATAAACAAAAGAGCAGAATTTAAAAATAAAACAAAATCAGAATTTAAAAATAGAAAATAGTATTTTGAAACAAAATAGAAAATACAACAGAAAATAGCAACTGAATAAAAATAGAAATAGAAATAGTAAAATTAAAATAGAAAACAAAAATAGGAACAATAATGTACAAAACAAAAAAATAGAACTTATAACAAAAATAATAAACAAAATGTAAATTCCTCTCACACTCTTAAATTATAAGTTGTCCTCAATGTAAAGCTTATAAAACATCAAATCATCAATATCTCATAAATATTATCAACAAATTTAGGACAAGTAAAACAAATGAGATAAGGAAGAAACATCCTTATCAAGTGATGTAAATGGATGCTTGCAAGTGGACATCCTCCACTGTGTCCTCTTGAGCTCCCTCATAGAATTGCTTGAGGTGATGTCCATTGACTTTGAAAGCTTTATTAGTTGCCTCACTTGTGATCTCCACTACACCGTAAGGAAAAACTTTAGTGATTATAAAATGACCTAGCCACCTAGAATGGGGCTTGCCGGGCATGAGGTTGAGGCGAAATTTGTAAAAGAGAACTTTTTGACCAATCATAAATTCTTTGCTTGCAATCATCTTATCATGAAAGGCTTTGGTCTTCTCTTTGTAGATCCGAGAGTTCTCATAAGCTTCCAATCGAATCTCTTTAAGTTCTTAGAGTTGGAGTTTTCTTTGGGGTCTGACTTGGTTCAGGTCAACGTTGCACTTCTTTATCACCCAATAGGCTTTGCGCTCAATCTCTACTAGAAGGTGACATGCCTTGCCAAAGACTATCCTGTAGGGAGACATGCTAAAGGAGTCTTGAAGGCAATCCTATACGCCCACAATGTGTCCTCAAGCCTCTTACTCCAATCTTTTCTATTCAGTTAGACTATTTTTTTAAAGATTTGTTTCAACTCTCTATTCAAAACTCTGGCTTGCCCTTTGGTTTTTGGATGGTAGGGAATCAAAACCTTATGCATCACACCATATTTTTTCAATAATGCCTCCATGTTTTTATTACATAAATGGGAGCCTTGGTCACTAATTATGGCTCTCAAAACTTCAAACCTACAAAAATGTGAGCACTGACAAAGTCTATAACAACAAGAGAATAATCAGTCTGAGTGGCCTTTGCCTCCACCCACTTAGATACATAATCAACAACTAACATTATGTAAACAAAACCAAAGGAATTGGGAAAGGGACCTATGAAATCAATACCCCATACATCAAATATCTCATAAAATAATAATAGTTGTTGAGGCATCTCATTTCTATGGGAAATGTTACTTGTCCGTTGCATTATTCATAATTCTTATAATAACTGTAACCATCATGAAACAAGGTGGGTCAATACAATTCAGAGTCTAAAATCTTCCTAGAAGTGCGTTGCAATCCAAAGTGACCACCACATACAAGGGTATGACAAAAATGTGGAATAAATTGAAACTCATAATCAGGCACACAATGTCTAATCACTTGGTCAATACACAGTCTCCACAGATAAGGATCATCACATACATAATATTTAGCCTCACTCTTAAGCTTATCAATATGATGCTTCTTAAAATAAGTAGGTAACTCATAAGCAACTAAATAATTTACTAACCAAGGGTCTTTACCTCGTAGTTGAAAAAGCTACTCATCTAAGAAGGTCTCTAGGATAGGAAGAGGGTCCACTGAATGTAGGATCTGGCTCAGATGATCTGCCACCAAGTTCTTGGCTCTGCTCATATATCTGATCCCAATGTCAAATTCTTGGAGCAGCAGCACCCACCTAATCAATCGTGGTTTGGCCTCAGGTTTCTTTAGGAGAAACTTCAGAGCTGCTGTAATATCCTCCCTAACCTATTAGTCTTAATCATGGTTATAGAAGTTCAGTAACATTTGTACAAGTTACCTATCAATTTTGGTGACCTTCTATGTTAGTTTGGGCATAATGTTATAATACCAAATGTGAAAAATAGCTTATAATAGCTTAGAACTCGGCATAAACTACTTAGATGATAGATATAAATATGAAAAATTAATTTTTAGGTTATAAATGCTTAGAATAAGATGTGGTACATTTTTTAGAATCAACTGAATTAATTTGGTATTTTTTAACCACACAGGAAGAGTATTATAGCTTAGTGGTAGCTAATGGTGTATAAGGATAATCATTAAATGATGAGTATGAAAATTAGAATAAGTCTTAAAAATTTTCCTAACACTTAGGGAAAGTAGAAAACTCATCAATGGAAGATCAAAATATTCTTAAAAGATACAACTTTTCAAAGAAGCCTTAAAAGTCTTCCATCTTTATCTCTCCCTTCCACCACCCTTCCTTTCATCTTATCACTCTCTTTGACTTTTCTTTTCTCTTATTTCTCACACTCTCACACGATTTAGTAGACAAAAGAGAAATGGAAAGAAAAGAAAAAGAAAAAGAAGGAGGAAGAAGAGAAAGAACCAAGGAAAACCAAGTAGACAACTTGAATACCATTCACTAGAGAGTTGAGGTAAGGGTGTTTGATTATGCCTACTATTTTCTTTTTCTACATCTTGATGATGCATGGTATGTGATGAACATGGTAGAAAATGGGTATATAAGGGTTGTAGGGGTGTAATGTTTTCTTCACTTCACTTTTTTCTCATTTGATACCAAGAGTTTGTATGGATAAACTTGGTATGGAAGAATGGATTATTTAAGTTAGATGATATATATATGTTTATAGTTTTGAGCTGAAGAATAGCTTGAGATTCCATGAACATATGTGTTAGTAAACTTGATTGGAATTTGAGTAATGGTATGTCAAAGTGTTGACACATACATGGTTATGGATTTTGAACTTAGGTGCATCCATATACTCTAAGTTCTTGAGTTTTTGAATATGGGTTGTTCATTGTTCATAGACCTTTATGATGATAATTTGGTAATATAAATATGAGTTTTAACATGTTTAGGAACCATGATTTGGTGTTAAAACCATTTAAAAGTTGATTATGGGAGTTAGAAATTGGTTACTAATGCATAGAAATTGAACCTGGAAATCAGCCTCTGGGAGATTAGTCGCCCAGAAACTGACCACTTAATCGGTTAAAGGTAGCCACGACCAGTGCTAAGCAATTAATCGCTTAGAAAGTGACTGATTGATCGGTCAATGATAGAAAATCAGTGGGATTTTTGCTATCATTGGGCGATTAATCAGTGGGTTTTGGGCGATTAATCGCCTAAAGACAGGAATTTCCCTATTTCCCATTTTGAGAAAATAGAGTTCTCTGCTTGATGGGATTACATATTTATGTTTTATAGTTTGAGTTAAGGCACTATTAGGGGTATTTTATGATATTAACATTCTATGAAGGATGTTAACATTATGCATCAATTAATTGTGGATCGACAATGGTATGCATATAGTTCATTGGAGAGTAATGAAATTGTGCATTGAGTTCACTTGTGAAGTGATGATATACCTATGCATTATTCATTTATCATGTCTCATGAAGTGTATTAAAAAGAATGAGTTGCTCCTTTAATTGTTAAAGTTGAGCTATGAAAGTGTATTAAAAATCTGAATTACTCCTTTATTTACTAAAGTTGAGCCAATATTGGATGCTTATGGTGATTAGCTCCTTTATATTATCGAAGTTGAGGTTATGTTAAATTGATGTGATGTGTGCTCAAGATAAATGGCACTAAATGATATGGACCTTGAGCAGAAGTGATCTATACTTGCTTTTCCTTAAGTATTGTAGTCTTATTATGATGTGCACAATCATGTGGCTAGATAATTATAGAAGATGATCCTCGATAAAAAGGGGATCCTAAATTCTCAGTGTGGGATTTCTCAATAAGTTTTCTTATTATAGATGAGAATTGTAGGAGATGATCTTTGATAGGGAAGGGGATCCTAAATCCCTAGTATGAATCTTCCTAATAGTTTTCTCATCAATAGGGCTAGGGTTACTGGTAGTTTGAGGAGGTAATATTCCCTCCCTATCAAGAGATACAAGGAAACAGGTTCCTGGGAATATGCAAGAGGCATGACATTTCATAAGCATTAGCATATGACGTTAAATGAGCATTAGCATATAACATTACATAAACATTAGCATTGGCACTACATATACATTAACATTAGCACTAAATGAGCATTAGCATTGAACTTACACTCGTGTAAGTATTTTTATATCATTACAGAGATGATAGTTACCTATGTAGATCATGGATCTGCATTATGAAAGTTTACACAAAGAAAGTATATGATTGTTGTGTGATAGTGAGTTGTGACTCATATCTGACTCATATACTTGTGATTTCTATGATCTATTGATATTGTGATGATTTGATATGAATGGTTGATTATGAAATATTGAGTAATGATAATAATTGAATTACCTGCCTCAAGAAGAGAAAAGAATAGCTTTTGGCTTATGCCACATTTCTATATGGTATATATATTATTGATTTGATTTCCTCGAAGATGCTAGAGTTATTGTGATGACATTACATGTTTTAACACTACTGAGGATTTTAGAATTTTCACCTATTTACTTTATTTCCATGATAATTCTAGCGCGAGGTCAACCCAAGGAGAAGAAATGAAGTGGATGATATAGCATAGAGATATTTACTCTTTTGACCATTGCTTTGTGTTATATGGTTATGCAATGAAAAATTTAAATTGTATTGTACATATGGCTTTGAGGCTTAGTTTGTATATACTTAAACACTAATGTACTAGTTAGTTGAACTTGTTATATCAGTAAAAAAAAATATTCTTTTCAGTTGTATATTTATTCAAGTACGAGTTAATTTTCCTCTCAAGGTTCTATATAATAACATGTATGGCTATTATTAAGGTAGTTTTTGATGTTCTTATGTTAGAAGTAACGTGGCTAATCTTGTTTACTCATGTATATTTAGGATATACTATAGTATTAGTATTGGGGCATTACACTGCATGATCAGAAAACTCTACAACTTTAGACCCAAGTAGATATGATCTAAATGCAAAAATAATGGATAAAAGCTCCTTTTCTATAGTTGTGTAATTTTCTTGAGTATCATCCAAAGTCCTCGAAGCATAATAAATCACATGAGGTACTTTTCCCACTCTCTGTGTCAAGATAACTCCCACTACATAATTTGAAGCATCACACATCAGCTCGAAAGGAAGTGCCCAATCAGGTGGCTGGATAATGGAGGTACTGGTCAAAACTTGCTTCAAATGGTTGAAAGCTTCCTTGCATTAATGATCAAAATCAAACTTTACATCCTTTTGCAGAAGGTTGGACAGTGGAAGGGCTATCTTACTGAAATCTCTAATAAAGTGCCTGTAGAAACTTGCATGACTAAGAAAAGAACGAACTTCTCGCACGCATGTGGGGTAAGATAGAGAAGAAATCACATCTACTTTTGAAGGATCTACCTCAATGCCCTTGCTAGAAACTACATGGCCTAAAACTATGCCTTGCTCTACCACGAAATGACATTTTTCAAAATTCAAAACAAGGTTAGTCTCAAGGAACCTATGCAATACTTTAGCCAAGCTATCCAAACAGGAATCAAAAGAAGAACCATAGACAGTAAAATCATCCATAAATACCTCCATATACTCTTCTAAAAGATTAGAGCAAATACTCATTATACATCACTGAAAAGTACTAGGGGCATTGCAGAGGCCGAAAGGCATCTGCCTGTAAGCAAAAGTGCTGAAAAGGATGGTAAAAGTGGTATTTTCTTGATCCTCCAGTACAATGTGGATATAAAAATAACTAATGTAGAAATCTAGAAAATAGTAATGCGATTTACCAATTAATCTCTCTAACATCTGATCAATAAAAAGTAGGGGGTAATGATCTTTTTAGGTAGCTTGGTTGAGCTTCCTATAATCTACGTAAGCTCTCCAACTATTCTGTACCCTGGTAGGAATCAACTCATTATTCTAATTTGCTACTAATATAACCTCAGATTTATTCGGAATAACTTGGATCGGGCTCACCCATTTATTATCAGAGATGGGGTAAATAATGTCAGCTTGCAACATATTAGTCACTTCCCTTTTCACCATAATAAGAATCAATGGATTTAGTCTCCTCTGGGCTACCTCATTAGTTTAGCTTCCTCCTCAAGCAAGATTCGATGTATGCACGTAGATGGACTAATGCTTGGAATGTCTGCAAGTGTCCATTCAATGGCTTTCTTGTGCTCTCTCAGAATCTGTAGCAATTTCTCTTCTTGCTTAGCAAGGAGGTTCTTAGCTACAATCACTGGAAGCTTCTCGTCATATTCCAAATATGCATATTTAAGATGTGTAGGTAGAGGCTTCAACTCTAATTTGGATTACTGCACTATAGAGGGAAGCAATCTAGTAGTGGAAACTATTTTTGTAGATTGAATTTCTACAAAATCAGCAGCTGCCGCTTAATCTATGAAAACAGACTCATCATTTTTCAAAAATACAGAAATTTTAGCATACGCAGTACACATCACAACTAGTACATGAGTGACAATGAACAGAATTATAAAAATTTGAAAAATGAAGAAATTCAGCACACAACTCATCATAAGTATCATTAACTAGTTCAACAAGAAAATCTATGTGAAAAAATAGAATTTTCCTCCATTGGATGCTTCATTGCATCAAAAATGTTAAAATGCACTAAAATATCGTCAAACTCTATGGAAAAACATGTACATCTATTTTGATCCTTGCAGTTTTTAGGAAAGGCCTCCCTAAAATGATTGGAACCTTTTTGGATGGTGACTCTCCCTCGATATCTAGAATGTTAAAATATGCAAGAAAGATTAGCTCATCAACTCTCACCAAAACATCTTCTATCAAGCCTGCTGGGTATGTATTGCTCCGATTTCCTAATTGAATCACAACACCTGTTGCTTACAAAGGTCTAAGTCCAAAAGAACTAAAAACAGACATAGGCATCACATTTATTGAAGCTCCTAAGTCTAACATGCCATTCTCAAGGAAGGATAAACACTATATTAGGAAGGATACAATCCACCTTTTAAACACTATGTTAGTGAAGTCCATCGACTACACAGTTATCGATAATGAACAAGAAAATCCATCCTTTTAAACACTATATTAGGAAGGATGAAATCCACCTTACCTAATATAGAACACCCATATCTACGGGGCTCATACATTTCAAAAAGCAATCACCCACATCTACGAGGCTCTTACTTTTTAAAACAAACACCCACATCTACAGGGCTCACACCTTTCAAAAAGTAATCACTCACATCTACAGGGCTCTTACTTTTCAAAACAAACACCCACATCTATAGGACTCACACCTTTCAAAAAGCAATCACGCACACCTACGGGGCTCTTACTTTTCAATAAGGCAACACATACTATCAAGTGTATCATCATTACTAATTAAACTTTCATAATTAGCATTACAAATCATTATGATTGAAAGCATTCACATTTTCATTTAATACTCTTACTAGAGTCTCATTACTCATTAAGAAGCATAAAAGAAGAAAACTATGCCACTGGAAGGCTCCAGAGCATCAAAAATACTCATAGTTGTTCTCTGGCACTCATACCGCGGTATACCTTGTGCTACGTCGCAGCGCCCACGCATTGGGTTCAAGTACTGGAAGGAAAATGCCACCCACGCCGTGGCATCCATGTGCTATGTCGCGGCGTGCACCCCTATTCTTCAACACGTCGCGACACTCAAAGTATCACTTCGCAGCGCCCATCTCTCGAGTCCCAAAAATCTAGGTGTGCATCACACTCACATCACGATGTTTTACGCCTTACACTGCGGTGCCCACTGCAAAACTCAAAATTTGTAGAATTCTACAGATACGGGTACTGTTCCATTGGAACTAGACCCTCTTCCAATCATTCAAAACTCGATTTCAAGTGATTTCCAACCTCTAACAATGATCAACTACACATAGCAACCCTTAAACCACTTCAATTTCATTCAATTCAACATTTTGTGAATCAAACCCCCAACATTAACCTAAACCTAAAGGGAATTAAGGCTTCCAATTAATGAAAACTTCATCTCAGCACATCAACAAATCAGTTTCTAACTCAACCAATCTATCCATATCAAGATTCAATTCAAGAATCATAAAATCACTCATCAAACCTCAAATTCTTCATTAAGTCCCTCAAGAACCAAAAATGAAAGAAATGAAATACAACAGTCTATACAAGTTTCCCCCTATCTCAAGGTCTTGAAGATGACTATCGATGGATCCAAGCTCTTCAATCATGGCTTACCTCTTGGTTTCTCCTCTTTCTCCTTCTTCTTTCTCCTTCTTCTTTCTCCTTCATGGTTCTATTCTCTCTTTTCTCTTCTCTTTTCTGTTTTCCCTTTGTTTCTCTCACCCTCAACCGTGAGACTACTTATAAAGAGGAACCAAATTTGGCTTTTCACAGATAAGAACTAAAACCTTGATCTGTTAAGAACACTCAAATTTCACCAAATCTGATTTTCTAGCTTATAACAGATTCAAAATAAATCCTAAGATTCATTAAAAATCCTATTTCACTATTTCTCTATTTTTCCATATTAGCTGCTGGTCAAACCGGCATTAAAACACACAACTAGTATGCTTAAAAATTCTAAACTAACTCTGATTAATCTCAAACTTTAACTGTAGCACAGTTCACACATTTGTAACCTAGAAACAAACTCTCCACATTTATTTCTACTAACTAAGCAGTTTAAGCCACTTTCGGAACAAATAACAGCTATATTTCTCACATAGTATTATAACAAAGTGCTTAAATATGGTCAGAGAGTCACAAAACTACACAAACATATTAAGTAAGTATTAGGCTACCTATGTAACTATATACAAGCTTAACATATTTTTTAGGGTGTTACAATTTGCACAAGCTTTCCATTCCTCAACATAATGGCACTAACATGTCCTTTTTGGTTTGTAATTGTTTGAGAAGGAAGTTGGTCAGAGCCTTGTTCTTTTAACTGACTAAATGGAGAAGCCAGTTGTCCAATCTAAGTTTACAAGTTCTATATGGTGGCCTTTATTCTTTGCTAAAACTGGATGTTATTGGTCACTATTTGCTTCACCAGGTCCTCCAATGTAGGCTTGGATTGAGTAGCTACTGGACTTTGTTGCTGCATAAGTGGTTGTTGTATTTGTTGTCTGACAAGCTGCTGAAATTACTGCCTACTTGGTCTAGAATTTTGCTGAAACTACTGGTGCCTAGCTGGTTGCTGGTATTGCTATTAGTACTGCTGTGGTATTGCTATATTCCCATATTTGAGATTCGGATAGTCCATCCAGCCAATGTTATAAGTATTGGAGTAAAGATCATATCTAGGATGCTGTTGCTGTTGATACTAAGGTTTACCAGGAAAAATGCCTACTGCAGCTGTAAAATAAGCTTAGGGTGCAGAATTATCTTCTTGAAGTGTATGACACGCATCTATAGGACAAGATGGACAAGAACAAATACCACACAACCTTGCAGGCCTTTGTACAGGCATTTCCTATTGTCCCATTACCAATTGCCTTACCAAGGAAGTTAACTCATCAAGTATGTGTTCCATCTTTTATTGGTCATCATGAGACACATGAACATCATTCACTCCTCTGATGGAAATAATCATCCTAGTACCAAATTATTAGTAGTTGGCAGCCCCATTAGTAATTAAATCTCTGGCAGCAGCTATGGTTTTATCAACTAAGGCACCTTCACTAGCACAATCAATCATACTCCTATCCATAAACAACAGTCCTTCATAGAAATATTGAATCAGTAGTTGGTCACTTATC
The DNA here is from genome assembly GCA_029884595.1 of Ormosia semicastrata. NCBI lineage: Eukaryota > Viridiplantae > Streptophyta > Magnoliopsida > Fabales > Fabaceae > Ormosia > Ormosia semicastrata. The sequence continues at coordinate 2,661,372 of JAQQTO010000028.1, read as the reverse complement.
TAATGGTGTGGACAACTTGAACACAATTTCTTGAATCTCTCCCAATACTCGTGTAGAGTTTCTCCTGATATCTACTTTATGCCATATATATCTTTCCTAATGGCAGTAGTTTTGGAAGCAAAGAAGAACTTCTCTAGGAACAGTCTCTTTATATTATTCCAACCTGTCATGGAGCCAGGTAGAAAGTAGTAGAGTCAATCCTTGGCTACATCATTAAGGGAGAATGGAAATGCTCTAAGCTTGATGTGTTTTTCAAGAATGCCTTGTGGTTTCATGATGGATCATACCACATAGAACTCTTTTAAGTGCTTGTGGGGGTCCTCACCTGCAAGTCCATGAAACTTTGACAGCAAGTGTATCAATCTAGATTTCAATTCAAAATCAGCATTTAAGTTAGGATATTGAATGTACAAAGGCTGGTAATTCACATAAGGTGCTGTTAGTTCCTTAATAGTCTTATTATGCATATTATCAGCCATGTTTACAGTGTTATTTGTATTCTCAAGTTCAGTTTCAGCATTATTAGCCATAGTTGTAGTGTTACTTATATTTTCAGGTTCAGTTTCAATTTCAATGTCACTTTCAACTTCAGAAACTATCCTTTCACTAAGCCTACAAGCTCTATTAAGTGTATGCAAGGTCCTCTCAATATTAGGGTCAATGTCAAGCAAATGATTACTAGAGACCTAGTCATACAACATGCAAATGTATAGAAACACAAGATATATGCAAAATGGATTACATAATACTAAAATTCTACCAAAATAACAATAGTTACCCTACACAATTTTAAGAATTATGAGACCACCGCAGGGTGAAAACTACTCAAAAATGGTACTAAAAAATGCAATAAAAATCTTCAAAAAAATTAGAAAAGTGGACTAAATGATGGAATTTGGCCGAGATAGGGTGGTACTCCTGACAAAGCATGAGACTTGTAGAATACACAATTTTCCTTCAACTAACTAATTTTTAGGCCAATCTGAGATGGTTTGATATGAAAAATAGCCTAATTCTACTTAAAACGACTGAAACCAGAGTAGACAAGAGTGTTAAGGGTTAGGCAAAGTCTTGATATGATCAAATAGCATCAAAAGACAATCAATAATGTACTCTAATTGCCTACCAAAATGCATCTCATCCAGAGATGGTTTGGGTCGTACACTTGTTCTTGCATTTGGACACCACAATTAAGCTAAAAACTACCTGAAACAAGGGAAATAGAGGTTAGTGAAGGATTAATAGTTAATTATACTCCTAACATGATTTATTAAACTCAAAATGATCCCCGGCAACGATGCCAAAATTTGATTGTTGTCGAGACTATCAAATCATATCAATTTGTAGGCTGATTTACTAAATTTCTTGTAGTATAAGATACAACTGGATCGAGTCCTTAGATCACTCTAATTAAGCAATTAGATTAAGAAGTTAACAAAAGGGAGAAAATTATAGAATTAATTAAATAAAAGCAATTAAAAGCTATAAACAGAATTAAGTAAATAGCCAATTCAAGGAAATCAACTAATCTTGAATTTAATTTATCATTGATTACTAGGAATCCATTCAATTGCTAACCGGATTCTTAGTCTTAGATCACATCAAGAAGCCTTAAGATGATCCATGAATTCTTCACTAAATAAGCATCTAGAATTTAATTAATCAAGGTTAAATGAATAAAGCACTTATTTAATCCTAAACTAACCTAAAACTCAGAATTCAACCAAGCTTAACAATTCATCAAATATCTTTGATGCATTGGTTAGTCTCTGTAATCCTCATTAAACATGTGGTAATTATGCAATTATCACATCAATATCCAAATCAAATTAAGTAATTCAATCTAGATTTAACAAAATCAAAAGAGGTAAAAGAGAAACCTGTTGACAATTAAATGTAAAATAATCAAAATAAGAACTTAGAATTAAACATTAAGATTGTCAATCCTTAAAATTAATGTAAAAGGTTCTAGTCTTCCATGGATGGAAGGGAAAAAAAGGTAGAAAAGAAAGAAACATAGAGAGAAGGGAGAGGAAGAGAGATGAAGAGAGTAAGTATAAGCAAGAATGGCTAAGAAAAAAATTAGGGTTAGGTTCGGGGTTGCTGCTGCTACTTAAATAACAATCTTTAACATTAAAAATTCAAGTTTACCCTTACCTTAGGGTTAATCGTCTTTCTTTTAACTTTAATTAGACACCTAATTTACCTAATTTGGGCTTAAGATGAGATAATTATGTTTAAAATATTCTTAACAATTCTCTGGATCCGTTACTGATTTAAAAGGGCAAGAACACTATTAAAACGTCACATTTTTTATAAGTTGTCTTCATAAGAGTTAAAGATCTGTGTCTCCACTTTCCAATACTGGTCTCAGCTCCATATGACTCATACACCCCAAATTATGACCCAATCTTTGCATATTGTCCAGGTTCTAATTACAGCATCTCTGTTCTGACTTCCAGGCTCAATCTGACCCTCTAAACATCTGATTCATTCTTCGTGCTCTTCATAAAAGTTGTAGAGCTTTTTCTCAAATTTTCTACAAGGTAAACTTCACAATTTGCAGATGTGTAGAACTCAAGTTATGTCGAAAATATAGAAACAGTGTAAAATTTCCAATAATACTAAAAAATATAATCAAACCCAATTTGAACCCCGAACATATAAAATGTGGTCAAGACTAATCAATTAAGCATATAAGAGGTCTAAAAATACTAAATATAAGGGTTAACTAATATTTGAAACAACATAAACTAGTCACTAACCTGCTGGTGTCTAGGAAAGCCCCCTAATCAGAGTCATTAAGACCTTTCAACTTGAGATCTAAGTTAGTAGGAAAAAAGAGACGTTGAGCAGGGGATTTTTTTATGTATCTGAGAACCCTGACTATAGCTTAATGGTGCTCTACAATAGGACAACTAAGATACTGACTTAGATGACTTACTACAAAAGAGATATTAGGCCTAGTAATTGTTAAGTACAATAACCTACCCATTAATCTTTTGTATGCAAAAACATATGGATAAGGAGAGTCAGTATCTTTATGCAACTTAAAAGAACACTTTATAGGTGTGCTAACTTGTTTAGAACCTAGCAGACCTGCATCTTGTAGTAGCTTAAGTGCATACTTCCTCTAGTAGAGAGTAATGCCGGTTTAGGATCTAGCAATCTCTATACCTAGGAAGAACTTCAAATTTGATGCTAAATTGAACATCTAGCAGCTGTTTCATAGAGTTGATCTCAGCAAGATCATTCCCAGCTAACACCAAGTCATCAACATAAACCATAATTGTTGTGAATTGAGATACATGTTGCTTAGTGAAGAGGAAATAGTTTGCTCTGGATTTTGAATGCCCTAAGTTAAGTAAAGTAGTTGTGAGCTTGGAATTCTATTGTTTGCTAGCTTGCATAAATCCATATATGGATTTTTGCAGTTGGCAGACTTGGTGAGAATTGGGAATTTCCAGTCCTAGTGGTGGCAACATGTAGACCTCCTCATGAAGATCACCATAAAGAAATGTTGTGTTGACATCTAGTTGTTGTAGGTGCCAGTGTTTAGCTGAAGTAATGGCCAGCACAGACGTTACTGTGGTCATTTTAACAATAAGATTAAAAGTCTCTAGATAATCCAACCCAGTTGTTTGTGTATGGTCTTTAGCCACAAGTATGGCTTTATGTCTTTCTACAGTGCCATTAGCTTTGTGCTTCACTTTAAAGACCTACTTGCACCCAATTGCTTTCTTGTCAAGAGGTAGATCTATTAGAATCCAAATCTTATTTGCCTCCAAAGCATACAGCTCAACCTAGATAACATCTTTCCAATAAATATGAAGTTGGGCTTCTTAGTATCTTTGAGGTTCAGGTGAGGAAGAAATGGATAAAGAAAAGTGTCTCTCTATGTGTGTGTGTGAAACATGATTATAAAAGAGGTAATTAGAGAGGAAATATTTGATGCACAATTTTTGATTGTCGCATTTGCAAACCCAAGTGCAGGTTGTCTCAAGTAATATATTTCTCGGGAGTCCGAGGTCGATCCACAGGGAATTGTTGAAGATTAATTAAAGTGAAGTGAATATTTTGTTACTACGATTAAAATTATTTACTTAGGTAAAAAGATTCACTCTTGGTAAATAAAATAAAGGTAAGATCAATTCCTTTTATAACTCAAATAAAATCCTCGCAACATGGAGGTTCCAATCGGAAAATACAACATTAAAAGTCCAATTAAAATAATATACGTAATTATATTATGTTTCCTAAAAATATTACCACCACTTATAAATGGGTTAAAGCATTCATTGTGCCAATATTTTGTCTACAACAAATCAAGAACTCCTTTTTACAAAGATGGTTTCTAAATTATAAGAAACAAATTATAATACGTATAATAGTTACTAGAAAAATGTAAATCATTTAAGCACAAGAGAAGAATAAATCTAACCTTACTTTATTACCAAGAGCTTCACCCTTTCACCCAAGTAAAATGAAACTTAGTTACTCATAGATAAGAAGAAAGAAAGAGAGAAGAAGAAGAAGAAGAACATGACTTTAATTTAGAACAAAGGAAAATTACTACAAGAAAACCTAGTAACAAAATAGCATCATTTTGGTAACTAACACCTAACATCCTTAATGATCTGCCAAGGCCCCCTTTTATAAAGGATTAGAGATATAAAATGACAAGGGGGCTGAGTCATTAGTGGTTGGATGAGTGGAAAATGAGTGGAAAATGGAAAATGACTTTAGGTGAGTGGGAAATTATGGAGATTCCTTGTCTCCGAAATCATGTAGCTCTGAAGTCATTGCATTCGTCGTTTTTGAACCAAGTGGTCTTCATGAAAGTTGTAGGCCTAGATCCTAGCTTTCAAATGGATTTAGTTTTAGTCCAATATCATTTCTCTAACTCCAGATACGTTCAAATTACTGAACACTGCCCAGGCCCAGTCACAGCTCCTCTGTTCTGACTTCCAAGCCCAATATCACCTTCAAGGAGTCCGATTCTGGAAGAGTGTTCAACATGAAAGTTGTAGATATTGGTCTTAACTATTTAGAATCTAAATTTCAGCCCATTTTACAACTTTTATCCCAAAATATGTGATGAACAGTACCCATAGGTTAAGCTATAAGGAAAAACACACTGGTTCTTGCTTCAATCCCAATTTGAGTTATCTACTGGTGTGATTAGGCCTTTGAGGTCTTCACAAAAGTTATAGAACTCTCTCTTATCTTTCAAATGCCACTAGAATCACCTCCAAAGACCACCTACAGCCCAAGATATGATCCAAATACAGAAATAGTGTAAGATATGAATCATGCTGAAAAATTCAATTAAGTTCAATTTGAGTCCAAACTTACAAAACATAATAAAACTCAATCAATTAAGTACATAGAGAGTGTAAATGACTAAGAATGAAAGCTTATTAATGTATTAAATATGTGATCATCAAACTCCCCCACACTTAGCTTTTTGCACTCCTGAGCAAAACACATAAGATCACTCACAAAAAAAAAAAAAAAACGAAACAGACTCAAAAGCTAAACACTCTAAAAGACTCAATTTCTAATAATATTTAAAAATGAAGAGCAATCATTCAAGTAATCAAAACATTCATGAGGTAACATATCTTCACTTCTCAAATCAACAAGCAAGGATATTTCAATTGAAAAGCATGAGTCAAGAATGATAGATTTTTACAAGATTCACTCTCAATCCCTCAAGTGTTTAAAAGGTAGGTATTTCACTCAATTCAACCCATGAAAATTGCACTACCATAAGCTTGCTTATCTTCTACTTCTCCACTACTCAGAACACATGCACACATAAATCATGAGGACTTTATTCAAGGTTGTAATGGGGTCAAGGTAAAGGAGGAGGTAATATAGATATAATAAGTTAAACACCAGAGAATAAAAGAACATGAGAGCTGAGTTCAATTAACAAGCATGAAAATTCATCCCAACTCCACCTAATACAAATTCCCTTTACATATTCTTTTCCTTTCCTTTATTACCTTGTTGACCCTCTTCTTTTTACAATTTTTTTTGATTGATTTTTTTTTTTGATTTTTTTGATTTTTTTATTTTTTATTACAAAAAGAACATCATATATACATTTTTTTTAACCATTCTGTACACACACCCCCACACTTGTTCAAGAACTCATCGAATGACAAAACTAATGTTCTTTTATTCCCTAAGGTCAAGTAAGAACATGGTTTTTCATTTAAGGCACATAATAAGTTCGAAACAAAGAATAGTCAAATAAGTTCAAAGGGGTTAAGCAAGGGGAAATAGGTCATTTCTAATGCTTTATGTTGCCAGGAATCAGAGAATTTCCAAGAAGTCATAAGAGTACTTGATATCATATTGAGACAACATGCTGCTAAACAAGGCTGGCTATTTGATTAAAGTAGCTATTTGAAGAAAAATGCCTCAATCATATTTATGTATGCATATGAAAATGTAGTCTAAAAAAGAATCAAAGCAAGTTTTAGAGTAACAATTTCATGAGTGAGATTCACACAAGAAAGAAAAGAATGGTACAAATGTTCAATCCATTCATCAATAGACTCAAAATCTCACAAGGCATAATTCTATCATTCTCAGTCCACCAATTCAACATCCATAACCAAGTATGTGAATTTTAAGAAAGAAGACAATTTACTCAATCATGCAAATTTCCCTGAATTTGAATTGCTACTTCCATATAAACTAGTTTCTACCCCAATTACTCCTTACTCTGCTATCAATTTTTGATGAGTCTCAAGAGTAAATAATTTACTCTTTACTCTGCCATCCCTAATTACTTTTGTTGTTAATAAATTGATGACAAACACAACAAACATATTAACAAACACACTTTTGAATATTTTTTTTGGGTTTTTTTTTACAACCATCCTTCCCCCCAACCAGATCACAACATTGTCCTCAATGTCAAAACATAGATAGGAAAAAGGATAGAATATATTACCTGTTGCTGCAATTACTGAAAAGAAAAACCTCACACAAATCAGAAACAAAGTATGATAAATAAAACTAAAGTTTGTAATTATTTAAATAGTTGGAGTGTCTTGGCTGGCTTTCTTTTCATTTTGCTTCCTTCACCACTTCCTTCACCGCTTCCTTCGGACCAATCTATCTGAGCTGTTACTGGATCAGGTTCATAAACAAAAGCTTCTAATTTATCAATCAACTCATCAACAGTAGAAGCAGAGATAAGGAGTCGTCTTGCAGAAGGTGTGACAAATTTCTGTTCCACAGCATGGTCAACAAAAGATAATAAATTATCAAAGAAATTATTAACATTCAACAAACCTATGGGTTTATGGTGGGTGTTCAATTGGGCCCAAGAGACAACTTGAAAGACTTTTTCCAAAGTACCAAAACCACCAGGTAAGACAATGAATGCATCAGAGTTTTCAAGCATCGCCTTCATTCGTCCATGCATAGATGATACCTGAATTTCTAGTCCAATTGTCTTTCCAACGATGTTCCTTCGAGTGAAAGGTTCAAGAATGACACCTAAAACTTGACCACCTCTTATATGTGCAGAAAGTGATACAGCCCCCATTAACCCAATGCTACCTCCCCTATATACAACACGAATGTTCCTCGCAGCAAGTGTTCTACTAACAGTGCTTGCTGCGTTTACAAACTCTAAGCCTTTCCCATAACTTGTCCCACAAAATACACAGATATTGACAAATCTACGAACAGAAGAAGAAGCTCCCTCCATTTCTACACTCACACTCTCTTTGAATGATTATGAGTTGCAGGAAAGTGAAGAAAATGGAATGTTTAAATAGGGAAGAGAATAGAAAAAGTAATAATAACTCTTATACAGGTAGGTTGGCTGGTGTCAGAAAAGTTTGAAAATTTAAAAATAATAATAATAATAATAATAATTTTTTTTGTTTTTTTGTTTTTTTTTTGTTTTTTTTTTTTTTTTTTTAACTTCAAGAAAACCATCAAGGTAAAGAAGTCTAGAAACCCCAAAGGATCCCATCCAAAGGATCGTCTATCTAAAACTAAAATTCAACAAAATCATACAAAGATAAAATAATAATAACAAATGATTATATACCTTTATGTACAGGTTTCATGGCAGATCTTTATACTGCGCATCATGAGTGCAAGATAATACCAAGACGGCTCACCAATCTGGGCATTCTTCTCCTTCCGCTTGTGGGGATACTTTGGATTGAGCTACGACGCCACTAGTTAAAGTGCGTAAATCGACAAATTGCCTACCACCAACGACCACAACCAAGTGAGAGGTCGCCGAAGAGCCCATGGCATTAAATCACAGGATTCAGCTCGAGGCATTGTCACGTGAGAATGCAAACACGGACACTTCTTTCTCGTCCATCGCAAGCGAGCCTTTGGTTAAAACTCAGGAATGCTTGCGCGACTCTCTGAGCATGGCACACGAACCTTATTTACCGACCGGCGTGCGAAGGTCCACCCGAGTCAATGACAGTTCCGCCACTCCATTGGCAGGGGGCTCCTAATCTAATTAAAGACTAAGTACAACCGAAGTTTCGCCCTTTTTTTTTTAATTTAAATTATTTCATTTTTTTCCAATTTTTTCCATTTTTTTCTTCTTTTTTTCTTTTTTTTTTTCTTTTTTTCTTTTTTTTTTTTTTTTTTTTTTTTTGAAGATGTACAAGATAATATATACATGTTGTTGTGATTGTGGCTCACATCTTCCTCTGGTTTCACGTCCATAAACGACTTAAACACCTTCTATGAGTCGATGATAAGCTTCCCATCCAATTTTCTTATAAATTGGCAAACAGGGTCTTTTTGAGTCAGATTCCCAAGACTATAACGCTCTTGCTCGTCCTTGAAGAGATTCCAAAAATTAAGAAGTTCACGCTGCACAACTCCACAAGAATGCGTCTCAAGAGTCAATAAGATATTATCTAATGACTCCTTACTCAGTCCATTCTTAATAAAGAATATTTTATCTTCTCTATTTACAGAAACCATCCCCAAAGAGTGACATCGCGTGTTGTAATTCCATCGTGCACACTTGTAACAAACTTTCATTCTTTTTGCTCTTCTCCTTTTTGAAAATGAACTTTTACCGAGACCAAGCATGTATGGGACAAATGAATCTGAAGATTCACCAGCTAAACGAACCTTTGCTTCGATTATCCAGCGTATATCTTCTGGGATGCCCTTATACATTAATAATCTCAGTCTTTCACACCTAGCTTCATAGACTTTTGTTAGAGCATTTAGAGGGAGAGAAGGAAAATGTTTTCTTAGATTTGAGAGAATGACATCCATTTTAAAAAGAGAAGAAATCGCTTATTATGGAAATCGAAAAACAAACCGACTTGAGAGTCACGGAGTACCGTTATCCGCCATTTAACCGGGAACACAAAGAACTGCAAAAGAAAGAAACAACATTAAAATAAATTCTACTCATAACAAGGATTAGAAAGAGAAATGGATTCTACCTCAACAACTTGATGTTTCAGAAATGGTTTGAGTCTTTGTCCATTGACCTTAAATACAATACCATTCCTAGGATTCTCAATGTCTATGGCCCCATAAGAATACACATGTTTGACAATATAAGGACCAATCCACCTAGATCTCAATTTTCCAGGGAATAGATGAAGACGAGAATTATAAAGCAGAACTTTTTGACCAATTTCAAAAATTTTTCTCAAAATTAATTTGTCATGAAAAGCTTTTGTTCTAACTTTATAAATCTTTGAGTTTTCATATGCATCATTTCTTAATTCCTCAAGTTCATTCAATTGCAATTTGCATAACTTGGAAGCATCATCAAGACTTAAGTTGAAAGCTTTAATGGCCCAAAATGCTTTATGCTCCAATTCTACAGGCAAATGACAAGGTTTTCCATAAACTAACCGATAGGGAGACATGCCCAAAGATGTTTTAAAAGTAGTACGGTAAGCCCAAAGTGCATCGTTTAGTCTTAAAGACCAATCTTTACAATTTGGGTTAACCATTTTTTCCAAAATTTGTTTAATCTCCCTATTTGCTAATTCAACTTGTCCACTTGTCTGAGGATGATAAGGGGTTGCAATTTTGTGGATAATGCAATATTTCTTCATTAAGGATTCAAATGGTTTATTGCAAAAATGTGTTCCCCCATCACTGATGATAGCTCGAGGAATTCCAAATCGACTCAAAACATTTTCTTTTAAAAATTTTAGAACAGTTTTATGATCATTGTGCCGACATGGAATCGCCTCAATCCATTTTGAGACATAATCAACTGCAACCAAAATGTACACAAATCCAAAAGATGATGGAAATAGACCCATGAAATCAATTCCCCAACAATCAAAAATTTCAATGACAAGGATAGGGTTCAAAGGCATCATATTTCTTTTAGAAATGGACCCCAATTCTTGACAACTTTCACAACTTTTGTAAAAAGTATAACTGTCCTTGAATAAAGTGGGCCAATAAAATCCACACTGCAAGATTTTTGCAAATTGTTTTCTTTGAAGAAAAATAACCTCCACATGCTTCTGAATGACAAAATTTAATGACACTACTTACCTCATTGTCGGGTACACATCTCCGAAAGATTTGATCAAGACAATATTTGAACAAATATGGGTCATCCCAAAAGAAATTTTTCACCTCAATCAAAAACTTTTTTCTGTCTTGGTGTGTCCACTGAGGCGGCATCTTACCTGCTACAAGAAAATTGACAATGTTAGCAAACCAAGGCATGGAATTGATAGAAAATAAAAATTCATCGGGAAAAGAATCATTAATAGGTGTGCTATCAAAAGATGAGCCTGTTGTCAAACTTGACAAATGATTTGCAGTAACATTTTCGGCTCCTTTCTTGTCTTTTATTGTGATGTTGTATTCTTGAAGCAACAAGATCCACCGTATCAATCTAGGTTTGGCATCCTGTTTAGACATTAAATATCTAACAAAGAAATGATCAAGTGAAAACAACAGTGGATGAACTAATTAAATAAGCTCGAAATTTGTCCAATGCAAAAATTACAGCAAGTAATTCTTTTTCAGTAGTGGTGTAATTCATTTGTGCACTATTCAAAGTTCGACTTGCGTAATAAATTACATGAGGCTTACCTTCCTTTCTTTGGCCTAAAACAGCACCAACAGCAAAATCACTAGCATCACACATCAACTCAAAAGGCAAAGATCAGTCAGGAGATTGCATGATAGGAGCAAAAGTCAAAAGACCGATTAATTTTTTAAAAGATTTCTGACAATCTTGAGTCCAATCAAATGGTGTATCTTTTGTTAGAAGATTACATAAAGGTCTAGATATGGCACTAAAGTCCTTTACAAATCTTCTGTAAAATCCTGCATGTCCTAAAAAGGAACGAACTTCTCTTACTGTTTTTGGGAAAGGCAAATGAGCAATTAATTCAACTTTGGCTTTATCAACTTCAATTCCTTTAGAAGATATCGCATGACCTAACACTATTCCTGAGGTAACCATGTAATGACATTTTTCCTAATTTAACACAAATCCTTTTTCTTCGCATCTTTTAAGAACTTTTTCCAAATTATCAAGACAATTTTCAAAAGAATTTCTAAAAACTGTCAGATCATCCATGAAAACCTCTAAATAATGCTCAATCATGTCACTGAAAAATACTTAGCATGCATCTTTGAAAAGTTGTCAGAGCATTACAAAGACCAAAATGCATTCTTCTATATGCAAAAATGCCAAAGGGACAAGTAAAAGTGGTCTTTTCTTGATCCTCCAATGCAATTGGTATTTGATTATACCCTGAATAACCATCAAGAAAACAATAGTAGGGATGTCCTGCTACTCTTTCTAGAATCTGATCAAGAAATGGCAATGGAAAATGGTCTTTCCTAGTGGCTGCATTCAATTTTCTGAAATCAATACACATACGCCAACTAGATGAGACTCGGGTAGGTATTAATTCTCCTTTTTTCATTTTCAACCTTTGTTCCAGATTTCTTAGGCACAACTTGTGTAGGGCTTACCCACTGGCTATCAGAGATAGGATAGATAATTCCAACATCAAGTAATTTAAGAACTTCAGCTCTAACTACCTCTTTCGTGTGTCGATTTAATCTTCTTTGAGGTTGTTGAGATGTTTTAGCATTATCCTCTAAATGTATTCTATGTGTACAAATTAATGGATTAATACCTTTGATATCCTTTAATGTCCATCCAATTACATTTTTATGCCTTTTAAGTACTTCTATCAACTTACCTTCTTGTTCTTTAGTCAGTGATGAGGAAATTACCACTGGAGAGATTTGTTCTTCTCCCAAAAATGTGTACTTCAACCCATCAGGTAATGGCTTCAGTTCCAGTATGGGTACTTCTTCATGGGCATCATCATTCATGGATTTTAGCTCTTCAAATCTTGGCTTCCTTGCTTTGTATTCTATTTCCTGTGTACAGTCAAGCAAAGAGTATATTTCAGAAACATCATCATCTAATTGTGTAGCTGAATCAAATGAATTAATTAAACAGATTTCTAATGGGTCAAAAGAACTCTTGATTTGAAGATGATCATCTATAATGGCCTCAATCCCTTCAATCTCTTCCTTTTCATCATAAACTTTTTGTGGTTGTTTGCACATGTTGAAAACATTAAGCTCCAGTGTCATATTTCCAAAAGTTAGCTTCACCACTCCATTTCTACAATTTATCATAGCATTAGATGTTGCTAAAAATGGGCGACCAAGAATAACAGGAACTGACTTAGAACTCTCAACCATAGGTTCAGTTTCCAAGACAATAAAATCCACAGGATATATGAATTTATCAACTTGTACTAACACATCTTCTACTATTCCTTTTGGAATTTTAATTGATCTATCAGCAAGTAGAAGAGTTACAGAAGTTGGCTTTAACTCACCAAGGTTGAGTTGCTGATAAACTGAATATGGAAGCAAATTAACACTAGCACTAAGATCAAGTAAAGCTCGTTCAATTTTATGTTCACCAATAATGCATGAAACTGTAGGACAACCAGGGTCTTTATATTTCAACTCATTATTGTTTTGAATAATGGAGCTTACCTGCTCACAAAAATGTATTCTTTTTCACATTATGTTTCCTTTTAACAAAGGCACAAGTCTTTCAAAAATTTGGCATAACAAGGAATCTGCTTGATAGCATCTAACAGAGGAATATTGACCTTCACTTGTTTAAAGATTTCAAAAATGTCACTATTATGATTCACTTTACTTGAATTGTTTAATGCTTGAGGAAATAGGGCTGAATACGAGGGTTTGATCTCCTTTTGGCTAGGTGGCTTATCAACTCCTTCCTCATCTTTGGAAATTGACTCATCATCTTTCTCAAAAAGTTCAGGAATTTGTTTTTCAACAACCTTTCCACTCCTAAGAGTTATCACTGAGTTGACTTGATCTATTTTTTGACTTTTTGAACTACCCTCATTTAGGCTAAACTGACCCTTAGGATTTGGTTGAGGTTAAGAGGGAAACTTTCCTTTCTCATGAATGGCAAGAGCAGAAGAAAGTTTAGAAAGAGTGTCTTTTATGTCAATCATGGTTTGATTGTTGTGGTTATTGATGGCTTTTTGTTTTTCCATGAATGCATGCAATGTTCCTTTAAGGTTTTTCCTATATGGAGGGACATAGGGTGCATATCCTTGAGGATTTTTAGAATCTTATTGTGCCTTAGGAGGTGGTGGTTGCATGAATTGTGGCTGGTTGCTATTCCTCCAACTGAAGTTCGGGTGATTTCTCCATCCCGGATTGTATGTATCTGAAAAAGAAGAAGTGAATGGCTTTTTAAAATTGGTCATTGCATTTACTTGCTCATGCACAACTTCTTTAAAAACAGGAAGTTTTGGACATTCATTTGTTGAGTGTCCCAATTCATCACAAATGCCACAAATTTCTTTACTTTGCACAGATTTGATTTCTTTTACTTTCCCGGATTCCATGGCTTCAACCTTTCTAGCCAAACTAGCAAACCTTGCATTTAGATCTTCTTCTTAACTAAGATGATATTTTCCTTTACTAGCATTTGCAAGGTTAAATCTAATTGAATTTTCAGAAGGATTAGTACCATGCTAAGATTGAGAATTTTCATCCAAATGGTCTAAATAGTCTAAAGCTTCTTCAGGTTCTTTATCAAGAAATTCACCATTGCACATTGTTTCTACAAATTGTTTGGTTTCGGGTGTTAACCCTTCATAAAAGAAGCTTATAGTGCGCCATTTTTCAAAACCATGATGTGGGCAAGAATTCAACAAATCTTTAAAACGTTCCCAACTTTGAAAATATGCTTCATTGGAATTTTGGGAAAAATTTTGGATTTGTCTTTTCAAAGCATTGGTTTTATGTGTTGGAAAAAATTTCTTCAAAAACTCACATTGCATTTCTTGCCATGTGCCAATTGATCTTGGTTTCAAAGTGTTAAGCCAAGTTTTTGCTTTATCTTTCAAAGAAAAAGGAAATAATTTAAGCTTAACAACCTCTTCAGTGCAAGTTTGATCATGAAAAGCAGTACATACTTCCTCAAATTCTTTTAGATGTAAATATGGGCTTTCAGATTCTAAACCATGGAAATTAGGAAGTAAAGAAATCATACCTGGTTTGAATCTAAAATTGTTGGCATTGAGTGGAAAGATAAAACATGATGGACTAGAATTTCGAGATGGTTGCAGATACTCACGCATAGTTCGCAACGGTTGATTTTCATGTTCATCATACACACTTTCGTTTTCAGTCATTGTGCTTAATGTGTGTGATTGTGATTCAAATAAATCAATATGTAAAGTACCTGGATTAACTCTAACCAAACGACCAGAATTTAAATCAAGATACCAATTAAGCATAAACAAGTAACTTACAATAGAAAAGAAAATGTACAAGCTAGTAATATAAATCATTCATTAAATATTAACAAAGGTGTGGTATAAACCAACCACCAAATAAGTTAATAAGCATAAAAAATTAAAAAGTTAGTATACGATGATAAATTATAATGTTAAAAACAGAAAAAGTAAAAAGTTAGATAGGTGATAAAGTAAAAGGTTAGATAGTTAGTAAGAGAATTAGTAAGTTAGTAAAAAAAAAGAAGAAAAAGAAATAAAAAAATAAATAAAAAATAAAAAATGAGAAAATAAATACAAAAAATAAAGTACAAAAAAATAAAAGGAGAGTTACCCCACTAAGTTAATATGTTACAAGAAAATAAAATGGAGAATTACCCCACTTTACGCATGTAAATTAAAATACGTAAAATAAAGTGCAAAAAATAAATTTAAAATATGAAAATCGAAGAATCGACAAGCCGATTTTTTTTTTGCTCCAACGAGAGAGAGAGAGAAAAAGAAAGATTATTTCATTAATGATTAAAGATTATAGAGAAATTAGGGAGAGTTTCCCCACAAGTTAGTATGCACAAAATAAAAAGGAGAGGTTCCCCCACTAGTTAGTATGTTAGTATATATATACAAAATTTTTACACCAGAAATTCGGTCTTCAAATCAAGTCCCAAGAACGGCGCCCAAAAACTTGATGCACAATTTTTGATTGTCGCATTTGCAAACCCAAGTGCAGTTGTCTCAAGTAATATATTTCTCGGGAGTTCGAGGTCGATCCACAGGAATTGTTGAAGATTAATTAAAGTGAAGTGAATA
Source organism: Ormosia semicastrata (assembly GCA_029884595.1). Taxonomy (NCBI): domain Eukaryota; kingdom Viridiplantae; phylum Streptophyta; class Magnoliopsida; order Fabales; family Fabaceae; genus Ormosia; species Ormosia semicastrata. The sequence continues at coordinate 2,645,734 of JAQQTO010000028.1, read as the reverse complement.
TTTTGTTACTACGATTAAAATTATTTACTTGGGTAAAAAGATTCACTCTTGGTAAATAAAATAAAGGTAAGATCAATTCCTTTTATAACTCAATTAGAATCCTCGCAACATGGAGGTTCCAATCGGAAAATACAACATTAAAAGTCTAATTAAAATAATATACGTAATTATATTATGTTTCCTAAAAATATTACCACCACTTATAAATGCGTTAAAGCATTCATTGTGTCAATATTTTGTCTACAACAAATCAAGAACTCCTCTTTACAAAGATGGTTTCTAAATTATAAGAAACAAATTATAATACGTATAATAGTTATTAGAAAAATATAAATCATTTAAGCACAAGAGAAGAATAAATCTAACCTTACTTTATTACCAAGAGCTTCACCCTTTCACCCAAGTAAAATGAAACTTAGTTACTCATAGATAAGAAGAAAGAAAGAGAGAAGAAGAAGAAGAAGAAGAACATGACTTTAATTTAGAACAAAGGAAAATTACTACAAGAAAACCTAGTAACAAAATGGCATCATTTTGGTAACTAACACCTAACATCCTTAATGATCTGCCAAGCCCCCTTTTATAGAGGATTAGAGATACAAAATGACAAGGGGGCTGAGTCATTAGTGGTTGGATGAGTGAAAAATGAGTGGAAAATGCCAAATGACTTTAGGTGAGTAGGAAATTATGGAGATTCCTTATCTCTAAAATCATGCAGCTCTTAAGTCATTGCATTCATCATTTTTGAACCAAGTGGTCTTCATGAAAGTTGTAGGCCTGGATCTTAGCTTTCAAATGGCTTTAGTTTGAGTCCAATATCATTTCTCTAACTCTAGATACGTTCAAATTACTGAACACTACCTAGGCCCAGTCACAGCTCCTCTGTTCTGACTTCCAAGCCCAATATCACCTTCAAGGAGTCCGATTATGGAACAGTGTTGAACATGAAAGTTGTAGATATTGGTCTTATCTATTCGGAATCCAAATTTCATCCTATTTTACAACTTCTATCCCGAAATATGTGATGAACAGTACCCATAGGTTAAGCTGTCAGGAAAAATACACTGGTTCTTGCTTCAATCCCAATTTAAGTTATCTACTCGTGTGATTAGGCCTTTGAGGTCTTCACGAAAGTTATAGAACTCTCTCTTATCTTTCAAATGCCACTAGAAGCACCTCCAAAGACCAACTACAGTCCAAGATATGACACAAATACAGAAACATTGTAAGATATGAATCATGCTGAAAAATTCAATTAAGTTCAATTTGAGTCCAAACTTACAAAACATAATAAAACTCAATTAATTAAGTACATAGAGAGTGTAAATGACTAGGAATGAAAGCTTATTAATGTATCAAATATGTGACCATCAATATTGCTTACCAAAAGAAGAAGGTGGCTGAATGAAGAAGCCAATGCACAATAATAATCCTGCAGGTATGATGGTGGCCTTCTCAGTCTGCGAGAGACTATAACAAGGATTGGATCCAAAGGAGTAGTAGAATAGGTTGGAACAAGACCAAGTGATGGATTAGATGGATGAGGTGTAGTGGGAATATGTGAGGTTAGACTAGAAGGTGATTGAGTGGAAGAAACTTGCTAAACTTTAGTAGAATTGGCTAAGGAAGACTCTATGTTAAATGGATTAGCATAAGTGTCAAGACTAGCAATGGTGAACCGATAAAGAACAATAGCTTAATTTGGATTAGATGAGGTTAAAGAATCATGGTAAGGAAATATATGTTCATAGAATATGACATTTTTTGGAAAGAAATGTTTCTCTGGTGTGCAAATCAAACAATAAAAAACCCTTGGTTCCTTATTTGAAACCTATAAAAACATATTTCCTTGCCCTGGTGTCAAGCTTCTTTTTGTGAGAGACAAGTGTTAAGGCAAAACACAATAAACCAAACACTTTCAAATCAGAAAGGTCTGGCTGCAAATAAGAAAGAACTTGATAAGGGCAATGATTGGACACGAATAGAGTAGGTAATCTATTAATGATATGCACAAAGTGAGCAACAACATAGTTCCAGAAACACTTTGGAAGATTAGATTTAAAAATGAGTGCTCTAGTTATACTGAGAATACGTTGATGCTTTCTTTCAACTATTTCAATTTGATTTGGTGTTTTCACACAGCTAGTTTGATGAGTAATTCCCTTGCTATCATAGAACTTTGACAATTTGAATTCAGGTCCATTACTAGATTGAATCATTTTAACTTTCTTTTTAAACTGAGTCTCAGTCAAGTTAACAAAAGACTAAACATGAGCTAAAGCTTTTGATTTAAATTTCATTATGTAAAAGCAAGTATATATTGACTTGTCATCAATAATTGTTAAGAAATATCTATGACCAAAGGCTGATGGGAAAGAGATGAGCCCTAAGATATCAATATGTATGAGATCAAACAAATCTACAAAATTTTTATTACTGATAAGAAAAGACAACTTTTTCTATTTTTCCATATGGCAAACTTCAAATAGGACATTATCAATTGTACAAGTTACAAACGGAAAAACTTTATTCATTAAAATAAGTTTTTCATGAGAAGGGTGTCCTAATCTAAGATGCCAAAGATTAGAACTAGATTTATATAGTACATTCACATAATGATAGTCACATGATGTGGTAGCAAGATATACTAATATAGAAAGACCTTATCTTAGCTCAGCTACACTAATCATCTTCAATGTATGCAAGTCCTGCAATTTATAGGTGAGATAAAAAAAAGTCAATTGGCAGTTTAATGGAGTAGTGAGTTTAGAAATAGAGATTAAATTAAATTAGAAATTGGGAATGTATAACACATCTATCATATAAAATGAATTTGAAAAGAAAACTGTTCCAGATATATTAATAGTTACTTGACTACCATTTGGCATTTTTACTGGTATAAGTTTAATTCTTTTGTAACTTTGAAAAACTAATAAGGAATAATAGACATGATCTAATGCTCCTGTATCAAGTATCTAGGATGTTGATCTAGTGTTGCATGCAAGTGTGTAAGAAATACTTGACGTATGTGGGTTTTGTGAACCAGTTAGGGTGATAGTGATATGGTTGGTGGTGTGAGGTGGTTGTACCATACCAGATTGTTAGATTAATGCTAACAAGGCTTTGTGTTGCTCTGGAGAAAAGAAGAGTGTAGACTCCTCGGGATCTTCCTTATGTGTAAAGACGTGTGTCATCGGTATCCTCACATGTATCATCCACAATAAGATTATTTACAGTGCTACTGTGAGCTTTCAAAATGGGTGGGAATCCATTCTTTTTGTAACATGTATCAATAATATGTCCCATTTTGTCACAATAACTACAAGAATTATTCTTGCATATATACGTATGTAAGATACATACACTCACATGGGGTGGGTTCCATTATGGGGTGGGTCCACTTGTAAGGTAATCGGGTTCCTCAAACTGGCTAAAACTTAATTTAGGCTCCTTAAACTCACTTGTAAGTTGTCTTTCTTGTAGAACTAGTAAAAAAACACCTAATTAAAGGTAGGTTGGGGATCCATCAACCACTACAAGAATTTAACCGATTAGCTACAGAAAAATCCGTAGCTAATCTACAGCTAACTGAGTTAGATGCGGATTAGCTACGGATTTTTTTGTAGTCAATTTTAGCTACCAAAAATTTTCGTAGCTAATCCATAGTTAATTTTTAAATTTTTGTAACTAATCTGCAGCTAATCCGTAGCAAATTTTTGTTTAAAGTTTCTTTCGTTTTCGCAACTAATTAGCTACGAAATATTCTGTAGCAAATTTTGTAACTAATTTCTATAGCAAGTTTTTAGCAAATCCATAGCTATTTTGTTTCTAAATCCGTAGCAATTTCGTAACAATTTCCTAGCTAAAATATGTACCAATTCCGTAACTATTCCCTAGCTAAAATCTGTAACAATTCCGTACGTATTCCCTAGCTAAAATCTATAGCAATTCCGTAACTATTCCCTAACTATTCTAAAGCTAATCCAAATTAATTTTATAATTATAATTAATGTTTTTTAAAATTATACCTGTATAATATTTCAATCCAAGCAGAAAAATGCAACAAATAATTATGCAAAACAACAAAATATCATAATTTTATTAATAAATTCAAAACATGTTCTATAAAGAAAGCATAACTAATCCAAGTTAATTAATACAAATAGTTCAATACAAGTTAATCATATTATCAATAAACACAACTAATCAATCCAAGTTAGCCCCACCATCATCAACTTCATGATCCTCCCCAACTGCGTCGCCTTGTGATGGTTCCTGCGACACAACACTTCCTGCTTAGGAACTATCAATCCTTAAGATAAGCTCCAACATAGATGCTAGTTACGTCTGGACAACAGACACCAACTGCATCTGGACAAATGAAGTCATCACTTCATTAACAACTTCCTTTATGACTTCCTGTGTCGAAGCAGCGTTGGAGGAACCAACAACCTATGAGGATGAAGCAAAGCTAGATCTAGGCATATCCAAGTTGTGAATCATGCCATGGACCCGTCCCTTCTTGTTGGGACCCGTCACCTCCAGCCACACATCCTGATCAACCATAGGATGCGTTGAAGAATCTTCTCCATATTTCTCTAACAACGTGGTGTCATAAGAGTCCTGAAATGAAAAATGTAGAAAACTTAATCAAAATAATCAATAACTTAATAAATGTGATTAGTTTCAATTTTAAAAACACCTACAAAACCCATTGCCACCACCAAGGGCCACTACAAAGTAACTTCAGATAATATGTTTATAATAATGCTGGTAATGTATATGGGTATGCTAATTCTCTTAACCATAGTTTAGCTATTGGGGCTCTATCTTGTAAAAGATATGGCCCCATCCACAACTTGAAGCTGAAGATCCTTTGTCACATTTTTTTGGCTGCCTGAGATAGAACAGATTCTCTTCTTTGTTCACAATAAAGCATTTCATTAGGGGAAAAGAACCACTACTACCACCAAAATTTGAGTGCTATTCACATAGCCCTCCACTTTTGCTATAATATCCTGAATCCTCTAACTCAGGTTTCATGCATTTGGTGGATTTCACATATACATCTATTGCATCAAACTTGGTCATCTGTTACCACAATTATAGGCATTATTTCTTCAACTATTTAAAACAATCATTTGATAAAATAGTGCCTAATTTAGAAGAATAAAAGTTAAGAGTTTAATGACACGAAACATATGCAAGCGGTCAACATAAGGAAAATAGTGACATCATACATTTCATCATAGTTCTGTTTCTATGACGATGAGAGCTCCATTGCTTCCACATTCAATATGCAGCATTAGTTTGTAGTAATAGAAAATGTCCTGCATCTTAACTAATATAGAATTTTGAAATCATAAAATGGAAGCAAAGAACACAGAATAAAAAGGAACCCTCAGAAAGGATTGAAAAATAACAAAGTTTGTCTTTTCAGAAATTATAATTGACCCATGTAACATTACCTATGTCCCATATAGCAAGTTTTAACTTTTTCCCGCCAATTATAACATATTTAACTTTGAAATCTACACCTGCATTATGTTTGTAAGAATCAATGCATATGACTGAGGAAGGGTGTACCTTTTCTAACAAATAATTGTGTGATAGTCTCAATAATAGAATCATAAAACCATGTTTTCTTTCAAAGAGGAAAAAAATAAAATAAAACCTTATGCTATTTTGAAATTGCAGTTAGCATCAATTCCACCAAATGTCATGTGATTAGATATTAAACAGGTACCCAAATTTTCTTATGCTAATGCATCAATCGTGTAATCAACATTTCATCAACATTAACTCACATGAAGCATATACATGCTTTTCAAAATGAAACTAAAAATTCTCCTCCGTCAGCAACAAAATTAGATGATCACCCAGATATGACTATCTTAAGAATAATAATGTTGAAATAAGATTGTCACCTTAGTAATAGATAAAACCAATAAAAAATACTAAATAACTAAAAACTACTCACTTTTTACTATTTCAAAACTACTATCTCTCACCATCTAAAAAAACTATTCTTCCTCATCCACTAAAAATGCTGTTACATTTAAAAAAATAAAAATATAAAAAAATGTGCACTAATTCTTTTAATATGTATGAAACGGTCTGATTCTCTTTAAACATTCTACATTATTATATTTTTCTTTTGACTTGACATTATTATCTATTTTTATTTTGACAATAATAAAAATAAAAAAATATGAATTGATAGATACATATTGTGAGTCAATACACTTTTTATTATAAAAAGAATTTCTTCATTTGGTCATAATTTTATTTTTTTAACATATAAATATTATTTAATTAAACTTAGATATAAAAATATAAAAAATATAAAATTATTATTACTTCTGTTTTTTTTTTTTGAGTTGTAACTACTTTTAAATACTCATTAACTTTTCATTCACACTTCAATGCGCTCTTCATTATTACTTGTGTTTTTATAATCTTAACTTAAAATAAAAAATGTGAATTGAGGTGCCACAAAATATTAATAATAATTAAAAAAATATAAATATCAAATATTAATATAACAGTTGTTCTGAGGTGAATTCAGAAGGTACCTGAAATAGGCACGTTGCGGTGGTTTCCTCTTTGAGCAACAACTGAGCGTATTGCGCAGGGGGGTAGGTACCTGCAAAGAGACTCCAACGCTCAAGTCAGGCAGTGCACAAGAAGGCTTATGAGATTGGGTTCAGAGTTACCGATGCACACTTTTTAATTGTTGCATTTACAAACCCAAGTGCAAGTTGTCTCAAGTAATAAATTTCTCGGTGAGTCCGAGGTCGATCCACAGGGAATTGATGAAGATTAATTATGGTAAGGTAAATATTTTGTTACTATAGTAAAAATTATTTACTTGGGTAAAATGATCCACTCTTGGTAAATAAAGTAAAAGTAAGATTAATTCATTTTATAACTCAATTAGAATCCTCGCAACATGGAGGTTCCAATCGGAAAATACAACGTTAAAAGTCTATTAAAATAATATACGTAATTATATTATGTTTCCTTTAATCATCCATTAATATCATCACTCATAAATGGGATCAAGCATTCACTGTGCCAATATTTTGTCTACAATAAATCAAGATCTCCACATTACAAGGAGAGTTTCTAACACCAACACTTGTAAATAGGTTAAAGCATTCATTGTGCTAATCTCTTGTCTACAACAAATCAAGAACTCCACATTACAAGGAGCGTTTCTAAATTGATTGGAAACAAAATGCAATACGAAATAAAATAGTATATGTAATTATATTATATTTCCTTTAATTATTACCACCACTTGTAAATGGGTTAAAGCATTTACTGTGCCAATATTTTGTCTACAATAAATCAAGAACTCCTATTTACAAGGGTAGTTTCTAAATTATCAGAAACAAAATATAACACGCATAATAACTACTTAAAAATATAAATCATTAAAGCACAAGAGATGAATAAATCTAACCTTATTTTATTACCAAGAGCTTCACACTTTGACTCAAGTAGACTAAAACTTATTTACACATAAACTAGAAAAGAGAAAAAGAGAAAAAGAGAGAGAAAAGAAATTGGAGGGAGACTGGGGAGAGAAGCAGGTGGCACTGCCCAAAACCTCTCTCCTCTTCGTCTTCCCTCCGTCTGGAATTGTCTAATTCTCAATTGTCCAATTGCCTATTTATAGGCAAATTCATGTTACTGTGCAATGCATAGTAACATGAATAGTGAAACTTAATTGTTAAGTTTCCTAACGTAAGCCATGATGTTTTATTTCCTTTTTTTTTCTTTTTTTTCAAATAATAATTAAGTAAATGTACAGCCGTGCGTCTAGTCATCTTTTCATTTTTGAGAGAAGTGGTCTTCATGAAAGTTGTAGGCCTGAATATTTGCTTTAAAATGGCTTTAGTTTGAGTCCAAAATCATGCCTAGAACTCAAGATATGGTCCAATTACTGCACAGTATTTAGGCCCGATTTCAGCTCCTCTATTTTGACTTCAAAGCCCAATATCACCTCTAAGGAGTCCGATTATGGAAAAGTGTTCAACATGAAAGTTGTAGAGAATTGTCTAAACTTTCCTACAAGATCAAAATCACATCAATCAGATATTTGTAACTCAAATTATAGCCAGTTTACTAAACATTGCCAAAGAGATAATTACGGTTAATTTATGCAATAATTTATTTAATTGTCCAATTTGGCTCAAAATCATAAAATGTGTCAAAACCAACTTAATTAAGCCTAATTGAACCTTAAGAAGCCTAGTGAGAGGATTATAAAATGTATAAAATACAGTGTTATCAAATTCCCCCACACTTAACTTTTGCACTCCTGGGCAAAACACAAAAGACAAAAACCAAGGAATAAAGAAAAACAACACAAACTCAAAAACTAAAAACTCTAAAGGATTCAATGACTTAAGAAGAGCAACTAGACAATCAAGGGATCAAAACAGTCATGAGGTAACATTTCTTCGCATCTCAAACCAACATATAAGGAAATTTCAGTTGAAAAGAATGAATCAAGAATGATAGATCTTCACAAGATTCACTCTCAATCCCTCAAGTGTTTAAAAGATGGGTATTTCACTCAATTCAACCCATGAAAATTGCACTACCATAAGCTTGCTTATCTTCTACTTCTCCACTACTCAGAATACATGCACACACAAATCATGAGGACTTTATTCAAGGTTGTAATGGGGTCAAGGTAAAGGAGGAGGTAATATAGATATGACAACTTAAATACCAGAGAATAAAAGAGCATGAGAGCTGAGTTCAATTAACAAGTATGAAAGTTCATCTCAACTCCACCTAATACAAATTCTCTTTACATATTCTTTTCCTTTCCTTTATTACCTTGTTTACCTTCTTTTTTTTTTTTTTTACATTTCTTTTTTTTTTTTTTTTTGATTTTTTTAATTTTTACAAAAAGAACATCATATATACATTTTCTTTTTAACCATTCTGCACACACACCCCCACACTTGTTCAAGAACTAATCGAATGACAAAGTTAATGTTCTCTTATTCCCTAAGGTTAAGTAAGAACATGATTTTTCATTTAAGGCACATAATGAGTTCGAAACAAAGAATAGTCAAATAAGCTCAAAGGGGTTAAACAAAAGAAAATATACAAGGTTGGCTATTTGGTCAAAGTAGTTAATTCAAAAAAAATACCTTAATCATATTTATGTATACATGTGAAAATATAGTCTCAAAAAGAATTAAAGCAAGTTCTAGAGTAACAATTCCATGAGTGAAATTCACACAAGAAAGAGAATGGTACAAATGTTCAATCCATTCATCAATAAGCTCAAAATCTCACAAGGCATAATTCTATCATTCTCACTCCACCAATTCAACATCCATAACCAAGCATGTGAATTTTAAGAAAGAAGACAATTTACTCAATCATGCAAATTTCCCTGAATTTGAATTGCTACTTCCACACAAACTAGTTACTATCCCAATTACTCCTTACTCTGCCACCAATTTTTAATGCGTCTCAAGAGTAAATAATTTACTCTTTACTCTGCCATCCCTAATTACTTTTGTTGTTAATAAATTGATGACAAACACATTTCCTAATTTTTTTTTTTGGTTTTTTTTTCTTCACAACCATCCTTCCCCCCAACCAGATCACAACATTGTCCTCAATGTCAAAACATAGATAGGAAAAAGGATAGAATATATTACCTGTTGCTGCAATTACTGAAAAGAAAAATCTCACACAAATTTAAACAGAAACAAAATATAATAAATAAAACCAAAGCTTGTAATTATTTAAATAGTTGGAGTGTTTTGGTAGCTTTCTTTTCATTTTGCTTCCTCACCACTTCCTTCACCGCTTCCTTCTGGATCAATCTATCATCAAGTACATTCTTGGATCGAGTTCATAAACAAAAGCTTCTAATTTATCAATCAACTCATCAACGGTAGAAAGCGAGAGATAAAGAGTCGTCTTGCGAAAGGTGTGACAAATTTCTGTTCCACAGCATGGTCAACAAAAGATAATAAATTATCAAAGAAATTATTAACATTCAACAAGCCTATGGGTTTATGGTGGATGTTCAATTGGGCCCAAGAGACAACTTGAAAGACTTCTTCCAAAGTACCAAAACCACCAGGTAAGACAATGAATGCATCAGAGTTTTCAAGCATTGCCTTCATTCGTCCATGCATAGATGATACCTGAATTTCCAGTCCAATTGTCTTTCCAACGATGTTCTTTCGAGTGAAAGGTTCAGGAATGACACCTAAAACTTGACCACCTCTTATATGTGCAGAAAGGGATACAGCCCCAATTAACCCAATGCTACCTCCCCCATATACAACACGAATGTTCCTCGCAGCAAGTGTTCTACCAACAGTGCTTGCTGCGTTTACAAACTCTAAGCCCTTCCCATAACTTGTCCCACAAAATACACAGATACTGACAAATCTACGAACAGAAGAAGAAGCTCCCTCCATTTCTACACTCACACTCTCTTTGAATGATTATGAGTTGCAGGAAAGTGAAGAAAATGGAGTGTTTAAATAGGGAAGAGAATAGAAAAAGTAATAATAGCTCCTATACAGGTAGGTTGGCTGGTGTCAGAAAAGTTTGAAAATTTAAAAATAATAATAATAATAATAATTTTTTTGTTTTTCATTTTTTTTTATTTTTTGTTTTACTTCAAGAAAACCATCAGAGTAAAGAAGTCTAGAAACCCCCGAAGGATCCCATCCAAAGGATCGTCTGTCCAAAACTAAAATTCAACAAAATCATACAAAGATAAAATAATAATAACAAATGATTACATAACTTTATGTACAAGTTTCATGGCATATCTTTATACTGCGCGTCATGAGTGCAGTAATACCAAGACGGCTCAGCCAATCTGGGCATTCTTCTCCCTCCCGCTTGTGGGATATTTTGGATTGAGCTACGACGCCACTAATTAAAGTGCGTAAATCGACACTACCACCAACGACCACGGCCCGGTGAGAGGTGGTGAAGAGCCCATGGCATTAAATCACAGGATCCACTCAGAGGCATTGTCACGCGAGAATGCAAACACGGGATGCTTCTTTCTGTCCATCAGCAAGCAAAGCCTTTGGTTAAAACCTGGGAATGCTTGCGCGGCTCTCTACAGAGCATGGCACACGAATCTTATTTACCGACCGGCGTGCAAAGGTCCACCCGAGTCAATGACGGGTCTACCACTCCACTAGCAGGGGCTCCTAATCTAATCAAAGACCAAGTACAACTGAAGTTTCGCCTTTTTATATTCTATTTTATTTCATTTTTTTCTTTTGTTCTTTTCTTTTTTTTTTTCTCTTTTTTCTTTCTTTTTTTTTTGAAAATGTACAAGATAATATATACATGTTGTTGTGATTGTGGCTCACATCTTCCTCGGTTTCACGTCCGAAACGGCTTAAACGCCTTCTATGAGTCGAGGATAAGCTTCCCATCCAATTTTCTTATAAATTGGCAAACAGGTCTTTTTGAGTCGATTCCCAAGACTGTAACGCTCTTGCTCGTTCTGAAGAGATTCCACAAACTAAGAAGTTCACGCTGCACAATTCCACAAGAATGCGTCTCAAGAGTCAATAAGATATTATCTAATGACTCCTTACTCAGTCCATTCTTAATGAAGAATATTTTATCTTCTCTGTTTACGAAAACCATCCCCAAAGAGCGACATCGCGTGTTGCAATTCCATCGTGCACACTTGTAACAAACTTTCATTCTTTTTGCTCTTCTCCTTTTTGAAAATGAACTTTTACCGAGATCAGGCATGTATGGGACAAATGAATCTGAAGATTCACCAGCTAAATGAACTTTTGCTTCGATTATCCAGTGTATATCTTTTGGGATGCCCTTATACATTAACAGTCTCAATCTTTCGCACCTAGCTTCATAGACTTTTGTTAGAGCATTTAGAGGGAGAGAAAGAAAATGTTTTCTTAGATTTGAGAGAATGACATCCATTTTAAAAGGAGAAGAAATCGTTATTATGGGAAAGCTGAAAAACAAACCGACTTGAGAGTCACAGAGTACCGTTATCCGCCATTTAACCTAGAACACAAAGAAGCGCAAAAAGAAAGAAACAACATTAAAATAAATTCTACTCATAACAAGGATTAGAAAGAGAAATGGATTCTACCTCAACAACTTGATGTTCCAGAAATGGTTTGAGTCTTTGTCCATTGACCTTAAATACAATACCATTCCTAGGATTCTCAATGTCTATGGCCCCATAAGAATACACATGTTTGACAATATAAGGACCAATCCACCTAGATCTCAATTTTCCAAGGAATAGATGAAGACGAGAATTATAAAGCAGAACTTTTTGACCAATTTCAAAAGTTTATCTCAAAATTGATTTGTCATGAAAAGCTTTTGTTCTAGCTTTATAAATCTTTGAGTTTTCATATGCATCATTTCTTAATTCCTCAAGTTCATTCAATTGCAATTTGCGTAACTTGGAAGCATCATCAAGACTTAAGTTGAAAGCTTTAATGGCCCAAAATGCTTTATGCTCCAATTCTACAGGCAAATGACAAGGTTTTCCATAAACTAACCGATAGGGAGACATGCCCAAAGATGTTTTAAAAGCGATACGATAAGCCCAAAGTGCATCGTTTAGTCTTAAAGACCAATCTTTACGATTTGGGTTAACCATTTTTTCCAAAATTTGTTTAATCTCCCTATTTGCCAATTCAACTTGTCCACTTGTCTGAGGATGATAACGGGTTGCAATTTTGTGGGTAATGCAATATTTCTTCATTAAGGATTCAAATGGTTTATTACAAAAATGTGTTCCCCCATCACTGATGATAGCTCGAGGAATTCTAAATTGACTCAAAACATTTTCTTTTAAAAATTTTAGAACAGTTTTATGATCATTGTGCCGACATGGAATCGCCTCAATCCATTTTGAGACATAATCAACTGTAACCAAAATGTACACAAATCCAAAAGATGATGGAAATGGACCCATGAAATCAATTCCCCAACAATCAAAAATTTCAATGACAAGGATAGGGCTCAAAGGCATCATATTTCTTTTAGAAATGGACCCCAATTTTTGACAACTTTCACAACTTTTGCAAAAAGTATAACTGTCCTTGAATAAAGTGGGCCAATAAAATCCACACTGCAAGATTTTTGCAACTATTTTCTTTGAAGAAAAATGACCTCCACATGCTTCTAAATGACAAAATTTAATGACACTACTTACCTCATTGTCAGGTACACATCTCCGAAAGATTTGATCAGGACAATATTTGAACAAATATGGGTCATCCCAAAAGAAATTTTCCACCTCAATCAAAAACATTTTTCTGTTTTGGTGTGTCCACTGAGGCGGCATCTTACCTGTTACAAGAAAATTGACAATGTTAGCAAACCAATGCATGGAATTGACAGTAAATAAAAATTCATCGGGCAAAGAATCATTGATAGGTGTGCTATCAAAAGATGAGTCTGTTGTCAGCCTTGACAAATGATCTGTAACAACATTTCCTGCTCCTTTCTTGTCTTTTATTGTGATGTTGAATTCTTGAGGCAACAAGATCCACCGTATCAATCTAGGTTTGGCATCTTGTTTAGACATTAAATATCTAACAGCAGCATGATCAGTGAAAACAACAGTGGATGAACCAATTAAATAAGCTCAAAATTTGTCCAATGCAAAAATTACAGCAAGTAGTTCTTTTTCAGTAGTGGTGTAATTCATTTGTGCACTATTCAAAGTTTGACTTGCGTAATAAATTACATGAGGCTTACCTTCCTTTCATTGGCCTAAAACAGCGCCAACAGCAAAATCACTAGCATCACACATCAACTCAAAAGGCAAAGACCAGTCAGGAGATTGCATGATAGGAGCAGAAGTCAAAAGATCGATTAATTTTTCAAAAGATTTCTGACAATCTTGAGTCCAATCAAACGGTGTATCTTTTGTTAGAAGATTAAATAAAGGTCTAGATATGGCACTAAAGTCCTTTACAAATCCTCTGTAAAATCCTGCACGTCCTAAAAAGGAACGAACTTCTCTGGCTGTTTTTGGGAAAGGCAAATGAGCAATTAAATCACAGGATTCAGCTCAGAGGCATTGTCACGCGAGAATGCAAACACGAGATGCTTCTTTCTGTCCATTAGCAAGCGTGAGCCTTGGGTTAAAATACGGGAATGCTTGCGCCGCTCTCTACGAGCATGGCACAGGAACCTTTTTTACCGACCGCGTGCGAAGGTCCACCCGAGTCAATGATAGGCCTGCCACTCCACCGGCGGGGGCTCCTAATCTAATTAAAGACCAAGTACAACCGAAGTTTCGCCTTTTTATTTAATTTAAATTATTTCATTTTTTCCCATTTTTTTTTTTTCATTTTTTCTTCCTTTTTTTTTTTCTTTATTTTTCTTTTTTTCTTTTTTTTTCTTTTGTTTTTCTTTTGAAGATGTACAAGATAATATATACATGTTATTGTGATTGTGGCTCACATCTTCCTCTGGTTTCACGTCCAGAAACGGCTTAAACGCCTTCTATGAGTCGAGGATAAGCTTTCCATCCAATTTTCTTATAAATTGGAAAACAGGGTCTTTTTGAGTCAGATTCCCAAGACTGTAACGCTCTTGCTCGTCCCTGAAGAGATTCCACAAACTAAGAAGTTCACGCTGCACAATTCCACAAGAATGCGTCTTAATAGTCAATAAGATATTATCTAATGACTCCTTACTCAGTCCATTCTTAATGAAGAATATTTTATCTTCTTTGTTTACGGAAACCATCCCCAAAAAGTAACATCGCGTGTTGCAATTCCATCGTGCACACTTGTAACAAACTTTCATTCTTTTTGCTCTTCTCCTTTTTGAAAATGAACTTTTACCGAGACCAGGCATGTATGGGACAAATGAATCTGAAGATTCACCAGCTAAACGAACTTTTGCTTCGATTATCCAGCGTATATCTTTTGGGATGCCCTTATACATTAACAGTCTCAATCTTTCGCACCTAGCTTCATAGACTTTTGTTAGAGCATTTAGAGGGAGAGAAAGAAAATGTTTTCTTAGATTTGAGAGAATGACATCCATTTTAAAAGGAGAAGAAATCAGTTATTATGGGAAACTGAAAAACAAACCGACTTGAGAGTCACGGAGTACCATTATCCGCCATTTAACCGGGAACACAAAGAACTGCAAAAAGAAAGAAACAACATTAAAATAAATTCTACTCATAACAAGGATTAGAAAGAGAAATGGATTCTACCTCAACAACTTGATGTTCCGTAAAATGGTTTGAGTCTTTGTCCATTGACCTTAAATACAATACCATTCCTAGGATTCTCAATGTCTATGGCCCCATAAGAATACACATGTTTGACAATATAAGGACCAATCCACCTAGATCTCAATTTTCCAAGGAATAGATGAAGACGAGAATTATAAAGCAGGACTTTTTGACCAATTTCAAAAGTTTTTCTCAAAATTGATTTGTCATGAAAAGCTTTTGTTCTAGCTTTATAAATCTTTGAGTTTTCATATGCATCATTTCTTAATACCTCAAGTTCATTCAATTGCAATTTGCGTAACTTGGAAGCATCATCAAGACTTAAGTTGAAAGCTTTAATGGCCCAAAATGCTTTATGCTCCAATTCTACAGGCAAATGACAAGGTTTTCCATAAACTAACCGATAGGGAGACATCCCCAAAGATGTTTTAAAAGCAGAACGATAAGCCCAAAGTGCATCGTTTAGTCTTAAAGACCAATCTTTACGATTTGGGTTAACCGTTTTTTCCAAAATTTGTTTAATCTCCCTATTTGCCAATTCAACTTGTCCACTTGTCTGAGGATGATAAGGGGTTGCAATTTTGTGGGTAATGCAATATTTCTTCATTAAGGATTCAAATGGTTTATTGCAAAAATGTGTTCCCCCATCACTGATGATAGCTCGAGGAATTCCAAATCGACTCAAAACATTTTCTTTTAAAAATTTTAGAACAGTTTTATGATCATTGTGCCGACATGGAATCACCTCAATCCATTTTGAGACATAATCAACTATAACCAAAATGTACACAAATCCAAAAGATGATGGAAATGGACCCATGAAATCAATTCCCCAACAATCAAAAATTTCAATGACAAGGATAAGGTTCAATGGCATCATATTTCTTTTAGAAATGGACCCCAATTTTTGATAACTTTCACAACTTTTGTAAAAAGTATAACTGTCCTTGAATAAAGTGGGCCAATAAAATCCACACTGCAAGATTTTCGCAAATTGTTTTCTTTGAAGAAAAATGACCTCCACATGCTTCAATGACAAAATTTAATGACACTACTTACCTCATTGTCGGTACACATCTCCGAAAGATTTGATCAGGACAATATTTGAACAAATATGGGTCATCCCAAAAGAAATTTTCCACCTCAATCAAAAACATTTTTCTGTTTTGGTGTGTCCACTGAGGCGGCATCTTACCTGTTACAAGAAAATTGACAATGTTAGCAAACCAAGGCATGGAATTGACAGAAAATAAAAATTCATCGTGAAAAGAATCATTGATAGGTGTGCTATCAAAAGATGAGTCTGTTGTCAGCCTTGACAAATGATCTGTAACAACATTTTCGGCTCCTTTCTTGTCTTTTATTGTGATGTTGAATTCTTGAGGCAACAAGATCCACCGTATCAATCTAGGTTTGCCATCTTGTTCAGACATTAAATATCTAACAGCAGCATGATCAGTGAAAACAACAGTGGATGAACCAATTAAATAAGCTCGAAATTTGTCCAATGCAAAAATTACAGCAAGTAGTTCTTTTTCTGTAGTGGTGTAATTCATTTGTGCACTATTCAAAGTTCGACTTGCGTAATAAATTACATGAGGCTTACCTTCCTTTCTTTGGCCTACAACAGGCAACCAACAAAGAAAATCACTAGCATCACACATCAACTCAAAAGGCAAAGACCAGTCAGGAGATTGCATGATAGGAGCAGAAGTCAAAAGACCGATTAATTTTTCAAAAGATTTCTGACAATCTTGAGTCCAATCAAATGGTGTATCTTTTGTTAGAAGATTACATAAAGGTCTAGATATGGCACTAAAGTCCTTTACAAATCCTCTGTAAAATCCTGCACGTCCTAAAAAGGATAGAACTTCTCTGGCTGTTTTTGGGAAAGGCAAATGAGCAATTAAATCACAGGATTCAGCTCAGAGGCATTGTCACGCGAGAATGCAAACACGGGACGCTTCTTTCTGTCCATCAGCAAGTAGAGCCTTTGGTTAAAACCTGAGAATGCTTGCGCGGCTCTCTACAGAGCATGGCACACGAACCTTATTTACCAACCGGCGTGCGAAGGTCCACCCGAGTCAATGATAGGCCTGCCACTCCACTGGCAAGGGCTCCTAATCTAATTAAAGACCAAGTACAACCGAAGTTTCGCCTTTTTTATTTAATTTAAATTATTTCATTTTTTCCCATTTTTTTTTTCATTTTTTCATCTTTTTTTTCTCTTTTTTTCTTTTTTTTCTCTTTTTTTTTTTTTTTTTCTTTTGAAGATGTACAAGATAATATATACATGTTGTTGTGATTGTGGCTCACATCTTCCTCTGGTTTCACGTCCAGAAACGGCTTAAACGCCTTCTATGAGTTGAGGATAAGCTTCCCATCCAATTTTCTTATAAATTGGCAAACAGGGTCTTTTTGAGTCAGATTCCCAAGACTGTAACGCTCTTGCTCGTCCCTGAAGAGATTCCACAAACTAAGAAGTTCACGCTGCACAATTCCACAAGAATGTGTCTCAAGAGTCAATAAGATATTATCTAATGACTCCATACTCAGTCCATTCTTAATGAAGAATATTTTATCTTCTCTGTTTACAGAAACCATCCCCAAAGAGCGACATCGCGTGTTGCAATTCCGTCGTGCACACTTGTAACAAACTTTCATTCTTTTTGCTCTTCTCCATTTTAAAAATGAACTTTTACCGAGACCAGGCATGTATGGGACAAATGAATCTGAAGATTCACCAGCTAAACGAACTTTTGCTTCGATTATCCAGCGTATATCTTTTGGGATGCCCTTATACATTAACAGTCTCAATCTTTCGCACCTAGCTTCATAGACTTTTGTTAGAGCATTTAGAGGGAGAGAAAGAAAATGTTTTCTTAGATTTGAGAGAATGACATCCATTTGAAAAGGAGAAGAAATCAGTTATTATGGGAAATTGAAAAACAAACTGACTTGAGAGTCACGGAGTACCGTTATCCGCCATTTAACCGGGAACACAAAGAACTGCAAAAAGAAAGAAACAACATTAAAATAAATTCTACTCATAACAAGGATTAGAAAGAGAAATGGATTCTACCTCAACAACTTGATGTTCCAGAAATGGTTTGAGTCTTTGTCCATTGACCTTAAATACAATACCATTCCTAGGATTCTCAATGTCTATGGCCCCATAAGAATACACATGTTTGACAATATAAGGACCAATCCACCTAGATCTCAATTTTCCAAGGAATAGATGAAGACGAAAATTATAAAGCAGAACTTTTTGACCAATTTCAAAAGTTTTTCTCAAAATTGATTTGTCATGAAAAGCTTTTGTTCTAGCTTTATAAATCTTTGAGTTTTCATATGCATTATTTCTTAATTCCTCAAGTTCATTCAATTGCAATTTGCGTAATTTGGAAGCATCATCAAGACTTAAGTTGAAAGCTTTAATGGCCCAAAATGCTTTATGCTCCAATTCTACAAGCAAATGACAAGGTTTTCCATAAACTAACCGATACGGAGACATGCCCAAAGATGTTTTAAAAGCAGTACGATAAGCCCAAAGTGCATCGTTTAGTCTTAAAGACCAATCTATACGATTTGGGTTAACCGTTTTTTCCAAAATTTGTTTAATCTCCCTATTTGCCAATTCAACTTGTCCACTTGTCTGAGGATGATAAGGGGTTGCAATTTTGTGGGTAATGCAATATTTCTTCATTAAGGATTCAAATGGTTTATTGCAAAAATGTGTTCCCCCATCACTGATGATAGCTCGAGGAATTCCGAATCGTCTCACAACATTTTCTTTTAAAAATTTTAGAACAGTTTTATGATCATTGTGCCGACATGGAATCGCCTCAATCCATTTTAAGACATAATCAACTGTAACCAAAATGTACACAAATCCAAAAGATGATGGAAATGGACCCATGAAATCAATTCCCCAACAATCAAAAATTTCAATGACAAGAATAGGGTTCAAAGGCATCATATTTCTTTTAGAAATGGACCCCAATTTTTGACAACTTTCACAACTTTTGCAAAAAGTATAACTGTCCTTGAATAAAGTGGGCCAATAAAATCCACACTGCAAGATTTTCGCAGCTGTTTTCTTTGAAGAAAAATGACCTCCACATGCTTCTGAATGACAAAATTTAATGACACTACTTACCTCATTGTTAGGTACACATCTCCGAAAGATTTGATCAGGACAATATTTGAACAAATATGGGTCATCCCAAAAGAAATTTTCCACCTCAATCAAAAACATTTTTATGTTTTGGTGTGTCCACTGAGGCGGCATCTTACCTGTTACAAGAAAATTGACAATGTTAGCAAACCAAGGCATGGAATTGACAGAAAATAAAAATTCATCGGGAAAAGAATCATTGATAGGTGTGCTATCAAAAGATGAGTCTGTTGTCAGCCTTGACAAATGATCTGCAACAATATTTTCGGCTCCTTTCTTGTCTTTTATTGTGATGTTGAATTCTTGAGGCAACAAGATCCACCGTATCAATCTAGGTTTGCCCTCTTGTTTAGACATTAAATATCTAACAGCAGCATGATCAGTGAAAACAACAGTGGATGAACCAATTAAATAAGCTCGAAATTTGTCCAATGCAAAAATTACAACAAGTAGTTCTTTTTTCAAGTAGTGGTGTAATTCATTTATGCACTATTCAAAGTTCAACTTGCGTAATAAATTACATGAGGCTTACCTTCCTTTCTTTGGCCTAAAACAATACTAACAAAGAAAATCACTAGCATCACACATCAACTCAAAAGGCAAAGACCAGGTCGGGGAGATTGCATGATAGGAGCGAAGTCAAAAGACCGATTAATTTTTCAAAAGATTTCTCGACAATCTTGAGTCCAATCAAATGGTGTATCTTTTGTTAGAAGATTACATAAAGGTCTAGATATGGCACTAAAGTCCTTTACAAATCCTCTGTAAAATCCTGCACGTCCTAAAAAGGAACAAACTTCTCTGACTGTTTTTAGGAAAGGCAAATGAGCAATTAAATCACAGGATTCACTCAGAGGCATTGTCACGCGAGAATGCAAACACGGACGCTTCTTTCTCGTCCATCGCCAAAGCGAGCCTTTGGTTAAAACACAGGGAATGCTTGCGCGGCTCTCTGCAGAGCATGGCACACGAACCATATTTACCGACCGGCGTGCGAAAGGTCCACCCGAGTCAATGATAGGCCTGCCACTCCACCGGCGGGGGCTCCTAATCTAATTAAAGACCAAGTACAACCGAAGTTTCGCTTTTTTTATTTAATTTAAATTATTTCATTTATTCCCATTTTTTTTTCATTTATTCTTCTTTTTTCTCTTTTTTTCTTTTTTTTTTTTCTCTTTTTTTTTTTTTTTCTTTTGAAGATGTACAAGATAATATATACATGTTGTTGTGATTGTGGCTCACATCTTCCTTTGGTTTCACGTCCAGAAACGGCTTAAACGCTTTCTATGAGTCGAGGATAAGCTTCCCATCCAATTTTCTTATAAATTGGCAAACAGGGTCTTTTTGAGTTAGATTCCCAAGACTGTAATGCTCTTGCTCGTCCCTGAAGAGATTCCACAAACTAAGAAGTTCACGCTGCACAATTCCACAAGAATGCGTCTCAAGAGTCAATAAGATATTATCTAATGACTCCTTACTCAGTCCATTCTTAATGAAGAATATTTTATCTTCTCTGTTTACGGAAACCATCCCCAAAGAGCGACATCGCGTGTTGCAATTCCATCGTGCACACTTGTAACAAACTTTCATTCTTTTTGCTCTTCTCCTTTTTGAAAATGAACTTTTACCGAGACCAGGCATGTATGGGACAAATGAATCTGAAGATTCACCAGCTAAACGAACTTTTGCTTCGATTATCCAGCGTATATCTTTTGGGATGCCCTTATACATTAACAGTCTCAATCTTTCGCACCTAGCTTCATAGACTTTTGTTAGAGCATTTAGAGGGAGAGAAAGAAAATGTTTTCTTAGATTTGAGAGAATGACATCCATTTTAAAAGGAGAAGAAATCAGTTATTATGGGAAACTGAAAAACAAACCAACTTGAGAGTCACGGAGTACCGTTATCCGCCATTTAACCGGGAACACAAAGAACTGCAAAAAGAAAGAAACAACATTAAAATAAATTCTACTCATAACAAGGATTAGAAAGAGAAATGGATTCTACCTCAACAACTTGATGTTCCAGAAATGGTTTGAGTCTTTGTCCATTGACCTTAAATACAATACCATTCCTAGGATTCTCAATGTCTATGGCCCCATAAGAATACACATGTTTGACAATATAAGGACCAATCCACCTAGATCTCAATTTTCCAAGGAATAGATGAAGACGAGAATTATAAAGCAGAACTTTTTGACCAATTTCAAAAGTTTTTCTCAAAATTGATTTGTCATGAAAAGCTTTTGTTCTAGCTTTATAAATCTTTGAGTTTTCATATGCATTATTTCTTAATTCCTCAAGTTCATTCAATTGCAATTTGCGTAACTTGGAAGCATCATCAAGACTTAAGTTGAAAGCTTTAATGGCCCAAAATGCTTTATGCTCCAATTCTACAGGCAAATGACAAGGTTTTCCATAAACTAACCGATAGGGAGACATGCCCAAAGATGTTTTAAAAGCAGTACGATAAGTCCAAAGTGCATCGTTTAGTCTTAAAGACCAATCTTTACGATTTGGGTTAACCATTTTTTCCAAAATTTGTTTAATCTCCCTATTTGCCAATTCAACTTGTCCACTTGTCTGAGGATGATAAGGGGTTGCAATTTTGTGGGTAATGCAATATTTCTTCATTAAGGATTCAAATGGTTTATTGCAAAAATGTGTTCCCCATCACCGATGATAGCTCGAGGAATTCGAATCGACTCACAACATTTTCTTTTAAAAATTTTAGAACAGCTTTTATGATCATTGTGGCCGACATGGAATCGCCTCAATCCATTTTAAGACATAATCAATCGTAACCAAAATGTACACAAATCCAAAAGATGATGGAAATGGACCCATGAAATCAATTCCCCAACAATCAAAAATTTCAATGACAAGGATAGGGTTCAAAGGCATCATATTTCTTTTAGAAATGGACCCCAATTTTTGACAACTTTCATAACTTTTGTAAAAAGTATAACTGTCCTTGAATAAAGTGGGCCAATAAAATCCACACTGCAAGATTTTCGCAGCTGTTTTCTTTGAAGAAAAATGACCTCCACATGCTTCTGAATGACAAAATTTAATGACACTACTTACCTCATTGTTAGGTACACATCTCCGAAAGATTTGATCAGGACAATATTTGAACAAATATGGGTCATCCCAAAAGAAATTTTCCACCTCAATCAAAAACATTTTTATGTTTTGGTGTGTCCACTGAGGCGGCATCTTACCTGTTACAAGAAAATTGACAATGTTAGCAAACCAAGGCATGGAATTGACAGAAAATAAAAATTCATCGGGAAAAGAATCATTGATAGGTGTGCTATCAAAAGATGAGTCTGTTGTCAGCCTTGACAAATGATCTGCAACAACATTTTCGGCTCCTTTCTTGTCTTTTATTGTGATGTTGAATTCTTGAGGCAACAAGATCCACCGTATCAATCTAGGTTTGCCCTCTTGTTTAGACATTAAATATCTAACAGCAGCATGATCAGTGAAAACAACAGTGGATGAACCAATTAAATAAGCTCGAAATTTGTCCAATGCAAAAATTACAGCAAGTAGTTCTTTTTCAGTAGTGGTGTAATTCATTTATGCACTATTCAAAGTTCAACTTGCGTAATAAATTACATGAGGCTTACCTTCCTTTCTTTGGCCTAAAACAAACCAAACAAAGAAAATCACTAGCATCACACATCAACTCAAAAGGCAAAGACCAGTCAGGAGATTGCATGATAGGAGCAGAAGTCAAAAGACCGATTAATTTTTCAAAAGATTTCTGACAATCTTGAGTCCAATCAAATGGTGTATCTTTTGTTAGAAGATTACATAAAGGTCTAGATATGGCACTAAAGTCCTTTACAAATCCTCTGTAAAATCCTGCACGTCCTAAAAAGGAACAAACTTCTCTGACTGTTTTTAGGAAAGGCAAATGAGCAATTAAATCACAGGATTCAGCTCAGAGGCATTGTCACGCGAGAATGCAAACACGGGACGCTTCTTTCTGTCCATCAGCAAGCAGAGCCTTTGGTTAAAACCTGGGAATGCTTGCGCGGCTCTCTACAGAGCATGGCACACGAACCATATTTACCGACCGGCGTGCGAAGGTCCACCCGAGTCAATGATAGGCCTGCCACTCCACTGGCAGGGGCTCCTAATCTAATTAAAGACCAAGTACAACCGAAGTTTCGCTTTTTTTATTTAATTTAAATTATTTCATTTATTCCCATTTTTTTTTCATTTATTCTTCTTTTTTTTCTCTTTTTTTCTTTTTTTTCTCTTTTTTTTTTTTTTTTTTCTTTTGAAGATGTACAAGATAATATATACATGTTGTTGTGATTGTGGCTCACATCTTCCTTTGGTTTCACGTCCGTAAACGCTTAAACGCTTTCTATGAGTCGAGGATAAGCTTCCCATCCAATTTTCTTATAAATTGGCAAACAGGGAGTCTTTTTGAGTCAGATTCCCAAGACTGTAATGCTCTTGCTCGTCCCTCGAAGAGATTCCACAAACTAAGAAGTTCACGCTGCACAATTCCACAAGAATGCGTCTCAAGAGTCAATAAGATATTATCTAATGACTCCTTACTCAGTCCATTCTTAATGAAGAATATTTTATCTTCTCTGTTTACGGAAACCATCCCCAAAGAGCGACATCGCGTGTTGCAATTCCATCGTGCACACTTGTAACAAACTTTCATTCTTTTTGCTCTTCTCCTTTTTGAAAATGAACTTTTACCGAGACCAGGCATGTATGGGACAAATGAATCTGAAGATTCACCAGCTAAACGAACTTTTGCTTCGATTATCCAGCGTATATCTTTTGGGATGCCCTTATACATTAACAGTCTCAATCTTTCGCACCTAGCTTCATAGACTTTTGTTAGAGCATTTAGAGGGAGAGAAAGAAAATGTTTTCTTAGATTTGAGAGAATGACATCCATTTTAAAAGGAGAAGAAATCAGTTATTATGGGAAACTGAAAAACAAACCGACTTGAGAGTCACAGAGTACCGTTATCCGCCATTTAACCTAGGAACACAAAGAACGCAAAAAGAAAGAAACAACATTAAAATAAATTCTACTCATAACAAGGATTAGAAAGAGAAATGGATTCTACCTCAACAACTTGATGTTCCGTAAATGGTTTGAGTCTTTGTCCATTGACCTTAAATACAATACCATTCCTAGGATTCTCAATGTCTATGGCCCCATAAGAATACACATGTTTGACAATATAAGGACCAATCCACCTAGATCTCAATTTTCCAAGGAATAGATGAAGACGAAAATTATAAAGCATAACTTTTGACCAATTTCAAAAGTTTTTCTCAAAATTGATTTGTCATGAAAAGCTTTTGTTCTAGCTTTATAAATCTTTGAGTTTTCATATGCATTATTTCTTAATTCCTCAAGTTCATTCAATTGCAATTTGCGTAACTTGGAAGCATCATCAAGACTTAAGTTGAAAGCTTTAATGGCCCAAAATGCTTTATGCTCCAATTCTACAGGCAAATGACAAGGTTTTCCATAAACTAACCGATAGGGAGACATGCCCAAAGATGTTTTAAAAGCAGTACGATAAGTCCAAAGTGCATCGTTTAGTCTTAAAGACCAATCTTTACGATTTGGGTTAACCATTTTTTCCAAAATTTGTTTAATCTCCCTATTTGCCAATTCAACTTGTCCACTTGTCTGAGGATGATAAGGGGTTGCAATTTTGTGGGTAATGCAATATTTCTTCATTAAGGATTCAAATGGTTTATTGCAAAAATGTGTTCCCCCATCACTGATGATAGCTCGAGGAATTCCGAATCGACTCACAACATTTTCTTTTAAAAATTTTAGAACAGTTTTATGATCATTGTGCCGACATGGAATCGCCTCAATCCATTTTAAGACATAATCAACTGTAACCAAAATGTACACAAATCCAAAAGATGATGGAAATGGACCCATGAAATCAATTCCCCAACAATCAAAAATTTCAATGACAAGGATAGGGTTCAAAGGCATCATATTTCTTTTAGAAATGGACCCCAATTTTTGACAACTTTCATAACTTTTGTAAAAAGTATAACTGTCCTTGAATAAAGTGGGCCAATAAAATCCACACTGCAAGATTTTCGCAGCTGTTTTCTTTGAAGAAAAATGACCTCCACATGCTTCTGAATGACAAAATTTAATGACACTACTTACCTCATTGTTAGGTACACATCTCCGAAAGATTTGATCAGACAATATTTGAACAAATATGGGTCATCCCAAAAGAAATTTTCCACCTCAATCAAAAACATTTTTATGTTTTGGTGTGTCCACCGAGGCGGCATCTTACCTGTTACAAGAAAATTGACAATGTTAGCAAACCAAGGCATGGAATTGACAAAATAAAAATTCATCGGAAAAGAATCATTGATAGGTGTGCTATCAAAAGATGAGTCTGTTGTCAGCCTTGACAAATGATCTGCAACAACATTTTCGGCTCCTTTCTTGTCTTTTATTGTGATGTTGAATTCTTGAGGCAACAAGATCCACCGTATCAATCTAGGTTTGCCCTCTTGTTTAGACATTAAATATCTAACAGCAGCATGATCAGTGAAAACAACAGTGGATGAACCAATTAAATAAGCTCGAAATTTGTCCAATGCAAAAATTACAGCAAGTAGTTCTTTTTCAGTAGTGGTGTAATTCATTTATGCACTATTCAAAGTTCAACTTGCGTAATAAATTACATGAGGCTTACCTTCCTTTCTTTGGCCTAAAACAGCATGCCAAAAAGAAAATCACTAGCATCACACATCAACTCAAAAGGCAAAGACCAAATCGGAGATTGCATGATAGGAGCGAGAAGTCAAAAGACCGATTAATTTTTCAAAAGATTTCTGACAATCTTGAGTCCAATCAAATGGTGTATCTTTTGTTAGAAGATTACATAAAGGTCTAGATATGGCACTAAAGTCCTTTACAAATCCTCTGTAAAATCCTGCACGTCCTAAAAAGGAACAAACTTCTCTGACTGTTTTTAGGAAAGGCAAATGAGCAATTAAATCACAGGATTCAGCTCAGAGGCATTGTCACGCGAGAATGCAAACACGGGACGCTTCTTTCTGTCCATCAGCAAGCAGAGCCTTTGGTTAAAACCTGGGAATGCTTGCGCGGCTCTCTACAGAGCATGGCACACGAACCATATTTACCGACCGGCGTGCGAAGGTCCACCCGAGTCAATGATAGGCCTGCCACTCCACTGGCAGGGGCTCCTAATCTAATTAAAGACCAAGTACAACCGAAGTTTCGCCTTTTTTTATTTAATTTAAATTATTTCATTTATTCCCATTTTTTTTCATTTATTTATTCTTTTTTTTTCTTTTTTTTTTTTTTTTCTCTTTTTTTTTTTTTTTTTCTTTTGAAGATGTACAAGATAATATATACATGTTGTTGTGATTGTGGCTCACATCTTCCTTTGGTTTCACGTCCGAGAAACGGCTTAAACGCTTTCTATGAGTCGAGGATAAGCTTCCCATCCAATTTTCTTATAAATTGGCAAACAGGGTCTTTTTGAGTCAGATTCCCAAGACTGTAATGCTCTTGCTCGTCCCTGAAGAGATTCCACAAACTAAGAAGTTCACGCTGCACAATTCCACAAGAATGCGTCTCAAGAGTCAATAAGATATTATCTAATGACTCCTTACTCAGTCCATTCTTAATGAAGAATATTTTATCTTCTCTGTTTACGGAAACCATCCCCAAAGAGCGACATCGCGTGTTGCAATTCCATCGTGCACACTTGTAACAAACTTTCATTCTTTTTGCTCTTCTCCTTTTTGAAAATGAACTTTTACCGAGACCAGGCATGTATGGGACAAATGAATCTGAAGATTCACCAGCTAAACGAACTTTTGCTTCGATTATCCAACGTATATCTTTTGGGATGCCCTTATACATTAATGTCTCAATCTTTCGCACCTAGCTTCATAGACTTTTGTTAGAGCATTTAGAGGGAGAGAAAGAAAATGTTTTCTTAGATTTGAGAGAATGACATCCATTTTAAAAGGAGAAGAAATCGCTTATTATGGGAAATCTGAAAAACAAACCGACTTGAGAGTCACGAGTACCGTTATCCGCCATTTAACCGGAACACAAAGAACTCGCAAAAAGAAAGAAACAACATTAAAATAAATTCTACTCATAACAAGCATTAGAAAGAGAAATGGATTCTACCTCAATAACTTGATGTTCCAGAAATGGTTTGAATCTTTGTCCATTGACCTTAAATACAATACCATTCCTAGGATTCTCAATGTCTATGGCCCCATAAGAATACACATGTTTGACAATATAAGGACCAATCCACCTAGATCTCAATTTTCCAAGGAATAGATGAAGACGAGAATTATAAAGCAGAACTTTTTGACCAATTTCAAAAGTTTTTCTCAAAATTGATTTGTCATGAAAAGCTTTTGTTCTAGCTTTATAAATCTTTGAGTTTTCATATGCATTATTTCTTAATTCCTCAAGTTCATTCAATTGCAATTTGCGTAACTTGGAAGCATCATCAAGACTTAAGTTGAAAGCTTTAATGGCCCAAAATGCTTTATGCTCCAATTCTACAGGCAAATGACAAGGTTTTCCATAAACTAACCGATAGGGAGACATGCCCAAAGATGTTTTAAAAGCAGTACGATAAGCCCAAAGTGCATCGTTTAGTCTTAAAGACCAATCTTTACGATTTGGGTTAACCGTTTTTTCCAAAATTTGTTTAATCTCCCTATTTGCCAATTCAACTTGTCCACTTGTCTGAGGATGATAAGGGGTTGCAATTTTGTGGGTAATGCAATATTTCTTCATTAAGGATTCAAATGGTTTATTGCAAAAATGTGTTCCCCCATCACTGATGATAGCTCGAGGAATTCCAAATCGACTCACAACATTTTCTTTTAAAAATTTTAGAACAGTTTTATGATCATTGTGCTAACATGGAATCACCTCAATCCATTTTAAGACATAATCAACTGTAACCAAAATGTACACAAATCCAAAAGATGATGGAAATGGACCCATGAAATCAATTCCCCAACAATCAAAAATTTCAATGACAAGGATAGGGTTCAAAGGCATCATATTTCTTTTAGAAATGGACCCCAATTTTTGACAACTTTCACAACTTTTGCAAAAAGTATAACTGTCCTTGAATAAAGTGGGCCAATAAAATCCACACTGCAAGATTTCCGCAGCTGTTTTCTTTGAAGAAAAATGACCTCCACATGCTTCTGAATGACAAAATTTAATGACACTACTTACCTCATTGTCGGGTACACATCTCCGAAAGATTTGATCAGGACAATATTTGAACAAATATGGGTCATCCCAAAAGAAAATTTTCACCTCAATCAAAAACTTTTTCTGTCTTGGTGTGTCCACTGAGGCGGCATCTTACCTGTTACAAGAAAATTGACAATGTTAGCAAACCAAGGCATGGAATTGACAGAAAATAAAAATTCATCAGGAAAGGAATCATTAATTTGTGTGCTATCAAAAGATGAGCCTGTTGTCAGCCTTGACAAATGATTTGCAGCAATATTTTTGGCTCCTTTCTTGTCTTTTATTGTGATGTTGAATTCTTGAAGCAACAGGATCCGCCGTATCAATCTAGGTTTGGCATCCTGTTTAGACATTAAATATCTAACAGCAGCATGATCAGTGAAAACAACAGTGGACGAACTAATTAAATAAGCTCAAAATTTGTCCAATGCAAAAATTACAGTAAGTAGTTCTTTTTCAGTAGTGGTGTAATTCATTTGTGCACTATTCAAAGTTCGACTTGCGTAATAATTTACATGAGGCTTACCTTCCTTTCTTTGGCCTAAAATAGCAATAACAGCAAAATCACTAGCATCACACATCAACTCAAAAGGTAAAGACCAGTCAGGAGATTGTATGATAGGAGCAGAAGTCAAAAGACCGATTAATTTTTCAAAAGATTTCTGACAATCTTGAGTCCAATCAAATGGTGTATCTTTTGTTAGAAGATTACATAAAGGTCTAGATATGGCACTAAAGTCCTTTACAACGCTTCTGTAAAATTCTACATGTCCTAAAAAAGAACGAACTTCTCTTACTATTTTTGGGAAAGGCAAATGGGCAATTAATTCAACTTTGGCCTTATCAACTTCAATTCCTTTAGAAGATATCACATGACCTAACACTATTCCTGAGGTAACCATGTAATGACATTTTTCCCAATTTAACACAAATTCTTTTTCTTCGCATCTTTTAAGAACTTTTTCCAAATTATCAAGACAATTTTCAAAAAAAATTCCAAAAACTGTCAGATCATCCATGAAAACCTCTAAATAATGCTCAATCATGTCACTGAAAATACTTAGCATGCATCTTTGAAAAGTTACCGGAGCATTACAAAGACCAAAAGGCATTCTTCTATATGCAAAAATGCCCATGGCATTAAATCACAGGATTCAGCTCAGAGGCATTGTCACGCGAGAATGCAAACACGGGACGCTTCTTTCTGTCCATCAACAAGCAGAGCCTTTGGTTAAAACCTGGGAATGCTTGCGCGGCTCTCTACAGAGCACGACACACGAACCTTATTTATCGACCGGCGTGCGAAGGTCCACCCGAGTCAATGACAGGCCTGCCACTCCACTGGCAGGGGCTCCTAATCTAATTAAAGACCAAGTACAACCGAAGTTTCGTCTTTTTATTTAATTTAAATTATCTCATTTTTTTCCATTTTTTTTCATTTTTTCTTCTTTTTTTTCTTTTTTTTTCTTTTTTTTCTTTTTTTTCTCTTTTTTTTTTTTTTTCTTTTGAAGATGTACAAGATAATATATACATGTTGTTGTGATTGTGGCCCACATCTTCCTCTGGTTTCACGTCCAGAAACGGCTTAAACGCCTTCTATGAGTCGATGATAAGCTTCCCATCCAATTTTCTTATAAATTGGCAAACAAGGTCTTTTTGAGTCAGATTCCCAAGACTATAACGCTCTTGCTTGTCCTTGAAGAGATTCCACAAACGAAGAAGTTCACGCTGCACAACTCCACAAGAATGCGTCTCAAGAGTCAATAAGATATTATCTAATGACTCCTTACTCAGTCCATTCTTAATGAAGAATATTTTATCTTCTCTATTTACAGAAACCATCCCCAAAGAGTGACATCGCGTGTTGCAATTCCATCGTGCACACTTGTAACAAACTTTCATTCTTTTTGCTCTTCTCCTTTTTGAAAATGAACTTTAACCGAGACCAGGCATGTATGGGACAAATGAATCTGAAGATTCACCAGCTAAACGAACCTTTGCTTCGATTATCCAGCATATATCTTCTGGGATGCCCTTATACATTAACAATCTCAGTCTTTCACACCTAGCTTCATAGACTTTTGTTAGAGCATTTAGAGGGAGAAAAGGAAAATGTTTTCTTAGATTTGAGAGAATGACATCCATTTTAAAAGAAAGAAATCAATTATTATGGAAAACTGAAAAACAAACCGACTTGAGAGTCACGGAGTACCGTTATCCGCCATTTAACCGGGAACACAAAGAACTACAAAAGAAAGAAATAATATTAAAATAAATTCTACTCATAACAAGGATTAGAAAGAGAAATGGATTCTACCTCAACAACTTGATGTTTCAAAAATGGTTTGAGTCTTTGTCCATTGACCTTAAATACAATACCATTCCTAGGATTCTCAATGTCTATGGCCCCATAAGAATACACATGTTTGACAATATAAGGACCAATCTACCTAGATCTTAATTTTCCAGGGAATAGATGAAGACGAGAATTATAAAGCAGAACTTTTTGACCAATTTCAAAAGTTTTTCTCAAAATTAATTTGTCATGAAAAGCTTTTGTTCTAACTTTATAAATCTTTGAGTTTTCATATGCATCATTTCTTAATTCCTCAAGTTCATTCAATTGCAATTTGCATAACTTGGAAGCATCATCAAGACTTAAGTTGAAAGCTTTAATGGCCCAAAATGCTTTATGCTCCAATTCTACAGGCAAATGACAAGGTTTTCCATAAACTAACCGATAGGGAGACATGCCCAAAGATGTTTTAAAAGCAGTACGGTAAGCCCAAAGTGCATCGTTTAGTCTTAAAGACTAATCTTTACGATTTGGGTTAACCATTTTTTCCAAAATTTGTTTAATCTCCCTATTTGCTAATTCAACTTGTCCACTTGTCTGAGGATGATAAGGGGTTGCAATTTTGTGGGTAATGCAATATTTCTTCATTAAGGATTCAAATGGTTTATTGCAAAAATGTGTTCCCCCATCACTGATGATAGCTCGAGGAATTCCAAATCGACTCAAAACATTTTCTTTTAAAAATTTTAGAACAGTTTTATGATCATTGTGCTTACATGGAATCGCCTCAATCCATTTTGAGACATAATCAACTGCAACCAAAATGTACACAAATCCAAAAGATGATGGAAATGGATCTATGAAATTAATTCCCCAACAATCAAAAATTTCAATGACAAGGATAGGGTTCAAAGGCATCATATTTCTTTTAGAAATGGACCCTAATTTTTGACAACTTTCATAACTTCTGCAAAAACTATAACTGTCCTTGAATAAAGTGGGCCAATAAAATCCACACTGCAAGATTTTTGCAGCTGTTTTCTTTGAAGAAAAATAACCTCCACATGCTTCTGAATGACAAAATTTAATGACACTACTTACCTCATTGTCGGGTACACATCTCCGAAAGATTTGATCAGGACAATATTTGAACAAATATGGGTCATCCCAAAAGAAAATTTTCACCTCAATCAAAAACGTTTTTCTGTCTTGGTGTGTCCACTGAGGCGGTATCTTACCTGTTACAAGAAAATTGACAATGTTAACAAACCAAGGCATGGAATTGACAGAAAATAAAAATTCATTAGGAAAAGAATCATTAATAGGTGTGCTATCAAAAGATGAGCCTGTTGTCAGCCTTGACAAATGATTTGAAGCAACATTTTCAGCTCATTTCTTGTCTTTTATTGTGATGTTGAATTCTTGAAGCAACAAGATCCACCGTATCAATCTAGGTTTGGCATCCTGTTTACACATTAAATATCTAACAAAGACATGATAAGTGAAAACAACATTGGGACGAACTAATTAAATAAGCTCAAAATTTGTCCAATGCAAAAATTACAGCAAGTAGTTCTTTTTCAGTAGTGGTGTAATTCATTTGTGCACTATTCAAAGTTCGACTTGCGTAATAAATTACATGAGGCTTACCTTCCTTTCTTTGGCCTAAAACAGCACCAACAGCAAAATCACTAGCATCACACATCAACTCAAAAGGCAAAGACCAGTCAGGAGATTGCATGATAGGAGCAGAAGTCAAAAGACCGATTAATTTTTCAAAAGATTTTTGACAATCTTGAGTCCAATCAAATGGTGTATCTTTTGTTAGAAGATTACATAAAGGTCTAGATATGGCACTAAAGTCCTTTACAAATCTTCTGTAAAATCCTGCATGTCCTAAAAAGGAACGAACTTCTCTGACTGTTTTTGGGAAAGGCAAATGAGCAATTAATTCAACTTTGGCCTTATTAACTTCAATTCCTTTAGAAGATATCACATGACCTAACTCTATTCCTGAGGTAACAATGTAATGACATTTTTCCTAATTTAACACAAATCCTTTTTCTTCGCATCTTTTAAGAACTTTTTCCAAATTATCAAGACAATTTTCAAAAGAATTTCCAAAAACTGTCAGATCATCTATGAAAACCTCTAAATAATGCTCAATCATGTCACTGAAAATACTTAGCATGCATCTTTGAAAAGTTGCCGGAGCATTACAAAGACCAAAAGGCATTCTTCTATATGCAAAAGTGCCAAAGGGACAAGTAAAAGTGGTCTTTTCTTGATCCTCTAATGCAATTGGTATTTGATTATACCGTGAATAACCATCAAGAAAACAATAGTAGGGATGTCCTGCTACTCTTTCTAAAATCTGATCAAGAAATGGCAAAGGGAAATGGTCTTTCCTGGTGGCTGCATTCAATTTTCTGAAATCAATACACATACACCAACTAGATGAGACTCGGGTAGGTATTAATTCTCCTTTTTCATTTTCAACCACTGTTATTCCAGATTTCTTAGGCACAACTTGTGTAGGGCTTACCCACTGGCTATCAGAGATAGGATAGATAATTCCAACATCAAGTAATTTAAGAACTTCAGCTCTAACTACCTCTTTCATGTGTCGATTTAATCTTCTTTGAGGTTGTTGAGATGTTTTAGCATTATCCTCTAAATGTATTCTATGTGTACAAATTAATGGATTAATACCTTTTGTGAACACCCAATTTTGTCCGGGGTGTTTTATGAATAAAAATAAAAAAATAAAAAAATAAAAAATAATCTTTCAACCCATTAACCCATTAACCCATAACCCATAAACCAACCCATAATCCCGACCCATTAACCCATAACCCTTAAGCACTTATCCTAAATAAACCTCATCGCTATCCTCACACTTAAACTCATCATTTATCCTAAACCAACCTATCCTAAACTAACCATAACTCATCCTACCACAAACTTATCCTAAATCAACCTTGATAACTATCATCAAACCCATCCTAACTCAAACTCATCCTAACATAAACCCATCCTATCTCGAACTCATCCGAAACAAACTTATCCTAAACCTCCCTTCACTTATCCTAAACAAACTCCTAATCACATTCTAACTCAAACACCTCAGCCTAATCCTCTCCTATAAAACACCTAACCCATGCATCAGAACATATACTCAGAACTTGACACACTCTCAGCCTAGCCTCACGTACACATTTCTGCCTACATATCCATATTATTCTCTCCATAGCAAATTTTTGCAGCAATTAGCCGAACACCCTCTGCCATGAAGCAATCACCTTCCTCATCGTAATCACCTCTGCCAAAGTTCCATAACCAGCCATCACACCATAACTTCAACCCCTCACTCCTCACATTTCACCTTCAACATTCAGAAACTGAGTCAACTCGGTGAGTAACTCCCCATCGTGAGTCAACTCATCTTCCTCACCACTCCATCATCTTCCACCTTCACCCCAAAACACCAACACATCATTATAACCTCAACACCTCTAACTCCCATCCCATAAACCGTAGTCCACCAAACCCATAACCAAACACTAGATCTCCGTTCAACCCAGCGAAGATCTCCGCGTAACTCCGAGTCGTGACCCACTGGAGCGAGTCAACGCTGCACAACGCCCAAGTCGTCCCTCCGCGCGCCACCGTCATGCACCAGTCGCGATGCCTGTGTCTCGTTCGGATCGGATTCGCTCTGCACCAGCTGCGTCATTGTGTCTCCGTTTCCTTCCAACCCGCGAACGCCACCGTTGCCTGGAGCTCACACCGCGCCTAACAGAAGCCGTGCAGCTGCCACGTAGGTCCGATCCGCGAATCTAGCATCTGATCCGTCAACTTTCGGCTCCAATCCAGACCGGCGTTGTTGTGCTTTTGGTTCCCGTTGCCGCCGGCTGACCGACGCTCCCCTCTGTTCTCTGGGTATTTTTCTGTGAAATATCACAGAGGAGGAAACAAAAATAACCCCCTCCCCTTTTGCTGAACCGTGAGTAACGTTTTCTGCTTTTGAGATTAGTTTTTTTTTTTTTTTTGGGTTCTTTCAGGGGAGGTGGGCTTAAGGCAAGGAAATTGGGTCAAAAAATGAAAAAAAATTAAAGGGTAAAAAAAAAGGGGGAAGAAGGAAAGGATAAATTAAAAAATATAAGAATAATTTTTTTTAAAAATAATGATGATAATAATAATAATAATATGGGTTATCCGAGTTGCGACAACTTGCTAACCCTTGTATTTTGTAAACGCCTGAGTTGCATTGACATACTGATGGTGTACATTATCATTATTATTATTATTATTATTATTATTATTATTTATTATTATTATTATTATTATTATTATTATTATTATTATTGCTACTATTATTATTATTTATATTATATTTAAATTATTATCATGTGTTCAATTATTTTTTTCTAGTTAAATCGCTAATTGATAATTTTAAATAAAAGTTTTGTAACAAACTTAATAATCAATGGGTGACGTCTCTAGCGTGACACGAGCTTCACCTATTTAATCCTTAATTTGAATAACTGAGCCGCGACGGCTTGTTGATTCAAATTTTTTAAAATTATTTTAATTAAAATCAACTAACCCACAATATTTTCTAGAGAACTACGTGACTTTGAATTCCTCATTGCACCTGAGGATACGTAGGAGCGGGACTCATATTCCATCAAGCCAAAAATTAAATTTTCATTTTTATTTTTTGTAGTTTTTTACAAAAGGGGTAAAACAAATATTTTTGAAGATTATTCAGAGTTTGCATAATTAATTTAAGGTACCGTCCTAGGACTAAAGTTAGTGGTGTCAGGATTAAGTTTCCACCCTTCCCTATGCATAACCGACTCCCGAATTCAATTTGGTTTCAAAGACTATTTTTCTTGGGTTTTCCAATTTTTCCTTTAAAAAAAATAAAATTAGTGGCGACTCCTAATTAAATAATTTTTTTAATTTAAGTTGCTATTTCGCCGCGATTATCTCGGTCGCGACAGATGGCGACTCCACTGGGGAAACTTGAGAGTCAAGCCGACAAAAGTTGGTTATGCAAAATTTTTAGTGATCGTTATGTGTTTGTTTTACCCTTTTTTCTTTTTATTATTTGATGTTTTTATTATTTTTAGTGTTAATTGTTTTACTATCTAAACCTTAGGGTAGAAAACTTTTGGAATTTGTTTTGTGTTTGCTTTGTTTTGCAGGATGTGGGTGGTCTTTAGGATTGTGAAGGTTTGTTCACTCCCAGCATCCACTGCACCTA
This sequence comes from Ormosia semicastrata, assembly GCA_029884595.1. Taxonomy (NCBI): domain Eukaryota; kingdom Viridiplantae; phylum Streptophyta; class Magnoliopsida; order Fabales; family Fabaceae; genus Ormosia; species Ormosia semicastrata. Next base: position 2,609,401 of record JAQQTO010000028.1, on the reverse strand, counting down.
CACATAAAAGCACACACATTCGAGTGGGGCCCTATACCCGGGTCTGAGTGAAGCCTAAGTTAAGTAGAGGTTGCGTAGTAGTAACCATTTTGGATGTACTTCCTGTTTGGTTATCGCGAAAACCTCATCTAAAGTGTGCCTTTTTCATGAATGTCCCACACCTAGTTGGTTTACCCACTATTTCGTGGTCAACATTCTGAAATAGGACTTGGCTCTAGAGACCTTTAAAATAGAAAAGTCACCCCATGGAAGTTCTCACGAACCAAAAAGACTCTTAGATCTTTAGGATAGAATTCCCAAGTTTAAGGTAACCCCATTAGGACACAAAGGGAGCACACCTTTCATTACCTTTAGATTTATCCATATCTTGTGAGTTGTTCAGTCTTTTAACGTGACAAACCATACTTGCGTCCCTCTTAAAATTTTCTTTTCTAAAAAGAGGAGATGAGTCATTATTAAAGGACCAACAACTCACTCACTCATAATTGCATCACAAGTCATCATTCTTCGCATCATGTTTTCTCCAAAAACCATGCATTGACAATTCTTATGTGTTAAATCCAGGTTTGTTGAGGGACTGTTGAAACTAAGTGCCTAAGGATTAACAGTGAGTATCTTTAATTAATAATGGAACGTGCCATGGGATCAGATCACGATGAGGTTGTTTTGAAAAAACTTTGCGACTTAAGGCCAATGAAGTTGACACAGAAAGCCTGTTGAGTTTGGGCCGAATGTTGAAGAAGACACAACGCCTGACCTTCACTGCAAGATATGGGAAGATTCTGAATCTGTTAGAGGTGGATGTACAGGTAGAAGCTATTACCGCACTAGCCTAATTCTACGACCCACCATTGCGTTGTTTTACGTTTCAAGATTATCAGTTGGCCCCCACCTTAGAAGAGTTTGAGCAGATCTTGGGCTTACCATTGGAAAAGGAAGAGCCATACCTCTATATAGGCCACCATGCATCCATGCCAACCATAGCAGACATCTTGAAGATTCATGTGAAGGATCTGCAAAAAGCAAAGCAAAATAGGAAAGGAACAGAGGGATTCCCAAGGAAATACTTAGAAGAGCACATGCGCCACCTAGCCAAGGTTGAAGACTGGAATACCTTTATGGATGTGTTAGCCCTCACTATTTATGGTAGCATCCTATTCCCGAGTAATGAAGACTTGATAGATTTTGCAACAATAGATGTGTTTCTTGCTCGAAGGAATAATGCCGCTAATCCTGTCCCAGCCCTTCTTGCTGATGTTTATTATACTCTAAATTTTTGCCATGAAAAGAAAGGTAAGCAGATCTTATGTTGTCTACCGATGTTATTCGTATAGCTCACAAGTCACATGTTCAAGAGGGGCTACAAGGATCCATGTCCCATTACAAGTCTCAAGATGCTCCAGTTGAAAACCAGGAACGGCCACGAATGGGCCGAAGAATTGGCCAAACTTGAGGAAAAGAAAATTGTATGGTACCCACAGCATAAAGAAGGGCAAACAGTGGTCTATCAGTGTGAAGGTTTTCCTAATGTTCCTCTCATGGGTACTCGGGGATGCATTAACTATAACCATGCCCTAGCATTGCGACAACTAGGCTATCCCATGATGGGGCCACCATCAGAATTGGAAACCGTTCCTTTTGTCTGTGATATGCAAATGGAGTGTACTGAGACACTTAGGAGAGTGCGAGACTCTTGGAAGAAAGTTATTAGAAAGAGTAAAGAGCTGGGAGTCAGAAGCTGCGGAGTTAAGGAAAGTTACAGCAAAGGGGTCAAGAACAGGCGCAGAAGTCAAGTTACCCTTTAAAATCCCAAGAACCTCTACAAAGGTAAGTCTCTCGCTCCGACTTCAATAGAAGATGAAGAAATAAGAGAAAAGTTATTCAAACCAACAAAGAAAAAAAAGAAAATTAGAGGCAGAGCTGGAAAAGGTTCACCAGGCATGTGCAGTTTTAAGGCGTGAAAATGCTGAGAAAAATGATGCTCTTGAAAAAGCAAACAAAAGGCAAAGGATAGAGCAAGATAGTATGACAAAAATTAGAAAATGTTTGGAAGCTGTAAATAAGGAACTAAGGCTCCGAGGGCAGGAAAGAGATAAGGCTCTGACAGAAAATCAACAACTCAAGGAGTTGCTCATAATTGCCAAAGCAAAGACAGAATAAGGCTCTTCAAAGCGGTATAGTATGAGGCAAAGTTGGAGACAAGTGTCAACCAGATATGAAGACATGATCAGAATTGAGAGGTTGCCCACTGTCGAGGAGATTGCAGGGTATAAGGCAGCATTGCGACAGGGACAGGAGGACTTGCAGAAAATGATAGATCATGCAAGACAACAAGATGAGGACATTAATGGATGGAAAGAAGAAGTCTATTTTTGGAGAGACCAATTCCCGAAGCTGGCATGCCTAGCTAACACGGCAATCGCAGACATTCCATATTACTTAAAGGTGGCGGATAAGATGGTCGATCCTCTTAAGACTCCAGCAGAGATTAATGATTTCATTGAGTATTGCAAGAATCTTATTGGACAAATGAAGCAGATGATCAGGGTGTAGACATTTGAGAAGGAGGAATTAGACTAGACATGATGTACTCCTCTTAAATGATGTTGATGATTCTTTTTTAATTGAATAAAATACACCTTTTTGTTCTTCTGATCCTATGTTGTACTAAAGATCCACTACTTTTGAACGAGACGTTCTAAGTAATGATCATGACAAACTTTTGAACGAGACGTTCTAAGAAACAGTCATGACAAGTGAAGATCAAAGATACTCACTCAAATCCGCCCGTCACAAATTAACAATGGTCTGTTAACAAATCAATAATAATCATGGTTGTTTTAACAAATTTTACTTTGATTGTTCACAGAAAATTTAAAACCATTGCGCGACCAAAGAAAGAAGACACCAATCAAACCCGTGTTCACAACACAAGGGCTCGAACAAGGTTGCTTGCAGCAATGGCAGCTGAGAACGAAGGTAGGAACCTAAGTTTGGAAGTAGATGAAGTGAAAGGAAGGGTGAATGAGGTGATAGAATCTCAAAGAAGAATTGAGGAAATGTTGTCAGCTATGAGGGAGACTCTCACCTTGATGGGGGCAGTTGGAGGTACAGGAATAACCAGGGCGCACTCGCACCCACTGAATACCACTTCTATAAGGACAAATCCTGGAGTCACTACTGAGGTACCTTATGTAGGAGGAACCTTAAACACTGCATCAGTAGTGATTCCTATTGGAGAAGGATATCATTCATTAGAAGGTACTCGCAATGAGGTCCATGGTAATACTGAGTTCACGTGGGAACAGCCACATATGATGACAACCAGACTTCCTACCGGTACTGGACATGCAGCTATTCAAAATGATAAGATGAAAGAAGAGTGGATGGAAAAGATGGAAGAGCACATTAAGGCGATCAAGGGTCCTAGCACCTACGGTCCCCTTGGGATAGAAGAATTGTGCCCTACTGCTAACATCGTCATCCCCAAGGATTTCAAAGTCCCAGAATTTGTCAAGTATGATGGGTGCACCAATCCCTTTTTCCACCTAAAAACTTATATTACCAAAATGTCCATTTGGTCAAGGGATTGGAAGTTCCTCGTCAATTTCTTTCATGAAAGTTTGACTGGGCCTCTGCTTTGGAGTGGTGTATCTAACAGACCTCTCAAAAATCTCCTCTTAGGATGATTAGGCGAATTTATTTATGGGTCGCATTCGGTTTAATCTGGATACAGCCCCAACCCGGGAGCAGTTGGGAACATTGCAGAAGAAAAATGAGGAGACATTCAAACAATATGCCCAGAGGTGGAGAACTCTTGCAGCCCAAGTGCAACCGCCATTAACTTTGACTGAGATGTGCTCATACTTCTTGGGAACTTTAGGAGCCCCTTATATTGGGACAATGGCGGGCGCCGCTTATAGAGACTTTGCTGATTTGATTGCTGCTGGAGAAAGAATTGAAATTTTGGTAAAGGCTGGAAAATTGTCAGCTGGCAATAATGAAAATAGTTTCAAGAAGGGGTTCCCCCTAAGAAAAAGGAGCCGAAGTGAGTTACGTGCAGAATCTGCAGCCTTTACGACCCCGATATTCGTCATCCTACCCTACATACCGACCACCCCCATACAACCCAAACACTTACCCTTCTTATCAGACACCTGCACCATCCCATCTACCTGGCCCAACCGCTCCTCCCGTAAATATACTTCAAACCCACCATTCCAAATCAACACTATCCCGATACCCCAACCATATGCACCAACTCGCCCAATCTATACTCGCACTCCACCTCGGCCTCCGCAAAATTTCCAAAACTACCCACAACCTCGACCAAACTTCCAAAATCAAGGCCGTTTTCGTACCCAAAACCTACCCCTTTCCCAAAACTCGTCCATCTCAAACGCAGATCTATTCCAAAGGTTGTTTGATGCTCACCTCATCTCGGGGAACCCTGTACGTCCCCTACAACCACCATTTCCAGCATGGTACAACCCGAATTTAACTTGCAAGTACCATATGGATATTTCTGGGCATTCAATCGAAGACTGTGAGTCTTTCAAGATGGCGGTAAGAAAGCTTATTGCTTATGGAAAACTGGACATTCAAGAAGAAGCTGGACCTAGTATTGTCAGCAATCCAATTCCTAATCATGGTGAAAGGAATGTGGTAAATGCTTTAGAGACGGAAGGACCTCCAGTACGGAATGCCATGAGCCTGCGTACGCCGATGACTCAAATATTTGAGGGGTTGAAGAAAGTAGGTTATGATATCACGGCACCAGCTTCATCAGTAAAAGAAGAGGAGAAGTACGATGAAGAATCAAAATGTGTTTACCATTGTGGGGGAACAGGACACGATATTGAGAACTGCTGGGACTTCAAGGTTCGGGTCCAAGATTTACTCACTTTGGGAATAATACAAGCTGGACAAGGGGTAGCTTCCTCTGAAGAAGTCAGTGTGGTAGAACACTTTGTGCTGAAGGTGCCACCTCTCAGCCAAGTCCCGGCGCCAGGAAGAGTAGTTGTTACAGTCAAGAAGCCAATGCCATTCGCTTATGATGATACCCACTCAGTACCATGGAATTATGAAGCTAGGGTGGAAACGAAAGGAGTCGGGGAAGAGACTTCAAAACCCCGAGTTGCTGAAATACTCCAGGATGAAGGGTATGTGACTAATATAGTTACAAGGAGTGGACGATGTTATGGCCCAGTAGAAGTAGAGAAGAAGAAGAATGTTAAAGAATGGGGTAAAGAGGAAAATGCAAGAGAAGAGGAGAGAGGGAAAGAAGAGGAGGAAGAATTTTTGAAGATCATGAAATAGAGTGAATACGATGTGATGGAACAGCTGAAGAAGACTCCAGCAAGGATATCCCTTTTGTCACTCGTTTTGACATCTGAGTTGCATCGAAAAGAGTTGCTAAGAGTGTTAAATGAGGCTTATGTCAAACTCGATGTTACCCCTGAGAATGTTATCAGCATGGTGGACCCGGTAAAGCACGTCAACATGATCACATTTATGGATGAAGAGATCACTTCTCGGTCTGAGAAAAACCCACGGGCCTTACACATAACCCTTAAATGCAAAGGGTATATAGTTGCAAAGGTTTTGATTGATGGGGGGTCTGCGCTAAATATCTTACCGAAGTCGACTCTAACCTCATTATCGATAAGTGAGGATGAACTGACACCTCGAGAAATGGTAGTGCGAGCCTTTGATGGAAATAGGAGAGGCATTTTAGGATAGGTGACATTGCCATTAGAGATTGGTCCAAGTAATTTTCGGGTATTGTTCCAAGTTATGAATATTGAGCCTAGTTACACTATGCTCCTGGGGAGACCATGGATCCATGCTGCTGGCGCTGTTCCTTCTACACTACACCAGAGTATTAAATACATCAAGAATGGGTCGATTATTACTATACACGGAGAAGAAAAAATCATGGTGTCAAAGCCTAAGCCAAGGTCGTATGTGGAAAGTGCAGAGAAAGATGAGGAGAATTTGTGGCATAGCTTTGAGGTAGTTGAAACCGAACTCGGGGGGTGAGCCCTCGATGCAAACCGTGAATCGTGGTGGCCCGAATTATGACTAATAATGGGTACCGAAAGGAAAAGGCCTGGCTCAAAATTGCAAGGAACTCGGACACCGATTTCACTTCCGAAAAGCTAGACAAGTTCGGATTGGGGTACGAAGCGCTCTGGAAGAGAGAATGGAGAATATGACTTTGGGGAAAAAGAGTGATAAGGGCAAAATGAAGCATATTCCTCACCTGAGGGAAACATTCCTGGCACCAACCAAAGTAATCATGCCTGAAGAAGTCATTCGTCCCCAATACCATCTTACTATCAATGCATTGCATGAAGAATGCCCTCAAGAGTACAAAGCAATCCTACTTTCATTGAAGAGGAGCCATTGAAGAACTGCAATCAATCAATGATTGATGTTATTGCTTCCAAGTAATTGTCTAGTCATGTCAGTAACAAGCGGATATTTATGTCTAGCTATGTTTTTATCTTATATTTATGTTATTTGAGACAATTAACTAAATAAAGTTGCATGTTTATTCAGTATTCCTCTGTGTCACACTCTTTGCTTATTTTCTTTTTACATTTATTAGTTTCCTTTTCTTGTGTTTCTTTTAAAAAAAAAAAAAGACTTCCTTCTCTTGCTTTATCATTTCTACTCTATTTTATCTTTCCAACTCCCCATAAATTACTTTCCAGGGATGTGAGTCTTGTAGAGAGTTCGTCTCGTGAGAGGGACCTTGAAAACTTGTCAATTGATTCCCCTGCAATGTTTGATGAAGAGGATCTAGGATTTAGTGAAGAGAAAGAGATTGTTGAAGAATTTGAAAAAATGCTGGAATACTCAGAGAGGAAGTTTGATGTGAACAATGAGGTAATAGAAGTAATTAACATGGGAACAGAAGAAGATAAGAAAGAGTTAAGAATAGTAGATAATCCTGAGCGTATAGAAATGGTGGCACTATTGAGAAAGTTCCTTGATGTGTTCGCATAGTCCTACAGAGATATGCCTGGATTAGACCCTGGAATAGCATCACATAAAATTCCACTATATCCAGATGTAGAACCAAAAAGGCGAAGTTGAGAAGAATGCACCGGATATGTCACTAAAGATCAAAGAAGAAGTGACTAAGCGTTAGAAGTCGGATTTATAGAGGTGTCAAGACACTCGCAATGGGTAGCAAATATTGTGCCGCACCAAAGAAGGATGGGAAGGTCGGGATGTGCGTGGATTATAGAGATCTAAATAAGGCCAGTCCAAAAGATGATTTCCCGCTCCCCTATATTGATGTTCTTGTTGACAATACAGCAAGAAAACATAGGTTCTCATTTATGGACGGGTATTCTGGGTATAATCAGATCCCCATGGATGTTGATGACAAAGAAAAGACGACTTTTATTACACCTTGGGGAACCTTTTGTTACATAGTAATGTCCTTTGGATTGAAGAATGCTGGGGCTACCTATCAACGTGCTATGGTTGCATTATTTCATGACATGATGCATAAAGAAATTGAGGTTTATGTAGATGATATGGTAGCCAAATCCAAAGAAAAGGAAAGTCATGTAGCAGTCTTACGGAAATTATTTGAAAGACTCAGGAAGTATAAGTTGAGGCTCAATCCTAATAAATACGTTTTCGGAGCATCCACTGGAAAATTACTCTGATTCATCGTTAGCAGAGAAGGGATAAAAGTGGATCCGGATAAGGCAAAGGCAATACAAGAGATGTCTCCTCCTAAGACAGAGCGAGAAGTGAGAAGTTTTCTTGGGAGACTTAATTACATCGCCAGGTTCATTGCTAACCTGACCAGCACCTGTGAGCATATATTCAAGTTGTTGAAGAAGCATCAGCTAGGAAAATGGGATAAAGAATGTCAAGAAGCTTTTGATAAGATAAAGGCTTATTTGATGAACCCTCCTGTGTTGGTACCCCCTACACCGGGTCGTCCTTTGATATTATACCTAACTGTACTGTCAACCTCAATGGGGGCAATGTTGAAGGCAAGATCGATGAATCGAAAAAAGGAGCGGCGATTTATTACCTGAGTAAGAAGTTTAATGACTGTGAAGCCCGTTACACGGCTATTGAGAAGACTTGTTGTGCTCTAATATGGACCTCAAAACGATTACGGCAGTACATGCTCTATTACACCACTTGGCTGATCTCCCGAATGGACCCTCTGAAGTACATATTTGAAAGCCCTCATGTCTCATTAAGGGTTTCAAAATGGCAAGTGATATTATCAGAGTTTGATATCAAGTACATGACTCAGAAATCCGTCAAAGGGAGTGCAATTGCGGATCATTTAGCTGAAAATCCTCTTGAGGGTGGACAACTAATGATATCTGAGTTCCCCGATGGAGAAATTTTGATGGCAGAAGGAGAGGAAGGAAAAGAGGAGTTTGCGTGGAAGATGTATTTTGATGGAGCAGTCAATATGTATGGCAATGGCATAGGAGCTGTCGTTGTCTCGCCAGACGAAAAATAATATCCAGTTGCTATTAAGTTGGATTTTGAGTGCACTAATAATGTTACGGAATACGAAGCCTGTGCTTGTGGTTTACAAGTAGTAATTGACTTGGGGATCAAGCAATTAAAAGTATTCGGAGATTCGACACTTATCATTTATCAAGTGAATAGTGAATGGCAAACTAAAGACCCAAAGTTGGTGCCCTATCAAAAGTATTTGACCAAGTTGATTGAGAAGTTTGAAGAGGTGACCTTTTCCCATATGGCTCGAGATATGAATCAGTTTGCAGATGCTTTGGCCACTTTGGCCATAATGACTAAGTTGGATATCCACAATAATGTCCAACCCATCCAAGTAAAAGTACATAGTGAGCCTGCGTATTGTGCCAATGTGGAGGGTGAGCCAGATGGTAAACTTTGGTGTCATGATATCAAGCAGTATATCCAACATAGAGAATACCCAACTGGGGCAAGTGAAGTGAATAAGAAGACTATTCGCCGGTTGGCTATGGCCTTTTTCTTGAATGGAGAAGTTCTACACAAGAGAAGCCATAATGACACCTTACTCAGATGTGTGGATGCTCGAGAAGCTCGTTTAATCATGACTGAAGTCCATGAAGGAATTTGTGGGACTCATGCTAATGGTCATATGATGGCACGAAAAATTTTAAAGAGCGGTTATTATTGGTTCACCATGGAAGCGGACTGCATAGAATATGTTCGAAAGTGCCATAAATGTCAGATATATGCAGATCGAGTCAATGCACCGCCATTCCCCTTGCACAATATGGTATCTCCATGGCCTTTCTCGATGTGGGGAATAGATGTCATTGGGCCGATTAACCCCAAAGCTTCCAACGGTCATCGTTTCATTTTAGTAGCGATCGACTATTTCACCAAGTGGGTAGAAGCTTGCTCTTATGCCAATATTACTCAAAGGGTATTTTTGAAATTCCTCAAGAGGGATATTGTCTGCAGATACGAAATCCCAGAAAGGATAATTACAGATAATGCTGCTAATCTCAATGGTGCCGAGATTAAGAAATTCTGTGAAAATTTCAAGATTAAGCATCATAATTCAGCTCCCTATAGGCCTCAGATGAATGGTGCAGTTGAAGCTGCAAATAAGAATGTCAAGAAAATTATGGCTAAGATGGTTGTTAACTATAAGGACTGGCACGAAATGTTACCCTATGCTTTGCACGCGTATCGTACTAATATACGATCAAGCACTGGGACAACGCCTTTCTCCTTGGTGTATGGGATGGAAGTCTGCTCTCCCATAGAAATTGAAATTCCTTCTCTAAGAGTATTGATGGAAGCGAGTTGGAAGAATCTCGAATGGGTGAAGACTCGATATGAGCAATTGAATATGATAGAAGAGAAGAGACTCAAGCTATTTGTCATAGACAACAGTTGTATCAAAGCAGAATGGCCGAGCCTTTAATAAAAAAGTCTCGTCTAGAGAATTGTGTTCGGAGATTTAGTATTGAAGAAGATTCTCCTTAATCAAGAGGATGCTAGAGGAAAATGGGCTCCGAGTTATGAGGGTCCTTACATCGTTAAGCAAGCATTTTCTAGAGGGGCTTTAATTTTGCAGAATATGGATGGAGAAAAATTGCCAAGACCAGTAAATACTGATGTTGTCAAGAGATTCTATGCCTAAAAAAAAAAAAAAAAAAGAAGCTCGTTAGGTTGAAAACCCAAAAGGGTGGCCTAAGCAAAAGTTAGAGTAAAAAAAAAAAAAGGGGTCCGTTAGGTCGAAAACCCGAAAGGGCGGCTTAAGCAAAAGTTAGGACAAATAGGCAAAATCTCAAAGGAAGGAGGTCTGAAACTCCAAACTGGGGCAATTTTTTTATTCTGCATTCAATTGGCCATAATGGAGAAAATGTTTGAAAGATTAAAGGAATGATGTGTTGAAGAAAGTAGCAACAGAGACAATAGTTGGATTATCAAACGGTTGCAGGGAATCAATTGAATGAGGAACAAGGAACCAAAACTGGGGCAAATTTTCTTTCCCTTGCAATTTTCTTTTGTTTCTATGTTTTCGTCTTTTAAGCATGTGTCTTACCAGATATTCATCATATTACCAAAGTAATGAAAAGGAGTTTGTTCATTCAATGAATTTCTATCCATACATGAATGCATGTTTAACTCATTAAGTTAAGTCTCAAATAACATAAATTCAATATCAACAGCTTGATTCTAACATTTCTACAGCAATCCTTCAATGATTGAGCTAGATTGAAAGATCTCAGTAGCTCAAAGTATAGTTTGCAATAAGACATTTGGTCGAAGTGATTTGTTGCCAAGAAGGAAAAGAAGAGTTGAAAAAAAAGAGAGGAGAGAATGAAGAAGAAAAAAGGTTTAAAAGATTCTGAGATAGCCAAAGGGTCTGATGAAGAAAAGCAAGGGAACAAGGGTTTGATTGGTCAAAGCTTTCCAAAGTCGCCGCTGGTTCGAATGATTAAAAGAAAGAAAAAAAAGGAAGGAAAGAAAGAGAGAATAAATATAAAAGAAAAAAGAGAAAAAGAGAGAGAGAAAAAAAAGAGATTTTAAGGCATTGTCTAACTGTCATGAATGTTTCCATTGCAGCGCATCGGCTCCATGCATTTGCATTTTAAGTTTTTTGAGCGCATCGGCTCCATGCATTTGCATTTTAAGTTTTTGAGCGCATCGGCTCTTGTCTTTTACTTTTGAGCGCATCGGCTCCCTGTCTTTTAATTCCTGAGTGCATCGGCTCCTGTCTTTTACTTTTTGAGCGCATCGGCTCCCTGTCTTTAATTCTTGTCCTTTACTTTTGAGCGCATCGGCTCCCTGTCTTTTAATTTCTGTCTTTTACTTTTGAGCGCATCGGCTCCCTGTCTTTTAATTCCTGAGCGCATCGGCTCCTGTCTTTTACTTTTTGAGCGCATCGGCTCCCTGTCTTTAATTCCTGTCCTTTACTTTTGAGCGCATCGGCTCCCTGTCTTTTAATTTCTGTTTTTACTTTTTGAGCGCATCGGCTCCTCGTCTTTAATTCTTGTCTTTTACTTTTGAGCGCATCGGCTCCCTATCTTTTAGTTCCCGAGCGCATCGGCTTTTGTCTTTTACTTTTTGAGCGCATCGGCTCCTCGTCTTTAATTCTTGTCCTTTACTTTTGAGCGCATCGCTCCTGTCTTTAATTTCTCGTTTTTACTTTTTGAGCACATCGGCTCCCTGTCTTTTAATTCTTGTCTTTTACTTTTGAGCGCATCGGCTCCCTGTCTTTAATTCCTGTCTTTTAATTCCTGAGCGCATCGGCTTTTGTCTTTTAAGTTTCTGTCATTGAGCGCATTGCTCTTTGCATTGTTTTGTTTCTTTTCGCTCCCGAACAAAATTGAGTGCATGTCCTTACTGTTCCTTACCATGATAAAATGAAAAACTACGGTTATTCTTTTTATCTAGTAAGAAACAAGTAAAGAGGGGCAACTGTGAACACCCAATTTTGTCCGGGGTGTTTTGTGTATAAAAATAAAAAAATAAAAAATAATCTTTCAACCCATTAACCCATTAACCCGTAACCCATAAACCAACCCATAATCCATGACCCATTAACCCATAACCCTTAAGCACTTATCCTAAATAAACCTCATCATTATCCTCACACTTAAACTCATCATTTATCCTAAACCAACCTATCCTAAACTAACCATAACTTATCCTACCACAAACTTATCCTAAATCAACCTTGACAAATATCATCAAACCCATCCTAACTCAAACTCATCCTAACATAAACCCATCCTATCTCGAACTCATCCTAAACAAACTTATCCTAAACCTCCCTTCACTTATCCTAAACAAACTCCTAATCACATTCTAACTCAAACACCTCACCCTAATCCTCTCCTATAAAACACCTAACCCATGCATCAGAACATATACTCAGAACTTGACACACTCTCACCTAGCCTCATGTACACACTTCGCCTACATAGCCATATTATTCTCTCCATAGCAAATTTTTGCAAGCAATTAGCCAAACACCCTCTGCCACGAAGCAATCACCTTCCTCATCGTAATCACCTCTGCCAAAGTTCCATAACCAGCCATCACACCATAACTCCAACCCCTCACTCCTCACATTTCACCTTCAACATTCAGCAACTGAGTCAACTCAGTGAGTAACTCCCCATCGTGAGTCAACTCATCTTCCTCACCACTCCATCATCTTCCACCTTCACCCCAAAACACCAACACATCATTATAACCTCAACACCTCTAACTCCCATCCCATAAACAGTAGTCCACCAAACCCATAACCAAACACTAGATCTCCGTTCAACCCAGCGAAGATCACCGCGTAACTTCGAGTCGTGACCCACTGGAGCAAGTCGGCACTGCACAACGCCCAAGTCGTCCCTCCGCGCGCCACTGTCACGCACCAGTTGCGGTGCCTGTGTCTCATTCGGATCGGATTCGCTCTGCACCAGCTGCGTCATTGTGTCTCCGTTTCCTTCCAACCCGCGAATGCCGCCGTTGCCTGGAGCTCACACCGCGCCTAACAGAAGCCGTGCAGCTGCCACGTAGGTCCGATCCGCGAATCTAGCATCTGGTCCGTCAACTTTCGGCTCTGATCCAGACCGGTGTCGTTGTGCTTTTAGTTCCCGTTGCGGCCGGCTGACCGACGCTCCCCTCTGTTCTCTGGGTATTTTTCTGTGAAATATCACAGAGGAGGAAACAAAAATAACCCCCTCCCCTTTTGCTGAACCGTGAGTAACGTTTTCTGCTTTTGAGATTAGTTTTTTTTTTTGGGGGGGTTCTTTCAGGGGAGGTGGGCTTAAGACAAGGAAATTGGGTCAAAAAAAACGAAAAAAAATTAAAGGGTAAAAAAAAAGGGGAAGAAGGAAAGGATAAATTAAAAAATATAAGAATACTTTTTTTTTTTTAAAAATAATGATGATAATAATAATAATAATATGGGTTATCCGAGTTAAGACAAATTGTTAACCCTTGTATTTTGTAAACGTCCTGAGTTGCGACATGAAATTGATGGTGTACATTATTATTATTATTATTATTATTATTATTATTATTATTATTATTATTATTATTATTATTATTATTATTATTATTATTATTATTATTATTATTATTATTATTATTATTATTACTATTATTATTATTATTATTATTATTATTATTATTATTGCTACTATTATTATTATTTATATTATATTTAAATTATTATCATGTGTTCAATTATTTTTTTTTAGTTAAATCGCTAATTGATAATTTTAAATAAAAGTTTTGTAACAAACTTGATAATCAATGGGTGACGTCTCTAGCGTGACGCGAGCTTCACCTATTTAATCCTTAATTTGAATAACTGAGCCGCGACGGCTTGTTGATTCAAATTTTTTAAAATTATTTTAATTAAAATCAACTAACCCACAATATTTTCTAGAGAACTACGTGACTTTGAATTCCTCATTGCACCTGAGGATACGTAGGAGCGGGACTCATATTCCGTCAAGCCAAAAATTAAATTTTCATTTTTATTTTTTGTAGTTTTTTACAAAAGGGGTAAAACAAATATTTTTGAAGATTATTCAGAGTTTGCATAATTAATTTAAGGTACCGTCCTAGGACGGGTGTGTTAGGGGTGCTGTGGGATTAAGTTTCCACCCTTCCCTATGCATAACCGACTCCCGAATTCAATTTGGTTTCAAAGACTATTTTTCTTGGGTTTTTCAATTTTTCCTAAAAAAATAAAATAAAATTGGTGGCGACTCCTAATTAAATAATTTTTTTAATTTAAGTTGCTATTTCGCCGCGATTATCTCGGTCGCGACACCTTTGATATCCTTTAATGTCCATTCAATTGCACTTTTATGCCTTTTAAGTACTTCGATCAACTTAACTTCTTGTTCTTTGGTCAGGGATGAGGAAATTACCACTGGAGAGCTTTGTTCTTCTCTCAAAAATGTGTACTTCAACCCATCAGGTAATGGCTTCAGTTTCAGTGTGGGTACTTCTTCATTGGCATCATCATTCATGGATTTTAGCTCTTCGAATCTTAGCTTCCATGCTTTGTATTCCATTTCCTGTGTACAGTCAAGCAAAGAGCATATTTCAGAAACATCATCATCTAATTGTGTAGCTGATTCAAATGAATTAATTAAACAAATTTCTAATGGGTCAGAAGAACTCCTGATTTTAAGATGATCATCTATAATGGCCTCAATCCCTTCAATCTCTTCCTTTTCATCATAAACTCATGTGGTTGCTTGCACATGTTGAAAACATTAAGCTCCAGTGTCATATTTCCAAAAGCTAGCTTCACCACTCCATTTCTGCAATTTATCAAAGCATTAGATGTTGCTAAAAATGGGCGACCAAGAATAACAGGAACTGACTTAGAACTATCAACCATAGGTTCAGTTTCCAAGACAATAAAATCCACAGGATATATGAATTTATCAACTTGTACTAACACATATTCTACTATTCCTTTTGGAATTTTAATTGATCTATCAGCAAGTAGAAGAGTTACAGAAGTTGGCTTTAACTCACCAAGGTTGAGTTGCTGATAAACTGAATATGGAAGCAAATTAACACTAGCACCAAGATCAAGTAAAGCTCGTTCAATTTTATGTTCACCAATAATGCATGAAACTGTAGGACAACCAGGGTCTTTATATTTCAACTCATTATTGTTTTGAATAATGGAGCTTACCTGTTCAGTCAAAAATGCATTCTTTTTCACATTATGTTTCCTTTTAACAGTGCACAAGTCTTTCAAAAATTTGGCATAACAAGGAATCTGCTTGATAGCATCTAACAGAGGAATATTGACCTTCACTTGTTTAAAGATTTCAAAAATGTCACTGTTATGATTCACTTTACTTGAATTGTTTAATGCTTGAGGAAATGGGGGTGAAGACGAGGGTTTGATCTCCTTTTGGCTAGGTGGTTTATCAACTCCTTCCTCATCTTTGGAAATTGACTCATCATCTTTCTCAAAAAGTTCAGGAATTTGTTTTTCAACAACCTTTCCACTCCTAAGAGTTATCACTGAGTTGACTTGATCTATTTTTTGACTTTCTGAACTACCCTCATTTAGGCTAAACTGACCCTTGGGATTTAGTTGAGGTTGAGAGGGAAACTTTCCTTTCTCATGAATGACAAGTGCAGAAAAAAGTTTAGCAAGAGTATCTTTTATGTCAATCATGGCTTGAGTGTTGTGGTTATTGATGGCTTCTTGTTTTTCCATGAATACATGCAATGTTCCTTCAAGGTTTTTCCTATATGGTGGGACATAAGGTACATATCCTTGAGGATTTTGAGAATCTTGCTGTGCCTGAGGAGGTGGTGGTTGCATGAATTGTGGCTGGTTACTATTCCTCCAACTAAAGTTTGGGTGATTTCTCCATCCCGGATTGTATGTATCTGAAAAAGAAGAAGTGAATGGCTTTTTAAAATTATTCAATGCATTTACTTGCTCATGCACAACTTCTTTAAAAACAGGAATTTTTGGACATTCATTTGTTGAGTGTCCTAATTCATCACAAATGCCACAAATTTCTTCATTTTGCACGGTTTGATTTCTTTTACTTTCCCAGGATTCCATGGCTTCAACCTTTCTAGCCAAACTAGCAAACCTTGCATTTAGATCTTCTTCTTGACTAAGATGATATTTTCCTTTACTAGCATTTGCAAGGTTAAATCTAATTGAATTTTCAGAAGAATTAGTACCATGTCAAGATTGAGAATTTTCTGCCAAATGGTCTAAATAGTCTAAAGCTTCTTCAGGTTCTTTATCAAGAAATTCACCATTGCACATTGTTTCCATAAATTGTTTGGTTTCGGGTGTTAACCCTTCAAAAAAGAAGCTTATAGTGCGCCATTTTTCAAAACCATGATGTGGGTAAGAATTCAACAAATCTTTAAAACGTTCCCAACTTTGAAAATATGCTTCATTGGAATTTTGGAAAAAAATTTGGATTTGTCTTTTCAAAGTATTGGTTTTATGTGTTGGAAAAAATTTCTTCAAAAACTCACATTGCATTTCTTGCCATGTGCCAATTGATCTTGGTTTCAAAGTGTTAAGCCAAGTTTTTGCTTTATCTTTCAAAGAAAAAGGAAATAATTTAAGCTTAACAACCTCTTCAGTGCAAGTTTGATCATGAAAAGCAGTACATACTTCCTCAAATTCTTTTAGATGTAAATATGGGCTTTCAGATTCTAAACCATGGAAATTAGGAAGTAAAGAAATCATACCTGGCTTGAATCTAAAATTGTTGGCATTGAGTGGAAAGATAAAACATGATGGACTAGAATTTCGAGATGGTTGTAGATACTCACGCATAGTTCGCAACGGTTGATTTTCATGTTCATCATGCACACTTTCGTTTTCAGCCATTGTGCTTAATGTGTGTGATTGTGATTCAAACAAATCAATATGTAAAGTACCTTGATTAACTTTAACCAAACGACTAGAATTTAAATCACGATACCAATTAAGCATAAACAAGTAACTTACAGTATAAAATAAAATGTACAAGCTAGCAGTATAAATTGTCCATTAAATATTAACAAAGGTGTGGTATAAACCAACCACCAAATAAGTTAATAAGCATAAAAATTAAAAAGTTAGTATACGAGATAAATTAAAATGTTAGAAGCGAGAAAAAGTAAAAAGTTAGATAGCCGATAAAGTAAAAAGTTAGATAGTTAGTAAGAGAGTTAGTAAGTTAGTAAACAAAAAATAATAATAAATGACAGAAAATAAATAACAAAAAAATAACAAAAAAAATAACAAAAAATAAATACGAGAAAATAAAGTACAAAAAAATAAAAGGAGAGTTACCCCCACTAAGTTAATATGTACAAGAAAATAAAATGGAGAATTACCCCATTGTACGAAATTAAAATACGTAAAATAAAGTGCAAAAAGTAAATTTAAAATATGAAAATTGGAGAATCGGCAAGCCGATTTTTTGCTCCAATGAGAGAGAGAAGAAGAAAGATTATTTCATTAATAATTAAAGATTATAGAGAAATTAGGGAGAGTTTCCCCACAAGTTAGTATGCACGAAATTAAAAAGGAGAGGTTCCCCACTAGTTAGTATGTTAGTATATATACAAAATTTTTACACCGAAATTACTTCAAATCAAGTCCCGACAAGAATCACGCGCAAAAAACTTGATGCACACTTTTTAATTGTTGCATTTACAAACTCAAGTGCAAGTTGTCTCAAGTAATAAATTTCTCGGTGAGTCCGAGGTCGATCCACAGGGAATTGATGAAGATTAATTATGGTAAGGTAAATATTTTGTTACTATAGTAAAAATTATTTACTTGGGTAAAATGATCCACTCTTGGTAAATAAAGTAAAAACAAGATTAATTCCTTTTATAACTTAATTAGAATCCTCGCAACATGGAGGTTCCAATCGGAAAATACAACGTTAAAAGTCCATTAAAATAATATACATAAATAATATACGTAATTATATTATGTTTCCTTTAATCATCCATTAATATCATCACTCATAAATGGGATCAAGCATTCACTGTGCCAATATTTTGTCTACAATAAATCAAGATCTCCACATTACAAGGAGAGTTTCTAACACCAATACTTGTAAATATGTTAAAGCATTCATTGTGCCAATCTCTTGTCTACAACAAATCAAGAACTCCACATTACAAGGAGCGTTTCTAAATTGATTGGAAACAAAATACAATACGAAATAAAATAATATACGTAATTATATTATATTTCCTTTAATTATTACCACCACTTGTAAATGGGTTAAAGCATTTACTGTACCAATATTTTGTCTACAATAAATCAAGAACTCCTATTTACAAGGGTAGTTTCTAAATTATCAGAAACAAAATATAACACGCATAATAACTACTTAAAAATATAAATCATTAAAGCACAAGAGATGAATAAATCTAACCTTATTTTATTACCAAGAGCTTCACACTTTGATCCAAGTAGACTAAAACTTATTTACACATAAACTAGAAAAGAGAAAAAGAGAAAAAGAGAGAGAAAAGAAATTAGAGGGAGACTGGGGAGAGAAGCAGGGCACTGCCCAAAAGCCTCTCTCCCTCTTCGTCTTCCCTCCGTCTGGAATTGTCTGATTCTCAATTGTCCAATTGCCTATTTATAGGCAAATTCATGTTACTGTGCAATGCATAATAACATGAATAGTGAAACTTAATTGTTAAGTTTCCTAACGTAAGCCATGATGTTTTATTTCCTTTTTTTTTCTTTTTTTTTCAAATAATAATTGAGTAAATGTACACTGTATGGCCCAAATCATCTTTTCATTTTTGAGAGAAGTGGTCTTTATGAAAGTTGTAGGCCTGAATATTTGCTTTAAAATGGCTTTGGTTTGAGTCCAAAATCATGCCTAGAACTCAATATATGGTCCAATTACTGCACAGAATTTAGGCTCGGTTTCAGCTCCTCTATTTTGACTTCAAAGCCCAATATCACCTCCAAGGAGTCCGATTATAGAAAAGTGTTCAACATGAAAGTTGTAGAGAATTGTCTAAACTTTCCTACAAGATCAAAATCACATCAATCAGATATTTGAAACTCAAATTATAGCCAGTTTACTAAACATTGCCAAAGAGATAATTATGATTAATTTATGCAATAATTTATTTAATTGTCCAATTTGGCTCAAAATCATAAAATGTGTCAAAACCAACTTAATTAAGCCTAATTGAACCTTAAGAAGCCTAGTGAGAGGATTACAAAATGTATAAAATACAGTGTTATCAGTTACCTTATTAAGATGACTTAACCTTGTATTTATAGAGCGTGTACAAAATCCTAATGAGATCCTTATTGAATGCAGGTAATTTAGGATTAGTATCTTGTTGAAGATCACCTTCCCATTATCATAGGATACATCCCTGTAAATCTGGGATTTGAGATATAGAAGGTATTTTGCCATCAAGGATAACTATGAGTCCTATAACATCATAAGTTGATGATTGGCAGTTACGGATATTTAGGGATTTATCCTCTGCACGAATCTATCAACCACGATGTCATATCCCAACACCGCTTGAGGGCCGTAATCCGTAGTCTGGAATACGTTGTGAGTCTTCCTCTACGCCAGCTAGGAGGAGTCCGGTAGTGTGCATGCCGGGTTGATCCCATGTAGCGGGATCCCGGATCACAGTCCAGAACAGTTGCCCCTAGCTTGGCTCTTGGATGAGACAGACGAGAGTCAAGTTTAGAACGGATCAACCGTCATATGGCTAACATGTTAATTCGACGGATAGGTGTTAGACCCGGGTTATTACCGATGTCCACTTCCTATTCAGTTGCAAGTAAAGATTACTGCCCCCAAGTAAGAGTACTAGGAATTCTTGGAGATATATTCAATGTAAATTCTGAACGTGATCTCTGGTGGTAACAGTCTGCGATTCTCTGGGAAACTGATACTTGGACTTTATTGGGGAGTAGTGATTCTTTAAAGAAAATGTCAGTTTCATACGGATTTTCTCAACTGCTCCCTATCTTTGTGACTAATCAGAGATTAGAAGCATTTATTTCAGCTGACTTCATGGGATCAGGTCACCTTTTGCGGGACCAATCAGAATCCCTCATGCATGTTATAAGTAGAGAATACTTCTTCGTGAGCTAG
Source organism: Ormosia semicastrata (assembly GCA_029884595.1). Lineage (NCBI taxonomy): Eukaryota > Viridiplantae > Streptophyta > Magnoliopsida > Fabales > Fabaceae > Ormosia > Ormosia semicastrata. The sequence continues at coordinate 2,589,263 of JAQQTO010000028.1, read as the reverse complement.
CATTCCCTTCGTTTTCATTCTCAAATAGAGATGATTTCTTCCAAGATAGTGAGTGTAGTTCTTCCTTCATTTCCTACTTTTATGAAGAGAGCTTCATCATCTGCAGAAATTATATTCTTATTTTTTCCAAAGTTCTTGAAGATGTTTGATCTTCCCCGAGCGTTTTCTCCTTTTGACAGGGGCCTTTCTTTCTTGGCGTAAAACTGGGTTGCTATGCATTTAGAGAGGCGGAAGCCTTTCTCTCCTGGTGTACATGGCAGTGTCTGATCTAACATGTTGCAAGGATGAGACAATGCCTTCATCTACTATTGCATAGGGACCCGACGAAGCACACCGTTCTTTTTTTCACCTTCTTGCCGGGCTATTTGAAAGCACTTGGCCGGTCTTCTTCGTAGTACGGCTGGGTATGCAAGGATGTCGGGTCAAAGGAAGGAAAGACCCCCTTGGAGCAAACCGGGGTGGTCTGCTTTCTTTGACTTGCTTTCAAGGAAGCAGCGGGTATCCGCCTCTGCCGTTATCCATTGAGAAGGTGGGGGGGAATGAGTGGGCGGAGCACTTCTACTTCGGAGTGGCTTCAGTCTGTTCCGGGGTGGAAAGGCCACTAGAGCTGCTCCGTAACTTAAGGTGACTTAGAATGATTGATGCCGGCGGAGGATTCTTCAGCTAGAGAGGTCGTACCCATCCAACAAGTGAGAGAATATTTCGGTCTTTAGTTGTACCACGGAGAAAACAGTGCAAGGAACTTTGGTATTTTCTCTGGGATTATGATCTCGATTTGCCAATGTTCTTCAAAGCCAATCCACTTTTTCAAGAGACCGAGGTTTGGAGATGTGGATGGGGTATGATTCAGGCAACCGGAGATGTTTGCCCCCTTTCCCGGGATACCTTTATACATTCCATATCTCAATATTTTCTTTTTCCTCCTTTTCGGATGTACAATGATATATGGAATGAAGATGATTCGATAGACTTTACATTCTCTGTATCTGTTCTGTACTTTCATTATTTTTCTGCTGAGGTAATGCTGCCAGGATGAGTCCAATGCTTATCCCGGTATAACCCCGTAAAGACATTGTCGGGGTAGGTCTAATGCCAACCCGGCATAATTGCCATAATAACTGCACCTCGGCGTTAGTTTGTAGTCCGTGTTGCTAACAGTGATTTGAAGCTGGGATCTGCGGTACAAACCCGAGTTCTCTTTTAATATTTGTACGATGCTTTGGATTACTGCGTAACCATCCTTTCAACTGCTATTATAGCTATGTGGGCCATGTGGTGTGATTTCATCGGAGAGACGTGCCTAGAGCTCCGCGAGCCATGATGAGCACCTTTTGAACTTGCGATGGAGAGGACAGAAATGTCCCCTAACCGTTCAAACCTTTATAAATAAGAGTCAAAGGTTCGTCTTCCTCACTTTACCATTTTTGGCCTCCTTCACTGAAAACACCGTGCGGCGAAAGCTTTGGCTTCTTTTGGGTGCTTTCCAATCACTCGCAACTTCTCCATTGTTCTGGCACTGCTTCTCCATATTGTTCAAGCATTCTGCTTTTACATAGTAAGTAGCTTTCTCTCAACCCTCTCGTTATTTGTGCTTTCAGAATGTTAATAACTTTTTAAAGAGTAGAGTAGCTTTGCATTTCTGGTTTTGATTTCCTTCAAGTAGACCTTAGTGATTTAGGTAGATTTTGTCGCCTCCCTGAAACACCATCTTCGCCGCGCCATGCGCGGCGGAGGAGTTCCCCTGAATGCTTTATTTCTGGTGGGACAGGAGGTCGGTAGGGGAGGTTTGGATTATTTCGCTCTCCCTGTGTCTGAATCTATGAGATTATTGATTCTGACAGTTGCTCACCGACTTCTTTGGATGTTCTCAGGATTTTCATGGCCAAAGGAAAAAAGGCTAGAGTCCAGCCCCCACTCCACGACGTCCGTGACCTAGCAGAGGACGAGCCGATTCGAATTCAGCGAGGTCTCGGGCTGGTATGCCCTGGGTGGTGGACGACGTATGGAATCGTCAGCCCAAGTTTTCGAGCGAAGCCATACTCCGAGAATCCTTATTTGCCTTGGAGTTAATCGTGAACAAAGCTCAGGACGACGAATTCCAAGTTGTCTGTCCAAGCTGGAGTGAGAGAGTGTGTTCCTGCCAAGAAGCCGGTTCACATTTTATGTTCCTGTATGAGCCCTTTTTCCTCAAGTTGGGGCTTAGGATGCCGTTTTCTGACTTTCAAATGGCCGTCCTCCGTACTCTTCATGTGGCCCCTTCACAGATCTATCCTAACGGTTAGGGCTACATCATCTCGTTCGAGAGGTTTTGCCGGTTAATGAGCCTTAAGTGCTCAGTTAATACCTTTTTTTATTTTTATACAAGAATAAACACTCAGGGGACGATAAAGCAAACAAGTTGGCTTATCATCCGATCATAGCTTGGTCGTAAGTCCTTTGATGTTTTCGAAGAAAGCTTCAAAGGGTTTAAGACTGCATTCTTCAAGGTAAAAAGCCAAGGAGGGATGTCAACCATTCTTCCTCAAACCGGACGGGGAGTCTGAATTTTTGCTTTACTGGACGCAAGGCTGCTGGGATGTACCCATCAATTTAATTGAAAAAGAGGAGGGAGATCTCGACCCTGAGGAGCTCAGGTCTGTCAGGTTCATAACCAGGTATGCCGAGAAGCATGGGAACATCAATATTAGAGATGTTCTTTGTACCCCTGGTGATGATCTTCTTTATGCTTTATTAGGTAGGAATTAGGGCGTTATTACCCGTAGTATCCCTAGGTGTTTGCTCTATCTTCATGTATCAATGTTTCGTGGTGTGTTGATTGTACTTGTTTCTGTTTTCTTTCAGTTAGCAATGTGACTTTTGGGTCTTCGATGGTTGCCCTGCATTCTTCAAGAAACCAGAGGAAGGGGAAGAAAATCGCGGCTTCTTCCTCCGTAGTCGTTCTGGCCTCCTCTGACCAGGGCGTTGTTATCAGAGAAAAAGATCAGCCAGGTTCCCCTACTCACAATTTTAAAGGGAGAAAAAGACAGGCTATTGAAGGACCTTTTGAACATGATGGAAGGTCGTCGGAGGGCGATGATAAGGAAAGGGCGAATTTCTTGCTAATCATCACGAGGCACTCCGATCCCAGCCCCTTCATAGCTGGATGATTTTTAAGCGGTGAGGTGAGACAGCATATTACCGAGCAAGGTCTGGCCCAAACCTTAGCTGCACTTCAGAGGCAAGCTCTCTGGGAGGCGGCCGAGATCCGTGTAATCGAAGAGACTATCGAGAATGCTGATAAGCGGGTGTCGGAAGAGTTGAAGACTTTGAAGAGAGAAAAGGAGGAAATTAACCAGAAGTTAACCGCATCCTTAAAGTCAAACGAGGATACTAGGGCAAGGGTCATCGAACTGGAGAAGGTGTTGGCGGACTCTGAGATTGCTAGGAAGACCGAAAAGCTTGAGGTCGACAAAAGCATTGGCGCACTGAGGGCCGAGGTGATTGAGCTCGAAAAGGAGGTGGAGGAGCTGGACGAGATATCTGGAAAGGTCGGGGGAGAGCAGTTCCAGAATGCCGTGGCGCAAATCCAGCATTTCAATCCCGGGGTTGCCCTTGTCTTGGAGGGTATTACCTCGGATAAAATCTTTCATAACGGCTAACTTGTAGCTGCAGAGGAGTTAGCTGCGAATGCTCCTGGCGGTAACCCGGAGGTTATTCAGATCCCGGAAGGAGAAGAGGTCGGTGTTTAAGCTTTGTCTTGCTTTTTTTGTTTCTTATTTTCTGCCCTCTGCGTGGGGTTTTGTTACTTATAAGGATAATTGCCCCGTGATTGGGGCTTTATAATTAATTATTTTATTTCACTGTTCATTCTCGTTTTTCATGGTCCGACTTGGGTCCAACGCCCATTTTTATAGTCGTTTTAATAGACTTAGAAAACTGTTTATCGTAGAAAACCATGGTCCGAGATCCTTCACTCATACCACTGAGTGGATGGCATTCCACTTGACTTAGGTGGGAATAATGCCTTGGTTTGTAATTAACGTTTATAACAATCAAACGTCATGAAATTTTAGACTTAGGCAAAGTAAATCCTTAATCCATATTCCAATGCTTGTTATGGGAAGCGTTTGGAATTGCGGATATAGGTAAGAGTGACGCCCTGGCTTAGGGTATTTTACGCGAAAACCCTTTTACCTAAGGCACCAACATTATTTAACCTTACCCGGGGTAGGTACTCTAATAATCATATAGATTTTGGGACCCCTTCATGGTTTAGGTATAACGAAGGTGTGTGTACATATGATCCGTACTGCCTCCTATCCATTTGACATCTTAACAGTTAGTGCCACGCATTGGACCAAATTTGGTATCTGAATAACTATTTTATTGATGATATTGGGAGGACAAAAGTCCGTACAGAGCATGTTTATTCAAAACAAGGATGGATCAAACATAATTCTACTAGAGGGCTAAGCTACTACGGGCATTTAGCTATAGTATTTTCTTAGTTTATCCGCATTCCAATAATTCTTGACTGGGGTTCTGGATAACGTTTCTAGGGTGTAAGCTCCCTTACCCGTACTGGTGATGACACGGTAGGGACCTTCCCAGTTAAAGGGTAATTTCCCTTGGGAGGCATTTTTCCCTCCTATATCGGCTCTCCTGAGTACTAGGTCACCCGGTTGGAATTTTCTCGGAACCACTTTCTTATTGTACCTGGCCACTATCTTCTGCTTAAGGGTGGCATCCCATATGTAAGCTACATTTCTTCTTTCTTTGAGCAAGTCTAGGTCCTCTCTGATTAGACCGAGGTTACTGTCAGATGAGAACTATTAGTAGCGCCAACTGGGCTCCCCGATCTCCACCGGGATCATAGCCTCGCAGCCATAGGTCAATTTGAATAGGGTTTCTCTCGTGGTGGAATGGGAAATGGTCCGGTATGCCCAGAGAATATGATCAAGTTGCTCGACCCAATTCCCTTTGGCTTCATCTAACCTCCTTTTTAAGCCTCGCACGATGATTCTATTGGCGGCCTCAGCTTATCCGTTTGTCCTGGGGTTCTCAACGGAGCTGCAGTGGTGCTTTATTTTCAATCCGGCTAGTAGCTCTTCAAAAGTTTTATCTTTGAACTAGGTACCGTTATCTGTGATGATAGATTCCGGTATGCCGAACTTGGTGATAATATGGCACCAAGTAAACTTCTGAATTCGCACCGAGGTAATAGTGATCAGAGGTTCGTCCTCGATCCATTTAGTAAAATAGTCTACCGCTACCACTAAGTATTTAAACTGCCCTGGGGGAACGGACCCAAAATGTCCATACCCCACCTGTAAAAGGGCCAAGGAATCGACGTCGTGAATATTTCTTCAGAAGGGGCTTGAAAATGGTCTGCATGGCGCTGACACTTGTCGCAAATTTGAACATGTGTTTGAGAGTCAGCTTCTATTATCGGCCAATAGAAACCTGCCCTTAATACTTTTTGGGCTAGGGCTTTGCCTCCTAAGTGATGACCACAGCTTCCTTCATAAACTTCAGCTAGGGCATACTCTGCTTCCTTTGGGGTTAAGCATTTTAGAAGGGGGAAGGAGAAACCACGTCGGTATAGGCGGCCGTTGTAAATGGTGTATCTGACCGCGGTCTTTACTAATGTGGAAGCCTCTTTCGGGTCCGATGGTAAGTTTCCATGCTGTAAATAGCCCAGTATAGGGGTGATCCAAGATGGCTGATGGTCCTCCACTTGGGATATGCTATGATCTGTGATGGAGGGTTGGGAGAAAGTTTCTTGGATTACAGCCTGGTTGTTGCCAGGGCTCTTCGTGCTGGCCAGTTTAGACAGAAGGTCTGCTCTGGAGTTCTGTTCTCTTGGGATGTGCTTTATCTTGACCTCCTCGAAACCTCTCAAAAGTTCCTGGACCTTGCTCAAGTATTTCTGTAGGAGGAGTTCTTTAGCTTGATAGTCACCTCGGATTTGGGAGGTTACTAGCTGGGAATCACTGCAAAGTATGATCCGCATTGCCTCCATATCTTTTGCCATTAGCGAGCCGGTGATGCAGGCCTCATACTCGGCCTGATTGTTTGAGGTCGGGAATTCAAACTTCAGGGAGTGCTCCAAGGTCAAACCTTCTGAATTCTCCAGTATCACTCTGGCCCCGCTTCCCTTAGGGTTCGATGATGTGTTGGCAAAAATAGTCCAGAAGGCTTTTTTAGGGTCACCGTTGTCCGATGTGAGTTCCATTAGGAAGTCAGACAACGCTTGGGCTTTTATTGCAAGTCGTGGTTCGTAAGTAATCCTAAACTCCGATAGCTCGATCGACCATGCAATCATTCACCCGGCCAGATCTGGTTTATGTAGCACCTGTCGGATAGGTTGGTCCGTTCTTACCACCACTGGGTGGCATTGAAAGTATTGCCGAAGTCTTCTTGCGGTAATAATAAGCGCAAAGGCAACTTTCTCGACCTTTTGGTACCAGAGTTCGAGGCCCTGGAGGACCTTGCTTACAAAGTAGATAGGCTTCTGTCCTTCGTCAATTTCCTAGATCAAAATTGAGCTTACGGCCTCGTCATGGACGGATAGGTATAAGTAGAGTGTTTTCCCAGTATCCGGCCTCGTCAAAATAGGAGGGAGGACAAAAGGTTTTTTAAGGATGTGAAGGGGTCCTCACACTCTGGGGTCCATTCAAAACTTTTCCCTTTCTTAAGCAATTTGAACAGGGGCAGAGACTTATGAGCAGCCTTGGCTAGGAATCTTGTGAGGGCCGCTATGCGCCCCATAAGCTATTGTACTTCCTTGACGTTTCGAGGGCTTCTCATGCTGAGGACGACCTGACATTTGTCTGGATTGGCTTCGATTCCTCGATGAGTTAGTATGAAACCTAAAAATTTTTCGGCCTGAACCCCGAAAGCGCACTTCTCCGGGTTCAACCTCATGTTGTACTTTCAGAGTTGTCCGAATACTTCCTCGAGGTCTGCCATGTACAATCCGCTGTGTGGGGTCTTTACTATCATGTCATCTATGTAGACTTCTAGCATCTTCCCCACTTGGTTTTCGAAAATCTTGTTCATCATCCTCTGGTAGGTGGCTCCTGCATTCTTTAGGCCGAAAGGCATGACCTTGTAGAAGTAGCTCGCCCTGTCGGTAATGAAAGCAGTTTTATCTTCATCCCTGGCGTATATGGGAATCTGGTTGTACCCGGAATATGCATCCATGAACGAGAGTCATCTAAACCCCGAGGAGCCATCCACTAATTTATCCACATTGGGAAGTGGGTATGGGTCCTTGGGACAAGCTTTATTCAGGTCGGTATAATCTACGCACATTCTCTATTTTTCGTTGGTACCAGAACCACGTTGGAAAGCCATGTGGTATAAGAGATTTCTCTGATGAAGTTGCCATTTAGTAGCTCTTTAACTTGGTCTTCAATGACTTGCTGCCTCTCGGGTCTGACCTTCCTCTTCTTTTGTGTGATTGGCCTAGCGCCTTCTTTAATTGACAAACGGTGGCAGATAAAGGTGGGGTCTAGTCCGGGCATGTCGGAGGAAGTCCATGCGAACAGGTCCTTGTTTCTTAACAAGAGTTCTGACAGTTGTTGCTTTTCTTTTTCACTCAGACGAGCTCCGATCTTGGTAACCTGTTCTGGGTTGGTCCCGAGCTGAAGAAATTCTAGTTTGCCTTTGGGCTGGGGTCGAGTACCCCGGATCTCTTTCCTGATATCCAACTCGGTCATTAAAATATTAACCTGGTCGATAGCCGGGGTAGAGACGGAGGGTCTCTCCCTCCGAGGCACTTTACAAATCTTCAGGCTCTCATTATAGCATTTTCTAGCAGCAACTTGGTCGCCTTTTACAGTGACAACGTCATTGTTTTTATTGAGGAACTTCATCACGAGGTGGGTGGTGGATACCATCGCTCCGAGGGCATTGAGAAAAGGGCGGCCCAGGATAATGTTATAAGCCGAAGGGCAGTCCACAACCAGGAACTTTACCTTGACAGTCCTGAAGAGTTTAGATGATCCGAGGGTCAGGTGAGTTTCGTAATATCCGACCGAGGTGATCTTCTCACCGGTGAAACCCGTCAATTCTCCTACGTGGGGAGTCAAGTCGAATTGTGAGAGCTCCAACTTCTGATAGAGATCTAGGAACATAATGTCGGCTGAACTCCATTGATCGACAAAAATTCGGTGGACCTTAGCACTAGAAATTACCCCGGAGATCACGAATGGATCATCGTGGTCCGGGATTATTCCGCCGTAGTCTTTGTCTGAGAAGGTGATGAAAGGCGTTTTTCTATCCTCTACTTGTGTTCTTAGTTCTAAGTGGACCACGCTAAAAACTGTCATTCTAAGGGCTTTCTTTTGAGCTCCATTGGAAGATTCTCCTCTGGCAAAGCCATTGGCAAAGCCACCGACAATGGTATGGATCATCCTATTGGACTTGGAGCGATGGTCGTTATTATCAACGGGGGGAGTGTCCCTGATCCGACTCTGCCGATCTCTGTTATCTCAGCGAGGTGGAGTCTGGGATTTTCTCCTAGGACTTCTTGTCCTTCTTCTGCGCTGAGGGGACAGACTCCGACGCGGGGTACGTCTGCTGTTCTGCGTCTATTGTCCTCTTCGTTATTTTGTACACGAAGGATGTACTGCTGTAAGCGTCCGACCTTGATTAAGAATTTGATCGCATCGCGCAACTGATAGCAATCTTCTGTATCGTGGCCATAGGCCTTATGCCATGTGCAATGTTTGGAGTGATCCTTTTGCTTGTGTTTTTTGATGGGGGCGGTCTCCGGACGTTCTGAAACTCCGTGTGCATCACTTCCCTTAAGATTGTTTCCCGATGCGTGCTCAAAGGAGTATAGTCTGAATAATTCCTCTGGGGTGGGCTACCCTTTGGGGGTCGCGACCTTGAGGAATTTTGGTTGGGCTTCTGGTGAGAAGGCTCGCCTTTGTCCCACCTCCTATGATCTTCTGTTGCCTCCTCCAAATAGACATACTTCTCGGATCATTTCTGGAAGTCGGTCAGATTGTCTGGTTTCTTTTTTGCTAGGGACTTGAAGAACTCGGAGCCTATTCAGAGACTACTTCTGGCATAATGCAAGGCTATTCTGTCTTCAAAATTTTCTACATTGGTGCAGGCAGCCATGAAATGCCTAACGTAATCCCGGAGGCTCTCGTCCTTTCCCTGGCGGATCTTAGCCAGAGATTTGATGAATTTTGTTTGTTCCTTGCTTGTGGTGTATTGTAGCAGAAAATGCTGTTTAAGATCTGACCAATCCACGATGGTCCCCCATGGTTGGCTGGTAAACCACTTGAGGGCTCCCTTTTTGAGGGAGAGAGGGAAAGCTCGGTACAACAGTTCCATGGATCCGCCATAGAAGCATAAAGACTGCTCGTAGGCATTTATGTGTTCCTAGGGGTCCGTGGTTCCGTCGTAAATTTCCAGGTTTGGAGGAAACTTGAAATTTCTCGGAACCCGGAACTCCATGAGTTGATCGGAGAAAAGTTGTTCCATGGTTCCGTGATTCTGGTTATTATCCCCAGTATTGGGAATTCCATTATCGACGTGAGCCCTCCTTTTATTATTTTCCAAGTCGGTCCGTCTATCACGACGGTGCGGCCTTGGTTGGTTTTCATGCATGGCGCGCTACATGTCTTCCAGCCTCCTGAATTGGTCGTTGAGCAAATCCATATGTTGCTGCAACATATCTTGAAACTGGCGTTTGGAACCCTGAGATTGATTTGTGCGTTCAGAGTGGGATGCACGATCATTGAACTCGTTGTTCGAGATTCCCAGACGTTGGTGTACTGGAATCCTGCGCTCTTAAAGGCTCTGGTCACCTCTCTGGACTGGGAATTCAAGTCTTTCCCTGACAGAAATCCTGCGTGATGGGTTAGGAGACTCCTCAAAAAAGGAAGTGGAGTGCCCATCACGTTGGCTTCTTGATCCGGGTGCCTAATTTCTTACGGCGGAGGTTTGAGCCACAAGTGGAGGTAGTGGTAGTAGTGGACGTTGCATGTCAGGATCCTGTCTCTGGTTGACAGAGGTTTGTGCAGCGTCTCTTCTTGAGTTTTGCCTCGTATTCACCATGATTGGGTAGGATTAGAATTTTAACGTTCCCCACAGTCGGCGCCAATGTTCTGAGGTGGATTCAGAAGGTACCTGAAGTAGGCACGTTGCGGTGGTTTCCTCTTTGAGCAGCAGCTGAGCGTATTGCGCAGGGGGTGGGTACCTGCAAAGGGACTCCAACGCTCAAGTCAGACAGTGCACAAGAAGGCTTATGAGATTGGGTTCAAAGTTACCTTATTAAGATGACTTAACCTTGTATTTATAGAGCGTGTACAGAATCCTAATGAGATCCTTATTGAATGCAGGTAATTTAGGATTAGTATCCTGATGAAGATCACCTTCCCATAATCATAGGATACATCCCTGTAAATCTGGGATTCGAGATATGGAAGGTATTTTGCCATCAAGGATAACTATGAGTCCTATAACATCGTAAGTTGATGATTGGCAGTTACGGATATTTAGGGATTTATCTTCTGCACAAATCTATCAACCACGATGTCATGTCCCAACACCGCTTGAGGGCCGTAATCCGTGGTTCGGAATACGTTGTGAGTCTTCCTCTACGCCAGCTAGGAGGAGTCCGGTAGTGTGCATGCCGGGTTGATCCCATGGAGCGGGATCCCGGATCACGGTCCAAAACAACAGTATCTCTCACCTCTGTAATAACACCAGGGATTGGAAGGAGTTAAAATATGGACGACTAGTTTGACATGTGACATGCACCAAGCCACTAAGTACACATAAATAAACAGATATAAATCATAATATAGTAAAACTAGCACCTCAGCAATGGCATTTTCTTTTTTTCTCAAAAAATAAACCATTTTGTATTAAAAACTAGGAAATGCAATAAGTTATTACAAAAAACAAGGAAGGATATTGAGGTTGAAATTATAATTTTTATATTTCAAGGCAACAAAAATGGATCAAAAAATAATTAGAATAAAATTGAAGCTTTTTATCAAACTTGCAGTTGGACTTGGATTCTGGTCTGCCGTCATAAGAAACAGAAAGAATCGGAAAGTCGAAAGTCAAATGGCAGAAACAGAAATCAAGAGTACCAGCAAGATTTCAGAAGTGGAAAGGAGAGAGAAGACACTAACCTTGTCCTTGTCTTGCCCATTGCTGCAAAATCTTGGGTTTGAGGAGAACCAAATCCTATAGAGAGATTGTGTGGTAGGTGTTTTGTTTTGAGTGTTTACGGCTTCCGGTTTCACCGTTTTAGTCTTAGTGCTTTGAGGGGTTTTGACCAAGTGATAATAGAGCAATTGAACCTATTAAAATTCACCATACTCCGTTGTTGGCATATCATCAAACATGTAAAATGCAACATGAAATGCAACATGAAATTCATGAGACTCTTTTGTTGGGCATATCATCAAACAGGTAAAATGAAGCATGAAATGCCAGAAGGCCAGCAGCAAACTAAGGACAAAAATTAACACCACAAAAAAAACACTACTATAAACACATAAAGAAATAGAGCAACATTCATATCAAGGTTTACAACTCATAAACAGGGGCAATGCACGGGTAACAACCAACTTCAAGATGACATAAAGTAGCAACTTCAACCTCGACCAGAGAAGACGAAGATGGAATGCGAGCGGCGGCCAGTCGGAAGGTCCAACCGGTGTAGAAGGTGAGGTTCTCGCCCCAAGATCAGTGCTTGCGGCAAGCCTCCTCGACAAAGAGGAACTCCGAGGAGGTTGGGAGCTGGTAGAGGTTTCGGATGGGGACCTCGAGGTCCTTGTAGGGGGTTGTAGAGGCACATTTGGGTCTTAGGGTCGGACCCTTGTTCGTGATCAGGGGTTTGGTTCGCAAGAGAGGGATTTGAGAGAGGGAGAAAGAATGAGAGGGAGGGAAGGACGGAGGAGGGATTTGAGGATTTGGGAAAGTTGAGTACGAGCCCGCGTAAAACATTAAAGAAAGTTGATTTGGTCATTTTTTTTATGCAATTGAAATTTAACTATGGAAAAATTTGGTAGCTAATCCGTAACTAATTAGCTACAGCTTAGCTACGAATTAGCTGCGAAATAAATTTTTTTAGTTAAATTTTGTAGCTAAATTATAGCAATTCCGTAGTTATTTGCTTGATAAAAATTTCTCTTCGTGATTTAAAATTTAGCTAGGGAATTTTATTTCGTAACTAATTTGTAGCTAATTTGTTACGGATTAGCTACCAAAATTTTTCGTAGCTAAATTTTATATCTAAACCGTAGCTAATCTATAGCTATTTGTTTGATAGAATTTTATTCAAAATTTAGCTATGAAAATTTAATTCGTAGCTAATCCGTAACTAATTAGCTATGGATTAGCTACTAAATTTTTCCGTAGCTAAATTTGGTAGCTAATTTATAAAATTCTTGTAGTGAACATGATTTGGGACCTTACAGCAACATATGGATCATTAAGGCCCTTTAGAAACCTTATCTCATAGTCACTCTACCTATATGACCTAATTGTGGGAACTAGGTCGCAGACATAGGGGATTTGGCAAGAATAAGATGGGATTGGTCTAAAGTTTTCTAACTCCTCCCATAAACTCCTCAAACGTGTAAAGTAAATGGTAATAGACATCTCACCTTGTCTAAGAGCATATAACTCCTCTTGAATTTATAAAATGCAAAAAAACATCACCTTGATAATACCTTTCTTTTAGGTCTCTCCAAACATCTGCAGTTGTTTCCATCCACAGTATACTCTGGGCAATGGCAGGACTGAAGGAGAGTGTTATCTAGGATAACACTAATGTGTTACACATTTTCTATGGTCCTCACATTGGATCAGTAGCAATTGGACTAGGCAGTGACCCATAAACAAATTGAAATTTATTCTTTGAGAACAATGCCATCTACATTGCTCTTGACCAACTATGATAATTCCACCCAGTGAGCATAGCTGAAACCAAAACAGCACCTGGGTTTTCATTTGGATGCATAAAGAAAGGGCTAGTAGGATGAATTGGGTTTACTGCGAGATTTGCATTTGCCATTTTTCAAAATTCAAAGAAAGAAGATCAATAACAATGAATTGATTGCAATTGAAGATGATGAATGGATCTCGGTCATAAGAACTTATCTTAGAACAAAAGAATGAAATCAATGGAAGTCTCGTTGAACCGAGGAATTTTAAACAACCAATTGAAAGAAGAAGAATTATGGAAAATCACAATGAGATGAACCAAAAGATTTGAGGTAGAGTGGCACATGCAATACCATGTAAAGAAATTAAGAACTGAGAGAAATTGAGAAGGAGTTGAGAAAACTGAGGAAGAAGAGAGAAACTTGCAATGGAAGAAGAAGAACTTTGATTGTATTGATCAAAATGAAATCACTCAACTGAGAGTTTATATGTACAAAAGAGTATTTATCTATATATAGGATGATTAATATAAGATTAATTAATTAACTATCTAACAGATTAGTTAGTCTAGTGGTTAAATATAACTAACTATAACTAATTATGCTAACTTAGACAATATAAGTTTTAACTGCTCTAACAAATCTAACACTTGTGTTGCAAGCCTCCAATGGAGATGGACCTTCAGTAGTTGAATTTGCTGAATTTGATGGGTTATAGATATAAGTCACCTTCAGTAACACACTCCTATCTTTTGTAATGCAACACTTCATCATCTGATTATAATGACTCTCACACCACATTTAAAACTATTTATTTTGATCGTTTAAACTCATATATATAATTTAAGAAAACAAATGTAGTGCTAAGTACAGTGCATTCCTTTATATTTTGTTTTATCTTATTTTGTTAGTATAATTTTAGAGTTGTGCTACTTTCACTAACAGCAAGCAACACAGATAGCTCACAAAGTCATTCGTGAAGCTCCTGTGTTACTTATTTTTTTACAAGTAACATTTCTCATAGTTTTAACAAGTTATATATATACATCGTGAAATCTAACAATTAATGCGCAATATTCTTCATTTTTATAAAACAGACACAAATCTTCTTGTTTCTGATCAAATGATAACAATGGATTAAGTAGTAGGTATGGGTGATGTTTAGGGAAGACAATTTGGCCCGACTCACCCTGTCTAATCTGTACCTGATTCGAATGAGTCGATCGAGTAATTCAACAGTTGACCAAGTTTCGAAGTAGGTTTGGGTAAAACTCGAATACATTATCTTTGAATATGGGACGAGGTTGGATATAGGATAACTCGCTCCATTACCCTAACTTGGCCAATTTGAGTTTATATCATGACTATACTTTCAGTTTATGGAATTCCCCTTCCCTTTTTGGTTTTTGAAACTTTTTGTTGATATTACAGAGGTTCTTATGCCCTTCAGATCATTCTAATTGTTTAGCTCCTTTTTTTTTTTTGAGTTTAAGCCCACCTTTATGACAAAAAATAAAAATTAACTAGTAGTATATAAAGTGTGATTTGGGGCGTGGCGGGACAGATAAATTCCCAAGGATTTGGATGTGGGACAAAAAATTAAACTCCACTAAATAATAGGATGGAGAATGGAACAACATGTGAGTGAATGAGAAGGAGATATGTAGTGAAAAACCCACCCGAATCTACCTCATTGCCATCCCTAGTGATGTTCACGCCACACCTAAACTTATTTATAATTTGTTAGAGGTCGTGTATAACAATTCAACAGCTGTGACGATCGAGTTTCTTTAAGTTTCTTTCGTTCATTTGCTAATCAAATTATATTCGTATTAGTTTATAGGGGTGTGTGTGTGTGCAAATATTTAAATCCTGCATGAAAGATAAATGAATAAGCTAAGTCGAGATCATGATGCATATTGGGGTTGCTTTGGGCCTTTGGTTGTGAAGAGCACGCAGATAGCTTATCAAGAAAAGGGTTTGCAACCATGCAACGCAGAGCTAACAACTAAAGTATTGTGCTATTTTTTTTTTCTGAAAAATAAAAAGCAATTCACGCTTTGTCTAAGCAGAATTGTGACACACGGCTACATGCCGCACTAGAGGGTTGAGGTTAAAAATTGATATGGAGTAGAGTTTGGCAGTAAAATTTTAACTTTTATTTAAGGGTTGCACTATCCTCCCCCTTAAACATACATTATTAATCAATTGTTAAATTGAATTAACTATTTATTTACATATTATTAATCATAAATTCATTAATTATTTATTCACCTAATTTAATCACTTACCAAAAATAATACAATTAATTATTCATGTCTTACTAAATTAATCATATTTTGTGTCACATCATTTAGGGTACCAAAACCCTAGGGATAGCTCAGAATCTCCTTTTATGTAATACACCAATAACAAAAGAAAATTAAATGAACGCTTTAAATGTTATATTAAATAATAACTATATATAAAATTATTTAATATTAATTAAGCTATATATCATTGAAATAATTTTTATAATTTTTTTACTAACAAAATATTTTAAAAAAAGACACTTACAACAATGACAAAATTATTTCTGCATTCATGGGGATATGTAAGGATTACCCATAACGAATTAAATGACAAGTATCAATTTAATAAATGAGAGTGGAGTGAGAATTATAATATGCATCCATAGATATATGTATGTGAAATATATTTTTTTTCTTTTATCATTCCACACATATTCTTGCGATCTCTTTTTATTGTTGATAAAATTTATACCATTCATATTATAATTAGTTATGTGAATTAATTATTACAAAATATAATTGGACTTAATTAATATATTATTTATGAAATTCTTTTGATTTTATGAATATTTAAAATTATTAGTTAAAATTTTAGTATATGATGTTAAATTTTATTTCTCTATGTTTTCTTTATCTAATTTTTAATGTTTTATTCTAAATTATTTGATAGTTATAGATACCCATAAATACCGTAACGGAGGCAGGCCTCGTTGACACCCTAGACACTTATGTTCATTGTTGTCGTACACATTAAATATAACTAAATTGCTAATAGGCATATATGTTTCCATCGTATACATAAAATATAACTAAGATTCCTAGTAGACATATATGTTTCCATTTTGGATATTTATTGATCGGCTTAGCAGTTAAAAAAGAAGTATTTTGAAGTGGATTTAGAAGGTATCTGAATAAGCACGTAATGATGATCTCCTCCTTGAGCAGCAACAATTGAGCGTGTTGAGACAGGGGGTGGGTACCTGTAAAAGGAATCTGACGTTCAAGTCAGGCTGTGCACAAGTAAGTACAGTATAAAATGAGTAATTTACAGATACTTGATTAAGACTACTTAGCCTTATATTTATAGAGCATGTATAGAATCCTTATGCAATCTGCATTGAATGTAGGTATTTAGGATTAGTATCCTAGCAAGGATTACCTTCCCATTATTATTAGGATTAATCCCTATAAGTTAGGAACTCTTGATATGAGAGCTACTTATCAATCTGAGACAGTTATGGGTCCTATAATATTGTAAGTAGATGATTGACAGTTATGGATATTTAGGAATATATCATATGTACATATCTATCAATCTTGATATTATGGCCCAACGTCGCTCAATGTGCATGACTCCGAGATCTGGACTGCCTTCAAGGCCTTAGCTACGTCATCCAGGACGAAGTCCAATTATACGTGTGCCGGGTTGGTCCAACTAGACGAGATCTCAGATCATGGTCCAGAACAGTTGCCCCCAGCTTGATGCTTGGAAGGATAGCTAGGTGTCAAGTTTTAGCAGGATCATTTCAAAATTCCTGAAGGTGATTGACCTTCTACAAGCAGCTTCCTTTTTCCATTGAGGCCTTTCTTTCTTGGCGTAATGTTGAGTCGCTATGCATTTAGGGAGGCGAAATCCTTTCTCTCCTAGCGTACACGGGGATTTTTGACCCAGCGTGTTATTAGGATGGAATGATGCTTCCATCAACCGATGCATGGGGATACTGGAGAGCACTCTGTCTCTCTCCCTGCCTATTTCCTGAGTTATTTGGAGGCACCGGTCCAGTCTTCTTCGTAGTGCAGTTGGATATGCAAGAATGCCACCCCAGCAGAGAGGAAAACCCTCTGGGAGTAACTTGGGGTGATCTGCTTTCTTGGACTTGCTTTGCGAAGAGGTAGCCGATGCCAGCCTTTATTATAACTGTGAAGGAGGCAGGGAAGAAGAAGTGGAGTGGCTTCAACCTGTTCCGGTGAAGAGAGTGGAGGAACTATGGATGTGACAATGCAGCAGGGTGCTTCTGCCGTGATGTCAGTTTCGTCCTTAAGCTCTCTTACAGATACTATTTTCACTTTCCTTTTAATGTACTTTTCCTTTCTCCTTCCGTGGAGGTTGACGATGTATAGAATAAAATTAATAAAATGTTTCTTTCTGAGGATTTGTCTTGTATCTCTGCCATTTTCTATTTCTATTTTCTAGTTTGCATTATCCGGGATGAGTCCAACACTTACCCTGGAGCTACATTAAGTTGCCCTTAGTTTGGTCTTTGGTTGTTGGTACAACGAAATGGCGAATTTTAACTCTTATCCCTGGGGTCGATATCCCACATTGGGTGAAGAGTTTTATCATAGTCTTTCGAAGTCAACTGACCTTTATTGGGGGTATCATAGTTTGCGTTAGTACTTCACACTTGTAATGAAAACGGGGTTTGAGGAAAACTTCTGCTCTCCACGATGGACTCCTGGAGTTGGTCTACTAAAATTCCTGATCCGGGGTAGTTGAAGACTTTGGCTCCAGAAACCAATAAGGTCTTTAGTGGTTTAACGATTCCGTAACTAACCGAGATAGTCCATTAAATCTTGTGATTGGTGGAAGATGTCCAATATAAGTTGATAAACTCTACTGAGGTTACATGTCCCTTGACCTGCTGCGCAACCGTCCTCTTAACTGTCATGACAACTATGAGGGCCACGTGGCATGTTCTGGTTGAGTGGACGTGCATAGTGCTTCATGCGACATAATGAGTATCTTTTCAAATCTGGACTGATCAGATAGAATTACCCTTTAATCGTCCAGCCTTTATAAATAGGGGTTTAAATTTCCTCTATTCATCTCGCTATTTTTCTCTCAAAACTAGTGGTTTGAGGTGACTTCTAACGATTTTCACAGCAGTGGAAGGCGGTTCTAACACTCCTTTTTTTTAACACCTTGGAATTCTGGTGGCTTGGTTTCTTTCACTTTCTTCCATTTTCCTTGAGGTACTCCATTCCCTCTGACTCATTCATACTTATTTTGCTTTATGAGTGGTTATGCACCCCTTTAATGAAGTGCACTTCCTTTTTCTTTCTACGATCAAGGATGGGAATACCATTTTCCTTCCTTTCAACGGTGTTGCCCTATGGATCACCTCCTCCATCGCATCGCGTGTGGCGGAGGTGTCCTTCTGAGGCTTTGGCCTTGGTGGGAATGGAGACTAGTGTGTAGGTGTGAGCAGTCTTCTGTTTGCCCACTTTCATGTCTAAATCTTTGAACTTGAATGGTTCTGACCACCGGCCTCTGTGTGTCTCCAGGAACTTTAAATGGCTAGAAGGAAAGCAAAAAGA
This sequence comes from Ormosia semicastrata, assembly GCA_029884595.1. NCBI lineage: Eukaryota > Viridiplantae > Streptophyta > Magnoliopsida > Fabales > Fabaceae > Ormosia > Ormosia semicastrata. The sequence goes on along the minus strand of JAQQTO010000028.1, from coordinate 2,570,749 downwards.
CTTGAAAAATCAATTTCAGATGCTGCCCCAGTCCCAGAGGGAGGAGAGCCAATAGAAGGGGAAGCAACCATGGAGGATGGGATCCGCATTCACCGTGGTCCGGGATTGGTATATCCTTGGGTCGCAGACGATGTCTATGACTAGATATCCCATTTTCAACCAGGGAAACTTCTCGATGAGCTGAAAAGTTATCTAGTGTTGACTGAGGGGAAGAATAGGGACCATGAATTCTAAGTCTTATTACCGGGAAACGAAAAAGTGTGTTCTACTCATCAGGTGGGGGAACACTTCACTTACATGTATGAGGACTTCTTCGTTAGGTTTGGACTTCGGCTTCCTTTCACTGACTTCCAAATTGTCATTCTCCAGACTTTGAACGCTGCTCCGACCTAGATTCACCCCAATGGCTGGGTCAACATCATGGCCTTTGAAAGGATATGCCGGTTGGTCGAGTTGCAGTTCTCAGATAGAGCATTTTTCTATTTTCATACCCGGTATTCTTTTCAAGGTGCCGGGGCCCCACAAAAAGCCTGGCTCTTAGTTCAGTCTCGGCAAGGGCGGAAGGTCTTCCATCCGTACCTTGAGAGTTATAAAGATTTCAAAGAGAAGTTCTTTAAGTTGAAGGCGGCTCACGGCGTGCACACTTTTTGGTTAGGTGGCGATGGGGAACTGGAATTTAGTCTGTATTGGAATCCAAGGGCGTGGAGCATTCTCACTCAATCGTTCGAGAGGGAAGCGAGTCATCTAAACGACGAGGAGCTAGAATATGTTAACTTCCTTGAAATGTGGGTCGAAGAGATTGGTTTGATTCGGTCCAAAGACATCTTTGATACCCCGGATGACGAGACTCTTTGAGCTGTATTAGGTAGTTTAAACCACTATCTAAATGTTAGTTTGTGTGCTTAGCATTTTTCATAATACCTCATAGCAACTCTAATCCTCTGTTCTTTTTTGCAGAAAGTTTAGCCGAAATGTCAACTGGGAATGCCTTGGCAATTCTTGAAGCCTTCAGGGCCAGGAATGCAATCGAACTGTTGGATCCTCCAGCGGATGTTGTTGTTGCTCCTTTGCCCCCACCAATTGAAGTCCTAAGGGTGGACAGGGAGCCTATCTAGGTGGAGGACTCTCCTCGGGCTATCGAGACACGCAATAGAAAATTAGTGGAGGACGGGTCATCAAGTGATTGATATAAGAGGGCGGTGATCAACGAAGTCAGTAGTCCAATCAATCTATATCATGAGGATTCAAACCCCCAGGAATTCATTGATTATAATCTTCTAGACAAACAAGTTACAAACCACCTTGCCCAGCACGAAGGATACTTTTGCAGGGTTTGAGACTTTTGGTCTCCGCCTTACCACCGAGACTCGATATTTGGAACAAGTTTATGAAGAGCGTGAACGGGAGATGGCGGAGAGAGCGGGGGCCGCTAAGTGGGGTGAAAACTAAGCTCTTAAGGCCATGGAGGATGTCGTGAAGGCCAAAGGTGATGCTGAGTCTCGGGTTCGAGAATTGGAGCAGGAGGTGGTTGCCTTGAAAGATGCTGGGAAGCAAAAAGACTCCAGCTTGACCAAGTTTAAAAGGTACGTGACTGTACTTTAGACTAAGAACGAGGGTCTTCGTGCCAAGGATTGGCGGTCTGATGTTGAGATTAAGTCATTGCGAGATGATGTCCAGAAGCTTATCTTACACTAATATCAGTGGAGAACAATTTCAGAACGCCATTAATCAAGTCCAGCTCTTTAATCCCAGGGTGGCTCTGGTCTTAAGCGGTCTGGATTCTAGGAAGATGGTACATGATGGACACCTCGTGCAACCTAGGATTAATCCAAGTGTTATTGAAACTTTGTCTGTAATAGCCATTGATCAGGGAACTGCCTAAGAGTAGGAAATGTTTTGTTTTGAATTTTGCCTCTGCCCTCTGCGTGGGGTTTATTGACTTTGTATAGACAACCGCCCTGGCTCCTAGCATTTTTATTTTATTTTCCCAATTCACCTTTATTTTGCCTTACATGCTTGTTTATTTTCGTGTCCATTATGGTGTTCATTTTGTGATTCTTGGGAAATCTTCAGGTATTAGAATCTGCAGTCCAGGGTCCAACGTCCTTTCTAGACTTGTGGTCTTCTTTGGGACTTAGGTTTTATTCGTACATTAAGAACCATGGTCCGGGGTCCAACGTCCTTTCTGGACTTGTGGTCCCTTTAGGACTTAGGTTTTAGGGTAAAAGACCTTGCCCGGGGTCCAACGCCTTTCAAAGGCTTGGGGATCCCCTTGGGTCTTTGGAATAAAAGAAACCTTGTCTGGGGTCAATTATCAATTAATTTGGCTTTTAAGATCCCTCTTGACCTTGGTATAAGTGAAACCTTATCTGGGGTCTGTTACCAACTATTTGGGTGTTTAGGATCCCTCTTGACCTTGGCATAAATGGTCCTTGCTGGGGTCTTTTATGCATATGATTCAATGTGAGAATTTTCTCAGGACTTAGGATTTTTCTACTGCACAACCTTTCTAGCACAAGACACTCTTAGGGGGGTACCATGGTAGTTTGTCCTTCTAGAACGTCCTTAGAGTAAAGTATAATATCATTTTGTTTTATTGATTCAAGAGAGGACTAAGGTCCATACAAAGTGTTCCCGTAGTATTTAGGGCAAATTGAACATGAAGTAAACTAAGACTAGGTCTTAAAAGGCATTTAGCTATAGTACTTTCTGAGTTTGTCCGCGTTCCAAAAATTCTTCACTGGCTTGTCTGTTAGCATTTCGATGGTGTAAGCTCCTTTGTCAGTGCTGGTCACAATGCAGTAGGGGCCTTCCCAGTTAGGGGCCAAATTCCCTTGGGAGGCATTCTTTCCTTCGATGTCAGTCCTGCTGAGTACAAGGTCGCCTGGTTGAAATCTTCTGGGGATAACTTTTAGGTTATAGTGTGTTGTCGTCTTCTGTTTGATGGCGGCATCGTATATATGAGCGACATACCTTCTTTCTTCCAAGAGGTCTAGGTCCTCCCTGATCAGTCCGGGGTTACTGTCTACAGAGAAATGTTGGAGGCGCCAATTGAGTTCTCCTATTTCTATCAGGATCATTGCTTCACACCCGTAAGTGAGATTGAATGGAGTCTTACTCGTCGTAGAGTAAGGCCTAGTCCGGTAGGCCCAAAGGACGTGGTCGAGCTATTCAGCCCAGTTTCCCTTGGCTTCATCCAGCCTCTTTTTGAGTCTGCGAACAATAACTCAGTTGGCAGTTTCAGCTTGCCCATTTATTCGGGGGTTTTCTACAGCGCTACAATGATATTTGATTTTCAAACCAGCAAGTAGTTCTTCAAACTCCTTGTCCTTGAACTACATCCCGTTATCTGTCACAATGGACTCTGAGATTCCAAACCTTGTAATAATGTGGCGCCATGTGAACTTTTGGATCCTGGACGAGGTAATGGTAACTAGAGGTTCGGCCTCGATCCATTTAGTAAAGTAGTCCATTGTTACCACCAAAAACTTCAGTTATCCGGGTGCTTGAGGGAAAGGGCCCAGAATGTCCATACCCCACCTATAGAATGACCAGGGTACGGATGTTGTGGAGAGTTCCTCGGCTAGAGCATGGTAGTGGTCTGAGTGGCGCTAACACTTATCACAAACTTGGACGTGTGCTATTACATCGGCCTCTATTGTGGGCCAATAATAACCAGCCCCAAGAGCTTTCAAAGCTAGGGCTTTGCCTCCCAGATGGTGTCCACAGCTCCCCTCATGGACCTCTACTAATACATACTCTACTTCTTTAGGGGTCAGATATTTGAGAAGAGGTTAAGAAAATCCTCACCGATATAACTGCCCATCGTAGATGGTGTACCGGACAACAATTTTGATCAGCTTAGAGGCTTCCTTTGGGTCCTTAGTTGGATGTCGAGCTATAGGTACTTTACGATGGGAGTGATCCATATGGGCTCTGAATCTTCAATTTGGAAAATGATTGACACCATGATTGAGGGCTGAGCTAAGGTTTCTTGGACCACCGAGCGATTGTTCCCCGGGCTTTTGGTGCTGGCCAACTTAGATAGGAGGTCAGCCCTTGAGTTTTGTTCCCAGGGGATGTGCTCCATTTTCACCATTCGAAAGCCCTTAAAGAGTCCTTGTACCTTAGCTAGAAATCTCTGTAAAAGGGGTTCTTTAACCTAGTAATCACCTTGGATCTGGGATGTCACGAGTTGAGAATCATTGCAAAGTGTGATCCTTGTTGCACCAAGTTCCTTGGCCATCATCAATCCAGCAATGCACGCTTCAAATTCTACTTGGTTGTTCGAAGTTGGGAACTCGAACTTCAGGGAACTTTCGATTGTCATGCCTTTTGGATTTTTGAGGATTTTCCCGGCACCGCTTCCCTTAGGGTTAGATGATTTGTCAATAAACACTGTCCACAAAACTTCCTCAGGGTCACCGGGATCCAATATAAGTTCGACAAGGAAGTTTGAAAGTACTTGTACCTTAACTGCTAGTCTAGGCTTGTATGAAATTCCAAACACTGAAAGCTCAATAGACCAGGCAATCATCCTCCCCGCTAGATCTAGTTTATGCAACATTTGACGGATTGATTGATTCGTCCTTACTATGACTAGATGACATTAGAAGTATTGCCTTAGTCTCCTGGCTGTGATGACTAAGGCAAATGCGACCTTCTCGATCTTCTGATAAAGGAGCTCGGGGCATTGCAACACCTTGCTCATAAAGTAGACTGGTTTCTGACCTTCGGTAATTTCGCGGATAAGAACCAAGCTAACAGTTTCTTCATGAATAGAAAGTTACATGTATAAAGTCTCTCTGGGTTCTGGCCTAGTCAAGATAAGGGGAGATGATAACAGATTCTTGACAGACATGAAGGCATCCTCACATTCTTGGGTCCACTCAAAACTCGTCCTTTTTTTCAACAGTTTGAAAAGGGGGGAGATTTGTGAGCAGCTCTAGCAAGGAAGCGTGTAAGTGTCACGATTTGCCTTGTGAGTTGTTAAACTTCCTTTACGTTCTGGGGGCTATGTATGTTAAGCACCGCTTGGCATTTGTTTGAATTTGCCTCAATCTCGTGATGAGTCAACATAAAGCCCAAAAACTTCCCGGCTCGAACTTCGAAGGCTCATTTTTCAGGATTGAGTCTCATATTATGCTTTCTAACTTCTGCAAACACTTCTTCAAGGTCGGCAGCATGGGATCTTGACTCCGGGGTCTTGACGATCATGTCATCAATGTATACTTCAAGCATTATCCCTACTTGACCCTCAAAGACTCTATTCATCATCCGCTAGTAGGTAACTCTCGCATTCTTTAAGCCAAAGGGCATAACCTTGTAGCAGTACCTTGCCTTTTCAATGAAAAAAGCAGTTTTATCTTCGTCTCCAAGGTACATCAGAATTTGATTATACCCGTAGTAGGCATCTATGAAGGATAGTAGCCGGAATTCAGGCAAGCTATCAACTAACTTATCAACATTGGGGAGTGGGGTATGGATCTTTAGGGTATGCCTTACTCAGGTCTGTATAGTCCACACACATCCTCCACTTTCCGTTTAAATTTTTTAATAAGACCACATTGGAGAGCCATGTGGTGTAAGAAACTTCTCTGATGAATCCAGCATTGAGTAGTTCTTTGACTTGCTCCTCAATGATCTGTTGTCTTTTCGGGATGACTTTTCTCTTTTTTTGGGAGATCGGCTTCACATCCCGTTTAATAGATAAATGATGCCCCAGGATAATGTTGTTAACAGACGGGTAATCTACGACTAAAAATCTAACATTGACAGTTTTGTAGATTTTTTTATCCCCGAGGGTTAGGAATGTTTCGAAATAGCCCACCAGAGTGATTTTCTCACCAGAGAACCTAGTGATTTTCTCACCTGCCTCCGTTGGGGGTTAAGGCAGGCATGGGGAACTCTAGCTTTTGGAAAGCATCCAAGAACATTATATATGGAAAGTTACCCTGGTCTACGAAAATACATTAGACTTCAGTGTTGGATATTATTCCGGAGATGACGAGTGGTTCATCATAGTCTCGGATAATATCACAGTAATCCTTAGTGGTAAAAGATATCAGTGGTTCTTCCCTGTCATTAGCACGTGGTCTACGCGTAGAGTTAGAGACGCTCAATACCGTAGTCCGTAGTGCTTTCTTCTGGGAATTACTAGATGAGCCTCCTCCTACAAAATCCTTCAGAGATTGTGCTGATCAATCGATCAGTCCTATTAGTCTCATTCTAAACATCCCGGTTCCTATCTTGCGGGTTATCTGCATCATGACGAGGTGGGGTCCGGGATTTTTTGGTTGGGCTACGCATCCTCCTCCTCTACATTCGGGTTGGACTTCGCCTAGGCCTACGACTACGTCTTCGTTCGCTCCTCCTCCCGGGGTTATCATTATTTTGAATCCCGACAATATACTTTTGAAGTCGGCCTTCTTTAATAAAAGACTCGATAACATCTCAGAGCTGGTGACATTCTTTGGTTTCATGGCCACAGCTTTTATGCCACTTACAGTACTTGGAGTGGTCCTTCGCCTTTTTCAAAGGTGGTGGCCTCTTAATATTTTGGAACTTGGTCTGAAGTACTTCTTTGAGAATAGTTTCTCGCGAGGCATTTATTGGAGTGTAGTCAGAATATTTAGGCTAGTAAGCATCACCTTTGGCAGAATTTCGAGGTTGGTTAGAGCTTTGGTTATTTTTCTGGTGAGTGGGCTCACCTTTTTCCAAAGTCTCTTTGTCCTTAATGGCTTCTTCTAATTCAATGTATTTTACGAAGCGAGCATGAAACTCATTTATAGTCTTTACCTTCTTCTTTGCTAAGGATCGAAAGAAGTGGAAATCAGTCTAGAGACCACTCCGGGCATAGTGAAGGGTGATCCGGTCATCTGAGCTGGCCACACGAACAAGGGCGGTACTGAATCTCTTAATATATTCACGAAGGGACTCATTGCTCCCTTGACGAATCCTGGAAAGAGAGTCGACCGACTTGGGTTGCTCTTTAACAATGGTATAATGTGATAGGAAGCACTGCGTGAGGTCATCCCTTCCAACAATAGACCTTGGTTGCAAGGTGGAAAACCAATGTAGGGCGTTCTTTTTTAAGAAGAGGGGGAAAGCCCGACAAAGCAATTCTGGGGACCCCCCGTGGAACTGCATGGAGTGGATGTAGGCATCGAAGTGTTCCTGTGGGTCTGTCGTACCATCATATTGTTCAAGATTGGAGGGGGGCTTGAAACCTCTAGAGATCCTGTATGCCATTAGTTCATCTGAGAATGGATGTTTTTGGACACCAGGAATTGGGAGGTTGTTTCCTTTGACATGGTTGTCTTCATCACACGGTGGCCTCCTCTGGTTGTTAGCCACATTTCTACCTCTCGTGGATATTCTCCACGTGTACTGATCATTCTAGCTCGTCGATCCGGCATCGTTGGTCATTCAATTAGCAGCGGTGGTCATCCAGTTGCTGCATTTGCTGGGCTACCAGTTCCTGGAGGCGGTTTTTGGTCATCTCAGAATGGGCAGGGGCTCAGCTGGAAGCGTGACCAGCAATATCGTTATTCCGAGGGCCTAAGCGTGATTGCACTAGCCCCTAGATACTTGAGCGGCGTTATTTGCCCTATCTCTAGGGCAGGCAAGCCTATCAAGACAGACCTTTTGTGCGGTGGGTGTGGACTTTTGTAGGAAAGTGAATTTTCGTGTCCATCGCGCAGACGTTCTGAGACGTGTTCTTGGTCTCTGACGGCTGAAGCTTCGACCGCAACTGGTGGAGTTGGTTGAGGAGGGGGCAACGCTACTAGCTCCTGTCTCTGATCCATAGGAGGTTATGCAGCGTCCCTCTTTGAGTGTTGACGTGTGTTCACCATGTTTGCGTGGGATTAGAAGTTTACTGTTCCCCACAGATAGCGCCAATGTTCTAAAGTGGATTCAGAGGGTACCTGAGATAGGCACGTTGATGATCACATATTTGATACATTAATAAGCTTTCATTCTTAGTCATTTACACTCTCTATGTACTTAATTGATTGAGTTTTATTATATTTTGTAAGTTTGGGCTCAAATTGGATTTAATTGAATTTTTTAGCATGATTCATATCTTACACTGTTTCTGTATTTGGGCCATATCTTGGGCTGTAGGTGGTATTTGGAGGTGATTCTAGTGGCATTTGAAAGATAAGCAAGATCTCTATAACTTTCATGAAGACCTCAAAGGCCCAATCACACGAGTAGATAACTCAAATTGGGATTGAAGCAAGAACTAGAGTGCTGTTCTTGACAACTTGACCTATGTATACTGTTCATGCTATTGTTCGGGCTAGAAGTTGTAAAATGAGCTTAAATTTGGATGTTGAATAGCTAAGACCCATATCTACAACTTTAATGTTGAACACTTTTTCAGAATCGGACTCCTTGAAGGTGATATTAGGCTTGGAAGTCAGAACAGATGAGCTGTGACTGGGCCTGGGCAGTGTGCAGTAATTTGAACGTATCTGGAGTTATAGAAATGATATTGGACTCAAACTAAAGCCATTTGAAAGCTAAGATCTAGGGCTAAAACTTTCATGAAAACCACTTGGTTCAAAAATGACGAATGCAATGACTTCAGAGCTGCATGATTTCAGAGACAAGGGATCTCCATAATTTCCCACTCACCTAAAGTCATTTGGCATTTTTCACTCATTTTCCACTCATCCAACCACTAATGACTCAACCCCCTTGTCATTTTGTATCTCTAATCCTCTATAAAAGGAGGCCTTGGCAGATCATTGAGGGTGTTAGGTGTTAGTTACCAAAATAATGCCATTTTGTTACTAGGTTTTCTTATAGTAATTTTCCTTTGTTCTAAATTAAAGTCATGTTCTTCTTCTTCTTCTCTCTTTCTTTCTTCTTATCTATGAGTAACTAAGTTTCATTTTACTTGGGTGAAAGGGTGAAGCTCTTGGTAATAAAGTAAGGTTAGATTTATTCTTCTCTTGTGTTTAAAAGATTTATATTTTCTAGTAACCATTATACGTATTATAATTTGTTTCTTATAATTTAGAAACCATCTTTGTAAATAGGAGTTCTTGATTTGTTGTAGACAAAATATTGGCACAATGAATGCTTTAACCCATTTATAAGTGGTGGTAATATTTTTAGGAAACATAATATAATTACGTATATTATTTTAAATGGACTTTTAATGTTGTATTTTTCGATTGGAACCTCCATGTTGCGAGGATTCTAATTGAGTTATAAAAGAAATTAATCTTACCTTTACTTTATTTACCAAGAGTGGATCTTTTAACCCAAGTAAATAATTTTTACCATAGTAATAAAATATTTACTTCACCTTAATTAATCTTCAACAATTCCCTGTGGATCGACCTCGGACTCCCGAGAAATTTATTACTTGAGACAACCTGCACTTGGGTTCGCAAAGCAACAATTAATCCCGCATCAAGTTTGTAGACTTGTTTGAAACTAAAAATTGTGCATCAAGTTTTTGGCGCCGTTGCCAGGGACTTGATTTGAAGACTGAATTTCTGGTGTAAAAAAAAATTGTATATATACTAACATACTAACTAGTGGGGGAACCTCTCCCTTTTATTTTACGCACTAACTTAGTGGGGGAATCTCTCCCTTTTACTTATTTTATTTTTTATAATTTACTTTCTGCACTTTATTTTCTGCATTTTAATTTCGTACGTTGGGGTAATTCTCCATTTTATTTTCTTGTACATTTTAACTTAGTGGGGTAACTCTCCTTTTTATTTTTTTTTTGTACTTTATTTTCTCGTATTTATTTTCTGTCATTTTTTTTTGTTATTTTTTTTTTGTCATTTTTTTTGTTTACTAACTATCTAACTTTTTACTTTATCAGCTATCTAACTTTTTACTTTTTCTGCTTCTAACATTTTAATTTATCTGTATACTAACTTTTTAATTTTTATGCTTATTAACTTATTTGGTGGTTGGTTTATACCACACATTTGTTAATATTTAATGGACAGTTTATATTGCTATCTTGTACATTTTATTTTATACTGTAAGTTACTTGTTTATGCTTAATTGGTATCGTGATTTAAATTCTGGTCGTTTAGTTAGAGTTAATCTAGGTACTTTACATATTGATTTGTGTGAATCACAATCACACACATCAAGCACAATGGCTGAAAACGAAAGTGTGCATGATGAACATGAAAATCAACCGTTGCGAACCATGCGTGAGTATTTGCAACCATCCCGAAATTCTAGTCCATCATGTTTTATCTTTCCAGTCAATGCCAACAATTTTAGATTCAAGCCAGGTATGATTTCTTTACTTCCTAATTTCCATGGTTTAGAATCTGAAAGCCCATATTTACATCTAAAAGAATTTGAAGAAGTATGTACTGCTTTTCATGATCAAACTTGCACTGAAGAGGTTGTTAAGCTTAAATTGTTTCCTTTTTCTTTGAAAGACAAAGCAAAAACTTGGCTTAACACTTTGAAACCAAGATCAATTGGCATATGGCAAGAAATGCAATGTGAGTTTTTGAAGAAATTTTTTCCAACACATAAAACCAATGCTTTGAAAAGACAAATCCAAAATTTTTCCCAAAATTCAAATGACGCATATTTTCAAAGTTGGGAACGTTTTAAAGATTTGTTGAATTCTTGTCCACATCATGGTTTTGAAAAATGGCGCACTTTAAGCTTCTTTTATGAAGGGTTAACACCTGAAACCAAGCAATTTGTGGAAACAATGTGCAATGGTGAATTTCTTGATAAAGAACCTGATAAAGCTTTAGACTATTTAGACCATTTGGCTGAAAATTCTCAATCTTGGCATGGTACTAATCCTTCTAAAAATTCAATTAGATCAAACCTTGCAAATGCTAGTAAAGGAAAATATCATCTTAGTCAAGAAGAAGATCTGAATGCTAGGTTTGCTAGTTTGGCTAGAAAGGTTGAAGCCATGAAATCTGGGAAAGTAAAAGAAATCAAATCTGTGCAAAATGAAGAAATTTGTGGCATTTGTGATGAATTAGGACACTCAACAAATGAATGTCCAAAAATTCCTGTTTTTAAAGAAGTTGTGCATGAGCAAGTAAATGCAATAAATAATTTTAAAAAGCTATTTACTTCTTCTTTTTCAGATACATACAATCCGGGATGGAGAAATCACCCGAATTTCAGTTGGAGGAATAGCAACCAGCCACAATTCATGCAACCACCACCTCCTCAGGCACAACAAGATTCTCAAAATCCTCAAGGATATGCACCCTATGTCCCACCATATAGGAAAAACCTTGAAGGAAGATTGCATGCATTCATGGAAAAACAAGAGGCCATCAATAGTCAAAATACTCAAGCCATGATTGACATAAAAGACACTCTTGCTAAACTTTCTTCTGCACTTGCCATTCATGAGAAAGGAAAGTTTCCCTCTCAACCTCAACCAAATCCTAAGGGTCAGTTTAGCCTAAATGAGGGTAGTTCAGAAAGTCAAAAAATAGATCAAGTCAACTCAGTGATAACTCTTAGGAGTGGAAAGGTTGTTGAAAAACAAATTCCTGAACTTTTTGAGAAAGATGATGAGTCAATTCCCAAAGATGAGGAAGGAGTTGATAAGCCACCTAGCCAAAAGGAGATCAAACCCTCGTCTTCACCCCCATTTCCTCAAGCATTAAACAATTCAAGTAAAGTGAATCATAACAGTGACATTTTTGAAATCTTTAAACAAGTGAAGGTCAATATTCCTCTGTTAGATGCTATCAAACAGATTCCTTCTTATGCCAAATATTTGAAAGACTTGTGCACTGTTAAAAGAAAATATAATGTGAAAAAGAATGCATTTTTGACTGAACAGGTAAGCTCCATTATTCAAAACAATAATGAGTTGAAATATAAAGACCCTGGTTGTCCTACAGTTTCATGCATTATTGGTGAACATAAAATTGAACAAGCTTTACTTGATCTTGGTGCTAGTGTTAATTTGCTTCTATATTCAGTTTATCAGCAACTCAACCTTGGTGAGTTAAAACCAACTTCTGTAACTCTTCTACTTGCTGATAGATCAATTAAAATTCCAAAAGGAATAGTAGAAGATGTGTTGGTACAAGTTGATAAATTCATATATCCTGTGGATTTTATTGTCTTGGAAACTGAACCTATGGTTGATAGTTCTAAGTCAGTTCCTGTTATTTTGGGTCGCCCATTTTTAGCAACATCTAATGCTTTGATAAATTGCAGAAATGGAGTGGTGAAGCTAACTTTTGAAAATATGACACTGGAGCTTAATGTTTTCAACACGTTCAAGAAACCACATGAAGTTTATGATGACATTGAAGAGATTGAAGGGATTGAGGCCATTATAGATGATCATCTTCAAATCAGGAGTTCTTCTGACCCATTAGAAATCTGTTTAATTAATTCATTTGATTCAACTACACAATTAGAGGATGATGTTTCTGAAATATGCTCTTTGCTTGACTGTACACAGGAAATGGAATACAAAGGATGGAAGCCAATATTCGAAGAGCTAAAATCCATGAATGATGATACCCATGAAGAAGTACCCACATTAGAACTGAAGTCATTACCTGATGGGTTGAAGTACACAATTTTGGGAGAAGAACAAAGCTCTCTAGTGGTAATTTCCTCATCATTGACCAAAGAACAAGAAGGTAAGTTGATAGAAGTACTTAAAAGGCATAAAAATGCAATTGGATGGACATTAAAGGATATAAAAGGTATTAATCCATTAATCTGTACACATAGAATACATTTAGAGGATAATGCTAAAACATCTCAACAACCTCAAAGAAGATTAAATCCACACATGAAAGAGGTTGTTAGAGCTGAAGTTCTTAAATTACTTGATGTTGGAATTATCTATCATATCTTTGATAGCCAGTGGGTAAGCCCTACACAAGTTGTGCCTAAGAAATCTGGAATAACAATGGTTGAAAATGAAAAAGGAGAATAGATACCTACTCGAGTCTCATCTAGTTGGCATATGTGTATTGATTTCAGAAAATTGAATGCAGCCACTAGGAAAGACCATTTTCCATTGCCATTTCTTGATCAGATTCTAGAAAGAGTAGCAGGACATCCCTACTATTATTTTCTTGATGGTTATTCAGGGTATAATCAAATACCAATTGTATTAGAGGACCAAGAAAAGACCACTTTTACTTGTCCCTTTGGAACTTTTGCATATAGAAGAATGCCTTTTGGTCTTTGTAATGCTCCGACAACTTTTCAAATATGCATGCTAAGTATTTTCAGTGACATGATTGAGCATTATTTAGAGGTTTTCATGGATGATCTGACAGTTTTTGGAAATTCTTTTGAAAATTGTCTTGATAATTTGGAAAAAGTTCTTAAAAAATGCGAAGAAAAAGGATTTGTGTTAAATTGGGAAAAATGTCATTACATGATTACCTCAGGAATAGTGTTAGGTCATGTGATATCTTATAAGGGAATTGAAGTTGATAAGGCCAAAGTTGAATTAATTGCTCATTTGCCTTTCCCAAAAATAGTCAGAGAAGTTCGTTCCTTTTTAGGACATGCAGGATTTTACAGAAGATTTGTAAAGGACTTTAGTGTTATATCTAGACCTTTATGTAATCTTCTAACAAAAGATACACTATTTGTTTGGACTCAAGATTGTCAAAAATCTTTTGAAAAATTAATCGGTCTTTTGACTTCTGCTCCTATTATGCAATCTCCTGAGTCGTTGCCTTTTGAGTTGATGTGTGATGCTAGTGATTTTCTTTGTTGTAGCCTTGTTTTAGGCCAAAGAAAGGAAGGTAAGCCTCATGTAATTTATTACGCAAGTCGAACTTTGAATAGTGCACAAATGAATTACACCACTACTGAAAAAGAACTACTTGCTGTAATTTTTGCATTGGACAAATTTTGAGTTTATTTAATTGGTTCATCCACTGTTGTTTTCACTGATCATGCTGCTGTTAGATATTTAATGTCTAAACAGGATGCCAAACCTAGGCTGATACGGTGGATCTTGTTGCTTCAAGAATTTAACATCACAATAAAAGACAAGAAAGGAGCCGAAAATGTTGTTCAAGATCATTTGTCAAGGCTGACAACAGGCTCATCTTTTGATAGCACACCTATCAATGATTCCTTCCCTGATGAATTTTTATTTTCTGTCAATTCTATGCCTTGGTTTGCTAACATTGTCAATTTTCTTGTAACAGGTAAGATGCCGCCTCAGTGGACACACCAAGACAAAAAAAGTTTTTGATTGAGGTGAAAAATTTCTTTTGGGATGACCCATATTTGTTCAAATATTGTCCTGATCAAATCTTTCGGAGATGTGTACCCGACAATGAGGTAAGTAGTGTCATTAAATTTTGTCATTCAGAAGCATGTGGAGGTCATTTTTCTTCAAAGAAAACAGCTGCGAAAATCTTGCAGTGTGGATTTTATTGGCCCACTTTATTCAAGGACAGTTATACTTTTTGTAAAAGTTGTGAAAGTTGTCAAAAATTGGGGTCCATTTCTAAAAGAAATATGATGCCTTTGAACCCTATCCTTGTCATTGAAATTTTTGATTGTTGGGGAATTGATTTCATGGGTCCATTTCCATCATCTTTTGGATTTGTGTACATTTTGGTTGCAGTTGATTATGTCTCAAAATGGATTGAGGCAATTCCATGTCGGCACAATGATCATAAAACTGTTCTAAAATTTTTAAAAGAAAATGTTTTGAGTCGATTTAGAATTCCTCGAGCTATCATCAGTGATGGGGGAACACATTTTTGCAATAAACCATTTGAATCTTTAATGAAAAAATATTGCATTACCCACAAAATTGCAACCCCTTATCATCCTCGACACAAGTGGACAAGTTGAATTAGCAAATAGGAGATTAAACAAATTTTGGAAAAAACGATTAACCCAAATCGTAAAGATTGGTCTTTAAGACTAAACGATGCACTTTGGGCTTACCGTACTGCTTTTAAAACATCTTTGGGCATGTCTCCCTATCGGTTAGTTTATGGAAAACCTTGTCATTTTCCTGTAGAATTGGAGCATAAAGCATTTTGGGCCATTAAAGCTTTCAACTTAAGTCTTGATGATACTTCCAAGTTACGCAAATTGCAATTGAATGAACTTGAGGAATTAAGAAATGATGCATATGAAAACTCAAAGATTTATAAAGCTAGAACAAAAGCTTTTCATGACAAATCAATTTTCAGAAAAACTTTTGAAATTGGTCAAAAAGTTCTGCTTTATAATTCTCGCCTTCACCTATTCCCTGAAAAATTGAGATCTAGGTGGATTGGTCCTTATATTGTCAAACATGTGTATTCTTATGGGGCCATAGACATTGAGAATCCTAGGAATGGTATTGTATTTAAGGTTAATGGACAAAGACTCAAACCATTTCTGGAACATCAAGTTGTTGAGGTAGAATCCATTTCTCTTTCTAATCCTTGTTATGAGTAGAATTTATTTTAATGTTGTTTCTTTCTTTTTGCAGTTCTTTGTGTTCCCGGTTAAATGGCGGATAACGGTACTCCATGACTCTCAAGTCGGTTTGTTTTTCAGTTTCCCATAATAACTGATTTCTTCTCCTTTCAAAATGGATGTCATTCTCTCAAATCTAAGAAAACATTTTCCTTCTCTCCCTCTAAATGCTCTAACAAAAGTCTATGAAGCTAGGTGTGAAAGACGAGATTGTTAATGTATAAGGGCATCCCGAAGATAGATATCGTTGGATAATCGAAGCAAAGGTTCGTTTAGCTGATGAATCTTCAGATTCATTTGTCCCATACATGCCTGGCTCGGTAAAAGTTCATTTTCAAAAAGGAGAAGAGCAAAAAGAATGAAAGTTTGTTACAAGTGTGCATGATGGAATTGCAACACGCGATGTCACTCTTTGGAGATGGTTTCTATAAATAGAGAAGATAAAATATTCTTCATTAAGAATGGACTGAGTAAGGAGTCATTAGATAATATCTTATTGACTCTTGAGACGCATTCTTGTGGAGTTGTGCAGCATGAACTTCTTAGTTTGTGGAATCTCTTCAAGGATGAACAAGAGCGTTATAGTCTTGGGAATCTGACTCAAAAAGACCCTGTTTGCCAATTTATAAGAAAATTGGATGGGAAGCTTATCCTCGACTCATAGAAGGTGTTTAAGCCGTTTCTGGACGTGAAACCAGAGGAAGATGTGAGCCACAATCACAACAACATGTATATATTATCTTGTACATTTTCAAAAAAAAAAAAGAAAAAAAAAAGGGGGAAACTTCGGTTGTACTTGGTCTTTAATTAGATTAGGAGCCCTTGCCAGTGGAGTGGCAGACCCGTCATTGACTCGGGTGGACCTTCGCACGCTGGTCAGTAAATAAGGTTCGTGTGCCATGCTCTACAGAGAGCCGCGCAAGCATTCCCAGGTTTTAACCAAAGGCTCTGCTTGTTGATGGACAGAAATAAGTGTTCCGTGTTTGCATTCTCGCGTGACAATGCCTCTGAGCTGGATCCTGTGATTTAATGCCATGGGCTCTTCAGCGACCTCTCACTGGCTGTGGTCGGTGGTAGCTGTCAGATTTACGCACTTTAATTAGTGGTGTCGTAACTCAATCCAAAATATCCCACAAGCGGGAGGGAGAAGAATGCCCAGATTGGCTGAGCCGTCTTGGTATTACTGCACTTATGATGCGCAGTATAAAGATCTGCCATGAAACCTGTACATAAAGGTATGTAATCATTTGTTATTATTATTTTATCTTTGTATGATTTTGTTGAATTTTGGTTTTGGACAGACGATCCTTTGGATAGGATCCTTCGGGGGTTTCTAGACTTCTTTACCCTGATGGTTTTCTTGAAGTCAAAAAAAAAAAAAACAAAAAAAAAATTATTATTATTATTATTATTTCAAACTTTTCTGACACCAGCCAACCTACCTGTATAGGAGCTATTATTACTTTTTCTATTCTCTTCCCTATTTAAACACTCCATTTTCTTTACTTTTCTGCAACTCTTAATCATTCAAAGAGAGTGAGTGTAGAAATGGAGGGAGCTTCTTCTTCAGTTCGTAGATTTCTCAGTATTGGTGTATTTTGTGGGACAAGTTAGGGGAATGGTTTAGAGTTTGTAAACGCAGCAAGCACTGTTGGTAGAACATTTGCTGTGAGGAACATTCGTGTAGTATATGGGGGAGGTTACCTTGGGTTAATGGGGGCTGTATCACTTTCTGCATTTGTAAGAGGTGGTCAAGTTTTAGGTGTCATTCCTGAACCTTTAACTCGAATGAACATCGTTGGAAAGACAATTGGACTGGAAATTTAAGTATCATCTATGCATGGACGAATGAAAGCAATGCTTGAAAACTCTGATGCATTCATTGTCTAACCTGGTGGTTTTGGTACTTTGGAAGAAGTCTTTCAAGTTGTCTCTTGGGCCCAATAGAACATCCACCATAAACCCATAGGTTTGTTGAATGTTAATAATTTCTTTGATAATTTGTTATCTTTTGTTGACCATGCTGTGGAACAGAAATTTGTCACACCTTCAGCAAGACAACTCCTTATCTCTGCTTCTACTGTTGATGAATTGATTGATAAATTAGAAGCATTTGTTTATGAACCTGATCCAGTAACAGCTCAGATAGATTGGTCCGAAGGAAGCGGTGAAGGAAGTGGTGAAGGAAGCAAAATGAAAAGAAAGCCAGCCAAGACACTCCAACTATTTAAATAATTACAAGCTTTGGTTTTATTTATCGTACTTTGTTTCTGTTTAAATTTGTGTGAGATTTTTTTTCTCTTTTTAGTAATTGCAGCAACAGGTAATATATTCTATCCTTTACCTATCTATGTTTTGACATTGAGGACAATGTTGTGATCTGGTTGGGGGGAAGGATGGTTGTAAAAAAAAACCCAAAAAAAAATAAATAAATTAGGAAGTGTGTTTGTTAATATGTTTATTGTGTTTATCATTAAAAAAAACCAAAAAAAAAACATTTGTTTGTGAATATGTTTGTTGTGTTTGTCATCAATTTATTAACAACAAAAGTAATTAGGGATGGCAGAGTAAAGAGTAAATTATTTACTCTTGAGACGCATCAAAAATTGGTGGCAGAGTAAGGAGTAATTAGGGTAGTAACTAATTTATGTGGAAGTAGCAATTCAAATTCAGGGAAATTTGCATGATTGAGTAAATTGTCTTCTTTCTTAAAATTCACATGCTTGGTTATGGATGTTGAATTGGTGGACTGAGAATGATAGAATTATGCCTTATGAGATTTTGAGCTTATTGATGAATGGATTGAACATTTGTATCATTCTTTTCTTTCTTGTGTGAATTTCACTCATAGAATTATTGCTTTAGAACTTGCTTTGATTCTTTTTTAGAATATATTTTCATATGCATACATGAATATGATTGAGGCATTTTTCTTCAAATAGCTACTTTAATTAAATAGCCAGCCTTGTTTAGCAGCATGTTGTCTCAATATGATATCAAGCACTCTTATGACTTCTTGGAAATTCTCGATTCCCAGGTAACATAAAGCATTAGAAATGACCTATTTCCCCTTGCTTAACCCCTTTGAGCTTATTTGACTATTCTTTGTTTCGAACTCATTATGTGCCTTAAATGAAAAACTATGTTCTTACTTGACCTTAGAGAATAAGAGAACATTAGTTTTGTCATTCGATGAGTTCTTGAACAAGTGTGGGGGTGTGTGTGCAGAATGGTTACAAAAAAAATGTATATATGATGTTCTTTTTGTAAAAAAATAAAAATAAAAAAAATCAATAAAAAAATCAATAAAAAAATCAATAAAAAAATTGTAAAAAGAAGAGGGTCAACAAGGTAATAAAGGAAAGGAAAAGAATATGTAAAGGGAATTTGTATTAGGTGGAGTTGGGATGAATTTTCATACTTGTTAATTGAACTCAGCTCTCATGTTCTTTTATTCTCTGGTGTTTAACTTGTCATATCTATATTACCTCCTCCTTTACCTTGACCCCATTATAACCTTGAATAAAGTCCTCATGATTTGTGTGTGCATGTGTTTTGAGTAGTGGAGAAGTAGAAGAGAAGCAAGCTTATGGTAGTGCAATTTTCATGGGTTGAATTGAGCGAAATACCTACCTTTTAAACACTTGAGGGATTGAGAGTGAATCTTGCGAAAATCTATCATTCTTGACTCATGCTTTTCAATTGAAATATCCTTACTTGTTAATTTGAGATGTGAAGATATATTACCTCATGAATGTTTTGATTACTTGAATGATTGATTGCTCTACATTTTTTTAAAATATTATTAGAAATTGAGTCTTTTAGAGTGTTTAGCTTTTGAGTCTGTTTCTTTTTTTTTTGTGAGTGATCTTGTGTGTTTTGCTCAGGAGTGCAAAAAGCTAAGTGTGGGAGAATTTGATGATCACATATTTGATACATTAATAAGCTTTCATTCTTAGTCATTTACACTCTCTATGTACTTAATTGATTGAGTTTTATTATGTTTTGTAAGTTTGGGCTCAAATTGGATTTAATTGAATTTTTTAGTATGATTCATATCTTACATTGTTTCTGTATTTGGGCCATATCTTGGGCTGTAGGTGGTATTTGGAGGTGATTCTAGTGGCATTTGAAAGATAAGAGAGATCTCTATAACTTTCATGAAGACCTCAAAGGCCCAATCACACGATTAGATAACTCAAATTGGGATTGAAGCAAGAACTAGAGTGCTGTTCCTGATAACTTGACCTATGTATACTGTTCATACCATTGTTCGGGCTAGAAGTTGTAAAATGAGCTGAAATTTGGATGCTGGATAGCTAAGACCCATATCTACAACTTTCATGTTGAACACTTTTCCAGAATCGGACTCCTTGAAGGTGATATTGGGCTTGGAAGTCAGAACAGAGGAGCTGTGACTGGGCCTGGGCAGTGTGCAGTAATTTGAACGTATCTGGAGTTATAGAAATGATATGGGATTCAAACCAAATCCATTTGAAAGCTAAGATCCAGGCCTAAAACTTTCATGAAGACCACTTGGTTCAAAAATGACGAATGCAATGACTTCAGAGCTGCATGATTTCGGAGACAAGGGATCTCCATAATTTGCCACTCACCTAAAGTCATTTGGCATTTTCCACTCATTTTCCACTCATCCAACCACTAATGACTCAGCCCCCTTGTCATTTTGTATCTCTAATCCTCTATAAAAGGAGGCCTTGGCAGATCATTGATGGTGTTAGGTATTAGTTACCAAAATGATGCCATTTTGTTACTAGGTTTTCTTGTAGTAATTTTCCTTTGTTCTAAATTAAAGTCATGTTCTTCTTCTTCTTCTTCTCTCATTCTTTCTTCTTATCTAGGAGTAACTAAGTTTCATTTTACTTGGGTGAAAGGGTGAAGCTCTTGGTAATAAAGTAAGGTTAGATTTATTCTTCTCTTATGCTTAAATGATTTATATTTTCTAGTAACCATTATATGTATTATAATTTGTTTCTTATAATTTAGAAACCATCTTTGTAAATAGGAGTTCTTGATTTGTTGTAGACAAAATATTGACACAATGAATGCTTTAACCCATTTATAAGTGGTGGTAATATTTTTAGGAAACATAATATAATTACTTATATTATTTTAAATGGACTTTTAATGTTGTATTTTCCGATTGGAACCTCCAAGTTGCGAGGATTCTATTTGAGTTATAAAAGAAATTAGTCTTACCTTTACTTTATTTACCAAGAGTGGATCTTTTAACCCAAGTAAATAATTTTTACCATAGTAATAAAATATTTACTTCACCTTAATTAATCTTCAACAATTCCCTGTGGATCGACCTCGGACTCCCGAGAAATTTATTACTTGAGACAACCTGCACTTGGGTTCGCAAAGCAACAATTAATCCCGCATCAAGTTTGTAGACTTGTTTGAAACTAAAAATTGTGCATCAAGTTTTTGGCGCCGTTGCCGGGGACTTGATTTGAAAACTGAATTTCTGGTGTAAAAAAAAAAAATTTGTATATATACTAACATACTAACTAGTGGGGGAACCTCTCCCTTTTATTTTACGCACTAACTTAGTGGGGGGAATCTCTCCTTTTACTTATTTTATTTTTTTTTAAATTTACTTTCTGCACTTTATATTTTTCTGCATTTTAATTTCTCGTACATGTGGGGTAATTCTCTATTTTATTTTTTTGTACATTTTAACTTAGTGGGGGTAACTCTCCCTTTTATTTTTTTTTTTTTTGTACTTTATTTTTTGTATTTATTTTCATGTCATTTTTTTTGTTATTTATTTTATGTCATTTCTTTTTGTTTACTAACTTACTAATTCTCTTACTAACTATCTAACTTTTTACTTTATCACTATCTAACTTTTTACTTTTTCTCGCTTCTAACATTTTAATTTATCTCAGATATACTAACTTTTTAATTTTTATGCTTATTAACTTATTTGGTGGTTGGTTTATACCACACCTTTGTTAATATTTAATGGATAGTTTATATTGCTATCTTGTACATTTTATTTTATACTGTAAGTTACTTGTTTATGCTTAATTGGTATCGTGATTTAAATTCTGGTCGTTTGGTTAGAGTTAATCCAGGTACTTTACATATTGATTTGTTTGAATCACAATCACATACATTAAGCACAATGGCTGAAAATGAAAGTGTGCATGATGAACATGAAAATCAACCGTTGCGAACTATGCGTGAGTATTTGCAACCATCCCGAAATTCTAGTCCATCATGTTTTATCTTTCCAGTCAATGCCAACAATTTTAGATTCAAGCCAGGTATGATTTCTTTACTTCCTAATTTCCATGGTTTAGAATCTGAAAGCCAATATTTACATCTAAAAGAATTTGAAGAAGTATGTACTGCTTTTCATGATCAAACTTGCATTGAAGAGGTTGTTAAGCTTAAATTGTTTCCTTTTTCTTTGAAAGACAAAGCAAAAACTTGGCTTAACACTTTGAAACCAAGATCAATTGGCACATGGCAAGAAATGCAATGTGAGTTTTTGAAGAAATTTTTTCCAACACATAAAACCAATGCTTTGAAAAGACAAATCCAAAATTTTTCCCAAAATTCAAATGAAGCATATTTTCAAAGTTAGGAACGTTTTAAAGATTTGTTGAATTCTTGTCCACATCATGGTTTTGAAAAATGGCGCACTTTAAGCTTCTTTTATGAAGGGTTAACACCTGAAACCAAGCAATTTGTGGAAACAATGTGCAATGGTGAATTTCTTGATAAAGAACCTGATGAAGCTTTAGACTATTTAGACCATTTGGCTGAAAATTCTCAATCTTGGCATGGTACTAATCCTTCTGAAAATTCAATTAGATCAAACCTTGCAAATGCTAGTAAAAGAAAATATCATCTTTGTCAAGAAGAAGATCTGAATGCTAGGTTTGCTAGTTTGGCTAGAAAGGTTGAAGCCATGGAATCCGGGAAAGTAAAAGAAATCAAATCTGTGCAAAATGAAGAAATTTGTGGCATTTGTGATGAATTAGGACACTCAACAAATGAATGTCCAAAAATTCCTGTTTTTAAAGAAGTTATGCATGAGCAAGTAAATGCAATGAATAATTTTAAAAAGCCATTTACTTCTTCAAAGTTAGGAACATTTTAAAGATTTGTTGAATTCTTGCCCACATCATGGTTTTGAAAAATGGCGCACTTTAAGCTTCTTTTATGAAGGGTTAACACCTGAAACCAAGCAATTTGTGGAAACAATGTGCAATGGTGAATTTCTTGATAAAGAACCTGATGAAGCTTTAGACTATTTAGACCATTTGGCTGAAAATTCTCAATCTTGGCATGGTACTAATCCTTCTGAAAATTCAATTAGATCAAACCTTGCAAATGCTAGTAAAGGAAAATATCATCTTAGTCAAGAAGAAGATCTGAATGCTAGGTTTGCTAGTTTGGCTAGAAAGGTTGAAGCCATGGAATCCGGGAAAGTAAAAGAAATCAAATCTGTGCAAAATGAAGAAATTTGTGGCATTTGTGATGAATTAGGACACTCAACAAATGAATGTCCAAAAATTCCTGTTTTTAAAGAAGTTGTGCATGAGCAAGTAAATGCAATGAATAATTTTAAAAAGCCATTTACTTCTTCTTTTTCAGATACATACAATCCAGGATGGAGAAATCACCCGAATTTCATTGGAGGAATAGCAACCACCACAATTCATGCAACCACCACCTCCTCGGCACAAAGAAGATTCTCAAAATCCTCAAGGATATGCACTCTATGTCCCACCATATAGGAAAAACCTTGAAGGAACATTGCATGCATTCATGGAAAAACAAGAGACCATCAATAGTCAAAATACTCAAGCCATGATTGACATAAAAGACACTCTTGCTAAACTTTCTTCTCGCACTTGCCATTCATGAGAAAGGAAAGTTTCCTCTCAACCTCAACCAAATCCTAAGGGTCAGGTTTAGCCTAAATGAGGGTAGTTCAGAAAGTCAAAAAATAGATCAAGTCAACTCAGTGATAACTCTTAGGAGTGGAAAGGTTGTTGAAAAACAAATTCCTGAACTTTTTGACAAAGATGATGAGTCAATTCCCAAATATGAGGAAGGAGTTGATAAGCCCACTAGCCAAAAGGAGATCAAACCCTCGTCTTCACCCCCATTTCCTCAAGCATTAAACAATTCAAGTAAAGTGAATCATAACAGTGACATTTTTGAAATCTTTAAACAAGTGAAGGTCAATATTTCTCTGTTAGATGCTATCAAACAGATTCCTTCTTATGCCAAATATTTGAAAGACTTGTGCACTATTAAAAGAAAACATAATGTGAAAAAGAATGCATTTTTGACTGAACAGGTAAGCTCCATTATTCAAAACAATAATGAGTTGAAATATAAAGACCCTGGTTGTCCTACAGTTTCATGCATTATTGGTGAACATAAAATTGAACGAGCTTTACTTGATCTTGGTGCTAGTGTTAATTTGCTTCTATATTCAGTTTATCAGCAACTCAACCTTGGTGAGTTAAAACCAACTTCTGTAACTCTTCTACTTGCTGATAGATCAATTCAAATTCCAAAAGGAATAGTAGAAGATGTGTTGGTACAAGTTGATAAATTCATATATCCTGTGGATTTTATTGTCTTGGAAACTGAACCTATGGTTGATAGTTCTAAGTCAGTTCCTGTTATTTTGGGTCGCCCATTTTTAGCAACATCTAATGCTTTGATAAATTGCAAAAATGGAGTGGTGAAGCTAACTTTTGGAAATATGACACTGGAGCTTAATGTTTTCAACACGTGCAAGCAACCACATGAAGTTTATGATGACAATGAAGAGATTGAAGGGATTAAGGCCAATATAGATGATCATCTTCAAATCAGGAGTTCTTCTGACCCATTAGAAATCTGTTTAATTAATTCATTTGATTCAGCTACACAGTTAGATGATGATGTTTCTGAAATATACTCTTTGCTTGACTGTACACAGGAAATGAAATACAAAGGATGGAAGCCAAGATTCGAAGAGCTAAAATCCATGAATGATGATACCCATGAAGAAGTACCCACACTGGAACTGAAGCCATTACCTGATGGGTTGAAGTACACATTTTTGGGAGAAGAACAAAGCTCTCCAGTGGTAATTTCCTCATCCTTGAACAAAGAACAAGAAGGTAAGTTGATAGAAGTACTTAAAAGGCATAAAAATGCAATTGGATGGACATTAAAGGATATAAAAGGTATTAATCCATTAATCTGTACACATAGAATACATTTAGAGGATAATGCTAAAACATCTCAACAACCTCAAAGAAGATTAAATCCACACATGAAAGAGGTTGTTAGAGCTGAAGTTCTTAAATTACTTGATGTTGGAATTATCTATCCTATCTCTGATAGCCAGTGGGTAAGCCCTACACAAGTTGTGCCTAAGAAATCTGGAATAACAGTGGTTGAAAATAAAAAATGATAATTAATACCTACTCGAGTCTCATCTAGTTGGCGTATGTGTATTGATTTCAGAAAATTGAATGCAGCCACTAGGAAAGACCATTTTCCATTGCCATTTCTTGATCAGATTCTAGAAAGAGTAGCAGGACATCCCTACTATTGTTTTCTTGATGGTTATTCAGGGTATAATCAAATACCAATTGCATTAGAGAACCAAGAAAAGACCACTTTTACTTGTCCCTTTGGCACTTTTGCATATAGAAGAATGCCTTTTGGTCTTTGTAATGCTCCGACAACTTTTCAAAGATGTATGCTAAGTATTTTCAGTGACATGATTGAGCATTATTTAGAGGTTTTCATGGATGATCTGACAGTTTTTGGAAATTCTTTTGAAAATTGTCTTGATAATTTGGAAAAAGTTCTTAAAAGATGCGAAGAAAAAGGATTTGTGTTAAATTGGGAAAAATGTCATTACATGGTTACCTCAAGAATAGTATTAGGTCATGTGATATCTTCTAAGGGAATTGAAGTTGATAAGGCCAAAGTTGAATTAATTGCTCATTTGCCTTTCCCAAAAATAGTCAGAGAAGTTCGTTCCTTTTTAGGACATGCAGGATTTTACAGAATATTTGTAAAGGACTTTAGTGTTATATCTAGACCTTTATGTAATCTTCTAACAAAAGATACACTATTTGTTTGGACTCAAGATTGTCAAAAATCTTTTAAAAAATTAATCGGTCTTTTGACTTCTGCTCCTATTATGCAATCTCCTGACTGGTCGTTGCCTTCTGAGTTGATGTGTGATGCTAGTGATTTTGCTGTTGCCGCTGTTTTAGGCCAAAGAAAGGAAGGTAAGCCTCATGTAATTTATTACGCAAGTTGAACTTTGAATAGTGCACAAATGAATTACACCATTACTGAAAAAGAACTACTTGCTGTAATTTTTGCATTGGACAAATTTCGAGCTTATTTAATTGGTTCATCCACTGTTGTTTTCACTGATCATGCTGCTGTTAGATATTTAATGTCTAAACAGGATGCCAAACCTAGGTTGATACGGTGGATCTTGTTGCTTCAAGAATTTAACATCACAATAAAAGACAAGAAAGGAGCCGAAAATATTGTTGCAGATCATTTGTCAAGGCTGACAACAGGCTCATCTTTTGATAGCACACCTATCAATGATTCTTTCCCTGATGAATTTTTATTTTCTGTCAATTCTATGCCTTGGTTTGCTAACATTGTCAATTTTCTTGTAACAGGTAAGATGCCGCCTCAGTGGACACACCAAGACAGAAAAAAGTTTTTGATTGAGGTGAAAAATTTCTTTTGGGATGACCCATATTTGTTCAAATATTGTCCTGATCAAATCTTTCGGAGATGTGTACCCGACAATGAGGTAAGTAGTGTCATTAAATTTTGTCATTCAGAAGCATGTGGAGGTCATTTTTCTTCAAAGAAAACAGCTGCGAAAATCTTGCAGTGTGGATTTTATTGGCCCACTTTATTCAAGGATAGTTATACTTTTTGCAAAAGTTGTGAAAGTTGTCAAAAATTAGGGTCCATTTCTAAAAGAAATATGATGCCTTTGAACCCTATCCTTGTCATTGAAATTTTTGATTGTTGGGGAATTGATTTCATGGGTCCATTTCCATCATCTTTTGGATTTGTGTACATTTTGGTTGCAGTTGATTATGTCTCAAAATGGATTGAGGCAATTCCATGTCGGCACAATGATCATAAAACTGTTCTAAAATTTTTAAAAGAAAATGTTTTGAGTCGATTTGGAATTCCTCGAGCTATCATCAGTGATGGGGGAACACATTTTTGCAATAAACCATTTGAATCTTTAATGAAAAAATATTGCATTACCCATAAAATTGCAATCCCTTATCATCCTCAGACAAGTGGACAAGTTAAATTAGCAAATAGGGAGATTAAACAAATTTTGGAAAAAACGGTTAACCCAAATCGTAAAGATTGGTCTTTAAGACTAAACAATGCACTTTGGGCTTACCGTACTGCTTTTAAAACATCTTTGGGCATGTCTCCCTATCGGTTAGTTTATGAAAAACCTTGTCATTTGCCTGTAGAATTGGAGCATAAAGCATTTTGGGCCATTAAAGCTTTCAACTTAAGTCTTGATGATGCTTCCAAGTTACGCAAATTGCAATTGAATGAACTTGAGGAATTAAGAAATGATGCATATGAAAACTTAAAGATTTATAAAGCTAGAACAAAAGCTTTTCATGACAAATTAATTTTCAGAAAAACTTTTGAAATTGGTCAAAAAGTTCAGCTTTATAATTCTCGCCTTCATCTATTCCCTGGAAAATTGAGATCTAGGTGGATTGGTCATTATATTGTCAAACATGTGTATTCTTATGGGGCCATAGACATTGAGAATCCTAGGAATGGTATTGTATTTAAGGTTAATGGACAAAGACTCAAACCATTTCTGGAACATCAAGTTGTTGAGGTAAAATCCATTTCTCTTTCTAATCCTTGTTATAAGTAGAATTTATTTTAATGTTGTTTCTTTCTTTTTGCAGTTCTTTGTCTTCCCGGTTAAATAGCGGATAACGGTACTCCGTGACTCTCAAGTCGGTTTGTTTTTAAGTTTCCTATAATAACTGATTTCTTCTCCTTTCAAAATGGATGTCATTTTCTCAAATCTAAGAAAACATTTTCCTTCTCTCCCTCTAAATGCTCTAACAAAAGTCTATGAAGCTAGGTGTGAAAGACTGAGATTGTTAATGTATAAGGGCATCCCAGAAGATATACACTGGATAATCGAAGCAAAGGTTCGTTTAGCTGGTGAATCTTCAGATTCATTTGTCCCATACATGCCTGGTCTCGGTAAAAGTTTATTTTTAAAAAGGAGAAGAGCAAAAAGAATGAAAGTTTGTTACAAGTGTGCACGATGGAATTGCAACACGCGATGTCACTCTTTGGGGATGGTTTCTATAAATAGAGAAGAGAAAATATTCTTCATTAAGAATGGACTGAGTAAGGAGTCATTAGATAACATCTTATTGACTCTTGAGACGCATTCTTGTGGAGTTATGCAGCGTGAACTTCTTAGTTTGTAGAATCTCTTCAAGGATGAACAAGAGCGTTATAGTCTTAGGAATCTGACTCAAAAAGACCCGGTTTGCCAATTTATAAGAAAATTGGATGGGAAGCTTATTCTCGACTCATAGAAGGCGTTTAAGCCGTTTCTGGACGTGAAACCAGAGGAAGATGTGAGCCACAATCACAACAACATGTACATATTATCTTGTACATTTTCAAAAAAAAAAAAAAAAAAAAAAAAAAAAAAAAAAAAAAAAAAAATAAAAAAAAAAAAAAAAAAGGCGAAACTTCGGTTGTACTTGGTCTTTAATTAGATTAGGAGCCCCCGCCGGTGGAGTGGCGACCCGTCATTGACTCGGGTGGACCTTCGCACGCCGGCTGGTCAAGAATAAGGTTCGTGTGCCATGCTGCGAGAGAGCCGCGCAAGCATTCCTAGGTTTTAACCAAAGGCTCTGCTTGTTGATGGACAGAAAGAAGCGTCCCATGTTTGCATTCTCGCGTGACAATGCCTCTGAGCTGGATCCTGTGATTTAATGCCATAGGCTCTTCAGCGACCTCTCACTGGCTGTGGTCGTTGGTGGTAGCTGTCAGATTTACGCACTTTAATTAGTGGAGTCGTAGCTCAATCCAAAATATCCCACAAGCGGGAGGGAGAAGAATGCCCAGATTAGCTGAGCCGTCTTGGTATTACTGCACTCATGACGCGCAGTATAAAGATCTGCCATGAAACCTGTACGTAATGGTATGTAATCATTTGTTATTATTATTTTATCTTTGTATGATTTTGTTGAATTTTGGTTTTGGATAGACGATCCTTTGGATAGGATCCTTCGGGGGTTTCTAGACTTCTTTACCCTGATGGTTTTCTTGAAGTCAAAACAAAAAAACACAAAAAAAAACAAAAAAAAAACAAAAAAAAATTATTATTATTATTATTATTTCAAACTTTTCTGACACCAGCCAACCTACCTGTATAGGAGCTATTATTACTTTTTCTATTCTCTTCCCTATTTAAACACTCCATTTTCTTTACTTTTGTGCAACTCTTAATCATTCAAAGAGAGTGAGTGTAGAAATGGAGGGAGCTTCTTCTTCAGTTCGTAGATTTCTCAGTATTGGTGTATTTTGTGGGACAAGTTATGGGAATGGTTTAGAGTTTGTAAACGCAGCAAGCACTGTTGGTAGAACATTTGCTGCGAGGAACATTCGTGTAGTATATGGGGGAGGTTGCCTTGGGTTAATGGGGGCTGTATCATTTTCTGCATTTGTAAGAGGTGGTCAAGTTTTAGGTGTCATTCCTGAACCTTTAACTTGAATGAACATCGTTGGAAAGACAATTGGACTAGAAATTCAAGTATCATCTATGCATGCACGAATGAAAGCAATGCTTGAAAACTCTAATGCATTCATTGTCTTACCTGGTGGTTTTGGTACTTTGGAAGAAGTCTTTCAAGTTGTCTCTTGGGTCCAATTGAACATCCACCATAAACTCATAAGTTTGTTGAATGTTAATAATTTCTTTGATAATTTGTTATCTTTTGTTGACCATGCTGTGGAACAGAAATTTGTCACACCTTCAGCAAGACAACTCCTTATCTCTGCTTCTACTGTTGATGAATTGATTGATAAATTAGAAGCATTTGTTTATGAACCTGATCCAAGAATGTACTTTCGATAGATTGGTCCGAAGGAAGCGGTGAAGGAAGTGGTGAAGGAAGCAAAATGAAAAGAAAGCCAGCCAAGACACTCCAACTATTTAAATAATTACAAGCTTTGGTTTTATTTATCGTACTTTGTTTCTGTTTAAATTTGTGTGAGATTTTTTTTTCTCTTTTTAGTAATTGCAGCAACAGGTAATATATTCTATCCTTTACCTATCTATGTTTTGACATTGAGGACAATGTTGTGATCTGGTTGGGGGGAAGGATGGTTGTAAAAAAAAAACCCAAAAAACCCAAAAAAAATAAATAAATTAGGAAGTGTGTTTGTTAATATGTTTATTGTGTTTATCATTAAAAAAACCAAAAAAAAACATTTGTTTATGAATATGTTTGTTGTGTTTATCATCAATTTATTAACAACAAAAGTAATTAGGGATGTCAGAGTAAAGAGTAAATTATTTGCTCTTGATACGCATCAAAAATTGGTGGCAGAGTAAGGAGTAATTAGGGTAGTAACTAATTTATGTGGAAGTAGCAATTCAAATTCAGGGAAATTTGCATGATTGAGTAAATTGTCTTCTCTCTTAAAATTCACATGCTTGGTTATGGATGTTGAATTGGTGGACTGAGAATGATAGAATTATGCCTTGTGAGATTTTGAGCTTATTGATGAATGGATTGAACATTTGTACCATTCTTTTCTTTCTTGTGTGAATTTCACTCATGGAATTGTTGCTCTAGAACTTGCTTTGATTCTTTTTTAGACTATATTTTCATATGCATACATGAATATGATTGAGGCATTTTTCTTCAAATAGCTACTTTAATTAAATAGCCAGCCTTGTTTAGCAAAGATGTTGTCTCAATATGATATCAAGCACTCTTATGACTTCTTGGAAATTCTCGATTCCCTGGTAACATAAAGCATTAGAAATGACCTATTTCCCTTGTTTAACCCTTTGAGCTTATTTGACTATTCTTTGTTTGGAACTCATTATGTGCCTTAAATGAAAAATCATGTTCTTACTTGACCTTAGGGAATAAGAGAACATTAGTTTTGTCATTCGATGAGTTCTTGAACAAGTGTGGGGTGTGTGTGCAGAATGGTTATAAAAAATGTATATATGATGTTCTTTTTGTTAAAAAAAAATCAATAAAAAATAAAAAAAATCAATAAAAAAAATCAATAAAAAAAATTGTTAAAAGAAGAGGGTCAACAAGGTAATAAAGGAAAGGAAAAGAATATGTAAAGGGAATTTGTATTAGGTGGAGTTGGGATGAATTTTTATACTTGTTAATTGAGCTCAGCTCTCATGTTCTTTTATTCTCTGGTGTTTAACTTGTCATATCTATATTACCTCCTCCTTTACCTTGACCACATTACAACCTTGAATAAAGTCCTCATGATTTGTGTGTGCATGTGTTTTGAGTAGTGGAGAAGTAGAAGAGAAGCAAGCTTATGGTAGTGCAATTTTCATGGGTTGAATTGAGCGAAATACCTACCTTTTAAACACTTGAGGGATTGAGAGTGAATCTTGCGAAAATCTATCATTCTTGACTCATACTTTTCAATTGAAATATCCTTACTTGTTAATTTGAGATGTGAAGATATATTACCCCATGAATGTTTTGATTACTTGAATGATTGATTGCTCTACATTTTTTTTAAATATTATTAGAAATTGAGTCTTTTAGAGTGTTTAGCTTTTGAGTCTGATGTTTTTTTTTTTTTTTTGTGAGTGATCTTGTGTGTTTTGCTCAGGAGTGCAAAAAGCTAAGTGTGGGAGAATTTGATGATCACATATTTGATACATTAATAAGCTTTCATTCTTAGTCATTTACACTCTCTATGTACTTAATTGATTGAGTTTTATTATGTTTTGTAAGTTTGGGCTCAAATTGGATTTAATTGAATTTTTTAGTATGATTCATATCTTACACTATTTCTGTATTTGGGCCATATCTTGGGCTGTAGGTGGTATTTAGAGGTGATTCTAGTGGCATTTGAAAGATAAGAGAGATCTCTATAACTTTTATGAAGACCTCAAAGGCCCAATCACACGAGTAGATAACTCAAATTGGGATTGAAGCAAGAACTAGAGTGTTGTTCTTGACAACTTGACCTATGTATACTGTTCATACCATTGTTCGGGCTAGAAGTTGTAAAATGAGCTGAAATTTGGATGCTGGATATCTAAGACCCATATCTACAACTTTCATGTTGAACACTTTTCCAGAATCGGACTCCTTGAAGGTGATATTGGGCTTGGAAGTCAGAATAGAGGAGCTGTGACTGGGACTGGGTAGTGTGCAGTAATTTGAACGTATCTGGAGTTATAGAAATGATATTGGACTCAAACTAATGCCATTTGAAAGCTAAGATCCAGGCCTAAACCTTTCATGAAGACCACTTGGTTCAAAAATGACGAATGCAATGACTTCAGAGCTACATGATTTCGGAGACAAGGGATCTCCATAATTTCCCACTCACCTAAAGTCATTTGGCATTTTCCACTCATTTTCCACTCATCCAACCACTAATGACTCAGCCCCCTTGTCATTTTGTATCTCTAATCCTCTATAAAAGGAGGCCTTGGCAGATCATTGAGGGTGTTAGGTGTTAGTTACCAAAATGATGTCATTTTGTTACTAGGTTTTCTTGTAGTAATTTTCCTTTGTTCTAAATTAAAGTCATGTTCTTCTTCTTCTTCTTCTCTCTTTCTTTCTTCTTATCTATGAGTAACTAATTTTCATTTTACTTGGGTGAAAGGGTGAAGCTCATGGTAATAAAGTAAGGTTAGATTTATTCTTCTCTTGTGCTTAAATAATTTATATTTTCTAGTAACCATTATACATATTATAATTTGTTTCTTATAATTTAGAAACCATCTTTGTAAATAGGAGTTCTTGATTTGTTGTAGACAAAATATTGGCACAATGAATGCTTTAACCCATTTATAAGTGGTGGTAATATTTTTAGGAAACATAATATAATTACTTATATTATTTTAAATGGACTTTTAATGTTGTATTTTCCGATTAGAACCTCCATGTTGCGAGGATTCTAATTGAGTTATAAAAGAAATTAATCTTACCTTTACTTTATTTACCAAGAGTGGATCTTTTAACCCAAGTAAATAATTTTTACTATAGTAATAAAATATTTACTTCACCTTAATTAATCTTCAACAATTCTCTGTGGATCGACCTCGGACTCCCGAGAAATTTATTACTTGAGACAACCTGCACTTGGGTTCGCAAAGCAACAATTAATCCCGCATCAAGTTTATAGACTTGTTTGAAACTAAAAATTGTGCATCAAGTTTTTGGCGCCGTTGCCGGGGACTTGATTTGAAAACTGAATTTCTGGTGTAAAAAAAAAATTATTTTGTATATATACTAACATACTAACTAGTGGGGGAACCTCTCCCTTTTATTTTATGCACTAACTTAGTGGGGGAATCTCTCCCTTTTACATATTTTATTTTTTTGTAATTTACTTTCTGCACTTTATTTTCTCGCATTTTAATTTCATACGTTGGGGGTAATTCTCCATTTTATTTTCTTGTACATTTTAACTTAGTGGGGGTAACTCTCCCTTTTATTTTTTTTTTGTACTTTATTTTCTCGTATTTATTTTCTGTCATTTTTTTTGTTATTTATTTTCTGTCATTTTTTTTGTTTACTAACTTACTAATTCTCTTACTAACTATCTAACTTTTTACTTTATCGCCTATCTAACTTTTTACTTTTTCTCGCTTCTAACATTTTAATTTATCTCAGTATACTAACTTTTTAATTTTTATGCTTATTAACTTATTTGGTGGTTGGTTTATACCACACCTTTGTTAATATTTAATGGACAATTTATATTGCTATCTTGTACATTTTATTTTATACTGTAAGTTACTTGTTTATGCTTAATTGGTATCGTGATTTAAATTCTGATCGTTTGGTTAGAGTTAATCCAGGTACTTTACATATTGATTTGTTTGAATCACAATCACACACATTAAGCACAATGGCTGAAAACGAAAGTGTGCATGATGAACATGAAAATCAACCATTGCGAACCATGCGTGAGTATTTGCAACCATCCCGAAATTCTAGTCCATCATGTTTTATCTTTCCAATCAATACCAACAATTTTAGATTCAAGCCAGGTATGATTTCTTTACTTCCTAATTTCCATGGTTTAGAATCTGAAAGCCCATATTTACATCTAAAAGAATTTGAAGAAGTATGTACTGCTTTTCATGATCAAACTTGCACTGAAGAGGTTGTTAAGCTTAAATTGTTTCTTTTTTCTTTGAAAGACAAAGCAAAAACTTGGCTTAACACTTTGAAACCAAGATCAATTGGCACATGGCAAGAAATGCAATGTGAGTTTTTGAAGAAATTTTTTCCAACACATAAAACCAATGCTTTGAAAAGATAAATCCAAATTTTTTCCCAAAATTCAAAAGAAGCATATTTTCAAAGTTGGGAACGTTTTAAAGATTTGTTGAATTCTTGTCCACATCATGGTTTTGAAAAATGGCGCACTTTAAGCTTCTTTTATGAAGGGTTAACACCTGAAACCAAGCAATTTGTAGAAACAATGTGCAATGGTGAATTTCTTGATAAAGAACCTAATGAAGCTTTAGACTATTTAGACCATTTGGCTGAAAATTCTCAATCTTGGCATGGTACTAATCCTTCTGAAAATTTAATTAGATCAAACCTTGCAAATGCTAGTAAAGGAAAATATCATCTTAGTCAAGAAGAAGATCTGAATGCTAGGTTTGCTAGTTTGGCTAGAAAGGTTGAAGCCATGGAATCCGGGAAAGTAAAAGAAATCAAATCAGGCAAAATGAAGAAATTTGTGGCATTTGTGATGAATTAGGACACTCAACAAATGAATGTCCAAAAATTCCTGTTTTTAAAGAAGTTGTGCATGAGCAAGTAAATGCAATGAATAATTTTAAAAAGCCATTTACTTCTTCTTTTTCGTGATACATACAATCTGGGATGGAGAAATCACCCGAATTTCAAATTGGAGGAATAGCAACCACCACAATTCATGCAACCACCACCTCCTCATGCACAAGAAGATTCTCAAAATCCTCAAGGATATGCACCCTATGTCCCACCATATAGGAAAAACCTTGAAGGAACATTGCATGCATTCATGGAAAAACAAGAGGCCATCAATAGTCAAAATACTCAAGCCATGATTGACATAAAAGACACTCTTGCTAAACTTTCTTCTCGCACTTGCCATTCATGAGAAAGGAAAGTTTCCTCCCAACCTCAACCAAATCCTAAGGGTCGGTTTAGCCTAAATGAGGGTAGTTCAGAAAGTCAAAAAATAGATCAAGTCAACTCAAGGATAACTCTTAGAGTGGAAAGGTTATTGAAAAACAAATTCCCGAACTTTTTGAGAAAGATGATGAGTCAATTCCCAAAGATGAGGAAGGAGTTGATAAGCCACCTAGCCAAAAGGAGATCAAACCCTCGCTTCACCCCCATTTCCTCAAGCATTAAATAATTCAAGTAAAGTGAATCATAACAAAGGACATTTTTGAAATCTTTAAACAAGTGAAGGTCAATATTCCTCTGTTAGATGCTATCAAACATTCCTTCTTATGCCAAATATTTGAAAGACTTGTGCACTCGTAAAAGAAAACATAATGTGAAAAAGAATGCATTTTTGATCAACAGTAAGCTCCATTATTCAAAATAATGATGAGTTGAAATATAAAGACCCTGGTTGTCCTACGCTTTCATGCATTATTGGTGAACATAAAATTGAACGAGCTTTACTTGATCTTGGTGCTAGTGTTAATTTGCTTCCATATTCGCTTTATCAAAGAACTCAACCTTGGTGAGTTAAAACCAACTTCTGTAACTCTTCTACTTGCTAATAGATCAATTAAAATTCTAAAAGGAATAGTAGAAGATGTGTTGGTACAAGTTGATAAATTCATATATCCTGTGGATTTTATTGTCTTGGAAACCGAACCTATGGTTGATAGTTCTAAGTCGGCCTCGTTATTTTGGGTTGCCCATTTTTAGCAACATCTAATGCTTTGATAAATTGCGTAAATGGAGTGGTGAAGCTAACTTTTGGAAATATGACACTGGAGCTTAATGTTTTCAACATGTGCAAGCAACCACATGAAGTTTATGATGACAATGAAGAGATTGAAGGATTGAGGCCATTATAGATGATCATCTTCAAATCAGAGTTCTTCCGACCCATTAGAAATCATGTTTAATTAATTCATTTGATTCAAATACACAATTAGATGATGATGTTTCAAATATGCTCTTTGCTTGACTGCATACACAGAAATGGAATACAAAAGATGGAAGCCAAGATTCAAGAGCTAAAATCCATGAATGATGATACCCATGAAGAAGTACCCACACCGAACTCAAGCCATTACCTGATGGGTTGAAGTACACATTTTTGGGAGAAGAACAAAGCTCTCTAGTGGTAATTTCCTCATCCTTGACCAAAGAACAAGAAGGTAAGTTGATAGAAGTACTTAAAAGGCATAAAAATGCAATTGGATGGACATTAAAGGATATAAAAGGTATTAATCCATTAATCTGTACACATAGAATACATTTAGAGGATAATGCTAAAACATCTCAACAACCTCAAAGAAGATTAAATCCACACATGAAAGAGGTTGTTAGAGCTGAAGTTCTTAAATTACTTGATGTTGGAATTATCTATCCTATCTCTGATAGCCAGTGGGTAAGCCTTACACAAGTTGTGCCTAAGAAATCTGGAATAACAGTAGTTGAAAATGAAAAATGAGAATTAATACCTACTCGAGTCTCATCTAGTTGGCGTATGTGTATTGATTTCAGAAAATTGAATGCAGCCACTGGGAAAGACCATTTTCCATTGCCATTTCTTGATCAGATTCTAGAAAGAGTAGCAGGACATCCCTACTATTGTTTTCTTGATGGTTATTCAGGGTATAATCAAATACCAATTGCATTAGAGGACCAAGAAAAGACCACTTTTACTTTTCCCTTTGGAACTTTTGCATATAGAAGAATGCCTTTTGGTCTTTGTAATGCTCCGGCAACTTTTCAAAGATGCATGCTAAGTATTTTCAGTGACATGATTGAGCATTATTTAGAGGTTTTCATGGATGATCCGACGCTTTTGGAAATTCTTTTGAAAATTGTCTTGATAATTTGGAAAAAGTTCTTAAAAGATGCGAAGAAAAAGGATTTGTGTTAAATTGGGAAAAATGTCATTACATGGTTACCTCAGGAATAGTGTTAGGTCATGTGATATCTTCTAAGGGAATTGAAGTTGATAAGGCCAAAGTTGAATTAATTGCTCATTTGCCTTTCCCAAAAATAGTCAGAGAAGTTCGTTCCTTTTTAGGACATGCAGGATTTTACAGAAGATTTGTAAAGGACTTTAGTGTTATATCTAGACCTTTATGTAATCTTCTAACAAAAGATACACTATTTGTTTGGACTCAAGATTGTCAAAAATCTTTTGAAAAATTAATCGGTCTTTTGACTTCTGCTCCTATTATGCAATCTCCTGACTGGTCGTTGCCTTTTGAGTTGATGTGTGATGCTAGTGATTTTGCTATTGGTACTGCTTTTAGGCCAAAGAAAGGAAGGTAAGCCTCATGTAATTTATTACGCATGTCGAACTTTGAATAGTGCACAAATGAATTACACCACTACTGAAAAAGAACTACTTGCTGTAATTTTTGCATTAGATAAATTTCGAGCTTATTTAATTGGTTCATCCACTGTTGTTTTCACTGATCATGCTGCTGTTAGATATTTAATGTCTAAACAGGATGCCAAACCTAGGTTGATACGGTGGATCTTGTTGCTTCAAGAATTTAACATCACAATAAAAGACAAGAAAGGAGCCGAAAATATTGTTGTAGATCATTTGTCAAGGCTGACAACAGGCTCATCTTTTGTTAGCACACCTATCAATGATTCTTTCCCTGATGAATTTTTATTTTCTGTCAATTCTATGCCTTGGTTTGCTAACATTATCAATTTTCTTGTAACAGGTAAGATGCCGCCTCAGTGGACACACCAAGACAGAAAAAAGTTTTTGATTGAGGTGAAAAATTTCTTTTGGGATGACCCATATTTGTTCAAATATTGTCTTCATCAAATCTTTCAGAGATGTGTACCCGACAATGAGGTAAGTAGTGTCATTAAATTTTGTCATTCAGAAGCATGTGGAGGTCATTTTTCTTCAAAGAAAATAGCTGCGAAAATCTTGCAGTGTGGATTTTATTGGCCCACTTTATTCAAGGACAGTTATACTTTTTGCAAAAGTTGTGAAAGTTATCAAAAATTGGGGTCCATTTCTAAAAGAAATATGATGCCTTGAACCCTATCCTTGTCATTGAAATTTTTGATTGTTGGGGAATTGATTTCATGGGTCCATTTCCATCATCTTTTGGATTTGTGTACATTTTGGTTACAGTTGATTATGTCTCAAAATGGATTGAGGCAATTCCATGTCGGCACAATGATCATAAAACTGTTCTAAAATTTTTGAAAGAAAATGTTTTGAGTCGATTTGGAATTCCTCGAGCTATCATCAGTGATGGGGGAACACATTTTTGCAATAAACCATTTGAATCTTTAATGAAAAAATATTGCATTACCCACAAAATTGTAACCCTTATCATCCTCACAAGTGGACAAGTTGAATTAGCAAATAGGAGATTAAACAAATTTTGGAAAAAATGGTTAACCCAAATCGTAAAGATTGGTCTTTAAGACTAAACGATGCACTTTGGGCTTACCGCATCGCTTTTAAAACATCTTTGGGCATGTCTCCCTATCGGTTAGTTTATGGAAAACCTTGTCATTTGCCTGTAGAATTGGAGCATAAAGCATTTTGGGCCATTAAAGCTTTCAACTTAAGTCTTGATGATGCTTCCAAGTTACGCAAATTGCAATTGAATGAACTTGAGGAATTAAGAAATGATGCATATGAAAACTCAAAGATTTATAAAGCTAGAACAAAAACTTTTCATGACAAATTAATTTTCAGAAAAACTTTTGAAATTGGTCAAAAAGTTCTGCTTTATAATTCTCGCCTTCACCTATTCCCTGGAAAATTGAGATCTAGGTGGATTAGTCATTATATTGTCAAACATGTGTATTCTTATGGGGCCATAGACATTGAGAATCCTAGGAATGGTATTGTATTTAAGGTTAATGGACAAAGACTCAAACCATTTCTGGAACATCAAGTTGTTGAGGTAGAATCCATTTCTCTTTCTAATCCTTGTTATGAGTAGAATTTATTTTAATGTTGTTTCTTTCTTTTTACGCTTCTTTGTGTTCCCGGTTAAATAGCGGATAACGGTGCATCGTGACTCTCAAGTCGGTTTGTTTTTCGCTTTCCATAATAACTGATTTCTTCTCCTTTCAAAATGGATGTCATTCTCTCAAATCTAAGAAAACATTTTCCTTCTCTCCCTCTAAATGCTCTAACAAAAGTCTATGAAGCTAGGTGTGAAAGACTGAGATTGTTAATGTATAAGGGCATCCCAGAAGATATACGCTGGATAATCGAAGCAAAGGTACGTTTAGCTGGTGAATCTTCAGATTCATTTGTCCCATACATGCCTGGTCTCGGTACAAGTTCATTTTCAAAAAGAAGAAGAGCAAAAAGAATGAAAGTTTGTTACAAGTGTGCATGATGGAATTGCAACACGCGATGTCACTCTTTGGGGATGGTTTCTATAAATAGGGAAGATAAAATATTCTTCATTAAGAATGGACTGAGTAAGGAGTCATTAGATAACATCTTATTGACTCTTGAGACGCATTCTTGTGGAGTTGTGCAGCGTGAACTTCTTAGTTTGTGGAATCTCTTCAAGGATGAACAAGAGCGTTATAGTCTTGGGAATCTGACTCAAAAAGACCCTGTTTGCCAATTTATAAGAAAATTGAATGGGAAGCTTATCCTCGACTCATAGAAGGCGTTTAAGCCGTTTCGGACGTGAAACCGAGGAAGATGTGAGCCACAATCACAACAACATGTATATATTATCTTGTACATTTTCAAAAAAAAAAAAAAAAAAAAAAAAAAAAAAAAAAAAAAAAAAAAAAAAAATAAAAAAAAAAAAAAGGCGAAACTTCGCTTGTACTTGGTCTTTAATTAGATTAGAGCCCTCGCTGGAGTGGCGGACCCGTGGCCATTGACTCGGGTGGACCTTCGCACGCCGGGTCGGTAAATAAGGTTCGTGTGCCATGCTCGCAGAGAGCCGCGCAAGCATTCCCAAGTTTTAACCAAAGGCTCGCTTGTTGATGGACGTAAAGAAGCGTCCCGTGTTTGCATTCTCGCGTGACAATGCCTCCGAGCCGGATCCCGTGATTTAATGTCATGGGCTCTTCAAATGACCTCTCACCGGCCGTGGTCGTTGGTGGTAGTCGTCGATTTACGCACTTTAATTAGTGGCGTCGTAGCTCAATCCAAAATATCCCACAAGCGGAGGGAGAAGAATGCCCAGATTGGCCGAGCTGCCGTCTTGGTATTATCGCACTCATGACGCGGAAGATAAAGATCTGCCATGAAACCTGTACATAAAGGTATGTAATCATTTGTTATTATTATTTTATCTTTGTATGATTTTGTTGAATTTTGGTTTTGGATAGACGATCCTTTGGATAGGATCCTTCGGGGGTTTCTAGACTTCTTTACCCTGATGGTTTTCTTGAAGTCAAAACAAAAAATAACAAAAAATAACAAAAAATAACAAAAAAAAATTATTATTATTATTATTATTTCAAACTTTTCTGACACCAGCCAACCTACCTGTATAGGAGCTATTATTACTTTTTCTATTCTCTTCCCTATTTAAACACTCCATTTTCTTTACTTTTCTGCAACTCTTAATCATTCAAAGAGAGTGAGTGTAGAAATGGAGGGAGCTTCTTCTTCAGTTCGTAGATTTCTCAATATTGGTGTATTTTGTGGGACAAGTTATGGGAATGGTTTAGAGTTTGTAAACGCAGCAAGCACGTTGGTAGAACATTTGCTTTGCGAGGAACATTCGTGTAGTATATGGGGAGGTTGCCTTGGGTTAATGGGGGCCGTATCACTTTCTCGCATTTATAAGAGGTGGTCAAGTTTTAGGTGTCATTCCCGAACCTTTAACTCGAATGAACATCGTTGGAAAGACAATTGACCGACCGAAATTCAAGTATCATCTATGCATGGACGAATGAAAGCAATGCTTGAAAACTCTGATGCATTCATTGTCTTACCTGGTGGTTTTGGTACTTTGGAAGAAGTCTTTCAAGTTGTCTCTTA
Source organism: Ormosia semicastrata (assembly GCA_029884595.1). Taxonomy (NCBI): domain Eukaryota; kingdom Viridiplantae; phylum Streptophyta; class Magnoliopsida; order Fabales; family Fabaceae; genus Ormosia; species Ormosia semicastrata. The sequence goes on along the minus strand of JAQQTO010000028.1, from coordinate 2,529,790 downwards.
GGCCCAATTGAACATCCACCATAAACCCATAGGTTTGTTGAATGTTAATAATTTCTTTGATAATTTGTTATCTTTTGTTGACTATGTCAGGAACAAATTTGTCACACCTTCAAGAAGACAACTCCTTATCTCTCGCTTCTACTTGTTGATGAATTGATTGATAAATTAGAAGCATTTGTTTATGAACCTGATCCAAGAATGTACTCGTATAGATTGGTCCGAAGGAAGCGGTGAAGGAAGTGGTGAAGGAAGCAAAATGAAAAGAAAGTCACCAAGACACTCCAACTATTTAAATAATTACAAGCTTTGGTTTTATTTATCGTACTTTGTTTCTCGTTTAAATTTGTGTGAGATTTTTTTTCTTTTTTAGTAATTGCAAAGAATGTAATATATTCTATCCTTTACCTATCTATGTTTTGACATTGAGGACAATGTTGTGATCTGGTTGGGGGAAGGATGGTTGTAAAAAAAAAAAAAAAACCCAAAAAAAAAAAATAAATTAGGAAGTGTGTTTGTTAATATGTTTATTGTGTTTATCATTAAAAAAAAAAAAAAAAAAAAAGTGTTTGTGAATATGTTTGTTGTGTTTGTCATCAATTTATTAACAACAAAAGTAATTAGGGATGGCAGAGTAAAGAGTAAATTATTTACTCTTGAGACGATCAAAAATTGGTGGCGAGTAAGGAGTAATTAGGGTAGTAACTAATTTATGTGGAAGTAGCAATTCAAATTCAGGGAAATTTGCATGATTGAGTAAATTGTCTTTTTTCTTAAAATTCACATGCTTGATTATGGGTGTTGAATTGGTGGACTGAGAATGATAGAATTATGCCTTGTGAGATTTTGAGCTTATTGATGAATGGATTGAACATTTGTACCATTCTTTTCTTTCTTGTGTGAATTTCACTCATGGAATTGTTGCTCTAGAACTTGCTTTGATTCTTTTTTAGACTACATTTTCATATGCATACATGAATATGATTGAGGCATTTTTCTTCAAATAGCTACTTTAATTAAATAGCCAGCCTTGTTTAGCAGCATGTTGTCTCAATATGATATCAAGCACTCTTATGACTTCTTGGAAATTCTCTGATTCCTGGTAACATAAAGCATTAGAAATGACCTATTTCCCCTTGCTTAACCCCTTTGAACTTATTTGACTATTCTTTGTTTCGAACTCATTATGTGCCTTAAATGAAAAATCATGTTCTTACTTGACCTTAGGGAATAAGAGAACATTAGTTTTGTCATTCGATGAGTTCTTGAACAAGTGTGGGGGTGTGTATGCAGAATGGTTACAAAAAAAAATGTATATATGATGTTCTTTTTGTAAAAAAAAATCAAAAAAAAATCAAAAATAAAAAATAAAATAAAAAATCAATAAAAAAATTGTAAAAAGAAGAGGGTCAACAAGGTAATAAAGGAAAGGAAAAGAATATGTAAAGGGAATTTGTATTAGGTGGAGTTGGGATGAATTTTCATACTTGTTAATTGAACTCAAATTCATGTTCTTTTATTCTCTCGGTGTTTAACTTGTCATATCTATATTACCTCCTCCTTTACCTTGACCCCATTACAACCTTGAATAAAGTCCTCATGATTTGTGTGTGCATGTGTTTTGAGTAGTGGAGAAGTAGAAGAGAAGCAAGCTTATGGTAGTGCAATTTTCATGGGTTGAATTGAGTAAATACCTACCTTTTAAACACTTGAGGATTGAGAGTGAATCTTGCGAAAATCTATCATTCTTGACTCATGCTTTTCAATTGAAATATCCTTACTTGTTAATTTAAGATGTGAAGATATATTACCTCATGAATGTTTTGATTACTTGAATGATTGATTGCTCTACATTTTTTTTAAATATTATTAGAAATTGAGTCTTTTAGAGTGTTTAGCTTTTGAGTCTGTTTCATTTTTTTTTTTTTTTTTTGTGAGTGATCTTGTGTGTTTTGCTCAGGAGTGCAAAAAGCTAAGTGTGGGAGAATTTGATAATCACATATTTGATACATTAATAAGCTTTCATTCTTAGTCATTTACACTCTCTATATACTTAATTGATTGAGTTTTATTATGTTTTGTAAGTTTGGGCTCAAATTGGATTTAATTGAATTTTTCAGCATGATTCATATCTTACACTGTTTCTGTATTTGGGCCATATCTTGGGCTGTAGGTGGTATTTGGAGGTGATTCTAGTGGCATTTGAAAGATAAGAGAGATATCTATAACTTTCATGAAGACCTCAAAGGTCCAATCACACGAGTAGATAACTCAAATTGGGATTGAAGCAAGAACTAGAGTGCTGTTCCTGACAACTTGACCTATGTATACTGTTCATGCCATTGTTCGGGTTAGAAGTTGTAAAATAAGCTGAAATTTGGATGTTGAATAGCTAAGACCCATATCTACAACTTTCATGTTGAACACTTTTCCAGAATCGGACTCCTTGAAGGTGATATTGGGCTTGGAAGTCAGAACAGAGGAGCTGTGACTAGGCCTGGGCAGTGTGCAGTAATTTGAACGTATCTGGAGTTATAGAAATGATATTGGACTCAAACTAATGCCATTTGAAAGCTAATATCCAGGCCTAAACCTTTGATGAAGACCACTTGGTTCAAAAATGACGAATGCAATGACTTCAGAGCTGCATGATTTCGGAGACAAGGGATCTCCATAATTTCCCACTCACCTAAAGTCATTTGGCATTTTCCACTCATTTTCCACTCATCCAACCACTAATGACTCAGCCCCCTTGTCATTTTGTATCTCTAATCCTCTATAAAAGGAGGCCTTGGCAGATCATTGAGGGTGTTAGGTGTTAGTTACCAAAATGATGCCATTTTGTTACTAGGTTTTCTTGTAGTAATTTTCCTTTGTTCTAAATTAAAGTCATGTTCTTCTTCTTCTTCTTCTCTCTTTCTTTCTTCTTATCTATGAGTAACTAAGTTTCATTTTACTTTGGTGAAAGGGTGAAGCTCTTGGTAATAAAGTAAGGTTAGATTTATTCTTCTCTTGTGCTTAAATGATTTATATTTTCTAGTAACCATTATACGTATTATAATTTGTTTCTTATAATTTAGTAACCATCTTTGTAAATAGGAGTTCTTGATTTGTTGTAGACAAAATATTGGCACAATGAATGCTTTAACCCATTTATAAGTGGTGGTAATATTTTTAGGAAACATAATATAATTACGTATATTATTTTAAATGGACTTTTAATGTTGTATTTTCCGATTGGAACCTCCATGTTGCAAGGATTCTAATTGAGTTAGAAATTAATCTTACCTTTACTTTATTTACCAAGAGTGGATCTTTTAACCCAAGTAAATAATTTTTACCATAGTAATAAAATATTTACTTCACCTTAATTAATCTTCAACAATTCCCTGTGGATCGACCTCGGACTCCCGAGAAATTTATTACTTGAGACAACCTACACTTGGGTTCGCAAAGTAACAATTAATCCCGCATCAAGTTTGTAGACTTGTTTGAAACTAAAAATTGTGCATCACACGTAATGATGATCTCCTTCTTGAGCAGCAGCAGTCGAACGTGTTAAGCCAGGGGGTGAGTACCTACAAAGGGAATCTGATACTCAAGTCAGGTTGTGCACAAGTAAGGTAGTGTATAATGAGTAATTTACTGATATTTAATTAAGGCTACTTTGCCTTGTATTTATAGAGCGTGTATAGAATTCTTCTGCAATCTGTATTGAATGCATGTATTTAGGATTAGTATCCTGGTAAGAATTATCTTCCCATTATTATTGGGATGAATCCCTATAAGTTAGAAACTCTTGATATGAGAGTTGCTTATCAATTTGAGACAGTTATGGGTCTTATAATATTGTAAGTAGATGATTGATAGTTACAGATATTTAAAAATATATCCTCTGTATATATCTAGCAATCTTGATATTATAACTCAATGTCATTCAATGTGCATGACTCCAAGATCCAGACTATCTTCAAAACCTTAGCTACGTCATTTAGGGTGGAGTCTAATTATACGTGTATCAAATTAGTCTAATTAGACAAAATTCCGAATCACAATTCAAAATAAGAAGTATGGTGGAATTGCATATGCACATGGGAAGTTACTTGTTCTTTGCGTTAAAGGAAGGGTGGGTTTCAGACTTTGAACAGAAAGAAGACTTTGTGACTTTTCAATGAAGAGAAAGCTGATAAAAAAACCATTTTCTTTTTTTAGTAAAAAAAATAAAAAGTCATCATAATTTGTTGACATCCACATCGAGGAATCTTAAAATTTTCCTCAAGTGGGTCATAGCTATTGATCCTATTTCCATGGATTTGAAAACGGTGATCCTATCAGTATACTATTTTTAAACACTATTTTTATTATTTAAATAAATAATAAAATAAAATATGTCAAACATATTTTTTTAAAACACATTCTCTCTTCTTTTTTTTTCCTAATAATGTAAGTGTGTGCAAAATATAGTGTAAAAATCATTTTCCATTTGAAAAATAGAATACAACTTTAGGACTTTTGCTTCTCCAAATTGACCACGTCGACAATGCAAACATTTCCCCACCAGACCGCAAATTCGGTTTTCTAACCTTCAGCCCTTTCCTTTCATATGTTCGGTTTTTAATAATCAAGGGAAAAAGGTTACAAGGTTAAGCATGTTTAAAAAAAAAAATTGGAAGAGGAGAAATTACTCCTTCTTTAAGGTCAAGACATATTACACAGTTTCAATGATGATTTAAAATAGTATTTACAAATGAACAATTAATAAAGAACTATCAACAAAATTGGAGTCCAAAATTTTTTTTTAAACAAGGAGTCCAAAATTTTTTGGGTGTATGCAATTCATTCATATCAACTAAGCGAACTCTTATTGGTCCAAATATATAGATGTCGTGGTGTTGCTGTTGAGTACAAGAGAGAGTGTTTTTTTTTTTTTTTTGGGTGCATACTAGAGTTTTTAAATAGTAGCATTGGATTCAATTATTCCTGTTGTTTTTAGTATAGTTGAGATTTAAATTCAAATTAATTAGGAAAGGAAAATATTTATCTCTCTATAATAATTTTGAGTATTCTACTTTGAGAGTGACTTAGTTTGTTAATCTACTCTATTTATTTAAATGTTATACGTAATTTTTTTAAATAAAATTCTCTTCTTTGAGAATGAATGAATTTATTATGCTACTTTCTCTATTTAAATGCCATGTGTCTATTTTTTTTTTTTTAAAAATATAAGTATCTCTCTATTTGAGTTTTAACTTTCCTATCCTTTAGTTTTCCTTAATCCTATCTATATCATTTTTAATATAAATTCTATTCATAATAAATTATAATTAAAACATAAAAGGTAAAAAATAAGTTTATTTTGAGAGTAAAATACTCTAACCTCTTCTCTATTTGCCTTATTTTCCACATACCTCTATCTATTTTCAAAAGTTATACAAAATTCCTTTAAAATTTATATAGACACCCATTGTATTTTAGAAAAACTATACACATGAACATAATTAAGCATAATATGCTTAGAATTGACTAACAAAGTCATTAGCTAACCATTAATGACCTTAAAATAACATTTTTATCCTTAATTTCATTAGTTTTGGTTGTAATAGTAAATTATTTTTGCTTAAAATACCATTTCTATCCTTAAAATTCTATCTTTAATGGCATTTATACCCCTAACAACACTAATGAAATTAAGGGTAGAAATGTCATTTTAAGGTTATTAATGGTTGACTAATGACTCTATTAGTCAATTTTAAGCTTATTGTGCTTCATTGTATTTATGTGTAACATTTTTTCAAAATACAAATATTATCTGTATAAGTGTTAAGAGAGTTTTATATGACTTTTGAAAATAGAGGGAAGTATGTAAAAAATCAAATAAATAGAGAGAATATTTGAGTGAGAAATATTTATGCATTTATAATATGTGCATAAAAAAATAAAATATTAATAATATATATAATATGTGGACAAGGCATTGAAAGACATTAAATGGATATTAATGCAGACATTTAATAAGGCATTAAATCAGTATTAATGCGACATTGAAAGACATTAAATCAGTATTAATGTCTTGTTATTGAAGCTGAGAATCAATAGTATTAAACCAGTAGTCAACCATGTTTAATGCTGTATTAATATTGTAAATAGAGTTTATGATGTAAATATTTAGTTTCCTTAGAGTTTATGATGTAAATATTTAGTTTCTTTCTTTGTTTAGCTTGTTATGGTAGTTTTCTATTTGTTTCCTAAATTGTAGTCAGTTTGTCTCCTACACTCCTTCTATAAAAGGAGTATCTTGTACTATTTGATTATGTATCAATAAAAATACAGAAAACATAGTTTTCAAGTTGGTATTAGAACAGTGTTCTCGTAGCATTATTGCCTCTGATTTCGTGTCATGGCTGACAATTCCTCAACCACCCAGCATGCCCTGAGTGGGGGGCAGACTTAGCACAACCCGAGTGGTGAACGGAGCACCACCACGTCCTCAGCAGCCCATGAAGCTAAGAAGACCTTTTTGAGCAAGGATCAACTTGATCAGCTCCTAGTGGTTCTCTCGCACAAAGAGGTAATTTTAGTATTCCTAGTTCTCTTACCTGCACCTTAGAGTCGTATGTACCTTGGATCATAGATTCAGGTGCATCTGATCATATGACAAGCCTTTCGTCTCTGTTTAAGACCTATTTTCCTTGTTCTGGAAGTGAAAAAAAAATTAGAATTGCAGACAGTAGTTTTTCACCAATTGTAGGTAAAGGCAATATCACACTATCCAAACTTATTGACTTAAAAAATGTCTTGCATGTTCCTAGGTTATCCTGCAACCTTCTATCTGTTAGTAAAATCTACAAAGATTCTAACTGCCATGTAAAATTCTTAGCCTCTCATTGTGTGTTTCAGGACCGGACTTCGGGGAGAATGATTGGCAGTGCTAGACTGATAAATAGAATTTACTACTTTGAGGATGACCCTGAGAATAAAATAGCTCAAGGTCTTAGTGGTATAAGTTCTCAACATGTATGAGCCCAAATAATGCTCAGGCATAATAGACTAGGACATCCTAGCTTTTAGTACCTTAAACATTTGTTTCCAAATTTATTTAGAAATGTTGATTGTTCCTCTTTTGAATGTGAAAGTTGTGTTCTTACAAAAAGTCACCGAATCTCTTGTCCTTCACAACCTTATCATGCATCCAAACACTTTCATCTAATTCACAGTGATGTATGGGATCCTTCGAAAATCACAACACAGTTTTAAAAATAGTGGTTTGTAAGTTTTATTAAAGATCGCACACTGTTATGTTGGATTTATCTAATGCATGAAAAATCTGGGTTCCCAATGTGTTTAAAATTTTTTCAAACATGGTTGAAACCCAATTTGACCCAAAGATCAATATTTTAAGAACTGATAATGGCACTGAATATTTTAATAAAACCCAGAATGATTTTTTTCTAACCAAAGGCATTCAACATCAATCTACATGTCCAAACACTCCTCAACAAAATGGCATTGCTGAAAGGAAAAAAATAAACATATACTTGAAGTAGCCCGAGTCATTAAGTTAGAAGGAAATGTCCCCAAATACTTGTGGGGGTACGTTGTCCTGATAGCAACATACCTCATAAATAGGATGCCCACACGTGTGTTAAATTATCACACTCCTTTGGATAGCTTTAAGATGAATTTTCCAAGTTGTAGATTGCATGCTAATCTGCCTTTAAAAGTTTTTGGTTGTACGGCTTTTGTGCATATACCATCTATATCTCGGTCTAAACTTGACCCCAAGGCTGAAAAATGCATTTTCATTGGATATGCTCCTCACCAAAGAGGGTACAAATGTTTTAATCCTAGCACAAAAAATTACATGTCAGCATGGATGTTACCTTCTTGGAACATCAAAATTTTTTTAAAAAAAATTCTCTTCAGGGGGAAAGCAACAGTGAAGGTATTTTTTTGAATAACAATGTTTCTTTGCATGAACCTCTACCCAAACTTATTTTACACACTGAAGAAGGTGAACCGAAAAATGAAATTGGTAAGGAAGAACAAGTGTCACACTTAGGTGGTGCCCAAACAGGAAAAGAAATACCACAGTTAAATAAGGAGCTTCATGTTTATACTCAGAAAAATCTAAAACGGAGCAGAGATTAACCTATCATTCCTGCACATGACCAACCGGATCTCTCAAAAGGCGGCTTAACAAATGAATCACCTGATCTTCCAGGTAACACTTAACTCTTTGTTTTAAATTCTGACCTGCCTATAGCTCTTAGGAGAAGTACAAGAAACTACACAAAGAAAAATCTCAAAAATAGTACAAGTCATCCCATTTTCAAGTATGTCTCCTATAAAAATATTTCCCAAAACCATCGAGCCTTCACCTCTAAAATTACAACTCTGTTTATGCCTAGAAACATTGAGAAAGCACTAGATAATCCAAACTGGAAACTAGCAGTTTTAGAAGAGATGAATGCTCTTAAGAAAAAATAGGACTTGGGAAATTGTTGACCTGCCACATGACAAAAGGAAAGTAGGATGTAAGTGGGTCTTTATCAATAAATGCAAGGCAGATGTAAGTGTAGAAAGGTATAAAGCTAGGTTAGTAGCAAAGGGATTCACTCAAACCTAAGAGACTTTTGCTCTAGTAGCTAAACTTAACTCTATTCGGATCCTACTATCTCTTGCTGTCAAATCCAATTGGCCTCTACACCAATTGGATGTAAAAAATTCCTTTCAAAATGAATATTTAGAGGAAGAAGTGTTTATAAGTCTTCCTCTAAGATTTGAAGGAGATCTTGGAAGAAATAAGATGTGCAGACTAAAGAAATCCTTGTATGGCCAAAAACAATCTCCAAGAGCATGGTTTGAACGTTTTGGAATCGTGGTAAAACACCTTGGCTATACTTAAAGCCAAGCTGATCACACATTATTCTACAAACACTCAGTAGATGGCAAAATTACAATTTTGATTGTGTATGTAGATGATATTATTTTGACAGGTGATGATGATGTTGAGCTCAAAAACTTGAAGGAGAGACTTGCTAAAGTATTCGAAATCAAGGAACTTAGTCCATTGAAATATTTCTTGGAATTCAATTTGCCAGGTCCAAAGAAGGTATATTTGTTAATCAGCAGAAGTATACTTTGGATCTCTTAAAAAAAACATGTTTGTTGGGATGTAAAGCTACTGAAACACCTATTGAGCCTAACATCAAATTGCAACCAACCAAACCCGAGGATATGGTAGACAAGGAAAGGTATCAGCGAATGGTCAGGCGATTAATCTATTTATCCCATACCCGTCCGAACATAGCATTTATTATGAGCATGGTAAGTCAATTTATGCATTCACCAGGACCTAAACACTTTGAGGCAGTAAATAGGATCCTAAAGTATTTGAAGGGATCACCTAGACGATGACTTCTCTTTAAAAGGCATGGACACCTACAAGTGGAAGCCTACACTAATAGAAATTGGCCTGGGAGTGTAATGGACCGAAGATCAACATCAGGCTATTGCACCTCTGTTGGAGAAAATCTAGTTAGTTGGAGAAGCAAGAAGCAAAGTGTCGTGGCAAGAAGTAGTGCAAAAGCTAAATTTAGAGCAATGACTCATGGAATATATGAAGTATTGTGGGTTGAAAAAATTCTATAGGAATTAAGAACCTATAATTCTCCATCAATAAAATTGTATTGTGACAACAAGTCAGCAATCTCCATCGCTCACAATCCAGTCTTACATGATAGAATAAAATATGTGAAAGTTGATAAATACTTCATTAGGGAGAAGATAGAAAGTGGACAGGTTTGCATCTCATATGTTTCCATAGCAGAACAGTCCGCAGACATTCTAACTAAGGGACTACCTAAGAAATTGTTTGATAGTATAACGAGCAAGTTGTCTATAGAAGACATTTTCAAACCAGCTTGAAGGGGAGTGTCGACAGGGCATTGAAAAGCATTAAATCAGTATTAATACGACATTGAAAGACATTAAATCAATATTAATGCCTTGTTATTAAAGCCAAGAATCAATAGCATTAAACTGGTAGTCAACCGTGTTTAATGCTGTGTTAATGCTGTAAATAAAGTTTATGATATAAATATTTATTTTCCTCATAATTCATGATGTAAATATTTAGTTTCCTTCTTTGTTTAGCTTGTTATGGTAGTTTTCTATTTGTTTCCTGAATTGTAGTCGGTTTGTCTCCTACACTCCTTCTATAAAAGGAGTCTCTTGTACCATTTCATTATGTATCAATAAAAATACAGAAAACATAGTTTTCAAGTTAATATAATTAAAATTTCTTAAAATACATGTAGAATTTTTGTGATGAGTGAGAAAATTAACTTATGTTTGTTATTGATCAAAGGTAATCTATATGTACAACAGTTGTCACAAATGAGAAGGTGAATTAGCATATGGTGTATGAATAACTGTGCAACTAAACAGTAACAAATGCCAGATGGCTTAACTAACTTAGCAACAACTTATAATGTCCTAGCAACTAATGACCATTCATGTAGGTGCATGGGAATTGGCGCCATAAGAGTAGTAGCTGATAATAAACTATAACATCTTTTCTAACCTAATAGCTTTAATTATTGTTATGAAAGTTCAATAATAGTTGTGTGAGTTTCCAGATAATTCTAGTGATCTTTTGAGTTAGTTTAAGTATAATGTTATAATACAGAGTGTAAAAAATAGCTTATATTTACCTAAAACTTTGTATAAATTGTTTAGATTATGAAATAAATATGAAAATTTTAATTTTAGATCATAGATAATTAGAATGAGTTATAGTAAGTTTTAGAGAATTAACTAAGCTAATTTGATATTTTTAATAATACAGGATCGTGTTTAAAGGTCAAATTAAATAGAAAAGTAGCTCAAAAAATTATAAGATTTTATAAAGATATCAAGTAGAGAATGGAGAATATTTTGAAAATGAATACAGGTTAAGACAGATATTTGTAAGCTTATTAACTGAATTTCTTAGGTTTAACTTAACTTAATGAAGAGTAATAAAGTTTAAGTGACAGTTAATAGTGTATAGAAAGTTATTAAAAAATGAGTATAAGGGCTAAATGAAGTCCTAAATTTTTTTATAACACTTATGAAAGTTAAAAAACTCGATTATGGAGGATCAAAGTATCCCTAAGATATACAACACTTCCAATAAGTCATGAAAGTCAAATGAGCTTATCCCTTTTTCTTTCTTCCACTGTCTTTGACTTCCAGTTATTCTTTTCTCACTCTTCTCCACTCATTCACATAACTAATAGCAGCAGAAAGAAAAGGGAGAAGAAAGAAAAGGAAGAAAGAAAAGAAAGAAGAAAAGGAAAAAAAAACCAAGGAAAAACAAGAAGAAAAATAGAATATCATCCACTAAGAAGTAGAGGTAAGCGTTGTTGTGTAATTTTTCTATACTTTACCCACCTTTGTTTCTTAAAATTTTGCAAGGATAAATTGAATGAAAGTTTCTCATGAAACTCTATAAGAACATGGTTGTGTGTGTGTGTGTGTGTGTATATATATATATATATAAACACAACCATTAGAGTTGATATTGATGATGTAGTATAGATTTTATTGCTTTACTACATGGTTTATAGTTTGAATAGATGTTTATAGTGGTGTTGTTGATATGGTGTATGAAAGAAAGCAAGAAAATGGTTGTTATTAGTGTCTTTGGTGCAATTCCATGGTTGCTAATTGATTAAATCGAGAGGTCTAATCGATTAGAGCTTTCCAGAGTGGCCAATTTGTGGGTGCTAATCGATTAGACTAAGAGGGTTAATCAATTAGGCACTTCTATAACGTAATTTTTAGTGAGCTAATCGATTAAACCAAAAGGGTTAATCGATTAGGCTTTTCCAGAATTGTTGTGTTCTATATGCAAATCGATTAGACCTAGAGAGCTAATCGATTAGGCTATTCCAAAATGACATAATTTTGGGTGCTAATTGATTAGCCAAGGACCCTAATCGATTACCAGAGTCCAAAATCAGAACATTTGTGGATAATACTATAAAATATGATGAGAATTGATAGGGTATACCAAATGAAATGACTTAGACTATGAATGTGCACCTTGTGTACTTGTGAATTGACAAATTTGTGCATTTAGTTCACTTGTGTACATGATTTTATTTATGAAGTGATTATCTAGTGCACTTAGAATGATCTGAATTGAAAGTATTGTGCACTTGATTTATAAATTGAATTGTACACATGCTATGATTATGAAGTGTACTAGAATTGTATTTCTTATTTGAAATATTAAGTTGAGCTAGAATTGAATATTGAATTCAGAATTGCTCCCTTAAATCATTGAGGTTGAGCTAGTATTTGAATTTAAAGTTATAAGTGCTCATGGAATAAGACATATTGGACATTTTTCCTTGAAAAGGGGAGGAAAATGATCCTTAGTTGTTATTCCCACATGAAGGGTAACACTCTGAATTGAATAATCAATGTTTGGTATTAATGAGTCTTGGAAATAATCTTGTATAGGGCAAGGGGATCCAAAATTCTAGTTATGAATCATAGAAATGACCCTCTATGAGGAAGGTGTTCCTTAATACATATAAATTCCTCATTAGTTTCCTCAGCCATAGTTTCTCTCATTAGTTAGAATCAGGGTTACTCGGGATAATTCTGTGTAACAAAAAGAGATTGTTATAAATAGGTTGGAGAGCACCAACCTGAAAGCATACTATCCCCTAGTATATTGGTAGTATGAGGCCCAAATTCACTCCCAACCTTCAGAATAAAGAACCCCAGGTTATATGAGGTGGCCCTACCTATTAAGGTATATTGACATGGGTTCTGGTAATGAGTTTAGAAAGATGATAATTAAATGAGCACTAGCATGAGAATTTTAAAAGAATGAATTATCATGGGAATGTTATTGATAAAGATCATAGAGTTAATATGAGATTATAAAATTATTATAGTGATGTTGAGTTGAAACTCATATATGAATGTTTATGGTATATGTAACCTATGATCTTTTGATAATGAAGGAAGGGGATGATTCATGGAGGAAGGGGATCCAAAATTCTAGTTATGATTCATGGAAATGACCCTCTATGAGGAATGTGATCCTTAATTCATATAAATTCTTCATTAGTTTCCTCATCCATAATTTTCCTTATTTGTTAAAATCAAGGTTACTCGGGATAGTTCTATTTAACAAAAAGAGATTATTATAAATAGGTTGAAGTGCACCAACGTAAAAGTAGACTATCACCCAATATATTGGTAGTGAGGCCCAAATTCACTCCCTACCACTGGAATAAAGAACCTCGAGTTATATGAGGTGACCTTACCTATTAAGGTACATTGATATGGGTTCTAGGAATGAGCTTAGAAAGATTATAATTAAATGAGCACTAGCATGAGGATTTTAAAAGAATAAATCATCATGGGAATGTTATTGATAAAGATCATAGAGTTGATATGATATTCTAAAATTATTATAGTGATGTTGAATTGAAACTCATATCTGAATGTTTATGGTATATGTAACTTATGATTTTTGATAATGAATGATTATAAATTATTTAGTAATGGTAATAAATGAATCTTTGCCTTGAGAGGAGAAATGACTTGTTTTGACTTTTGTCACCTTTCTATGTTATATTTTATATAATGAAATAATTTTTTTCGAAGCAGCTGAAATTATTGTGATGTCAGTATGTATGTTAGAATTACTAAGAATTATAGAATTCTCACCCCATGTATTTGTATTTCCATGTTAATTCTAGGAAGAGAATCTTCTGCAAAATGAAATGAACAATGTGGATGTCTTTTCATCTGGACTATAATTTTATTTCTATTTTGTACTATAGATTATATATAGTTTATAAGAATTTGTGCCTTAAAGGGCTTAGTTTGTATATATTGTACAATGATGTACAAGTTTGTATAAATGGAAATTTTAGTTATATGTATATTATATTTCCCTTACCAGGCTCATATTTTTATACGCATCATAAATGTATTACAGAGAATAATAATAGTTTAGTTGTGACGTGCCTAATCCTAATTACTAGTGTGTAATTCCGGATATACTACTATTATTAGTATTGAGACGTTACACAACCCCCTAAGAAATCGATCAATGTATGTCCATGCCCAATTTAGCAAGGAATTTATGGAGTGGCTTGGTGTCCATAGCTTTTGTGAGTATATTGGCCAATTGAGCATAGGGTGAGATAGGTAATAGATGAAGAAAACCAGCAAAGACCTTGTCCCAAACAAGGTGGCAGTTGAGCTCAATGTGTTTGGTACGCTCGTGGAAGACTAGATTATGGGCGATATGGATGGAAGACTTGTTATAATAGCAAATAATATCTATGGACTTGGGTGGAACGTGCAAATTAATCAGTAAATAAGATATCCACTACAACTCATAGGTTGTAGATGCTAATGCCCAATACTTAGCCTCTAGCGTAAAACTTGACACTGTCGTATGTTTCTTAGAGCGCTGAGATATGATTGAAGAACCCAGAAATATGCAAAAGCCTATAAACAAATGACTCGTGCAAGGACAAGAGGCCTAATCACTGTCGCTAATGGTTTTCAACTGATAATCAACCTTGGCTGGAAATAATAGGCATATGCTTGGAGCCCGTTTGACATATTAAAGATAACAAATAGTAGCATCATGATGCTCTTAAAGAGGGTGAGCAGGGAATTGATTTAGATGATGCACTGCAAAATTGATATCGAGTCAAGTCGTAATCAAGTAGTCGTCTAATAAGGCGGCAATAGGCTGAAACGTCTATGTAGGATGGAGATTGATCCTGCGACTACAGTGTAGCCTTGAGCATAGAAGTTGGTGTGGGCTTGGATAGGCAAGAAGCCTAGTATCAACGAAAAGGTCCAAAGCATATTTACTTTAGGACAGTAAGATACCATTCATTGATCTGGCTATTTTGAGACCCATGAAATATTGGAGGGCACTAAGATCCTTTATTTAGAATAAATCATCTAGGAAAAGTTTAATGTAATGCAACTCATCAAGATTATCCCCTATAATGATTAATTCATGCACATGTATTAAGATGGCAGTAAATAGAGCTCTTCACAAATAGGGAATAGTTATCCTTTAATTAAGCATATCCCTTAAAAATAAGGGAAATGGATAATTTTGCATACTACTAATGACTGCTTGTTTGAGGCCATATAGAGACTTATTGAGCTTGCAAACTTGTTGTGGTTTAGTGGCATTGAAGCTCATAGGAAGAGACACGTAGACTTCCTTATGAAGATCATTATGTAAAAAGGCATTATTCATATCAAGTTGATGTAAATGTCAATGATTGGTTGAAGCTAGAGCAAGCAAAAGTCTCATAGTGGTCATCTTGGTGACAGGGGAAAAAGTCTCAAAATAATCCACACCCTCAGTTTAGGTGTACCTCTTTGCCATAAGATGCACCTTATAGCTCTCTATGGTGCTATCTAACTTGTGTTTGACTTTAAAGACCCATTTGCACCTAATATGAAATTTCCCAAAAGGCAAGTTAGTAATTATCCAAGTATGATTTTATTCAAAAGTCACAATTTCAGCATCCATGGCACGTTTCCAATAATCAAGTTTCACTACTTCATCATAAGTAGAAGGTTTGATGGTAGCAATAATGGAATAATAAAAATGGCTATATGAAAAATATAAGTTATGACAAACAAGAAAGAATAGAAGATAAAGGATGTGGGATATTTGAGGAAGTTGTGGGTCTAGTAGAGATCATCAAGTGGCATTGGTAGTCTCTCAAGTAGCTAGGGTGAGTGATGACCCTATAAGACCTACAAATAGGTTGAGGAGGAGTAGTGGACATAAGAATATGTTATGGGGCGACAATGGACATAGGATGAGGTTGTGGTGGGTAGGAATAGGAATAGGTTGTGGAAGGGAAGTCGGTGGACAAAAGGATTCGATGAATTAGAGAGAGTTAGTGAGTCAATTAATGGACAAGGTTTGGTGGTGGGTAAATAGCAAGGTGGATAGAAAGAAGGGACAGACGTAAGAGAATAGAAAGGAAATATGTGTTCATGGAAAATGACATGGTGAAAGAGAAATATTTATCTTGTGTGGAGATAAAAAAAAAGAATATGGCCCTCAACACCTTTTTTATGACTGAGATTCACACATTTTTTAGCTCAAGTATTAAGCTTGGTGAGGTGAACTTTAAGGGTTGTGCCATAGCAAAGAGAGCCAGATACCCATAAGCTAGATTTGTCAAGAGGATGGGCATAAACTTGTTCAAAAGAGGAAGTATTAGCTAGCTTGGAAAAGGGAATGTGATTAATTAAATGGACAGTGTGCATAGAAGCATAAAACCAAAAAGGGTTGGGTAAGTTGACTTGGAAGAAAAAGGCTTTAGCGACATTTGAGATGTGTTGGTTTTTTAGTTCAACGACACCATTTTGTTCAGGAGTCTCAACATAAGAATATTGGTAAATAATCTCATTGGATTGGAGGACAACATAAATTCCTTGCCATTATCACTACCAGTGGTTATATTTTTTTTAGTGAAATTGAGATTTTTACAAGGGAAAGGAAATGGTGAATGTGAGAACACGTTTCACTCTTGGACTTCATAAGAATGATCCATCTAAATCGAGAATGATCATCTTCGATGGTTAGAAAAATAATGATGACCATGGATGGATGTAATAGAAATTAGACCCCATATATCAAGATGGATTAAATAAAAATATTGGGTGAAATAGAAGTGCTAGAAGAAAAAGGAAGGCATTTTTGCTTTGTAGAATAACAAACATCACAAATCTTATTATTGATCGGTATAGTGGGATTATTTTTGTGAAGTATATGTAAACAATGTTAAGAGGAATGCCAAGCCTAAGGTGCCAAAGGTTCAAAGATGGAGGTGTGTGAGTATTTACATGTGACACAGTGATACAGGCAGTGGGAATAAACGAAGAGGATTGGGCAATTAGAGACATCACACAGAGGCCTTGTTGAACCTTAGCTTACCCAATCATCTTCAAGGTGAGGTAATCTAGTATAGTACAAACAGTATATGTGAAAGTGACTTTATAATTTAATGAATTATTTAATATGGAAATGGAAACAAAATTAGAAGTAAAAAGGGGAATATGCAAAATATTTATTAAAAGAATGAATCAAGTGAATAGTGCCTAAGAACATGTGTACCATTCAGTAGTTTGAAATGAATTAGTGATATGGTGCGATAAGAAGTAAAGGATGCAAGAGAGGAGGTGTTGTGGTCAGTAGCACTGGTATCATGGATCTAGCAATGACAAGAAAGAGTGTTAGTAATATTACCTAAAAAGGATGGAATAGAGGTAGTATTAATGGCAAGAGTGTGGGCAATGATTAGGTTTCCAATGGGGTTAGAGCAATAGAACTTAATTAAGGAAATAAGGCCATGAGACTCTGTAATAGTTCTAGCATGAATGTAAATCAAATTTGAGCCTGAGGTGGTGACTGATCATCATCATGAATTGAGTTCGCATCAACATTGTTGGCTGATGGAGAGGAAGTTTGAGCTTGAAAGCTAAGGGGAAGCCATGCTTCTAATAACAGGAGTCAAAGTATGGTTGGTCCTCTTACAAAAGGTGCAGTACTTGCTATTGAAGGGAGGATAACCATGAGTGCCAGAGAAACCACCATTAGCATGTGGTTTAGTAACTTTGCCAAAAGTTGTAGGACCAGTGCTGGAGTTGGGGATTTTATAGAACCACTAGGAAGAGGTATAGAGAAGTTAAGAAAGGCTTTAGGCTTGGGTATAGAAGGAGCATGCTTGTTGAACCAACATCGAGAAAACCTTGTTCAGATTGGGGAGAGCATCAATCAACTTAATTTTGGATTTCACAGTTGTAAACTCATCATTAAGGCCTTATAAAAATAGATCACATGATCATTATCTCTATAGCATTTGATGGAGCGAAATGCATAACTGGCACATGATCAATGATTCATTCTAAAATGTATAGAATCAGATTATCAATTGAAATAGAAGGTAAGTTGCTCTAGGCAAGACAACCTCATGTGGACCTTATAAACCTATGTTAAATTCTCCCTTGAAAATTAACCATTACTTGACCATAATAATTAATAACAAGTGATACAATTAATTAGAATTCCATGGAAGCACAATATACTAATATAGAAATAGATAATTTCAAAACAAACTTAGATGATCATGTTAAGAGAATTTCAAATATATTATAAACATTAAATTATGAAAATTGATGAGTTTAAAATTGATTAATAGATTTGGTCTAAGGATCAGTTTCCACCGCTAAAATTATTATTTTCCTAATTCAATTTTAGTTAATTCCCCTATTCACTTGAGCTAACAACTAGCAGTAATTAAATGTAAACTACCCATCCCTCCAAAATAGCTAAGACAAAAATGTTTCCTCCTAATTCTAACCAATAATTAATTCTAAAATGTATAGAATCAAATTATCAATTAAAATAGAAGGTAAATTGTTCTAAGCAAGACGGCCTCACATGGACCTTATGAACCTTTGTTGAATTCTCCCTTAAAAATCAACCATTACTTGACCATAACAATTAACACAAGTGCTACAATTAATTAAAATTTCATGGAAGCACAAAATCCTAATATAGCAATAGATAATTTCAAAACAAACTTAGATGATCAGGCTAAGAGAATTTCAAATATATCATAAACATTAAAGTGTTGGTGAATTGCAAACAACTCAAGTATGTGAATAGAGCAATAAATGTCAAATCAAATTAGAGAACATATTATCCTAGGGATTCAACATCACCCTTAACCAAAAGGAAAACTAGCCTAACATAATGGAGATAAACATCTCAAAATATTCAGAATACATCAAAAGTAAAGAAAGAAAAAGATAAAAACTTTTGAAGAATAGTTCCCCGAATTATAATTAGTTGATCCTCTTTTCAATCCTTTCATGTTGTGCGGCTCTCCTCCTTTTTTGCACTCTCGCTTGACTCATTTATTTATTTGATTTGGTGAATTGGGCTGCACCAAATTTAATTAAGTTTCTAACTCTTTGATTTTCTTATATGGTTAACAATCCAATCCAAATTAGTTTTGAGTTTTTCACCATCAATTTAAGATTTGGATAAGATTTAGAATTTGAATAAAATCTCTTTGAAGCTTTATCTTCAAGATCTCCCAATCTAACCCAAAATCTTCTAGATTATGCCTAAAAATTCAAATAAAGCTATAAAATAGATAGTGACAATAAAAATATTAAAATCTAAATAAAGCTAATTAAAATAATAAAAAATCAAATAAAAATCCTAACAAATAAAATAACATAAAAACATTTATTTTTGCATGATTTAAGCTTGGAACTAGCATGAAAAACAATAAGCTAAATGCTTGAAATTGCACTTGTCAGTTCAACATATACACATGCAAGATGCAGATGGAAATGATTGAGTTCATCCCAAAGTATTTTTAACTTAGTAAAGAAACTTATCACAGACATGTCAACTTGCTTTAGAGAGAAGATCTTGATGATCACATATTTGATACATTAATAAGCTTTCATTCTTAGTCATTTACACTCTCTATGTACTTAATTGATTGAGTTTTATTATGTTTTGTAAGTTTGGACTCAAATTGGACTTAATTGAAATTTTTTTAGCATGATTTATGTCTTACACTATTTCTGTATTTGGGCCATATCTTGGGCTGTAGGTGGTCTTTGGAGGTTATTCTAGTGGCATTTGAAATATAAGAGAAAGTTCTACAACTTTCAAGAATATCTCAAAGGCCCAATCACACGAGTAGATAACTCAAATTCGGGTTGAAGTAAGAACTAGAGTGCTGTTCGTGATAGCTTGACCTATGTGCACTGTTCATTCCATATTTCGGGTTAGAGATTGTCAAATGGGCTGAAATTTTGATGCTGAATACTTGAGAACTACATCTACAACTTTCATGTTGAACACTTTTCAAGAATCGGAGGTCTAGTAGGTGATATTGGGCTTGAAAGTCAGAATAGAGGTACTAGAACTGAGCTTGAATACTCTGTAGTAATTAGCCCATATCTTAGGCTATAGTATCCAAATGAGGTGATTCTAGTGTCCATTTTGAAGCCAAGATCAAGCCCTACAACTTTGATGAAGATCACATTTGCTCATTCTGACACATTCAATGACTTCAGAGCTAAATGATTTTAGAAACAATGAATCTCCATAATTTTCCACTCACCAAAAGTCATTTGGCATTTTCCACTCATCCACTCACTAATGACCCAGCCCCCTTGTCATTTTGTATTTCTAATCCTCTATAAAAGGGGGCCTTAGCAGATCATTGTGGGTGTTAGGTGTTAGTTACCAAAATGATGTCATTTTGTTACTAGGTTTTCTTATAGTAATTTTCCTTTGTTCTAAATTAAAGTCATGTTCTTCTTCTTCTTCTTCTCTCTTTCTTTCTTCTTATCTATGAGTAACTAAGTTTCATTTTACTTGGGAGAAAGGATGAAACTCTTGGTAATAAAGTAAGGTTAGATTTATTATTCTCTTGTGCTTAAATGATTTATATTTTCTAGTAACCATTATACGTATTATAATTTGTTTCTTATAATTTAGAAACCATCTTTGTAAAGAGGAGTTCTTGATTTGTTGTAGACAAAATATTGGCACAATAAATGCTTTAACCCATTTATAAGTGGTGGTAATATTTTTAGAAAACATAATATAATTACGTATATTATTTTAAATAGACTTTTAATGTTGTATTTTCCGATTGGAACCTCCATGTTGCGAGGATTCTAATTGAGTTATAAAAAAATTTAATCTTACCTTTACTTTATTTACCAAGAGTGGATCTTTTAACCCAAGTAAATAATTTTTACCGTAATAATAAAATATTTACTTCACCTTAATTAATCTTCAACAATTCCCTGTGGATAAACCTCGGACTCCCGAGAAATTTATTACTTGAGACAACCTACACTTAGATTCGCAATGCAATAATTAATCCCCCATCAAGTTTGTAGACTTGTTTGAAACTAAAAATTGTGCATCAAGTTTTTGGCGCCGTTGCCGGGGACTTGATTTGAAGACTGAATTTTTTGTGTAAAAATTTTGTATATATACTAACATACTAACTAGTGGAGAAACCTCTCCCTTTTTAATTTCTATGCATACTAACTTGTAGGGGAAACTCTCCCTAATTTCTCTGTAATCTTTAATCATTAATGAAATAATCTTTCTTCTTTTCTTCTCTCTTGCTGGAGCAAAAAATCGGCTTGCCGATTCTCTAGTTTTCATATTTTAAATTTACTTTCAGTATTTTATTTTCTCGTATTTATTTTTTGTCATTTTTTTTGTTATTTATTTTTTGTCTTTTTTTTTTTGTTTACTAACTTATTAACTCTCTTACTAACTATCTAACTTTTTACTTTATCACTATCTAATTTTTTACTTTTTCTGCTTCTAACATTTTAATTTATCTGCATACTAACTTTTTACTTTTTCTGCTTATTAACTTATTTGGTGGTTGATTTATACCACACCTTTGTTAATATTTATTTACTAAGTGTTAATATATATTTGGTGGTTGGTTTATACCACACCTTTGTTAATATTTAATGGATGATATATACTGCTAGCTTGTACATTTTATTTTATACTGTAAGTTACTTATTTATGCTTAATTTGTATCGTGATTTAAATTCTGGTCGTTTGGTTAGAGTTAATCCAGGCACTTTACATATTGATTTGTTTGAATCACAATCATACACATTAAGCACAATGGCTGAAAACAAAAGTGTGCATAATGAACATGAAAATCAACCATTGCGAACTATGCGTCAGTATTTGCAACCATCTCGAAATTCTAGTCCATCATGTTTTATCTTTCCACTCAATGCCAACTTAGATTCAAGCCAAGTATGATTTCTTTACTTCCTAATTTTCATGGTTTAGAATTTGAAAGCTCATATTTACATCTAAAAGAATTTGAGGAAGTATGTACCGCTTTTCATGATCAAACTTGCACTAAAGAGGTTGTTAAGCTTAAATTGTTTCCTTTTTCTTTGAAAGATAAAGCAAAAACTTGGCTTAACACTTTGAAACCAAGATCAATTGGCACATGGCAAGAAATGCAAGGTGAGTTTTTGAAGAAATTTTTTCCAACACATAAAACCAATGCTTTGAAAAGACAAATTCAAAATTTTTCCCAAAATTCCAATGAAGCATATTTTCAAAGTTGGGAACGTTTTAAAGATTTGTTGAATTCTTGCCCACATCATGGTTTTGAAAAATTAAGCTTCTTTTATGAAGGGTTAACACCTGAAACCAAGCAATTTGTGGAAACAATTTGCAATGGTGAATTTCTTGATAAAGAACCCGAAGAAGCTTTAGACTATTTAAACCATTTGGCTGAAAATTCTCAATCTTGGCATAGTACTAATCCTTCTGAAAATTCAATTAGATACAACCTTGCAAATGCTAGTAAAGGAAAATATCATATTAGTCAAGAAGAAGATCTAAATGCTAGGTTTGCTAGTCTGGCTAGAAAGGTTGAAGCCATGGAATCCGAAAAAGTAAAAGAAATCAAATCTGTACAAAATGAAAAAATTTGTGGCATTTGTGATGAATTAGGACACTCAACAAATGAATGTCCAAAAATTCCTATTTTTAAAGAAGTTGTGCATGAGCAAGTAAATGCAATGAATAATTTTAAAAAGCCATTCACTTCTTCTTTTTCAGATACATACAATCCGGGTTGGAGAAATCTCCCGAATTTCAGTTGGAGGAACAGCAACCAAGCACAATTCATGCAACCACCACCTCCTCAGGCACAGCAAGATTCTCAAAATCCTCAAGGATATGAACCCTATGTCCCACCATATAAGAAAAACCTTGAAGGAACATTGCATGCATTCATGGAAAAATAAGAGGTCATCAATAACCAAAACACTCAAGCCATGATTGACATAAAATACACTCTTGCTAAACTTTCTTCTGCACTTGCCATTCATGAGAAAAGAAAGTTTCCCTCTCAACCTCAACCAAATCCCAAGGGTCAGTTTAGCCTAAATGAGGGTAGTTCAGAAAGTCAAAAAATAGATCAAGTCAACTCAGTGATAACTCTTAGGAGTAGAAAGATTGTTGAAAAACAAATTCCTGAACTTTTTGAGAAAGATGATGAGTCAATTCTCAAAGATGAGGAAGGAGTTAATAAGCCACCTAGTCAAAAGGAGACCAAACCCTCTCTTTCACCCCCATTTCCTCAAGCATTAAACAATTCAAGTAAAGTGAATCATAACAGTGACATTTTTGAAATTTTTAAACAAGTGAAGGTCAATATTCCTCTGTTAGATGCTATCAAACATTTCTTTGTTATGCCAAATTTTTGAAAGACTTGTGTAATTTAAAAGGAAACATAATGTGAAAAAGAATGCCTTTTTGATCGAACAGTAAGCTCCATTATTCAAAACAATAATGAGTTGAAATATAAAGACCCTGGTTGTCCTACGCTTTCATGCATTATTGGTGAACATAAAATTGAATGAGCTTTACTTGATCTTGGTGCTAGTGTTAATTTGCTTCCATATTCAAGTTTATCAAGAACTCAACCTTGGTGAGTTAAAACTAACTTCTGTAACTCTTCTACTTGCTGATAGATCAATTAAAATTTCAAAAGGAATAGTAGAAGATGTGTTGGTACAAGTTGATAAATTCATATATCCTGTGGAATTTTATTGTCTTGGAAACTGAACCTATGGTTGATAGTTCTAAGTCAGTTCCTGTTATTTTGGGTCGCCCATTTTTAGCAACATCTAATGCTTTGATAAATTGCAGAAATGGAGTGGTGAAGCTAACTTTTGGAAATATGACACTGGAGCTTAATATTTTCAACATATTCAAGCAACCACATGAAGTTTATGATGAAAAGGAAGAGATTGCAGGGATTGAGGCCATTATAGATGATCATCTTCAAATCAGAAGTTCTTCTGACCCATTAGAAATTTGTTTAATTAATTCATTTGATTTAGCTACACAATTAGATGATGATGTTTCTGAAATATGCTCTTTGCTTGACTGTACACAGTGAAATGGAATACAAAGGAAGGAAGCCAAGATTCGAAAAGCTAAAATCCATGAATGATGATACCCATGAAGAAGTACCCACACTGGAACTGAAGCCATTACTTGATGGGTTGAAGTACACATTTTTTGGAGAAGAACAAAGCTCTCCAGTGGTAATTTCCTCATCCCTGACCAAAGAATAAGAAGGTAAGTTGATAGAAGTACTTAAAAGGCATAAAAGTGTAATTGGATGGACATTAAAGGATATAAAAGGTATTAATCCATTAATCTGTACACATAGAATACATTTAGAGGATAATGCTAAAACATCTCAATAACCTCAAAGAAGATTAAATCCACACATGAAAGAGGTAATTAGAGTTGAAGTTCTTAAATTACAAGATGTTGGAATTATCTATCCTATCTCTAATAGCCAGTGGGTAAGCCCTCCACAAGTTGTGCCTAAGAAATCTGGAATAACAGTGGTTGAAAATGAAAAAGGAGAATTAATACCTACCTGGGTCTTATCTAGTTGGCGTATGTGTATTGATTTCAGAAAATTGAATACAGCCACTAGAAAAGATCATTTTCCATTGCCATTTCTTGATCAGATTCTGGAAAAAGTAGCAGGACATCCCTACTATTGTTTTCTTGATGGTTATTCAGGGTATAATCAAATACCAATTGTATTAGAGGACCAAGAAAAGACCACTTTTACTTGCGCTTTTGGCACTTTTGCATATAGAAGAATGTCTTTTGGTCTTTGTAATGTTTCGGTAACTTTTCAAAGATGCATGCTAAGTATTTTCAGTGACATGATTGAGTATTATTTAGAGGTTTTCATGGATGATCTGACAGTTTTTGGAAATTCTTTTGAAAATTATCTTGATAATTTGGAAAAAGTTCTTAAAAGATGCGAAGAAAAAGGATTTGTATTAAATTAGGAAAAATGTCATTACATGGTTACCTCAGGAATAGTGTTAGGTCATGTGATATCTACTAAGAGAATTGAAGTTGATAAAGCCAAAGTTGAATTAATTGCTTATTTGCCTTCCCCAAAAACAGTCAGAGAAGTTCGTTCCTTTTTAGGACATACAGGATTTTACAGAAGATTTGTAAGGGACTTTAGTGCCATATCTAGACCTTTATATAATCTTCTAACAAAATATACACCATTTGATTGGACTCAAGATTGTCAAAAATCTTTTGAAAATTAATCGGTCTTTTGACTTCTGCTCCTATCATGCAATCTCCTGGCTGATCTTTGCCTTTTGAGTTGATGTGTGATGCTAGTGATTTTGTTGTTGGCGCTGTTTTAGGCCAAAGAAAGGAAGGTAAGCCTCATGTAATTTATTACGCAAGTCGAACTTTGAATAGTGCATAAATGAATTACACCACTACTGAAAAAGAACTACTTGCTGTAATTTTTACATTGGACAAATTTTGAGCTCATTTAATTAGTTCGTCCACTGTTGTTTTCACTGATCATGCTGCTATTAGATATTTAATGTCTAAACAGGATGCCAAACCTAGGTTGATACGGTGGATCTTATTACTTCAAGAATTCAAAATCACAATAAAAGACAAGAAAGGATCTGAAAATGTTGTTGCAGATCATTTGTCAAGGCTGACAACAGGCTCATCTTTTGATAGCACACCTATCAATGATTCTTTTCCCTATGAATTTTTATTTTCTGTCAATTCCATGCCTTGATTTGCTAACATTGTCAATTTTCTTGTAACAGGTAAGATGCCGCCTCAGTGGACACACCAAGATAGAAAAAAGTTTTTGATTGAGGTGAAAAATTTCTTTTGGGATGACCTATATTTGTTCAAATATTGTCCTGATCAAATCTTTCGGAGATGTGCACCCGACAATGAGGTAAGTAGTGTCATCAAATTTTGTCATTCAGAAGCATGTGGAGGTCATTTTTCTTCAAAGAAAACAGCTACAAAAATCTTACAGTGTGGATTTTATTGGCCCACTTTATTCAAGGACAGTTATAATTTTTACAAAAGTTGTGAAAGTTGTCAAAAATTGGGGTCCATTTCTAAAAGAAATATGATGCCTTTGAACCCTATCCTTGTCATTGAAATTTTTTATTGTTGGGAAATTGATTTCATGGGTCCATTTCCATAATCTTTTGAATTTGTGTACATTTTGGTTGCAGTTGATTATGTCTCAAAATGGATTGAGGCGATTCCATGTTGGCAGATCATAAAAAAATTTTTAAAAGAAAATGTTTTGAGTCGATTTGGAATTCCTGGAGCTATCATCAGTGATGGGGGAACACATTTTTGCAATAAACCATTTGAATCCTTAATGAAGAAATAGTGCATTACCCACAAAATTGCAACCCATTATCATCCTCAGACAAGTGGACAAGTTGAATTAGCAAATTGGGAGATTAAACAAATTTTGGAAAAAACAGTTAACCCAAATCGTAAAGATTGGTCTTTAAGACTAAACGATGCACTTTGGGCTTACCATACTGCTTTTAAAACATCTTTAGGCATGTCTCCCTATCAGTTAGTTTATGGAAAACCTTGTCATTTGCCTGTAGAATTGGAGCATAAAGCATTTTAGGCCATTAAAGCTTTCAACTTAAGTCTTGATGATGTTTCCAAGTTACGCAAATTGCAATTGAATGAACTTGAGGAATTAAGAAATGATGCATATGAAAACTCAAAGATTTATAAAGTTAGAACAAAAACTTTTCATGACAAATCAATTTTGAGAAAAACTTTTGAAATTAGTCAAAAAATTTTGCTTTATAATTCTCGTCTTCACCTATTCCCTGGAAAATTGAGATCTAGGTGGATTGGTCCTTATATTGTCAAACATGTGTATTCTTATGAGGCCATAGACATTGAGAATCCTAGGAATGGTATTGTATTTAAGGTCAATGGACAAAGACTCAAACCATTTCTGAAACATCAAGTTGTTGAGGTAGAATCCATTTCTCTTTCTAATCCTTGTTATGAGTAGAATTTATTTTAATGTTATTTCTTTCTTTTTGCGGTTCTTTGTGTTCCAGATTAAATGGCGGATAATGGTACTCCGTGACTCTCAAGTCGGTTTATTTTTTAATTTCCCATAATAACTGATTTTTTCTCCTTTTAAAATAGATGTCATTCTCTCAAATCTAAGAAAACATTTTCCTTCTCTCCCTCTAAATGCTCTAACAAAAGTCTATGAAGCTAGATGTGAAAGACTGAGACTGTTAATGTATAAAGGCATCCCAGAAGATATACGCTGGATAATCGAAGTAAAAGTTCATTTAGCTGGTGAATCTTCAGATTCAGTTGTCCCATACATGCCTGGTCTCGGTAAAAGTTCATTTTCAAAAAGGAGAAGAGCAAAAAGAATGAAAGTTTGTTACAAGTGTGCACGATGGAATTATAACACGCGATGTCACTCTTTGGGGATGGTTTCTATAAACAGAGAAGATAAAATATTCTTCATCAAGAATGGACTGAGTAAGGAGTCATTAGATAATATCTTATTGACTCTTGAGATGCATTCTTGTGGAGTTGTGCAGTGTGAACTTCTTAGTTTGTGAAATATCTTCAGGGACGAGCAAGAGCGTTATAGTCTTGGGAATCTGACTCAAAAAGACCTTGTTTGCCAATTTATAAGAAAATTGGATGGGAAGCTTATCCTTGACTCATAGAAGGCGTTTAAGCCGTTTCTGGACGTGAAACCAGAGGAAGATGTGAGCCACAATCACAACAACATGTATATATTATCTTGTACATCTTCAAAAGAAAAAAAAAAAAAAAAAAAAAAAAAAAAGAAAAAGAAAAAGAAAAGAAAAAAAAAATAATAAAAAAATAAAAGAGGATGAAACTTCGGTTGTACTTGGTCTTTAATTAGATTAGGAGCCCTCCCGCCAAGGGGCACCCATCATTGACTCGGGTAGACCTTTGCACGCCGGTCGGTAAATAAGGTTTGTGTGCTATGCTCTGTAGAGAGCCGCGCAAGCATTCCTAAGTTTTAACCGTAGGCTCTGCTTGCTGATGGACAGAAAGAAGCGTCCCATGTTTGCATTCTCGCATGACAATGCCTCTGAGCTGGATCCTGTGATTTAATGTCATAGGCTCTTCAGCGACCTCTCACTGGCTGTGGTCGTTGGTGGTAGCTGTCAGATTTACGCACTTTAATTAGTGGCGTCGTAACTCAATCCAAAATATCCCACAAGCGGGAGGGAGAAGAATGCCCAGATTGGCTGAGCCGTCTTGGTATTACTGCACTCATGACGCGCAGTATAAAGATCTGCCATGAAACCTGTACATAAAGGTATGTAATCATTTGTTATTATTATTTTATCTTTGTATGATTTTGTTATATTTGAGTTTTGGATAGACGATCCTTTGGGCGGGGTCCTTCAGGGGTTTCTAGACTTCTTTACCCTGATGGTTTTCTTGAAGTAAAAAAAAATAATAAATAAATAAATAAAAAAAATAAAATAAAATAAAATTTAAAAAAATTATTAAATTCAAACTTTTCTGACAACAGCCAACCTACCCATATAGGAACTATTATTACTTTTTCTATTCTCTTCCCTATTTAAACACTCCATTTTCTTTACTTTTCTGTAACTCTTAATCATTCAAAGAGAGTGAGTGTAGAAATGGAGGGAGCTTCTTCTTCAGTTCGTAGATTTCTCAGTGTCTGTGTATTTTGTGGATAAGTTATGGGAAGGGTTTAGAGTTTGTAAATGCAGCAAGCACTGTTGGTAGAACACTTGATGCGAGGAACATTCATGTTGTATATGGGGGAGGTAGCATTGGGTTAATGGGGGTTGTATCACTTGCTGCACATATAAGAGGTGGTCAAGTTTTAGGTATCATTCCTGAACTTTTAACTCGAAGGAACATCATTGGACAGACAATTGGGCTAGAAATTCAAGTATCATCTATGCATGGACGAATGAGGACAATACTTGAAAACTCTGATGCATTCATTGCTTTATCGGGTGGTTTTGGTACTTTGGAAGAAGTTTTTCAAATTATTTCTTGGGTCCAACTGAACATCCACCATAAACCCATAGGTTTGTTAAATGTTAATAATTTCTTTGATAATTTGTTATCTTTTGTTGACCATGTTGTGGAATAGAGCTTTATCACACCTTCGACAAGACAACTCCTTATATCTACTTCTACTGTTGATGAATTAATTGATAATTTACAAGATTTTGTTTATGAACCTGAACCAGTAATGGCTCAGATAGATTAGTCAGAAGACAACAATAAGGGAGACAACAACAAGGGAGGCAGCAACAATGGAGGCAGCAACAAGGGAGGCATCAAGGAACAAGAGTGTGATCTGTCACTTCATCTTTAACTTTCCTTTATCTTTCGTTTTATTTATCGTCCTTTGTTTTTATTTTAATTTGTGTAAGGTTTCTCTTTTCAGTAATTGCAACAACAGGTACTATCTTCTATCCTTTACCTATCTATATTTTGACATTGAGGATAATGTTGTGATCTGGTTGGGGGGAAGGATAGTTGAAAAAAAAATTAAAATGTATATACTATGTTCATCTTTAAAAAAAACAACAAAAAAACAAAAAACAAAAAAACAAAAAATTAAGAAGTGTGTTTGTTAATATGTTTATTGTGTTTACATGTTTGTCAGCAATTTATTAACAACAAAAGTAATTAGGGATGGCAGAGTAAGGAGTAAATTATTTACTCTTGAGACGCATCAAAAATTAGTGGCAGAGTAAGGAGTAATTGGGTAGATAACTAGTTTGTGTAGAAATAGCAATTCAAATTCAGAGAAATTTGCATGATTGAGTAAATTGTCTTCTTTCTTAAAATTCACATGCTTAGTTATAGATGTTGAATTGGTGGACTGAGAATGATAAAATTATGCCTTGTGAGATTTTGAGCCTATTGATAAATGGATTTAACATTTGTACCATTCTCTTCTTTCTTGTGTGAATTTCACTCATGGAATTGTTACTCTAGAACTTACTTTGATCCTTTTTTAGACTACATTTTCATATGCCTACATAAATATGATTGAGGCATTTTTCTTGAAATAGCTACTTTAATCAAATAGCCAGCCTTGTTTAGCAGCATATTGTCTCAATATGATATCAAGTACTCTTATGATTTCTTGAAAATTCTCTGATTCCTGCCAATGTAAAGCATTGGAAATGGCCTATTTCCCCTTGCTTAACCCCTTTGAGCTTATTTGACTATTCTTTGTTTCGAACTCATTATGTGCCTTAAATAAAAAACCATGTTATTACTTGACCTTAGGGAATAAGAGAACATTAGTTTTGTCATTCGATGAGTTCTTGAACAAGTGTGGGGGTGTGTGTGCAGAATGGTTAAAAAAATGTATATATGATGCTCTTTTTGTAAAAAAAAATCAAAAAATCAAAAAAATCAAAAAAATCAAAAAAAAAAAAAAAATCAAAAATAAAAAAAGTAAGGCAATAAAGAAAAAAAAGAATATGTAAAGGGAATTTGTATTATGTGGAGTTGGGATGAACTTTCATGCTTGTTAATTGAAGTCAGCTCTCATGCTCTTTTATTCTCTAGTATTTAACTTGTCATATCCATATTACCTCCTCATTTACCTTGACCCCATTACAACCTTGAATAAAGTCCTCATGATTTGTATGTGCATGTGTTCTGAGTAGTGGAGAAGTAGAAGATAAGCAAGCTTATGGCAGTGCAATTTTCATGGGTTGAATTGAGTGAAATACCTACCTTTTAAACACTTGAGGGATTGAGAGTGAATCTTGTGAAAATCTATCATTCTTGACTCATGTTTTTCAATCGAAATATCCTTGCTTGTTGATTTGAGAAGTGAATATATGTTACCTCATGAATGTTTTGATTACTTGAATGATTGATTGCTCTTCATTTTTAAATATTATTAGAAATTGAGTCTTTTAGAGTGTTTAGCTTTTGAGTCTGTTTTGTTTTTTTTTTTTCTGTGAGTGGTCTTATGTGTTTTGCTCAGGAGTGCAAAAAGCTAAGTGTGGAGGAATTTGATGATCACATATTTGATACATTAATAAGCTTTCATTCTTAGTCTTTTACACTCTCTATGTACTTAATTGATTGAGTTTTATTATGTTTTGTAAGTTTGAACTCAAATTGGACTTAATTGAATTTTTTTAGCATGATTCATGTCTTATACTATTTCTGTATTTGGGTCATATCTTGGGCTGTAGGTGGTCTTTGGAGGTGATTCTAGTGGCATTTGACAGATAAGAGAAAGTTCTACAACTTTCAAGAATACCTCAAAGGCCCAATCACACGAGTAGATAACTCAAATTGGGGTTGAAGCAAGAACTAGAGTGCTGTTCCTGACAGCTTGACCTATGTACACTGTTCATTCCATATTTCGGGCTAGATATTGTCAAATGGGCTGACATTTTGATGCTGGATACTTGAGACCTATATCTACAACTTTCATGTTGAATACTTTTCAAGAATCGGAGGTCTAGAAGGTGATATTGGGCTTGAAAGTCAGAACAGAGGTGCTGGAACTGGGCTTGAACACTCTGCAGTAATTAGCCCATATCTTAGGCTATAGTGTCCAAATGAGGTGATTCTGGTATCCATTTTGAAGCCAAGATCAAGCCCTACAACTTTGATGAAGATCACATTTGCTCATTCTGACGCATTCAATGACTTCAGAGCTAAATGATTTCGGAGACAACGAATCTCCATAATTTTCCACTCACCAAAAGTCATTTGGCATTTTTCACTCATTTTCCACTCATCCACTCACTAATGACTCAGCCCCCTTGTCATTTTGTATTTCTAATCCTCTATAAAAGGGGGCCTTAGCAGATCATTGTGGGTGTTAGGTGTTAGTTACTAAAATGATGCCATTTTGTTACTAGATTTTCTTGTAGTAATTTTCCTTTGTTCTAAATTAAAGTCATCATCTTCTTCTTCTTCATCTTCATCTTCTTCTTCTTCTTCTTCTTCTTCTTCTTCTTCTTCTTCTTCTTCTTCTTCTTCTTCTTCTCTCTTTCTTTCTTCTTATCTATAAGTAACTAAGTTTCATTTTACTTGGGTGAAAGGATGAAGCTCTTGGTAATAAAGTAAGGTTAGATTTATTCTTCTCTTGTGCTTAAATGATTTATATTTTCTAGTAACCATTATACGTATTATAATTTGTTTCTTATAATTTAGAAACCATCTTTGTAAAGAGGAGTTCTTGATTTATTGTTGACAAAATATTGGCACAATGAATGCTTTAACCCATTTATAAGTGGTAGTAATATTTTTAGGAAACATAATATAATTGCATATATTATTTTAAATAGACTTTTAATATTGTATTTTCTGATTAGAACCTCCATGTTGCGAGGATTCTAATTGAGTTATAAAAGAAATTAATCTTATCTTTACTTTATTTACCAAAAGTGGATCTTTTAACCCAAGTAAATAATTTTTACCGTAGTAACAAAATATTTACTTCACCTTAATTAATCTTCAACAATTCCCTGTGGATCGACCTCGGACTCCCGAGAAATTTATTACTTGAGACAACCTGCACTTGGGTTCGCAATGCGACAATTAATCCCGCATTAAGTTTGTAGACTTGTTTGAAACTAAAAATTATGCATCAGATCTCATGTTGCAAACTTGAAATGCAAAGATACCTCATTGAGAAAAACGATCTTGGAGGCACTACACAAAATTCAATGATTGGCGATGGATTTTTCAGGCGGAATCCTTGCCGCTGGTAATCCAGGCAATTTAGAAAACCAAACGTTGAGAAAAAAATTAAATAAAAGAAAATAATTTTCTGGCATATTAATCTGTCAAAAAAATAAATCGCCACAATTTTTTTTAAATTTTTGACAGATTATTTGCCAGTAAATGTATCAATTTCATTTATCGAGATTTTCCAGTGGATTAATTCTGTCAAAAAATTGCTCCAACTTTCGAGGAGGGGCGCCAGCCAATTTTTGGTAGATTAGCCACAGGAATTTTGAAAATATTATTCGAAAAATATTTCTTGTGGATTATAATCTATCAGAAACTTTTTTAAAGAGTCATGTGTGACTCATTTCTCTTCCATTTCTGCAACTTTCTCTCCTCCATCCTCTCTCAATCTCCCTCTTCTGTATCATTTTGCCCCCTTACTCTCTCTCTTCTCTGTCCTCTCTCTCCCTCCACCACCGAGCTTTATCCTTCAGCTGCCTTCAGCAAAAATGCAAGTTCCTGATATAACTCCTCCGACGTTGATGGTTGTTGCCGCTAAAGGCCATAAGGAATTGAGCTCCGACCATAGATGTCATTGGGGTTTATGGCCTAGGCCACCCAAATGTGCGTGGTGCATGATGTGGCTAGAGTACTGCTTCTCACCTATACGTAATTTATTTAATTTTTTATTTTGAATGTTATATTTGTTAACTATATATATATATATATATATATATATATATATATATATATGTATGTATGTATGCATGTATGTATATTATATTTATATTTTGAATATATATGTTTATGTGTATATTTGAATGTATATATATATGTATGATATACTATTATTTGTTATTTGTTGGTATTTGTATGTTTTTGTGATTCTCTGTTATATTATTATAGGATTTAATTCATAACTTTACATTAAATAATATTAATACTATAATTTATATTAAATGAGAATGACAAAATGTGAAACTTAGAATTGTAAACTAACTAGAGGGAATTCCCTTTATTAGTAGTATAAATTATAACCTAATGTGCTAATTTGAAAATTAAAAAAAAGTGATAAAATAGTAATAAGAAATATTAAATATTAAAATTTTAAGTGAAGAGATTGATTAATTATTAATTATTTAATTTAATTAATTTCATTAATTAATTTAGTAATTTATTTATTAAATTAAAATAATCATTAATTATTAATTAATTTTAATTTTAATAAATTAATAACATATAACATAGTGTAATATAATATAAAATAGAAGAAAGTAAAAATGTGTACTACATATATAATTAATAATTAATTAAGTTAATAAAAATTTATTAATTTCATTAGGATGATAAATTTCAAAAAGTCTATTGGCTTAAAATAGGAAATGTCAAATAAGTTAGGAGTTAAAGTAGGAACCTTATCTTCAAGAATCTACTAGAAAATATAAATGAAGAGCACTTATTAAAATTTAGAATCATTTTCAATTAAGTTAGTTTCAAATTGTCACTAAAAATATGACTTCAATTTTCCAAAATTACCATAGAAAAACCCTAATAAAGTCATTTTAAATAATTTTACATTAATAAATATTTTAACTTAATTGCATACAAGATATTGTTTCTTTGTTTTATTTAGTTTACTTATCCAAATTTAATTTAATTTAAAATATTATTGTGTTTGAATTTTTGAAATAATTAGTGCTCTACTAATTTAGGAAGTTCTAAACCTTAAGTTAGACGATATTTGTTTTGCATAATAGGTTAAGTGTCTCTGAGCAGTCTGAGATTTAATTGCTCAAGTAACTTATCTTTTGTCATCCACTAGTAGTGAGGATGATAACTCTAGCAATAAGATTATCATGTGGTAAATGTGATAGAAAGTTTGAATAGTGAAACGAGTCAACCTCTTATGATGATAAAGAGACGAATAAGTAGGGTGTGATGAGAATGCAAAATGTCATATTTTTCTCCCTTAATGTTTAGTCTTTTATACTTATTTAGTATCTAAATGTATTCATTATTCTTATATTTTGATTTAGGATGCAAATGGAGGCGTTAAGTGCAAAACTAAGCTAATTGGATGATTTTGGACAATTTCGACATCTCTTCGTAATCTGGGCATAAGTTTCTCATCTGAGCTTCGATTGAGATGATTTAAGATGCTATGGAAAGCCAAGAAAAATTTCTACAACTTT
Organism: Ormosia semicastrata; assembly: GCA_029884595.1. Lineage (NCBI taxonomy): Eukaryota > Viridiplantae > Streptophyta > Magnoliopsida > Fabales > Fabaceae > Ormosia > Ormosia semicastrata. Next base: position 2,494,861 of record JAQQTO010000028.1, on the reverse strand, counting down.
CATGTTTTGAGGATTGAGAGATGCAGGCTGCATCAAGGTCAAAATTGGAATTGAAGTTGCTGCACCTGCACTGCTGACATTCTAGGACGTACACGAATTTGACGTGGTGTATTTTTGGGAATTTTCAGATCTAGTGCACAAAAATTCCAACTGAGAACATTTTCCTAGTTATATTAGGACCCTATTTTATTTTTAATATTTTCCTTAATTAGTTAAATTTGGACATTGTTATCTTATGATAATATTTAGAAGATTTTATAGAAGATTTTACAGAAGATTTGGTAGGAGATTTGGTAGGCTTGAAAAGCTAATAAATAACGAGTAAAGGTAGGGGGAATCGTCAAATTTTCACACACATCGCTCCCCCCTCTTCACTTTCTTCTTCAAGTTTTCATCCATGGCCCTGCGTGGCTAAATATTATAATTGGTAGAAGAAAACAGAAGCCTCAAAATTAATAAAATTATAAGATCTAATTTATTTGTTTTGTTCAATTTATACTTTGAGTATCAAATATTCTTCTGTGACTATTTTTATGATTGTTTCATTTAATTACTAGGAGGTCTACTAGCTTATTATTCACTGCAATCTATTACTATATTAGATATCAAATCCGTAATTATTTGATCTCTCTAATTTGTGAAGCAACTAAAATTTAATGATTTGCTGTGTCAAAAATTATTAAATCATAGGAAGAATGCTTGACTAAATTAAATGCAATCACTTGTGCTTGTATTGTTTATTTTCTTTGATCTTTAGATTAAACCTTTAGCGCTTGTCTTGGGATGTTTAGTAGTTAGGGTTATTTAAATTGCTTGTTTTCTAATTAACTACGACCAAGGAGAGATAGGAAAATAGTTCTAATGGTGAATATTCAAAGTGTGAATTGATATATATTTGCATCGATGATCAGTTATAAAATTTTGATGGTGGATGTTGACTTAGACTAAGGTTTGTTCTTTTGATTAAATTTAATAGTTTAATTTGAATTGTTCCTTAGTTATTTTTTTTAAAATTATTTTTGTTATACCCAAAACCCCCCATCCACGTTCACGTAGTATAAATCTAGGCTAGATACTCTCCGTGGGAACGATCCATACTTGCACTACTACATATATTTTTAAGAGTATATGTTTTATTTTTGGTTTCCTATGACAACACACCAGGGTGATATAAGAAAATGAAGAAGAAAAACATTATAGAAGAAAAAAAAAATTTTGCATGTTCTTTTGAAGTAGATTTTCTAACAGACAAAAAATACATGGTGGAGCAGTTAGAGAATAAGACAGAAATTGAAAGTAGACAAAATTGATATAAAGAATTATCTCAACAATGAAAATAATGTTATACAAGAGTCTCGTGGAGAGGATATGCTAGATAAAATTGTGAGCTCGACATCATTAGGATTGGAAAAGTTAAGTGGGTAGTACCTAGATTATTGCTCTTGCTGATGACACTGAAAGCGTGTATCTCCTTACACTCGTCTATCAAATTTTGGAAAGTAGTTAATTGAGAGAAAAATAATTTTAGCAGTATTTGTTAAAGTTGAGATTAAGGTTTTGATAGTGATTATGATGACATGTGCAGTAAATGTATTTTTCTTATTCAATATAATACCATTGGAACTCAAGAGAAGATTATCCATATTTAATAAATGAGTTTAGGAACTGGGAGCATTAGTATTAGGAAAAGTAAAAGAAAATTATTTTTAATAAATTGCTCTTACTCGTATTAAAATATTTTTGTATTAGATCTTTCTTGGTGAGCTAGGATAGAAATGCTAGTAACTATTTGAAAAGTACGATATTTTCTAAGTAATGTTCCTTACGAAATACATAAATTATCATCCTTATCTTTAACAATTAAATACTCAAATTTTCTTAACATTTTTTTGCTCTTTTCCTTATGCTACATCTTGTAATGATCAACTCATATGCCTTCTCAAATCTAGAGACGTTTTTGGATTGGACAAGTTGTAGGTCTAGATTTTTGGATTGAGAATATATATGAGTTAACTTGTGTAAGATTTGGCTATTATCAACTATATAGAAGAGCATACGTAAGAATGTTAATAAAATTCGTATATTTAATAGTTGAAGATAATGATGATGATTCACTACAAGAAATTAATTAATTTGCTCCGGAGAAATTAATCAATAGAATAAAAATTTATCATTTTTTAAAGAAAACAGAGAAAATGAAATAACGAATCTTTGATATTCTTTTTAGAAAAAAAAGTTGATATGTCTTGTTCATTTATTGATCAATTATTACTATTATTATCCTTATGATTATTCATCTCACATGTATATACTTTTTATTTTGCTTATATGCATCCATCAAATAATTAAGAGAAGCAATCAAATGCAAAATGATGAACCTGGGGGGTGCTGCCCAAGAAGTTCACATAGTGGTCTACTTCGAGGCAGAAGATGTTTAGCAGGACATTCATTACAATTTGGTTCAAAGCTTGAGAAAATTCAGTCATTCAAAGTCAATACAAAATAAACCCTTTTAGCATTACATCAATCATATAACATTCATTTTTGTGTTTAGGCAAAGGCCAAAAAAAAAAAAGATGCCAAGTGATGAACACAACTCATACCTTTCAATATAGACATGGGTACCTTAAAAACCAAACCCTTTAAGCATTACATCAAACATGTAACATGCATTCTTGTGGTTAACAAAGGCAAGTAAAATAAATGCCAAGTTTTATCCCAAAGCTCCTATACCTAGTGTTTGTGATTCACAAACAATGATTAAAGCCAAAACAATATGTAAAACTACAACATAATATAGCATCAAACTCATATCAAACCACCCTTTTCTCCCAAATTTTTATGAAAAATATGTATATTATAATTAGGCACAACACAAATACCACTGAATCAAGCAAAAAAAGCCATGACTTTACTTAAAAATAAAAAAATAGTATTTTACATTAGCCAAAGACCCCAAGGAGTGGACATAGTCTGTGTTTTGCCTGATCCATCTCTTTCCTCCTTCTTCTTCCTTTTCTTAGAAATTTTCGTAACCTTTGCTTCTTTCAGAAAAAACTTTCTTTGCTTCCCTCTTCTTTCTCTTTTTGTTAGACGTGGTCATGGACTGGTCGCACCATTGGACTCGCAACACAGCAGTAGTATGGTCATTGTTGGCTCGTAGCACCGTCACAGGAGCGTGGTCGTGGCGTCACTCCACCCAAACAACCACGAGAACCACTAGACCAAGCCATCTTCCACCCAAACCAGATTAGAACCACCAAATCGCGAGTCACCATGCCGCGCCGGAGCCATCGTTCTCTGCCACCCATATCTACTTCGCGCCTCCAAGTCAATTGCGATCCAACATCAGCGACCACCAAATCTGTGAGCCACTGTGCACCAATCTGCGACCACCATCCAGATCTGCTTTTATATCACCGCCATCTGTGTTGTGCTACAGTTCACCATTGCCGAAGCCATGGAGCAGCGCTAGGAATGGAAATAGGCCAGCCGGCCTGTCAAGGGCCTGTGGCCTGGCCTGTTTTAGGCCTGGCCTGTTTAGAAAATGAGTTAGGCTCAGGCATTTTTAAAAGCTTGTTTCATTTAGTAGGCCAGGTCTGGCCTCTCAGCAAAGCCTGTTAGGCCTATTAAGCCGACCTATTTATATTTATTTATAAAATTATTTTTTATTTTATTTTTCAATGGTCTTTCAAGGTCTGTTTAAAGACTTAGACCTATTTGAGGCCTATATAAAAGCCTTGGCCTGTTGGCCTATTTAGAGGCCTTAATATAAACCAGGCTTCTAAACATGCTTCAGGCCAAGCCAGACTTCTTAAACAGACTAGGTCAGGCCCAAAAAAAAGCCTTTGACAGGTAACAGGTCAGGCTCAGGCGAAATACTTATAACACAGGTCTGACCTATTTATAGTGAAGCCTGACCTGTTTCCATCCCTAATCAGCGCCCCCTCCTTTGTTCCTTGTTCCATGACCACTTCTGTGAGTGTGTTCTGTTGCTGGGTTCTTTGAACAAGAGCCATCACTTCGGTGCGTGTGTTTTCTTTATGTAATCAAAATTTAGCTACAAAAATATTTTGTAGCTAATTTGAAGCTAATTAGCTATGAAATAATTTCTTTAGCAAAATTTCATTCCTAAATTGTAGCTATTCTGTAGTTATTTGCTTGATAAAAAAATTTTCTTTCTGTATTCAAAATTTAGCTAGGGAAATTTATTTCATAGCGAATCCGTAGCTAATTAGCTATGGATTGGCTACCAAAAAGAGTCGTAGCTAAATTTCGTAGCGAAATCGTAACTAATTTGTAGCTATTTGTTTAATAAAAATTTTTCTTTTATGTATTTGAAATTTAGCTAAGGAAATTTATTCAGTAGGTAATTAGCTATGGATTAGCTACAAAAAATTTCCCTAACTAAATTTGGTAGCAAATCTATAAAATTCTTGTGATTGATATATTTCGCAATGAACATTGCTTTTGAAAAAAATGTGGTTCTTAAATTATAGCGAGCAAGATTAGTATCCCAGTTCATCAAGAGAGAAACCAACACAATTTTTTAAAACAGGAGCGTGATCGATTCAAGAGCTTAAAAGAAAAATGACTTTTTTTTTATATTGATGCTCCTAGTTTCTAGACTGATTCGTTAAATTTAGACAGTCTTTCCTTGAGTTTCATATTACATTACATTGAATAAGAGAAATATATATATACTTTCACTTGTCATCTTCATCAATCTCAAAATCTTAATTTCAATTTCATCCAAATTCTCTTGAGATTAAATTTTTTCTGCTACTCTTTAAAAATCATTAGATGACTGCAAGCAGACACATGCTTTTTGTACCACCAACAAGGGTAATAGTCTTGGGGCTACCCTCTCAACTATCCTAGTTCTAATAATGTTGTGTACACAATATTATCCAGATATTTCTATGATACTCTTGTATAATGTCATTTCCATTTTTTGTTGGTGTCATCATTCTTGATAAAAAATTTCATTTGCTTTTGGTTTCTTTCTTATTCCCCAGCTTCTCCATTAGGGGGATTCTGTTTGCCAGAAAAATTATTTCATAAAATCGTGTAAATTTATTATTATAATTTGCAATGCTTTTCTCCTTCCTTTTTTATATCTCGTTACTTAGTCTTGTCTTTATCATCATAAGAGGTGAAACCATTTCAGTATGGAAATTTTTGTTCATATCAACCGCTTGAAAGTATTATTATTAGAGTCACCATCCTCACTGTCAATGAAAAACGAAAGATAAGTAGAGTAGTCAAATCTTAAACTGCTCAAAGTCATTTATATAATGATTTTGACGGATATTCTGCCAAAAAATTTTGGCTAATTTTTCCACCAAAAAATGTGGCAAGCTGACAAGCCACCTTTTTCTCTAATAACCAAATCCACTGGTAATTTCTGGTGGATTTCTATTTCAGGCAAGCATTTTTTGGATTTCGGGGAATTATTGACCGATTCAGTAATTCACAAATTTCTTGTAATGAGGTATTTCTAGATGTGTGAAGCCCAATCGATCCACAAGTTGCTCTAAGCAACTGTGGGAGACATGGAGTGTTTGCATCCATGACAGCACCAGAGTATTATAGCATTACCACGCGGAATGAAGTGGATCATGAAGCGGAGGTACTACAATAGAACCATCAATGAGTGGGAGCTTGTTCTTGGAGAGGAAATCAAGCTTCATCGTACAAGCCCAAGAGTGGTAATTTGCACCATTGAGGGTGGTTGAAACAAGAACAAGTGATGGGTTTTCTTTGGGGTGAATACAGTAAGGGTAGGAAAGGTTTTGCAAAGGGTCTGTCGTTGAAGTGTTGTGAAGAAATATGAGAGAATGCGAGAGAATTTAGAGACAGAAAAAGCGATGTGTAGTAGACAGAATCGCTCGCGATACCATGTTGAATTTCTATGATAAGTGAAAAAGATGAACATGTGTTTGTTATTGATTAGAGGCAATCTATATATACAACAATTGTGAGAAGGTGAACTAGCACATGTGTTGAATAACTATGCAACTAAAGAGTAACTAACGCCAGTTGGCTTAACTGAGTAATAACTTGTAACGTCTTAACGTCCTAGCAACTAAATGACACATTTCATGCACATGCACGAGGACTGGTGTCACGAGGAGCAGTAGCTGATAACAATACCTTGACAAGGCACAGGTATCTCACTAGTTACTCATTAATAAGTGAGTGACTGTCATCTCAAAAGCTTGATAGTTAATTATTCATGTTCTGTCTCATTAATAGAAGATTTGCTTCTTAAAGGATAAATAATAATCACAAATTAAATAAACATATTCTTTAAAAACATTTACCAACTCATGCCACAAGTATAAAATCAATTTAATAATTATTTTATTTAAAACACAAATAAAATATTAAAGAAATATGAATTTATAATAACTATATAAGCCTCATGCGCCCTCAATACTTTTCTTTCTCTAAATTCGATATTTGCTGTTAAGGGGAAAAAAAGATTTGGACCAATTGATAAATTTCATGGGCAGTGCGTGCTGATGATAGTTATTGCTATACTATATTTATATGCTTTGAAACTTTGAAGTAGCCATCAGACATTGTCCCCTTCTTACAATTAGCGTTACATTGTCCCCTACTTACAATGAGTGTTACTCCTCGCCTGATTTGAAATGGAATCTCAAATACCCAAAAAAGAAAGGTTAAATTACTTTGTAGGTCTCAAAATTTTTTTGGGATAATTCAAATAGATCTTTAAACTTTTTAAGTTTGTAATCAGGTCATTAAACTTATAAAATGTTTGTAATTGAGTCTACAGACGTCAGTTAAAGCTCTATTAATGCAAATAGAATATTCCTTAAAATAAATTAACTGGTAATATTTACATACACTTAGATTAGTCAGATCATTATTTTTTGTATGAATAACTGTATATATAAGAAACTTACAAATTTTAACTGGTAATATTTATATATATATCCAAAATAATTTAACCAAAAAGAAACTTTGAAGTAAACTTCAAACTAACCAATTCATAAGCAAGTTTTGTACAAGGCTCTTCTTATATGCTCATAAAATGTGATGGAGTATGGATAAATCAAACAAAATCGACCATTGATTTATTATTTAAAAAACAGAGGGTGGAGATTTTTTTACCTTAGTAAATATATTGAAGTATGTAAAATTGCAATTTTGTTCTTCATTTAATTTAATATCATAAAACACCCTGCTAAAACTGTTCATGACTTTTTTACTAAACTTTCGTTGATGGAAAATTTATTTATCAAAATGTTACTTTTTAAAACTATTTACCAAAATGTCACCCTTTTAAAATTATATACCAAACTGTCACTCTTTTGTCTAACGTGACATTTTTTAATAATTTCTTATTTACGTATGATGCGTCAAACAAGGTGGCACATCCATGTGGATTACGCTAACACGGTAGGCGTAATCCACATGGATGCACCACATCATTTGGCACATCCTACGTGGACACACCATGTATGATGACGATTTTACAAAGAACACGCCAACAAAGTTGGCCCAACAAGGGCAAAAACGTCACATGGACAAAAAAATGTCACGTTGCGTGTGCTTCTAGGGCACTTAACCTATTTCATGTGAATCTCTTGAGAAATGATGCACAGAGACACATACATTTCATATGCCTACTAAAAAGTGTACCATAATGTTGGAAGACATCAGTATCAATTAGCTTATTTATAGGCCAAGTATTTGCTTCTGATCTATAAAGTAGTCGATGTGAAACTTTGGTGTTGACAAGGCAAAACAACTAAGTAACTAAGGTAATAAGGTACCTTTGTTCGATGTGGGCTCTACTCTTTTGCTATAACAAAGTCCCACATCAAATTCCAAAGAGATTGAATAGAGAAATGGTACACATTTTACTAGTGGAGTTGCTGCATGATTGAATAAAGATACACTTTGATAATAAACAACAAGGAGATCACAAAAGAAAATAAATAATACAAAATAAGGAGATCTGCATAGTTATGTGAGTGAATAATATTTACTTAGTTTCTAATAAAACAAAATAGATAATCCCACAAGGTTCAATCTTTAAGTAAATATTTACTTAGTTTCTAATATCAACCAAATTATTATGATTGAATAATTATGTGCAATGAGTTAAATAAATTGAAAACCTTTATGCTAAAATGAAATTGCATAGAAATTTCTAAAGACATTTTGTGTCTCTCTAAAGGAAACTTGGTTTTCTTGATTAAATCATACACTGCATACACAAGGAAATGGTTTGAGTAAGTGTTAATGTGAAATTTAAGCTTCAAGACACTGTTCATATGTGTCTAACAAAATAATTGGCATATCAGCCTGGCAGTGGCACTTTAGAGGAAATAAACAAATATCTATCTATCCATGTGTTTTATGCAGTCCTACAAGTATCACTCTTCGCGCATCTAAGAAGAAAGACATGTAAGCTAGGGTGAAGAATGATGGTGAAGAAAGAAAGAAAGAAAAAACAAAGAACACTCACAAGCCAGAATTGGTATGATTACTTGAAGATAAATGAGTAAATGACAAAGTACTAGTGAAGGAGTAAATATGAGCACTTGCTGGAGATTTAAGTAGAGGTTGAATTGATACATGACAAAATAGCAATCAACGAAGATGTGGGCTCTACTTTTTTGCTATAACAAAGTTCCACATCGAACACAAAATCTCACATCAAACAAAGGTACATTGTTGCCTTATTTAGTTTCTTTGCCTTACCAACACGAAAGTCCCACATCGACTACTTTATAGATCAGAAGCAAATACTTGACTTATAAATAAGTTAATTGATACTGATGTCTTCCAACATTATAGTGCACTTTTTAGTAGGCATATGAAATGTATGTGTCTCTAGGTGTCATTTCTCAATAGATCCACGTAGAATGGGTTAAGTGCACTAGAAGCACACATAATGTGTATTTTTTTATTTTTTTTGTCCACGTGTAAAATGCCAAAGAGTGTGGTGCATCCACATGGAAAAAGAATATATAGCCATGTTACGCCAAGCAAAATGGTGTTTTTGCCCTTGTTTCGCCAACTTTGTTGGCGTGTTCTTTGTAAAAACGCCAGCATACATGGCGTGTCCACGTAGGATGCACCAAATAGTGTGGCGCATCCATGTGAATTACGCCTACCGTGTTAGCGTAATCCACATGGATGCATCACCTTATTTGACGCATCATACGTGGACTAGAAATTATTAAAAAATGTCATGTTAGACAAAAGAGTAACAATTTGATATATAGTTTTTAAAAGAGTGACATTTTGATAAATAATTTAAAAAATAACATTTTAATAAATAGTTTTTCCATCAAGAATAGTTTAGTAAAAAAGCCAACTGTTCATCTGGCCTCTCACAAGTAGGGCGGAACTAGGGCGAATGCGTATGAGCCATGGTCCCCCCCAACTTTGAATAATTTGTTAAAGCTCATATTAAACCAGGTGCTGGTTTATTAAAACTCTATTTTGTTCCAGCATGTCAATAAATTTTAAGAGATGTTGGGTTTCTCAACAGTGGGGATTGTGGAGGCTCAAGGCCATTCCGGAGGGATTTAGGCTCTATGTATTGGTGGAAACTTTGCGATTCGAGTCTTACATACTTTGTAACAATGTATTACTCTTGAGATATCCAGTTGCAGTAAGAAGTGGGTGTGTAGTGCGATTTATGCAAGTCTAATTCTATCCTTGAAAGCTACTTTTTGGGATTACTAGTTAGTTACTCTTTGCAGGTCAATTAACTTGCCATGGGATCTGATCAGGGATTTCAATTCAACAATGATATTCTTACCACAAATAGTACGTACACCTCTATTCACACCCTTCTCAATATCATTCATTATACTTACTTTTTCCTATCACTTTCTCTCACTTAATCACATCCACCCAAAATGAGTGTGAAAAATGGTGTTGGATTAAAAATGATGTAAGAACATCATTTTTTATTTCAATTAGATCATTTTTCCTTCTGAGGTTCATGATGGAACTTTCTACTATGCTAGAGAGGCTGTGTTCTCTCAAGTTCTTCATGATTGTGACTTATTAAAGTTGGGCTCTATGGGAGGCAAGACAAATATACTTGGTTTAGGAAGGTGATGGGTGGCATACTATCTTTAAAGGGCTTGACTAAGCGCCCTCAATTAGATGATTTTCTCGGCCCTCCTAAGATTAAAATCCTGCCTCCACCCCTGCTCACAAGAAAGAACCACATCATTTCTTCGTTTGCCGGAGTTGGCCATCAAGCACGAAGTTGGTCGGACATCTTTGATGACACAGAAGATGGGTGAAGGGTGATAAAATTATTTCTTCGTTGTCGTTAGTATCTTTGTCTCTTTCTCTCTCTCTCTTGTAGCAATTATGTATCTTAGACCAGATTTGTAAAATTTTCATATAATTTATTATTGATAACCTGGTCATTAGTATTCATAACTTGTGATGGAATGAAGAAATTAAGTTGAGATTAATGTTTGATTTTTGTTGGTGAATATGAGGTCGAATTCAGGGAATTAACTCACAGTATAAGGTCGAACTAAAACTCACTGATCTGTCGCAAGGTCAGGCCTAGGGAAAACTTCACCAAAGACATCAATAGCTATTCTCCACCACAACACACACTGATTTGTTGCACTATCTTGGCCGCCTTTCCAAGTTTAATTTCGTTTCCACTCAGCCTCCATCAGCAAAACATTCCCATTCCCTAACCTCTGCTTTCGCTCAGCAACGCTGCGCATGATTCGTCATTCATCTTCGATTTCAAATTCATTTGGGTCCAGCTAACTTTAACTTTGGAATTAGGATAAAAGATTTTAAAGATGAAGTCCTTCAATGCAAAAAACATTAAACTAGGGTTCAAAATACAAATAAGTTATTTTACCTAACAAAATAAAACATATAAGAAATGAAATACAACTTAACCTATTATTGCCCGTCATTTTATTGGAACATGCAGTGACGGACCCAGGAATTTTAAGCAGTGGGAGCAAACGTCTATGTGATTGAAGCATATGCGAGTGAGTCTAAGCGAATAATTTTCTCCATTACCATTAGTTTACAGATATAAAGAACGGTGAGAGAAGAAGATTTTTGTGCTTTGAATATATTAGTATCAAATCCACGTGAGTACTATTAAAAAATAAAAAATAATATTATATGAGTATACTCATGTACCAAATCAAGTGGGTACTGCTGAAAAATAAAAAATAATATTATATGAGTTTTGTTTTTTATCACTAAAAATTTATTAATTTAACTATATATGGGGGCAAAAATTACATATAAAAAAAAAAAACATATACGTATATACTTGCATAGGATCAAAGAAAAGTTCCAAGATAGAGTAGGAGTAAAATTACACATATAAAAAAATAAAAAAAGATATATACATATATACCTATATAGAATAAAAAAAAAAGTTTCAAAATGGAGTGGGAAACAAGTAGTTCCGTCCCTCGGAACATGCATGCCCAAAAAGTGTTTTTGAGCATGTTAGAATCCTGCTTTTGTAAGCTAATAGCTATAGAGATATATATGCATCAAGACATGTTGCTTCTGTATTTCATAATTAACTCTTCATCATTTGAGTGTTGCTACTTGTTTATTCAGCCCTTGAAGATAGCAAATTATTGATTTTTATTCTTCACACGGGATGGTCTTCCAGGATTTCCTTTCGTTACAACTTACAACTTACAAATGAAAAGAAGGAGCATCAACTCAGACCTTCTGACATGCCCAAAAATTTTTTTTTATATACTACAATCATATATGTTACAATATTCATATATGGTCCGGCTATTAAGTCAAAATATTCCTAACGTAACCCCTCCACCGTTGAACAACTTCAACAACCAAAGTCTAGAAGAAAAGAGCATTCCATTCCTCACCATTTTTCTATGTTATTTTTTCTTTTGAACATTAAAGAAAAAATATTTGTAAATGACAAGGGTCAAAGGTAAATATTACTGGTCGGCATTGAGGCGTTGTCGTTTTCGTTTTATAGCTGCCATCCAAAGATCTTCCGCGTTGAAACAGAAACACGCACCAATTTTGATCCAATTATTCAAAGTGGTTGGTGGTTAGCAAAATCTTTAATTACGAAAATGATGAAAAAAACTTTATTTTGTCTTTAAATTAAGTAAATAAAAGTATATTTATTTTTAATTTAATCTAAAATATATTATAATTTTAACTAATTAAAATTTAATGATCGATACATATTTATTTATTTACTTTAAAAATAAACTTAATTTAAAGGATCTTATCCAAAAATTATACCCCAACATCAAACATTATTACCACAAATGTGTAGGGTCATGTATGTAACGTAAATGTACCAATATAAAAGAAGAAGGAAAGTGTCCCTTCCCATTATTATCACAGTATTTTTTTTTATTAATAATTTAAACAAAAACTAACACTTGGAAATAATGTATTACCCAGTACGTGAATAACTTAGTTTTTTTAGAATAGTTGTTTTTAGTGTTATTGTTGTAAATAATTATGTCACACACTTTTACATACTTATTTTTGTAAATAAGTATGTGGAAAGTATTTGTTTTTTTGGTGCAAGAATGTTAGAAGTATTTAAATATTAGGGATATGAAAATTATATAATTTTAACGCAATTCACAAACATAAAAAAGCAAATGTTTGCACAAAGAAAAAAAATGCAAATGTCAAATTATAACAATAATGTTACATACACACACTTAAACATATTACTTTACATTTGTATAATTTTTATTATTTAATTATAGATAAATTCACCTTATTTTTGCACATTTATATTCTTATTCTACCATATATTTATAATGTGAGATATATTCTCAAAATAATATATAAGAAGCATTATTCAAATTGTAAATGGCTGATGCCTTAAATCTTAACCGTGCCAAAAAGAGAAAGTACGTGTAAAACAACTCTAAAGTTTAAATAAATTTGGCCAAAAGTTACATTTCAAAGGCATCAAGTCTGTTTGAAAAATTTATGTCAAAAAAAAGGTCTGTTTGAAAAATACTTGATTTTGAATCAAATTTCAACTTATCACCAGTATTTTACTCTATCAATTTTCTTCCTTTACCAAGTATTTGAATCTCTCTTTGTACCAAAAATAAATTATTAAATTAAACATTATGTGAAAGGCATGTAGATTAAGAGAAAAAAATATATTAAGTAATTCGTCTACTAAATTATTTATATTGTAAATGCAACAAACTCGCTAAATATTGATCAAATTCAAAAGGGCTGTCACGACCTAACTTGAGTGAAAGTTTCATACAAGCTCTAATGATTATGTTAAAGACTAGTCTTACAGAGAAGAACTTTCTAAAAAAAACAATAATGAATTGAATTAGAAGTTTCTTCATCGTAGTTGGTTTGTTTAGTTACAAGTTTCTTTCGTATTTACCTCAGCAGATACATTTCTTACTTGCATACTTACACTTATATTGTATAAACCAAAAAAAAGGAAAAAACGAAGAAGAATTTTTTGGATGGGAACTACTTTTCTTGAGTATACAAATTAATCTTTGACATGTGTGTTGTATTAATAAAGATATGTGTATTTTGAACATGACTCACATAATTTTACATATATCAAAAAATAATTTACATGTCTAAGATATAAAATTTTCACCTAATAATTTCTGAAAAAAGAAGTTATATATGACCCAACCAAAAGTAGGAGAACAACGTTAGGGATGATCACTAGTTTGGGTCAACCCAGGGTCAACCCATGAACTTGATTAACCCAAACTAATATGATAACAAATATTCAGGTTAGGTCAGGTATTTGAGTTTGATGCAATAAGGTAAAGTATAACTCGACAATAATCAGTTTGGGTATCAAACATACCCTTTTGAAACTCGGCAACCTGACTATCCAACTCGAACTCCTTCACCTCCCTCTTTTTGGTTCTTCTCTATGAAGAAATTTCGATTCCTTCAATCTTTCACCTCCTTCACCCATTGAAATCTAAGACAACCTCAAAATTACTTAGAAATTAGAATCAAAAGAAAGCAACCCAGAATCAAAAGTACCCAGGCACAATCGCAACTCACATATTTGGAAAGTAGAGCCACCATGGTGCCAACATTGAGTTTCACCTCACCCTTTACAGATCTAGAGCCAACATTGCAAAGCTACTGTTGAGCTGCAGTCCATGGCGCCACCGCGAACCATCATGCATTGCGGAGCTACCATCATGCCGCCACTCGTTGTTGAGTCTTACTGCCAGCTTAAAGGCTGGAAAAAAAAAATGAAGCACAACTCGATAATTCGAATTGAACCAACTCGAATTTGTTCAGTTTGATTCGATTTAGATTGTCCAACCAAATTTCACCAAATTTAAACCAACTCAACCTATACTTGTTTCATCTGTTTGGATCTTAATTTCTCTAAAATTCGACCCAACCCGACCTGGGGTCACCCCTAAAGAACATAGTTCTTCTGCCTCGTTGTAAGGCTCGATAATTTTAGTAATTAAACTTTGTTTTCCTTTAAATTGAAATTAAAAGACAAAAAACATATCCAAGTGTCAAAGCCCCATGCAATTATCCAAGCGATGGTGGGTTGGTAAATTCAGCTACCTCCACTTCGCATTGAAAATTATCTAATAAAAAATTTATAACCCCAGTTTAACACCAAAATCTGTGTATTTGCAAATTATAATCAAGAGAAAAATGGTTGAACAAATTACATAAAATATATGCATAGTATAAATTATTTAGGAGTATCTTTATCCACACATATTTACATACACATCATTTTATATTTACATAATTTTTATCACATGAGTATAATTGATCTTATTTTGTTTTTTATAAATCTAAACTCTAATTCTATCACGTGAAATAATGTGTTTCATAAAAATATGTAAGTAACATTTTTTATTATTTAATTACAAAGTATGTGTATAATATAAATTTTTCAATTACAATAAAAATTAGATATTGTTTAATGATTTATATAAAAGTGTAAATTTTATATATCTGACAGGGTTTAGATTTAATGTACTGCTATCATAAAGTGTTTTTACACTTTTATTTAATAATGCATTAATACATAATGAAAAGAAATTAGATTTCTTGAATAATAGTTATGATAGTCAATTTTTTTATTAATTTATTAATACACAACTACAAAATAATATAAAAAATCAATACATCAAAAGTTTATCTATAAATATATTCCTCTTGCCAATTTCCAACATCATAAAACACAACTGTATTAGTATATTCTCTTTAAAAAAAAACTCTTAAATAATACTTATGACACTCAAATATTTTTATTGATTTATTAGTACATAATAAAAAATATATAAAACAGTTGCAAATTATAACCCCACTTCGCATTGAAATTATCTAATAAAAAATTTATAACCCCAGTTTAACACCAAAATTTGTGTATTTGCAAATTATAATCAAGAGAAAAATAGTTGCACAAATTACATAAAATATATGCATAATATAAATTATTTAGAAGTATATTTATTCACACATATTTATACATATATTACTTTATATTTACATAATTTTTATTATCTGATTATAATTAATCTTATTTTATTTTTTGTAAATCTAAATTTTAATTCTATCACATGCCCCAAAGTGAGATAATGTGTTTCATAAACATGTAAAAGTAACATTTTTCATTATTTAATTACAAAGTATGTGTATAATATAAATTATTCAATTACAATAAAAATTAGATATTGTTTAATGATTTATATAAAAGTGTAAATTTTATATAACGATAGACTTTAAATTTAATGTACTGCTATCATAAGGTTTTTTATATTTTTATTTAATAATGCATTGATACAATGATAAATAATGAAAAGAAATTAAATTTTTTAAATAATAAGTATGACAGTCAAATACTTTGATTTATTTATTAGTATATAATTAAATAATAATATAAATAATTAATACATCAAAATAAAATTTATAAATATATTACTCTTGCGTATATGAAATATCCAACATCATAAAACACAACTGCATTAGTATATTCTCTTTATAAAAAAATAAAAAAATAAAAACAAAAAAACATTAGGATATCAAAATTGCGTATGTAATAATAAGTATTATTATTATTATTACTTAAATTCCAAGAGGACATTTTTTTCTCAACTGAACTCGATTTCTCTCTCTCTTCTTTTCCTCTCTCTTTGTTTAGCCGGAAAACCCACCGGCGGGAACTTCACGGCCACACAATAACATACCCAAAAGCTCCCTCTTTTCCCCGAACCAAAGCCAGAGCCTCTCTTTGATGCTGTGAAGCTCGAAAAAAAAAAACACTATGGGAAACTGCAACGTTTGTGCTAGAGCAGATGTGTTGGAAGACAACACCAAGTCCAACCATGACACCAACCGCGGTCGGAAGAGGGAACCGAACTACAGAAAACCGAACCTATACGCACCAGATGAACCAGTCCGGTCGGCGGCCCCGATCCGGGTCCTGAAGGACGTGATTCCACTGAGCCACCGGACCCGAATCAGCGACAAGTACATACTGGGCCGCGAGCTGGGCCGCGGCGAGTTCGGCATCACCTACCTCTGCACGGACCGGGAGACGAAGGAGGCGCTTGCTTGCAAGTCAATTTCGAAGCGAAAGCTTCGGACCGCCGTAGACATTGAGGACGTGAGGCGCGAGGTTGCTATTATGTCCACTTTGCCCGACCACCCCAACATCGTGAAGCTCAAGGCCACCTACGAGGACAACGAGAACGTGCACCTTGTCATGGAGCTCTGCGAGGGTGGCGAGCTCTTCGACCGGATTGTTGCCAGGGGTCACTACAGCGAGCGAGCCGCCTCCACCGTGGCTCGGACCATAGCAGAGGTTGTTAGGATGTGCCACGCTAACGGGGTCATGCATAGGGACCTCAAGCCTGAGAATTTCCTCTTTGCGAATAAGAAAGAGAACTCGGCTCTTAAGGCTATCGATTTTGGGCTTTCTGTGTTTTTCAAGCCTGGTGTGTAGTATGTGGATTCTTTTTTAGTTTTAGTTTGGTGTTTTATTATTATTTTTGTATTTTTCAGAATTTTGTTGCTTTTTTATTTTTTAGGGCAGAGATTTTCGGAGATTGTGGGGAGTCCTTACTATATGGCGCCGGAAGTTTTGAAGAGGAATTATGGGCCGGAGGTTGATGTGTGGAGCGCTGGTGTGATTCTTTATATTTTGTTATGTGGGGTTCCTCCGTTTTGGGCAGGTAGGTGGTGCTACTGTAGTACTGTGTTTGGGTTTTGTGAATTTGTCTTGTGATTTGGGTGCGCTTGGTTGTGAAAATTTTTATTTTTAAAGTGAGGTTTTGGATTGTTTTTGTTTGTGGGCTGTGGCAGATTCCGAACAAGGTGTGGCTTTGGCAATTTTGAGGGGCGTGATTGACTTCAAGAGGGAACCTTGGCCTCAGATATCGGATAGTGCTAAAAGCCTTGTGAGACAGATGTTGGAGCCGGATCCTAAAAAGCGCTTGACAGCTGAACAGGTGCTTGGTAAGTCGTTTGCTTTTTGCACTTGAATACAGTATACACTGTGGAGTGACTAGGTGGGAATCAAGGCTGGATTTTGTAATGAGTGAAATTTTGTTGTTTTAGCATTTTCTCTTTGTAACTTATCATCCCAAAACACTTAGTTGAGGATCAATTTAAGGGTTTATAATGAGTAGAACAATTCAGATATTCACCCTCACCTTGCTTGTGGTGTAATTGGATTTGGGATTTGATGCAAAAGTATGCTAAATGTGTGTTTAAACATGAGTTTCCTCCTTTGTGGCAGATTCTTACATGTATTAGGACTTTAAAATGTGGTGGAGAAACTCTTCTGCAGAAAGCCCATAAAAGAAAGGGGGTGATATAAGAAAGAAACCTTAAAATGTGTTCTTTATTTCATCCTATGTGTCTGTTATTCATAACACTATTCCAGAAAGTTAGGTAGCTACAATGCTTGTGGAAATTTAATCCTTGTCGTGGGATTAGTGGGGAAAGAGTAGGATATATTGTTAGGCACATACACTGAGGTGGAGGACCATTAGGGTCTGCTTGGTTTAGTTGGTGAAAAGTGGGAAGGTGGAAAATTTGGAATGAAAATCACTTTACACTTTCTTGGTATGACAATAATATGAGAAGGTGGAAACTAAGATGTTCATTTTTCTATGTCATAACTTAAGTTGAAATTCAGTTTCACTCCGTCCTCTATTTTCCACTTCTCACTTTCCACCTACTCAACCAAGCATACTCTTCATTTATGGTTTATATTGAAGTGTCTCCTATTTGTTGCTTCTCCTGGGCTAGCTAGCAAGCCTTAACTTTGCACAAGATAGATTTCAATTATCCTTCATAAGCTACACTGGATTCATTTTGTATTTGTTTCTGGGTTTACAATGTAACAGTGTTCATGCAGTTTGTCTGACTAAGACAGATATATGGGTGGAGCAGGGAAGAAACTTTCACTCCTTTGAAGTAGAACAGTGGCATTTGTGGTTTATTTTGTGCCTAGAAGATTTTTTCTTGTGAGAACTAAATAGGCTGATCTTGGGCCTCAAAATCAGAATTTTTAAGCAGTTTGAAATAGCTGTCCATACTTGTATTCTCATTCTCACCTGGACCCTTTTCACCAGTTCTCCCTCTCCCTTAACTAAAATGGAAATTGTTACATACTTGTATCCTTATGACTTAGGAGGCTGAACTTAACATCAAGTCTACCTGATGAAGAAAGTGATTCTGAATATTTACTGTCCTTAATTATTAATTATGCTTGCAGAACATCCCTGGCTACAAAATGCAAAGAAAGCTCCAAATGTTCCATTAGGAGATATTGTGAGGTCAAGGCTTAAGCAGTTCTCTGTGATGAATAGATTCAAAAAGAAAGCTCTGCGGGTTAGCATCTATTGTGGTTTATACTTGATTGTTGACTCAAGTCTGTGTGTGATGGAAACAATAAGGAAGTTGAAATGTTCTTGATTTGGGTTTCTTTGAATGAATGCTACAGGTAATTGCAGAACATTTATCTGTTGAAGAGGTAGAAATAATCAAGGATATGTTTACATTGATGGACACTGACAAAGATGGCAGAGTAACATATGAGGAACTGAAGGCTGGGTTGAGGAAGGTTGGGTCACAATTGGCTGAGCCAGAAATAAAGATGCTAATGGAAGTGGTAAGCTTCTATTGTATACCATTTATAATGTAATTTCTTCATCTAATATCAGTTCTTTAAGTGCTACTATGAGTCTACGATTACTAGTCAGTCTGACGGAGCTCTTTGGAGCCATTTTTCTGGAAATCTGCTGCATGATTTCCTAGAAGAGTGTGCACTTTTAAAACAAAGCATGCTGTGGTCTCCTGAGATTTTCTCTTTCGTATTTACCCCATTGCCATTTTTTGTCGTATACAAGACAAATGTGAATTCTTTCAGTATGGATATTACCTTATTTTTTGTTTCTTTTGTGGAGATTGTTTCAGTTACTGTTACTGAGGCCTTAGCTGGAGGAAAGTGACGCCTATTTATTAGAAACACGCCCCACTTTTCTTTAAAGCTTTGATCACTCTTACTTTCATTTGAAGTGACATTCATATTTCATATATTGAATTGCCATTTACACCGTAATCCTGAACTTGCCAAGTGTATTTGTTATACAAAGTTGTGATTCAAGGATGGTTATCTTTGCTGTGATTTACTTAGGCTGATGTTGATGGGAATGGAGTACTTGACTATGGAGAGTTTGTAGCTGTGACGATTCACTTGCAAAGAATGGAGAATGATGAGCATTTCCGCAAAGCATTCAAGTTCTTTGACAAAGATGGGAGTGGGTATATTGAGTTAGGTGAGCTACAAGAAGCATTAGCAGATGAATCAGGAGAAACTGATGCTGATGTAGTGAATGACATCATGCGTGAAGTTGACACTGACAAGGTTTGAGTTTCATGCTCAGTACTTATTGTTTACTTATTTGTAGTTTTCCTTTCTGCAGATTCTTACTTTCTTAGTTACACTACCATGATGTTTAGATAGTATGTTTACAAAGTGTGAAATTTCATGGGTAGTGCCTCTCTTGTTACATCTCAATCTCACATACACGTCCCACATGTTCTCTATAAGTCTTTCCAACGTTTTTCAATTTTCTATTTTCCACTTCACAGGATGGTTGCATAAGTTATGAGGAGTTTGTCGCCATGATGAAAACTGGAACTGACTGGAGAAAAGCATCTAGGCAGTATTCAAGGGAGAGATTCAAGAGTTTGAGCCTAAATTTGATGAAGGACGGCTCACTTCAGCTTCATGATGGAATTAGTGGTCAAGCTGTAGTGGTTTGACTGCAAAGAGCAAAGTTACTTCTTTCTGTAACCTTGGTGCTTACTCAGTTTCTCTTATTCCTTTAACCACTTACTGTGCTTGAAAGTATGGCTTATGGAATCTCTCCATGAAAGCAAGTTATGGGCTGTTTTGGGTTCGAGCGTTTGAAGCATACTAATGAGCTTGAGTTGAGTTGGGTAACTTAGGTTTTATCAGTTGCATTGGATGCTAGATGCCTGAAGCATGCGTTGGAGGATTGCAGTTGCATACTAAAGATGGTTTATATCCTGTCAGCAAAAATGTGGGCAGGCCCAAAAGATGTTGCATATTCTTTGTATATCTTTGTCCTGTTATATTTGTGTTTGATAATTCCATTGATAAATGTGATTTTTCTAACTTTTGTGCAGAAAACCACTTAGGGCTTGTCTCATTGGTGACATGAACTTTTGAGAAAGTTTAGAAAGTCTACGTATCTGCTAGTTGAAGCAATTTAATTTTCCGAAATTGTAGCTACGTTAAGCCATCGTTATTTTCATCTTTCTTTTTCTTGTTCAGACATTGTCTCGTGTTGTCCACATTTATGGTCAATTTGCACGAGGTAGAGAGATATTTTTGTATGCACATAAGAAACAAAAATTAGAGAGAGAAAAAAAAAGTGTCATTAAATTTATTTATCACAACAAAAAGAAAATATTATCTCTTTTTAACTTTTTGTTAGTGTGTGTAAATTTTGATGTGTTATTTATATGCAACTAATAATTTCTCTTAGCTAGAAACATAATAATCTACAACGGCCCTATTTTGTAAATGCATGAGGTTGGAACATTTTCTCTTATTTATCCTTTCGTTTGTTCGTATCCAACATATGCTAAATTGCAAATCAAACTTGTAAAGTGTTCGCAGGCTCTTCCATTTTAGTGGGTTGGGAGGAAGTTTAAGTAAACATATAGCAGCCATTCCATCTTTATGTTGTTAATTCATTTAACCATTTCACATTTGACATAAAATAATATGTTTTGTGAAGTTAGAAAATGATGAGATTGAAATAGTACTCGTCTCTCCTCTTTATAAAAAATGGAAATAGCAAAAAAAAATATTGATAATTTTTGTTAAATTATTTGATGGAAGGTGAAATCTTTTCTCATTAATCAAAAATGACTACAAGGCTATAAATACACTCAAATCAGATCAAATGTGATCAGCAAAACAAAAGGATAAAATAAAGATAAGACACAACAACTCACATACTACAAATAAGGAATATGGTTTGTTTAAAAGGTTCTGTGACATATTAGATAAGGTAGATAAGGAACATAACTATAACTCCTAATACTCCCCCTCAAGTTGGCATGTGGACATTAATAACACCCAACTTGGACATTAAAAATTGAAATTGTTGCTTCCCCAAAGCTTCCATGAACATGTCCACAGGCTGCTTAATACTAGCAATGTAACAAGTAGTAATGTCCTGTGATTGGATTCTTTCTTGAACAAAATGACAACCTGCTTCAATGTGTTTTGTATGTTTATGGAAGACTGAGTTAGCTGCAATGTGTAATGCATCTTGGTTACCACAACAGAGAAGTGAGGGTGCATTTGTGGGAATTTGGAGAGAACTGAGCAAACTGTGAAGCCATATCATCTCACTAGTTGCATTAGCCATGGCGCGATACTCAGTCTCTGCGGATGATCGGGATACAGTCGTTTGTTTCTTGATTTTCCAAGAAATAGGTGCATTTCCAAGAGTCATGAAGTAACCTGATACATATCGTCTAGTTAGCGAACAAGATGCCCAATCTAAGTCACAATATCCTCTGAGTTGCAGGTCATTAGTCTTAAGGAGAAAAAGTCCTTGGCCAAGTGATGATTTGAGGTAGCGTAGCACCCTCACAGCAGCATCCTAGTGAGTTTGCCGAGGTGATTGCATAAACTGGCTAAGAATGTGAACTAAATAAGTAATCTCTAGGCGTGTAATGGTCAAGTAAATGAGACGCCCGATGAGCCTCCTGTATTGTGATGAATTTGCAGACAAGTTTGCTGCCTCATATGTTAAATTATGATACTATTCCATGGGAAAAGAATAGGGCTTACGTCCTAGCATCCCACATTCAGTCAAGATATCAAGTGTATACTTTCTTTGACTGAGAAAAAGGCCTTTAGGACCATGAGCAAGTTCCACATAAACTATTTATCTTTCATTAAATAAACCCACAAAGCTCTTGTATTATCATCAACTATTGTCAAGAAAATATGTGAACCATTATGTGTTGATGTGTGATACTTTCCTCACAAATCACAATGAATTAAAGCAAAAGGATGAGCAACTTTATTATCACTCAAAGAGAAAGAACTTCTACATTGTTTGGATCTATGACAAACATCACAATGTGTCATTTTATTCAACAACTCTAAGATGAAGTAGATTAGACAACAAGGATAGTGTTTTCTGTGAGGGATGACCCATTCTTGCATGCCATAAGGAGGAGTCCTTTTCATATGATGCTACCATAGACATGCCATGAGCTGCTTCTCGTAGCACATATACCCCATCCTTCAAGTCACCGTATCCAATCGTTTTCTTCATGGTTTGGTTCTGTATCACACAGATGGTAGGATAATAAGTCACTGAGCATTTCAAATTCATTGTTAGATGATGCACAGATATAAGATTGCATGTAAATTGAGGAATATAAAGGGTGCAAGATCAAGTTGCCTCCCAGAATAAATTTTCCAATTTTCATAACCAAAACTGTATCACCATTTTGGCATAGTGATATTGAATGGTTGATTTATGACATTCACATCTTCAAGGAAGGAGAGCAATGGTGTCATGTGATGAGAAGCTCCACTATCCAAGACCCAATGACTTGATGATATTAAGAAAGGATTACCAGATATAGAATCATTATTTTGGAGATTTTGCATCACATAGTTGCGAATGATGTTGCTTGCTCTAAACAGGGCATGTCCTATTGCTGAATTTTGTTGTTGCGTTTCCATTGGTCCTGATACATCTTCAGTCCAAGCAAAGTGTGCACTCCCTTGTGTGTTGGCAATTTTAGGGCGATATGAACGTCTATTCTCCCAGTTTGGAGGATAACCCACCAATTCAAAACATTTGGCTTTCTCATGCCCTATCTTACCGCAATGGTCACACTTTGGTCTTGGTCCATCTCGTTTGGTTTTGCTACTGTTAGCTGCTATAAATGCTGCTCCTAATTCAGCTTTTGATTCCCTGTTTGTTCTACAGCAACCTTTGCCTCTTCTCTAAGAACATGATTGAAGATACGTATCAAAGGAGGAAGGGGATCAGTGGTGAGGATGGTCCCTTTGATGTGCCCAAATCGATCTCCATCCAATCCTCCTAGGAAAAGATGTGCATGTTGATCTTCTTTTCTTTGAGCAAGTTCCTTGGATGCTCCACAAGTACATTTTGGTAAAGGTTGAAGTTCGCTAAATTCATCAATAAGGCTCTTGATCTTGGTGTAATAGTCTATCACTAATACATTGGGTTCCTATTGTATGAGGTATAAGTCACGCCACAACTGATGAATTCAAGGGGCATTAGTCTGGATAAAACATTCTTCCAAATCAATCCATACATCCCTCACTATATCTACATGAGAAATGCTGCTATGTAAATTTGGATTGATGGAGTTGATGATCCATGTTGTAACCATGGAGTCTACTTTCTCCCAATCCTGATATTTTGATGATTTAGCACCAGGTTTCTTGATCATTCCATCAAGGAATCCGAGCTTGGTCTTCGCTTTAAGCGTCGTCTTCATAGAGTGTGCTCAGTTGCGGTAGTTTTCTCCATTGAGAGGAACAACAACAAGTGGTGTACCGGGCTTATCAAAGGATGCTAGATGATACGATGATGATGGGGTGATGGTGTTGTCCCTAGTATCAGTTTTCCGCTCTGATGCCATGTTAAATTATTTGATGGAAGGTAAAATCTCTTCTCATTAATCAAAGATGACTACAAGGCTATAAATACACTCAAATCAGATCAAATGTGATCTGTTACAACAGCAAAACAAAAGGACACAATAAAGATAAGATACAACAACTCACAAACTACAAATAAAGGGATATGGTTTGTTTAAAATGTTTTGTTACATATCTGATAAGGTCGATAAGGTGCATAACTATTACTCCTGATAATTTTAACACTTACATCTGAATAGTTCTAGCAACACTATCTAATATTTATCCCCAAAAATAAAATTAAGAATTTGACCCTAAGTTATTCTTATCATTAAAAATAATCGAAATTTAATGTTGCCTTTCTTTTTTTTCGGTCATTGAAGTGAAACCAAGCACCAAAGCTGCTGGGCTCGGCCTAGTCCAGAGAACACATCAAATTTTCTGTTTAATAGACCAAAGGCATCAAAGAATCTAGTGTGTGCACAACTTAGATATTGTAGTCAGAACCATGTAGATTGCACTAAGAGACCTGAAGCATTGCTGCACAGTGCACAGCAAAGATCAACGATCAAACTAGATCTAAGCCGAATAGATCCGGGTGAGGCAAAGCGAAACATCAGCTTCCTTGATACTACAGTGCTACGGATGGTCACTCGGGATAGGCACGCTCGAGGAGATCAGGGCTCAACAGCATCTAGCTGCATCTTGGTGAATCCACTCCCCGATCTTGGTGGCATAGCTCTGCTCCAGTTGTTGGGGAGTTGATTTATAGCAGTCCTGTGAGCTATTTCATGTGCTACAACATTCGCTTCTCTTTTAGTCCACAAAACTCTGCAGGACTGAAGGTTCCTCTTGAGAGCTGTTATATCATCTAAGACAGGCTGAATGGACTAATCTAGTTCTTCACCTCTGCAAGCTGCAACAAGTTGGAAGCAATCTGATTCGAAAAGGGTAAATGGCCAAGTGCAATTTACCGCTATTAAAACCGCCTCCTTGAAAGCGAAAGCCTCAAGCACCAGTGGGGAAGATGCGGCTATTGTTTTCGTCAATCCAGTTATAACTCTACCTTGGTGATCCCTGCAGATAGCAGCAATGGCCCCTAATCCTCGGGATTTATCAAAAGGTGCGTCAACGTTCCATTTTAAGGCGCCTCCTGGCGGGGGTATCCATTAAGTGCTTCTATATGATCCTCCTACTATTTTCTCTGTACCTGCATTTTGCTCTTTACTGTTTGCTTCCAAGTATTGGTTGTGGGATGTTAGGGCCCAATTAAGGGTAAACCAGGGATTGGGCTTTTTACCTTCAAAGCAAAACTGATTTCTACCAAATAAATGCTCCATAGGATGTGAGCAATCAAGGTAGTTCCCTATTCACATAAATCTTCCTTCCCCTTTGGTAGTTGGAATTTATCTTGGAGCCACAAATCAAACCTGGAGGTTAGGGGTGGGCATGGTTCGGTTCAGCATGAAAACCGAACCGAACCAAATCGAACCAGTAAAATGGTTCGGTTTGAAAACCGAACTGGTTTTCTTATGGGGCCGAACCGATTTAAGTTCAGTAAAACCGGTTCAAAACTGGTTTGGGTTTGGAATCGGTTCAAAAATCGGTTTGGGTTTGAAACCAGTTTAGAAACCGGTTTGGATTTGAAACCGGTTCAAAAATCGGTTTGGGTTTCGGTAAACCGGTTTTGAACCAAAACCGATTCAAAACCGGTTTAGGTTTCTGAATCGATTTAATAACCAGTTCAGAACTGGTTTTTCATGAAACCAATTCAGAAAATTGGTTTTTCTATAAAACTAATTCAGAAAACTAGTTCAAAAATCAGTTCAGAAAACTGGTTCAAAAATCTAGCTCTTTAGCAATCAAGAACTCCATTTTCATATCACAGAAACTAGTTTGGATTTGAAACCGGTTCAAAAATCGGTTTGGGTTTCGGTAAACCGATTTTGAACCAGTTCAAAATCAGTTCAAAATCGGTTTAGGTTTCTGGATCGGTTTAATAACAAGTTCAGAACTGGTTTTTCATGAAACCAGTTCAGAAAATTGGTTTTTCTATAAAACTAATTCAGAAAATTGGTTCAAAAATCGTTCAGAAAAACTGGTTCAAAAATCCAGTTCTTTAGCAATCAAGAACTCCATTTTCATATCATACAAACAATCTTCTAGCCCATCAACCGGACAAAAAAATTAAATATTTATATATCGGTTATAAGGCAAACAAGGCTTATTTGATTCACATAAACAGACGATTTTTAGAACCTTATGCAACATGTGGCGTCCGGGGCCGACGAAAACGCGGTGCAATGAAGCACGGACAAGGAGCGGCTCTGGCGGGCTTAGGTTTGAATGAACCGAATACGCACGTTTAATAAGGATTCGAGAGACGTGCGGTTGGGGCTCATGAAATGGCTTATAGAATTGATTTGGTGTAGCCATTTTGCTATTCTTTTCGGGAGCCTAGAACTCCATGCTTAAAGCAATTGTGGGATGAGTGACCTCTGGTTCGTGTGAAAAATCTCGTGTTGGTTTGTGGAGACACTCATCAATCTGGTCCGGTTCAAAAATCGAGAGACGGGACCTTCCCAGTTTGTGCGGGGACGAAAGAACTCCATTTTCCGGGGCCGACGATATCACTAATGAAACAATCTTCTAGCCCGGATCAACATGAATGAACCGAATACGCACCGGAAAAAAGGGATTAAATATTTATATATCGAGTTGAGGATATAGGAATTGATTTGGTGTAGCCATAAACAAGGCTTATTTGCATTCCTAGAACATAAGAACTCCATGGTTAGTTTCGGTTATGGGTACCTCACGGGACCTTATGGACAAAGCAAAAAGACTCGTGTCATTTGAATTCAATCCTGACCACCAATGAATGTTAGGTTAAAAAGGGATTACTTTCTGCCATACAAATTAAATTAGGCAAATAATAAAAACTGAGAATCAGGAATATACAGATTAATCTCCTTTAGCTTCATTATTTCAGCCCTCTCTACCGCATCAAATGTCATCACAGCACCAGCATTCCAATACCAAGGTTGAAGATATGTTGAATCAGTGGATGAGGACAATGAAGATGGATGAAGTATCACAGAACCCCAATCCCTACTTCCAAGCCTTTTTTCCTTTAATCTTCTTCTCACCAACAAGCCTCCCACATCTTGTTTTGTCATTTCTGATACACTTTTGAGTATTGAAATGCAAAGGAGAAGCATCAGTACTGCATCTTCTTCAGGCAATACTTCAACAACTAATAGCCTCCAATTCAGAAAAACTGTTGCTTTTCCATCTGGGTTGTCTTCTGTGAAACGAACTAGTGTTAGAAAACCTTCCTCATCTTCCTCTTCCACTATCCCTTTCTCCTCTATCTCGGTTTTTATTTCTTCACTTTTGCTCTTTGACTTTATTTTCTTTACTTGATATTGCATTTGCCTCCCTTTCAATAACTTTACCTGCAATTAATGATTGCAACTTAGGCCTACTTAAGAAGCAAAATTCACACGTTTTTAATTGCCTACAAAAAACATCTCAATTGCTCCAAATTGTTAAAATAAAAGAACACATCAAAGAATATAATGCACAGTGTTTTTAAGAAATAGATCAATTTTCATAATTACTGAAACAGAGTCCAATGCATAGCTTATCTAGGACATTCTATTGTCTGTATTTGTACAATAACTCCAATTATACAATAAGTCACCAATTTGTGCTGTCCTAGGGTAGATTTAGAGATTCTGACTTCTGAATATTGAGGGTGTCATTAACAGAAAAATAATATAGAAAGAAAAGCAAAATAGTAAAAGGAAGAGCTCTCGGGTACTCTTTTTGTCCGAAGAACCAAAAGTCAGGGTACTATTCTACTACTAGATCACTGCTGCTTGTTGCATTTCAGTATAGTTAATTATTTATTATATTTTAGTTGTTTGTTTGGTTTTGACTTTCAATACTTTACCCTATTTATTTAATACAAAAATTGTTTAGCATATAAAACTATTTATTTAATTTTTAATATATAAATATCATGTACATACTTAAGAATCACTATATATAACCATTTATGGATAACAAGGACTAAGGACTGAACTTGACAAACTATCGAGTAAGGCATGAGAGAATATAGGAAAGTTACTTAACAATGTTGTTAAAATCATATTAGACAATGAGCCGGTGAGATTTTCGATTCATCTTCAATCAGTTCAATCTTTTTAATGAATTGGTTGAACCATACGATACGTTATAAGAATAATTAACATCTAATAATGTAAAATATATAAAAATATGTATGAAATATGAAAAATATTAATTTTTTTAAAATATATAAATGATTAATTGATTCAACCAGATGAACTGAATGGTTCAACTCACTTTTAATTAGTTTTATCAGTTCATTCCTTTGCCAGAGAAACAGGGGAGATTTTATGCACAGCAATGGGTCCATTTGAGTGCTCATTGGATCCATCAAAACCTTTGATCCTAGTTTTGCGTTCACTCTCATGGTTCCGATTATATCTATCATAGGCAGCTTTATAGGCATTTAGAATAGCAGCATTAACAGATGAAGTATCCAACCAAAGGGTAGCACCACGTGCAGCCAAACTGAAAAAGAAAATCAAGCTCAGTCAACTTCCCATAGCAGTGCCCCTTTTATAAGCAAAAGGAATAAACATAAACATTGGACAGAATGAAAGCTCCTATTTAGAAAGCCATCCTGGCCCATCTACAATAATATTCTTAGACATTTCCATTAAAAGATGCTTATTGAGGGGGTAAGGGTCATGGAAAAAAAAAGATTCTTATTCCCCACAATTACCTTTCAATTTCAGATATAATTGAATTGTATGGCCTCAACTCTATGCCTGCTTTCTTCAAGTGATCACTCACCTCTTCGATGACTTTTGAATCATCTATAAATAATTTTGCTCCATCAATCTCCACAATCAAGTATGCATACACAACAGGTGAATGTGGAATATCACTGCCTCTCTCCAAAAGAAAAAGTCAAAAGTTACTTTCA
Organism: Ormosia semicastrata; assembly: GCA_029884595.1. Lineage (NCBI taxonomy): Eukaryota > Viridiplantae > Streptophyta > Magnoliopsida > Fabales > Fabaceae > Ormosia > Ormosia semicastrata. Next base: position 2,465,600 of record JAQQTO010000028.1, on the reverse strand, counting down.
TTGATTGAAACATTAACATAGAACAATCAAAAAAAGAAAACCAATAAGCTTGTTATGTTAGACCCAAGCACACTTTATATCATGTACTCTAACCATAAAAGAACAATAAAAAGAGTATGCAATGCAAGTCAAAAAGGAAAAGAAAAGAACAATAATATGCACTAAAAGAACTAATAATTTTATAAAAAGCCAAGCCAGGAGCAAAGAAAAGAAAAAGGTAGGAACAAAAGACTTTGAAAGGATAACTTAACAGGAAGCTAAGATTACCAATTGGAAAAGATAACGACACTACCTGATGATTATGCCTTCAACATTGTTCATATGACAACAATCTTATCTAAATTCAGAATAGTATTAAATATCCTCAGCAAAACTTTAGGATTAATATAATGGCACTGCAAAATGAAAGATTGCAGATAAAACTTTGACATATTTGTACCTTAAGAAAGCTTATGAATTTTTTTAACATTACTCAAACTACTGCTTTAGCATCAAATTTATACAAAGAGAGTTGGAACCAACTCTACATATTCCTTTCTAGAGTAGCCTTTTTATGACTCAATTGTTCTTGGTGATAGTTTAAGAATTAATCATTTGTATAGGCATGTTATACATATAGCAGATGAGACAACAAAAGCATTTCCCCTTTTCCCATCTCAGTTATCTAATGCAAATGGAACTCCCTGCTAGAAGCACAATTGAAACAAATAAAGAACTCAGATCATAAGGCAAAGACAGACCTTCACTAATGTTTTGTTGGAAGTCAGATCAAAGGAGATAATAGCAGGATGACAGTTCGAGAATAAGCCCGTGACAAGAGGCAAACACAATGAGCATAACTAGAACAATATTAGTATATAATTACTAATATTACTAGATGCAAGCCAAGCCTCTAACGATCACCCAACTAACAATATCACCAGGCTTACATTATACTCACAAGATGTAAAATCGAAAAATCAAATGCATACATATATATAAAAATCAACTTACAATGAATTTGTAGGAATTACAAACGATGATATAGAGACCCAGCTTCAACAAGGATTACAGCTTCTGTCGAAGGTGACCATGAAAATCAAAAGCGAAAACGTGATATTAAAAAGAAAAAACAAAATCAAGGGTTTAGGTTGAAGAAGGAAATCAATGAAAACGTAGATCAAGGGCACTCACCAGATCAAGACGCAGCAAAAGCCAATCAATGACACGAGCACTTGTCTCACTAGTCACCACGCAGCGATTTCGTCACAATAGCAAGCGAGGAGCAAAGTACAACGCAGCGATTTGGTCTCTCCATGCAGAAGCTTGAAGACATCGCTGATTAAGGAAGTCGTGGTGCACGATTTGGGGTTAAGGTTCAGTAATTTGGGGGTTAGGGTTCCTAATGTTGGAGATCAATTTCTGAAAATTTCAGTGGAAGTGGAGAGTGAGACTGAGATGAGATCTAGTTTTGTTTCTAAGTTTTCTGAGATGTGAAATGGATTGGTTCGGTGATAATATGGTTATCTGAATTAGAATTAAAAATGGTTAACCGGACCATTTAATAAAAGAAACTGGTTCAGGTTTTTATAAAATAAAACTAGTTCAGGTTATTTTAAGAGTGGTTCAGTTTGGTTTATGGTTCGGTTTGGTTCATTTGGTTTTTATGCACAGCCCTACCGGAGGAGTTCTCTGCCTTAGGGGTTAGTTGTAGTTGAGAAGTAAACCAAATAGGCTCAGTCCAGTCACAGCGAAGGAATGTGTGTTTTGTTGTTTCTAACTCTTTTTGACAAATAGGACGTAAGTGTGTTGGAAATAGGACGTAAGTGAGTTGGAAAGAGATGCCTCTTAAAGAGATTGGCCTTAATTGGCCGAGAATTATGGCTGCATTTCTATATGAAAATTTTGATTTTTTGTGGAATAGCCAGTCCCCAAAGGTTATTCCAAAACTCTGCAAGGATAGAGTGAGATGAGGAGCCACCAGCAGGTCCCATGATGGGTTCCTTTTTTTCTGGCAATATGATAGCCTGATTTAACAGAATACTGCCCATTCCTAGAAAAAGGCCAGAAGAGCTTATCTTCGCAAGAAAAAATTCTGAGAGGGATTTAACAGAATACTGCCCATTCCTAGAAAAAGGCCAGAAGAGCAAGGAAAAATTCTGAGAGGGATTTAACAGAATACTGCCCATTCCTAGAAAAAGGCCAGATGAGCTTATCTTCGCAAGGAAAAATCCTGATAGGGATTTGCATTGCTTTGGTAGCATGATTAGGGCCGAGGATGTCTCTTAGCTTATTCACATCCCATCTTCCAATCTAAAAATCATCAAACAACTTACAAACTCTCACATCTAGATTGTTACCATGAGTAGGGATGGTGGACTCGTTGTATTGCCACTTACCATTCCAAACTGAAATAGATTGACCATTCCAAATGTTCCGCTTTCCATTCTTCCTCAAGAACTCTCTGCTCTGCATAATGCTTTGCCAACCCCCAGAGGCCCCCTCTTCCTAAGGGCTTGAAGGAAATTAGAACTAGGAAAATAAATGCTTTTCAGTATCTTAACTCACATTGCTTGTGGGTTTGACAATATTCTCCAAGCTTGTTTCGTAAGCAATGCAATGTTCATTAAAATAAAATCTTCAAAGCTCATACCTCCACTCTGTTTTGATTGAGTTAGATTTGACCATTTCCTCCAGTGAATGCCTTTATTCTTCCCTGTTTTACTCCACCAAAACCTAGCAATTCTTGAGCAGATTGAGTCACAAAACATTTTAGGAAATTTGATAATAGACATGGCGTAGGTAGGGATGGCTTGGATCACTGCTTTAATTAGAATTTCCTTACCCGCTTGTGAGAGGAGGTTCTCATTCCAACCCTCCATCTTGCTCATTACTCTTTCTCTGATCCACGCCAAAGCTTGGCTCTTGGATCGTCCCTATTCTGCAAGTAGTCCTAGGTACTTACTAGGCTCATCCCAAACCTGCATGTTTAGTATGGAAGCAATCTAATTTCTGAGCCCTGTAGGGGAGTTTTTGCTGAAGATGATCCTAGATTTCTGTAAGTTTATTCGCTGCCCTGAAGCATTAGAGTACCAGTTTAGAATGTTGACAAGCTGAAATGCATCCTCCTTGCTGGCCTTAGTGAAAAGGATAGCATCATTTGCAAATAGAAGATGAGCTAACATTGGAGCCCCGCTAGCCAGCCTTACTTCTGTCAATGCACCTCTTGATAGGGCATTCTGAATCATATAGGACTGACCTTCCACAGCTAGGATGAAGAGGTAGGGAGATAAAGGGTCTCCCTGCCGCAGACCTCTTTGGGGAACTACCACGCGACCTGAGGATCCATTGATTTTGACCCTATAGGTGACTGAGCTTACATATTCCATTACCAAATTGATCCATTTAGCTTCAAAACCAAAAGCTATAAGAACTTGGTCCAAGTAGTCCCATTCCAATCAGTTATAGGCCTTATTCATATCGAGCTTGATAGCTATATTGTAATCTTTTCCTCTAGCCTTCTTCTTAAGGAAGTGAAACACTTTGTGGGCCACTAGGATATTATCTTGAATTTGTCTCCCAGAAATAAAAGCTCTTTGGTTTGCTGAAACCAATTGGTTTATAAACTTCTTTAATCTAAGCACAATGAACTTGGACAATGATTTTATAAATAAAAGTTATAACAGCTTATAGGCTGGTATTGATTGATACTCTCTGGGAGGGGCACCTTAAGGATAAGAATCACTTGGGTCTGATTAATAGCATCAGGTAACTCCCCTTCATTGAAGAAACAAAGATGAAGAACTGCTTGACATAATTCCGCCTTCATTATCTCCCAGTAGTTTTGATAAAACTGCCCATTGAGCCCATCCGATCTAGGGGCTTTAAGACCACCTAGGCTGTGTACGGCCTTCTTAATTTCTGCCTTAGAGATAGGTTAACACAAGGCTATATTTATCTCATGTGAGACTAGTTGGGAATAAATTTGGTCACTTGTTCAATTTCCGATTGACTTTCTTTAGAGTAAATATCTTGCAAATGCTCCCCAACCATTTTTGCTATTTTTTCTTAACCATATCCACCCATGCACCTTGTGAGTCTTTATGTTTGACAATCCTTCTTCTTCCTCTGTGTTGGACCGTAGTAGCATGAAAGAATTTAGTGTTCTTATCCCCCCCAACGTAGCCATTTGAGTCAGGATCTCTACCCCCTAAATTTCTCCTCTTGTTTCCATAGGCTATCTAGTTCATCCTTGGTCTGCTTGATCTTATCCAAGTTCAAATCAGATCTATATGAGTTCTGTAGTGTAGTTAGCTTCTATTTCAGCTTTACAATCCCTTTGTCTGCTTTTTTAAAGGTCTCCCTGCTCTATGATGCTAATCTGCTTCTGTATTTCTTGGAATTTTTTTAACACAGTGTCCTATGCTAACTCTCCGATCTACTCCTTTTTGCACCCTAGAGCATTGGTCTATTCACAATCTTGATGGTCAGACGAAAAATCCTCGAACTTGAATTCCCGAGGATATCTGTTTCTCGGGTCAGTGTTTAGAACAAGGGGGCTATGATCCGAACTAATCGAAGGTAGAGCTACTACTTCCGCATGTGGAAACTGTTGTCACCATGCCCAGTTGACTAAAAACCTATCAATTCTTTCCCTTGTTAAACTACTATTTCACTGATTACTCATCGAAGTGTATTTGCATCCTCCAACCTCCATATCCATCAAGGCAATAGTGTCCAGGAAAGCCCTGAATAAATCAATAAGATTCTGGCATGGTGGCCTCATCCCCTGTTTTTCATGATTGGGACAATACTTCATTAAAGTCCTCTACGCAGCACCACCCCATGTTATCATCAATTTGCAAGCTAGGCAAAGAGCTCCATAGTCTTCTCCTGTTTTGGAATTCGAGATTTCTATAAACGAAGAAAAATTCCCAATGCACCACATCATCTTTCCCCTTCATTGAAGTGTTGATAAAATTGAGGCAAGAGTCAAATATCTCAACAACCACATCTTTCTTCCAAAGTAGACCCAGACCTCCAGACAGCCCTCTAGGTTCAACGCAAAGCATAGAAGAAAAACCAAGAGATAACTTTAAAGACTTTATTTTTTGTTTTGTTTCCATAAGAAATACAAAGGACGACTTATATACAGAACAAAGGTGCTTCAATTCTCTAACTGTCGCGGCTGAAGCTGCTACGCCACAGTTCCAGCTAATTCCAATAATGGGGTTTTTTACTAAATTGTCACCGTTGGTAAAACTATTTATCAAATTGTTATTTTTTTAACTATTTACTAAAATGCTACTCTTTTGAAATTATATACCAAAATACTATATTTTTGTCCTATGTGACTTTTTTAAATATTATATGGCCAATTAGGATGCGCCACGTAGGCTGGCGCATCTACGTAGGTTGCGCCAACACGCTTGGCGCAACCTACGTGGATGCGCCAGCCTACGTGGCGCATCCTGGTTGGCCTTGGTACTAAAAACGTCACCCTTGTTGGCGCTTTCAAGCACAATAAGCCAACAATGGTGGCGTAACCCTAGTATATATCACCAAACCCCCTCCCCCGTTCGTAACATTCAAGCCATTTCTTAAATTCTCACTATCTCTCAAAAAATTTCTTCTCTCTAAACGTTCTGAACTCTCTCAACGAACTCAATTCTTACTAGAAGTGGTGCCTGGATAGTTATTTGTGATCAGTGAATTTAAATTATATTTGTTCACACTGTAAGTACCTCTTTCAATAGTTAAATTGTTTATTTATTATTTGTTGATTGATTTTTTATTAGATTAGTGTTAATTGTAATTTGATATTATTATACTTTAATATTTTTATTGACTAATGAATAATGAAGTTGTATGATATGTAGTCTAAATTGTATGGATCATTATTTTGTAGGTGATCGAGTAGGATATATATATCTTTCTTAAGTACTTGACATGATTTACATTAAGAAATGTTGCTTATATTATGGTTTAGGATATATATATTTTAATATTAAGTACTTGACTAATTTACAAGTAGTTGTCAAAATAATCGAGTTTAGAATTTTTTTTACATAAATAACTATATTGAATATTATAATTGATTGTTAATATATTGAATAAATATATGTAATACATTATTATACATTGTTATAAATATTTATACATTATTACATGTCCAATTAATATTGTAATTGATGGCTTTAATATATTAAATAAATGTGTAGAATTGTTATTATTCAGAATTGGAGTTAACATGACAAAATCGCTAAATGTGCACATTTACTTCAATGGGACAATGTATGATGGTGAAGAGGGTGTCATGTATCGAGGTCCTCCTCCTAGGCCTATTGTGATCACAGCCGATATGACTTTGGATGGGTTGAAAACTAAGATCCATTCAAAGTTGAGGCTTCAAGGAAACCAACATGTGTCAAAAGTTGTCTATCGGTGTCCACAATGCTTCAATCCGTGGAGATGGGTAGGGCTTCCAATAGAAGACGATGATGATGTAAAGTACATGATAGATTCATTCTGTCAAACTCTGAACATGACGTCGATGGAGTTGTATGTGGAGGTAGAAACAAGTGGGCAGGAAGAGCATGTTGAAGCTCCTGGTGAAATCGAAGCTCAAATTGGTCCTTCTAATCAAGTTGAGTCATGCAATATGATCGTTATTGGTGGTGCAATGGTTGAACCTGATAACCCACTTGTCAGAGATGCAGTATAGGACTCAAGTGAAGACGAAGCAGAAGTAGCTGAGGGCGACGATTCGGACACCGACATAGAGGCAAAAAACTTTGATGCCGAAGAAAATTTACAGGTTCCATTGACGGTTGCTCCTCAATCCATATTTATGCCTCGAGGACTTGAATCTGTGTTTGTACCAACATGCCCTCAGTTTTCTCAAATTAACTGGGATGCGTTGAATAATCCTAATAACTTGCCTGAATTAGACAGTCGTGGGACTTGGAGCATGGGTGATAAATTCTATGTTGGCTTGCAATTTCTATCAAAAGATTCCGTGAAGTTAGCTCTCAAACAATATTCTATTCAGAGGCATCAAGAGTACAAGATTGAAGACTCTGATTCACGAAGACTGATTGCCAAGTGTCCTAGTTTTGACGAAGGTTGTAGTTGGAGACTTAGAGCCATACAAAGCAAGAGGTCGAATACGTGGCAGATTACAAAATATAATGGACCTCATAGTTGCGTAAACTCATCTATATCATTAGATCACCGGAAGTTGGACTCTCGTTTGATCTGCTCTTACATTTTGGAGTTAGTCAGAACAAAACCCGATGCACCCGTATCCTTAATTATTGAACGGATTCGAAGCCAATTTGGTTACCAAGTTTCATATCGAAAGGCTTGGAAGGCAAAACAAATGGCTATTGTGAATGTGTTTGGGGATTGGAACAAATCTTATGAGGTGTTGCCCAGATGGCTAGCAACCATGAAGAGAGACATGGAAGGCACAGTGGTGGAGTTGCAAGACGAGGAATGTTTTGTAAATAACCTACTCGATCGTTCAAAAATAGTCTTTTTTCGATTATTCTGGACATTTAGACCATGTGTGGCTGGCTTCCGATATTGTAAGCCCATCATTCAGATTGATGCCACCCATTTGTATGGCAAGTACCGTCATAAGTTGTTGATTGCAACAACTCAAGATGTAGACAGAAAACCTCTGCCTATTGCATTTGCCATTGTGGAGGGGGAGACCAAGGATGCTTGGAGTTGGTTCTTAGCCCACCTGAGATTGCATGTCATCCAACAAGAGGGCTTGTGTTTGATCTCTGATCGACATCGAGGCATCTTACAATCAGTTGCAAATGAAAATCTTGGATGGCAGCCTCCGAATGCATATCATGTCTTCTGCATACGGCATATTGATTCAAATTTTAACTCCAAATTTCAGAACAAGGAGTTGAAAAGATTTTTGATTAACACAAGTACTTTACATTTTCTATTTGTATTCTAATTTTTTCGATAATAATAGTTAGGTTGTAATACTAACCTAATTTAATGCTTGTATCAGGGTATGAACCAATCGCAATAAAGTTTGATGCTAGGCTAGAGAAGCTTAAAGTTACAACGGAGATGGCAAATTGGATTAACGAATTCCAAAAGAAAAATGGAGTTTGGCATATGATGGTGGCAGATTCGGTCATATGACTACTAATTTGTCGAGTGCATTAACGAGTGTTGAAGGGTAGCAGAAATCTACCTATAACTGCGTTAGTTCAATTGACATATACGAAGTTAGTAGAATACTTTGTCAACCGAAAGGACGAGGCAAATTCGAAATTGATGATATTTAACCAGGTTTGACATTATTTTACAATATTAAGTACAACCACAAACAAATTGTTGTTCACATTAAATGCTTACAGATTTGCTTAGTACTATCCGTAAATTAAATGCACACGTGCATCTATTTATGGTTTGATATTCTTTTTCACATTAATTTAACTAGGTCTGGAGTGATGACTTATTGAAGCACTGGAGAGTCAACCTGGCAAAGGCTAGTTCACACCAAGTTCGCCGGTACAATAGAGAGAACACAAGGTTCATGGTTGAAGAGGCTTTTAATCCTGTAACACAACAGGGTGGACTTTCTTATACTTTGAACCTGGAAGAAAGGCGGTGTGACTGTGGGGTGTTTCAAGCATTGCATTATCCATGCTCGCATGCGATTGCTGCGTGTGCTTCAGTGGCAGTTGACCCATTCTAACTTGTTCATAGGGTTTATAGGATGGAAAGCATTTATAGAGCCTATGAGTTTGACTTTGAACCGGTCTGGGTTGAACCATGGTGGCTTGCAGCTCCCGACACCACTTTAGTGCCACCACGTGCATTGCTTAGATCCAAAGGTCGACCAAAATCAACCCGACTTAGGAATGAGATGGATTGGCGTGAAGCGAGGCTAGGATAGACGTGTACAAGATGCCATCAACTTGGACATAATTCTCGCACTTGTCGTGTCAGTGGATCGAGTTCCTTGAGGGATGATGAAGTGGGGCCATCAACTGGGGCCGTGTAGTTGATTTAGGACCTATTTTCATTTTTCAGAACCTTGTATTAGCAATCATGTGTATTTAGGAGTTGTATTGTTTTGTATCACTAATCTATGCAGTTGTACAAGAGTACTATTCTCCTATATATGTTAGTTGATTCTCAGTGTTATCTTCATTTCTTCCATATTATATTTTTATATAGTTATCATATGGTTATATCATATTTTATTGTAGTAATCATAGAATCCTACTAATTGTTGTTATTATTTGGCATACAGCTAACAAATGGCATTCAGTGTAAACCCTGGACCAGAGGACGGCTCGATTTTGGAGTTGCAGGAGTACCATGTTTCCCAGCATGTATGGCAGGGACATGAGGACCGACACTGCGGGTTAGACGTGCTCAGAAGATGAAACATATGGACCCCCCGCTCGATTATTCCGTATCTACAGCAGGCTGGTTTCTTGGGAGTTGCCCACATGGGCTATTGCAGCATTGATCACTCCCTGATCTCTGCGTTGGTTGAGAGATGGCGCCCAGAGACGCATACATTTCACATGCCTACTAGGGAGTGCACCATTACGTTGGAGGATATCGGAATGATATCGGGTCTTCCATTGATGGCGCTGCAGTCACTGGCGTTACGCATAGGGATGATTGGCTCAGTTTGTGTGCTCAGTTGTTAGGGATTGATGAGACTCCCTCGCTCATAGTTGGGGCACGCATTGACATGACATACCTGTGGCAGCGTAGAGTGTTATTGTAGTCCTTGAGGACGATGATGATGAGTACGTGCAACAGCGTGCACGACATTACATACTTCGCTTGCTTGGGGGTTTCTTATGCCCCGATCATTCGGGTAAGCTCGTGCATTTGATGTTCCTCCCATTGTTGGAGGACTTTGCTGTTGTCGGGACGTATAGCTGGGGGTCAGCAGTTTTGGCGTACCTGTATAGAGAGTTTTGTAAAGCTACGAACTATGACGCACGCGAGATCGGAGGGGCATGCATCTTATTGCAGTACTGGGCATGGTACAGATTCCCCCGGCTTGCCCCTTCACTAGCTGACCATGCTAAGCCTGATGTGTTTTACGATGCTGATCGTGGTCAATTACGTCCCTTAGGATGGGAGTAAGTTTCTATTTCATTTCGTATTTTTACATTACTTCCTTGACATACTTTGTTAATATTATAACTTACGTTTGCAATACTTTCATTTACCAAATAGGTGGCGCAAGCATAAAGTATTGAGTGATACTGTGATTGGCGTTCTTTCATATTATCGTCAGTTTTTCGATCAGTTGAAGAACTATGAGGTATGTCTTCGTTTACATTCCTTTGAGATATTTACTTATGCATACGCCGTCTTAATGTTTTGTGCATCTCATTTTTTCAGTTTATATGGCAACCATACAAGGATGAGCAGGTGGCAACATTGCCACCTTTTTGTGTGGCTGCTAGGGACATAGCGGTGGCAGTGGTCCCTCTCATATGTTTCCATATTGTCGAGTGGCACCAGCCAGACCGCGTCATGTGCCAGTTTGGTCTTGACCACCTATTCCACGAGATCGCTCGCTCCCGGTCGAGACAGATTGCACTCGGTTACATTGGCGGGTAGGCATGATGAGGATTGGCTAATGCTACACGTGCTTTTGTTAATATAGCCACTTCTCGGATAGTCGTAGGGAGAAGCTTGTTAGGGGAGTCCCATTGGTCGCACCCCTCAGTTCGCGTTCTGAGTACATGCGTTGGTATAAAAGAATTACTAGACTCTGGATTGCTCCTACTAGCGCATCTATTGGGAATGCGGTAAGGTCTTTACCAATTCGTTAGTGAATATATGTATCTTGTATTCAGTATAATGACATAAATTATATCTGTTTATTAGGGGGACATTGCAGAGTATTTGTTCAATTCAACTACTGATACTGTCGCTCGAGAGGCTGCTACACAGATCCTCCACTCGTTGCGGGAGCATGACCACATTACGATGGAACAGCTGCGTCCAGTTCCAGCAGTAGACGACATTTCAGGGCCGCCCGAAGAGTCCAGCCAACAGGGAACGCGGCGTACACGGAGGATAGGATTGGCGAGCACTCGGACACGACTTCGACATCCTGAGGAGTTCAGCTCTACTACCCAGCAAACGACTCAGCCGCCTACCACTGCTACATACCCACCCACTCAGCCTCCTACCACTGCTACATACCCCTACTCGGCCACCACCACCTATTACCCACCATACCCACCATACCCTTACCCACCGTATCCATACCCGCCACCGAATTATCCCTCATATCCTTACCCACCACGGGGTTACCCACCATATCCTTACCCACCACCAGGGTTACCCACCATTACCCATCACGGTCCCGGTCCTCTTCCGAACCATCTCACAGGCCACCGCATTCGATGCGGGCCCATCTCATTGACATTGACATCTTGTAGACTATATATGTTTTTCGCACTTATTATAAAAGACTATTGATAATATCTTCTTGTGAGTTTGGTACCCTTATTAGATTAGACTATATATGTTTTTCGCACAGTTGTAGATTTTATTAAAGATTTTGGTAACTGGTTGCATTAAACAGGATAATTGGCTTTTGGGGAGGTCCAACATTTAGGGGAAACTTTGTCAAAATTTTTACTAATTCAAATTACTAACAACTTGGGAGGGGGATTATTGGGATCCGAATCCTACTCATTATCGTCCGAATCCTACTCAAAAAATTTTATTTATTTATTTGAATTAATGCAAGAGTAATTCAATTGATATGACCAATAATAGGCTTTTTTAGGAAGCATTTAATGCCCATATAATAAAAGACAAGTCATTGAAATTTGTTTTAAGGATTCTATTAACCAAATATAACTTATAAGTGATACGTCTCTTCTAGAGGATATACCATTTAGTTTTTTTATATGTTGTTTAAAATATTTGTGTCAAAATAAATAAATATATTCAATAACTACAATAATAAGATATGTACGTACATTTGATTAGATTATTTTTTAAATATTAAAAATCATAAATAAAGACAAAATTAAAAGAAAATAATTAATACCTCATTTATTTTTTAAAATGAAAATAAATTTAAACAATAAATTTAAAAAAAAAAAAAAAAAAAACCATATGTGTTATGTAATTAATAAATCCTCATAATAACTAAAATAATATTAAATATTACCAACATATTAAATTTGTCACTTTTTTAATTTTATATTTTATATTTTACCTTCGTAATTAGTATGGAGTCATTAATAAATGTTTACAAAATTTTATTAAGTAATTTAAATAATTTATAAAAATTTAAATTTAATTTTTATGTATATGCAAGGAAAGCGCCAACGAGGGTGGCGTTTTTAGTGTCGAAGCCCGTCGGATGTCGCGCATGCGTAAATTTGCGTCGTCGTAAATGCTTGTGCGTGTTAGGCCAATACGTGGATCGCCACTACATGGCGCATCAATTTGGACAAATAATATTAAAAAAAAAAGTCACGTAGGACAAAAATGGTGACATTTTGGTATATAGTTTTAAAAGAGTGATATTTTGATAAATAGTTAAAAAAAAGACAATTTGATGAATAGTTAAAAAAATGACAATTTGATAAATAATTTTACCAACAGTAACAATTTAGTAAAAAACTCCAATCATGGCCTTGGGGATTGCTTAGGCCCGCCTCATCAGCCTTGTAGTTAGGATAAACGCAAATGGCAAAATCTTCAGCCCGTGGCACTATTGCCATTCTTTTATTTTCTTCGGACTTCCCAAGAAACTCCTCCTCATTTCTGATTCTCTTGGTCCTCGGTTCCCAGCCTTCAAACCAAGGCTCATGCCAGCTTGGGGTTGGCAGAGGGTCTCTCACTTCCTCCAGGTTTGCTTGAAGGAAAGTTCACTTCCTCCAGGTTTGCTTGAAGGAAAGTGTAGAGTGCATCTTCTTGTTTCCTTAACCTTCTTGCCTTAGGGGTTAGTTGCAAGAAGTCTTTTCTTCGTGCTACGGTCACTGCCTTTGCTAGATAATATGGAGGAAAAAACAATCTGAAATTCTGAACTATTAACTAGAAGATTAGAGAAGGATGGGATTTGATGAAGTAATAGCAAAGAGTGTAAGGAAAAAGCACTACGTTTTTTAACCAAAGAACGAAAAGAGAAAGGGTGGAACAAGCATTTTATTTTTTATTTTTATTTTTACTTGATATATTTTCGCTAATAATTTAAAAAATGACACCTTATTTTTATTTTGTTTTCAGTTTTCAAACTTTTATAAAAGAAATTATGAAAAGAAAAAAACATGTTTTTAAGAAAACAAACAAAAATGCACGTTAATTTTTACCTTGCGTTAGAAGTGTGCCAATAGCGCATCATATTATATCTAAAATTATATATATATATATATATAATTTCCACTCATCTAATAATTTTTTTATTAAAGCCCTATTATTGTTTTCAAAATATTAATTTAGTTCTTGAATGCTTATGATAACAATTTAGTTAATCTTTATTGGAGAAATTATTATATACTTTTGGAGCACAATAAATACATGCTCCAGTATGAACTTCCATCATTGATTTTAAAAAATAAGGACTAAATTGATATCATATGATAATCAAAGATCATCATTTGAAGATCAATTTAATGTTGCTAATTTTTTTACGATTGATTTGAAGTTTCGAAACCAAATGAATAGTTTACACTTTTATTCCTATATCTTACTATAAAATAAAGTAAAAAGGATGATAACAAATAATAACTAGTTAGTTAGGTGTTTCAGCCTCTCCCCTAGTGTTTGTGTTGCCTAGGGGAGAAGTGCTGCTTTTTCTGTCTTGTACGGCTCCATTAGACCTTGTTTTGCATAATCGTTGTCTCTCACTGCCACTGTCATTTGGTGTGTTGATTGTTTCTACAGGTGTTGTTTGGCTCTCTCTTTCTAGTGCTCATGAAATCGCCGTCTCTGCCCAAGTCTTAGCCACATCGCCTCCACGTAGTCATGGTTTGGCCACTTGGTCCTGATCTATTATTGTGCAGGGTTGATCGACCTTCTCAAAGTGCCGTTCATGGTCATCCTTTGCTAGGCGGCGCTGCGAGATCTCAATGGCAGTTGCTCTCCATAGCCCTCTACCACGTCTTGGTTCTTGTTCCTTGCTGTGATCAATCTAAAAAAGTAAGTGCCTGCAATTGTTCCTATCTCTCTAAATATGACCTCGTCTTATTCATCCTCTCCATTGATATTGGCCGATGAAAAGGTCGGCAGTTTCGACAATGAGGAAACTCGTCCTCACCTCGGTGATTGTTTATGTTCTAGTGGGGGTAGAGTTTTCAGAGAAGAGTTCTCTTAAAGCAAAATCCTTTGGGCCTGAATCGGAAAGCCTATCAGTGGAACCCCTATCCAATGCCATCCTCTTTTTGGCGATGGTGGAGGAATTTACTAAACTCATACAACAAAAAGAGATAGAATGCACACCTAGTTCACTTAATGATATGGCTAATTTGGCAAATTTGGAAGTCTACAAATGAGGAGATCTTTAATGGAAATATGTTGTCTCCTGTTGATACTTTTTGTGTCCGGGATCATTGTTATGAGATTTTTGCATCCTAGGTTGTCAGTTGATTAGATGTCTTGTCCTCCTTGTTAGAGTAATGTTGAGTAGCTCCCGTTCTTATGTATTTATTTATTTATCATTTTTTTTATTACTTTAAAATAAAATATTAACAATTTAAAGAGTTCAAATTCACAACATTTTGCATATGTGTAACATGCTAAAATTAAGTCTCTAAATAATATTTTAAACACATTAAAACTTTAAAAAGTCTCATGCAATGCCTACTAACTAGTTTCTATCTATGACCAATAATAATAATAATAATAATAATAACAAGTAAGTTAGCCGTGTGTTTTAATTTCATCACTGTACGATCTCATCACCATTCTACAAACTAGCCTATGACCCGTGCTGACGCATGGGGTTATTCATAAATCTGGTGTCCCCCATCTCAAGCTTTTTCTCTGCCCACTTCTTCTATTTTCCCCCAATTCATCTACAATTTATAAGCACTACTAATTGTGGAACAACTAACATGTTATGGAGTATATCAGAAAGATTTAGTGAGTAAAATCATATTACGCTTTTAGCTCCAATTGTGTAAACCGATATTATACCTTTTTATTTCAAGGCTTGGTATAAAAAAAACTCCCAATGCATATTTAATAAAAAATATCTGAACAATAAAAGAAATGAAAAATTCCATGACTTGCAAATTCAGTGGGGTTCGTAGTCTTGCAAGAACCACGATGAGTATCCATAGCTTGGTTTGTGTATTTACTACCTTAATGAAAGAAAATTAGATTGTAATAGCATTAGTAGCAATATACTATCATATTCTACACTGCTAGTACCTGAATTAGCCATGGCTTTCCATTTGGAAATATACAATGGAAGTTACTTGTAGTAATTCCTTTGGAAGATTGATCAATAGACTCTGAGATTAAAGAGGATGTATACATCATTTCACTGCAAGAGAAAAAGAACTTCCTTTTCCCAAATTCCATTTCACCGCAAAATGAACAACTTGTTCAAGGTACAGATAGAAAAGGAAAACTAAACTGTCAAGAATCGCAGAAAGTATAGAATTGTTCATCAAATAACACCCAAAAATTAATATCAATAATCCACATTAACAGCGATTAATATGCATTTCTACTACTCGAAGTTCTGTTTGGAAAATTTTGAAACAACAAGTATCAACCTTCTTCAAGTCATGTGCTTTGCAAAAAGCCATCCAACCACTACCAAATTTGGCTTGATTCTTTCTCGAAGAAAAAAATGTGCATTTGAATTCAACATGTTTTGAAGTCCTTAATTTCCAATCACCTTTTGGGAATTTTAGAATCTCTTGTGCAAATTTGGAAGGCAGAGTCTGCAAAAATAAGAAAAGAAAGTATTTAAACAGTTCAAACATAACTTCATCTAAAAGAAACAGTCAAAGTTATGTGTCTTCAATACAAAGAAATAGATAGATAAATTTAAGCTAAATAACTTACCAACTGGCTTCGGGTTGCTTCATACTCAGTCAAAGTTTTTGGGAAAGATTCATTTGCAACAACAGGAGAGACAGGCCTAACAAAAGTTTAATAATTTGTGATCCTTAATTCATAGAGTTATGTTGTTTAGTTCCAACAGTTGAAATATGAACCTTGCTTCTACATTTCTTTCCACTGTTGCTGATCAGCAGGGGCAGCATTAACATGAACATTTACTTGTCCATTTTCAGAGTTTTCATCCAACAAAACTTTGCTTATGTGTCTAGAGGGGTCAGCTGGAAAAGCTAATTGATACAGTAATTCATCATATACAATCATTTTAAACTTACTATTTCCAATGTACCTCAAACGAAGGGAAGAATGGTCATACAACTTATAAAAATCAACTATCTCAAACAATGACAATTATGGCTTGTGTTGCGCATATCTTAAACCCCACTTTGAAGCAATTCTCTTTAGCATCTATCAGAAAAACCTAGTATTGTATCTCATGACCAAAATTCTTGACAAAGCTCAAAGGAATTTCTCCAACCTCCTATTGAAATATGCAGTCCACAAATAAATATATAATAGAATTCATTGAGAATGAAGAATATAAGCTATTAACAAATTGAAAAATTATATAAAGTATAGCTATAAATAACTACTGTAAAGCATACCTTAGCAGTATTAGTTGGCACAAAATGACTTCTGTCACCGACAGTTTTGCAAGAACATTGATGAGCATCCATTGATTTCTTGTAGAATCAAGAGTCAAAGTATGCACCAAACAAAAAAAATAAATGAAGTATTCGTTCAGGGAGAAGAGAAACATATTTTTCTCAACAAAAAGAAAATAGAAATATATTTTTGATAGTCTAATAGTTATTAATTTTGTTATATATCTATATATATCAGTAAGCATATCAGTTCTATATCCTAAAAATCGATACATGAAAACAGCAGACAGTAAATCAAACACAATTATGAACAATGGATATTAATTATACAAATGCAATCAACAATGCACAAAAAATAACAATGCACAAAAAATAAGAAATAAAATAGCAAATACATAACAAAGAATACAAATAGAAATTATAATGGAGGAAAAAATTGGGATATATATAACAACCTCTAAATATCGATTTACAAAGTACTTCCAAAAACCTAACCTACTACAAGAAAAGGTAAAACGATTAATAACGCAGAACATATACCTTTGGAGCCATTGTAGAAGACAGAATTTCAAAATGAAACAGTGACGCAACGACTGTACATAAAGAGACAACAAATTAACTATGAAGAAGAAGAAACGTGGTTCTCGCTTTCGGACCTCTCTAGGTTCTAGTATCTGAGTGTGTTGTCGGTCTTCAACAAATTGCTCTTGGTTTTGTTGGTCATATTGTTGGTCATAAAAGAGATTCAGTAATGTATTGCAAAATGGGCCCAAGCCTAGCAAGTTAATATAAGATGAAACCCAACCTATCAGTATTTTGACCAAAAAATTAGCATTAAAAAAACAAAGATATGTGGGTATAGCAGATTACAAACTTAATAAAGCCCAATTGTTGAAAACGTATCTATCCTGCAGGACCAGGACTAACATTCATGGGAAAGCACGATAACCCAAAAAAAGTTTACATGGGAAAGCACGATAACCCAAAAAAAGTTCATGGGACCAGTCCTAACATTCGCGAGTTGGTGATGCCGTGAGCAAATCAGCAGAGGAGTTTTTGTCAAAATGGCATAGCAGCAGGCCAGTTTTTGTCAAAATGTTACTTCCCTTCGTCAATTTATTTAAAAGCTTTCTCGGGTGAGCTGTTACTGCAATATAGCATAGTTTAGAAATATATATAGACAGTATGTTATTTTAGTAGGAGGAGTGTTTATTGTAATAGATAAAAAAAATAAATTTTGATTATTGGATCTTACATAAATGATTAAGATTAAAACGTAAATGTATATGACTTTTTTTAAGAGTTACATGACATTCAAGTAACTTTTAATCTTGACCATTCATGTATGGTTGCATGATTAAGATTTATTTCTCTCATCCTCTCACAATAAAAATTCTTCTTACTAGATATGTCCCTATATATATATATGGTTCGGTTCGGTTCTCGAGTTAAAAGTTTAGTTCTCAGGTTTGAAACTTTCAACTCAAGAACCAAACTAATTAAGCTTTATTCGGTTTCGATTTTACACGAACCAATCAACATACTCAAACCAAACTAAACCAAACCAATCTAGTTGATTTAGTTCGGGTTGGTCGGGTTGGTCAGGTTATTCAAACCAATTTACACCCCTAATAGGTATGACTGAAATATCATTAGATCAAAACCTACAGTTTTTATTCCTTCTTACTGAGTTTTATTTCATTAAATTTTTGGCGTGGTATCTCGAATGTCGAAGTTTCCCTTGATAGTTGATTATTTCTTTGAGTGGGTATTAGGGGTGTGAATTGGTTTAGATAACCTGACCAACCCGAACTGAACCAATTAGATTGGTTTGGTTTGATTCGGGCATGTTGATTGGTTCGAGTAAAATCCGAAATGAATAATGCTTAATTTGTTTGGTTCTCGGGTTGAAAGTTTCAAACCCGAGAACTGAACTATATATATATATATATATATATAAACTATGTTGCATTACTGTAGCAGCTGGCCAGAGAAAGCTTTTGAATATCTTGACAAATAGAAGTAACATTTTCACAAAAACTAGCCTGTTGCTTTGCCATTTTGACAAAAACCCCTCTACTGATCTGCTCATGACGTCACCGGCTCATGGCGTCACCTGCTCACCGCAGATCTGCTTTGGTCAGGCCCTCACCATCACGACGCCACCACTCTACTGCTCAGGCCCTCACCGTCACGACCCTCACCAACTCACCACAGATCTGCTCTGCTCAGGCCCTCACCGTCACGGCGCCACCACTCTGCTGCTTAAGCCCTCACCATCACGACCCTCACTAGCTCACCGCAGATCTGCTCTGCTCAGGCCCTCCCCGTCACGACATCACTGCTCTGCTGCTCAGGCTCTCATCGTTATAGCCCTCACCAGCTCACCTTAGATTTGTTGCTCTGCTCTGCCATTCTGGAAATATCTTGTGAGTGCCATTGCATATCTGATAGAAAGAAAATGAATCTCGTGAGAGTATTGGGTAGTGCCTCTACCTCCATATTCAAGGGGGGATGTTTGCTTTCCTTTGAAAAATGTCTAACCCGATCACCTGAACTAAATCAAACCAAACCATAGATGTTCGGTTTGGTTTGGTTCGGATTTAGCTATCAAAAAATAAGAAAACCAAACCAATTGATTTTGATTGGTTATGATTTATTTTTCTCTAAAAATCGAACCAAACCGACCTGATTACACCCCTAATACCTGTACAAAAAATATTTTATCCACTTTTTTCTTTCTCATTTCTAACAAAATATAACTTTAGGTCTAAAATCACTTTAGTTTTTATAAAAACATATTTTCAAAGAGTATTATTTTCTTGATATCTTATGGAGTATTAACTCAATTTTCTCCTCATCCTTTTCTTAAGGCTTCAAGCCTTATTCTTTCACATTAGGGCCTTAGACCCTTAATTCTCAACCAATTATGCAAATTATAATTCTAATCTAAGGCGTCCCCTAAACAATTTCTAATCATGGCCATAATACTTTGACATTAGTGAGATCACTCCATGGAAAAAAATCATTTTTTTTTGTACTAAAAACCTTAAATTTTTGTGTAACCCATCAAAGCAAAGAAATCCAAAGATTTGATGAGCATTAAATATAGAATCATAAAATCTAAAATTTGCAAACTTTAGGATAACAAATCAGTAACTATAATTTGCTATTTAATAAAGATCATGAACTCTAATTTACTAAATTATGTAAAATTATCAAGTCTCCTAAATTTCTAACATGATGACTGAATCTTGGGTCATCAAACAGATATCAACAAGATTTCTTTCTCATGCAAAATGAAGTTTAGATTCTTTCAAGAAGCTAATAAGATTTACAATCTTCTAAATTAAGGATCAACCATTAAAGTAGTAGTTTGAATTTTTTTTGTTAAAATTTCATTTTACTATAAATCAACAGAACCTAAAAATTACTTGGGATTGAGTGTAAGCTATTGTTAATGAATAAACAAAGAAAAGAAAACTTCCTTTTTGGAGGAAGGTAGGAAAACCGAGAGGGAAAGGAGAAAAATAAAAGTCCAAACAGTCCATAGTTACATCCCAATGGTTGAAACCTTCAACCCATAAACGAGTTTTATCAAAACTAAAACAATAAAAGAAGATAAAAGAAGAAAATCAGTAAATATAATTGTTCTGGATCGGATCATGGGCCCATAAAACTGGAGCAGCCCAACCCGCTAGGTTGGCACCCGGAAGTATTATGCGCATAAAGCAGCTCGTCCGCTAAGCATGTCCCTCTCTCGATAAAAAAGAGGAGACACCACTCCACTCGGAGGGAGGGGACAAATCATACATAATAAAGATTTTTTGTACTCTAAGGGGACAGCGTACAAAACGCAATGAATTGCTCATATCTCCCTACACTTTTTACATGCTCATACATCTATACTAGACAAGAAGACAAATGTATGCTTGAATTCTATTACACATTATCCTCTTTGTGCAGCTACTGACTTGAGTGTTGGTGTGCCTTTTGTAAGTACCCACCCCATCGCTCCACCATCAGTTGTTGTTGCCTCTCGGAGGAATCCACTACAAACTACCTACTAGGTAACCCTCAGAACCCAGTTTTGAACATTGGCGCCATCTGTGGGAACCATAAATTTATACTCCCACCACCACCTTCAATATTCTAAGAACAGCCATCACAATGGTGAACACAAGGAGGAAACAAACTCCAACAAACCAGAACCAATCTTTTGCAGCACATGACCTACCTACAGCAAATCACCTTCCAGCATCGGTCCTTGTTGCTCATGGACCAGTCGTGCCTTGACTGGGACCCGAACAAGACAGACACGTGACTTCTTTCACTAGAGAGAATCTTTCCCTTCCTCCTTAGTGTAACACCCTAATACGAATTATCATAAAATAAACAGATTATTTCAAAATAAATTGCATTAAACATGTCACCTCTAAAAAATACAAAAAATAAACACCCAAAATAAACACCCATAAACATGTCATTATAGAGAGCCACGAATGATAAAAAAGTTATATATACAAACATCACTAGCTAACAAGCCATAATATATACATAAACTTTTATAAACAACTAGAAATATACACATATACAAATTGGTTCACAAAAAAACAAAACACTAATATAAGCCTTCTGCTTCTTCTTTTTCTTGCCTTTTCTCTTTTTAGGGACTTCACCTGGATTTACATGGAACACACAAGGGTGAGAAATCACAATTTTTCAGTATAAAGATACCAAAACTAGCAGTTAATCATTTACAACAAATAAATCAACTAGACACGTACATTCACACGATGTAACAAATATACAATAATCAACAATATCCAAGAATCGTCATACAATCCTAAGACATTATTGAACAAGCAACCAACCGATCAAGCAAGACAACTACCCATACAATTACCAACAAATGCAATGCTTTACGATATGATATATACTTATGCTCACATAAAGTCCTACTAATATGATGATGCAGTGCAAGTGTAGATTTTAGTTTTTGAAAATACATGTCACTTACTTATTTCCCAAGAATCCCCTGATCCTTTGTATATACTGAGTAGGTTAGACCTAAAGCCTCTATCTTACTTGGTAATAGGTGAGTACTTTCCCCTTATTAACATAAGAATACTATTACCACCCCCATACTTGTAACCCTGACCATACAAACATAAATGTAAGGAGAATTAAGATCCAACACCTGATTCCCAAGCCACATGGTTGAGCACACCATTTGAGGTTACAATATATAGGAAATAGCAAATGACAAGTTTGAAAACTAAATATGGGGGTTTGTTATCAAAACATACACACTTATCACAATCAAAACATACACACTTATCACAAGGTTTACTACAACCAAATGAAAAGCAAAGACTAGTGACTCAAGGCTTTACTCTAACTTAACACATAAGTAGTAAAACTCATGTCACTAGTGCCCTCATATCTATTTCCTCATACCATCACTTCCTAAGTGATTTCAAGGCAACCTCCAATCGCTCAAGGTTCTAGATACTACTTTATAGCATTTCATAACACTTGGATGCCCAAGGTTTTACTAACTTCCATCATAAGGTTTACCCTAACCTAGTGAAAAGGAAATAACTAGAGAACTTACACTCTTGGCTCAACTCTAACACATAAAAGAACTAACTCATGTCTCTAACCATTCATGAAGCTTAACCTGGACAATCAAGCAAATAAGTTTTAACTATGCATTCTAAACTCAACTTTAACTTTAAAAGAGTAATCTTTGCATAAAGATAGGCACACCATCACACTAATGAAGCCTAAGATTTCACAAATTTATATATATATATTAAGCGGTCAATTGGTGCCTCAACACACTTAGGAAAGCATATAAGAGTGATCTCATCACTTAGGAAATTCGAAAACATAAAAAAACTCAACATTGGAAGTCCAAGCAACTCACGGCTAGGCGTGATACACCCATGCTGCGGCGTGGTAGTCTCTGTCCGCTGTAAACTGAAAGTCTGAGGCTCGCGCCGCGACATGAGAAGCAGAACCCAGGCTCTGCAGACCTAGTACTGTTCCATTAGTTTTTCTCACGAAATTCTAACACTCCAAGTTGATTCCTAAGTGATTTTAAGTTCCTAACAAGTTCACTAACATGAAGAAAATATTAAACACTAATTGATTTCATAAAAAATGGATCAAAACACTAAATCACTCATCCAAACCCCTAAAATCAACACTTAGAGCATTTTAAGTCCAAATGGAGAATTTTCAGTTTCTAATCCAAACTCTTAGCATGAACAAGCCATAAACCACACTTAGAACTTATCCAAGTAAGAAAATTACTCAAAACACCACAAGAACTCAATTTGGCATATTAAACCTCAAATAAGCCTAACATGAAAAATGAGTAGAAGTGAAGTTTAAAGTATCAAGAACCCCTACCTCAAGTTGCCTTTGATGCTACCTTGATGCTGTAGATTAATCCTCAATCTCTAGCCTTGGATTTCCCCTTCTTCCTGTGTTTCTTAGTTCCCTTTCCTCCACTTGAGCTTCCTTCCCTTGCTGCTGTTTTGTTCCAACCGTGAAGAGAAAAGAGAAAAGTGAGGAACTGTGAAACAAAGTCACTAATAAGAAGGTAAAAAAGGATGGTTGTAACCATGGACAGTTTTAAGCCAAGTAATACCACATTGATATTTTTTCGATCTGTTAAAAACACTCAGATTTAGCCAAACCAAGATTTCTAAATTCCAACAATCTTAAAATAAATTCTAAGATTCATTAAAAAAGTTGTTTCACCAGTATCATAATTTTTCATATCTGTGACTAGTCATTCCGACTTTAAATAGATAACTAGTATGCCTAAAAATATTAAACAAACTCTGATTATTCTCAGACTTTAACCACATCACAAAATACATATTTGTGACTTAAAAATAAATTATCCACATCTATTTCCATTAGCTAAGTCATTTAAGCTAATATCTAGGTCATTTTAACCTACTTTTCACATTTCCCCTTGCAGCAAAGTGCCTAAATTAACTCAGATTGTCACAAAATTAAGCAGACATGTTAAGCAAGTATTAAGCTACCTTTGTAACTATTTACAAGTCTAACATGTTGAAGAAGATGTTACATTTCTCCCCCTATTTTTAAATTTGTCCTCAAAATTACCTACCTCATATAAACAACTGTGTGTAGTCTTGCTGCATGTGGAACTCCAACTCCCAAGTCGTCTCCTCAAAGATAACGCTATCCCAAAGCACCTTCATCAGAGGAATCCGCTTACCTCTAAGCTCTTTGATCCCTCTGTCCACGATCCTCATCGGTCGTATAGCATAAGACAAATCCTCTCTTAACTGCACAGATTCATTTCTTATGACATGTGAAGGATTTAGTTTGTACTTCCTAAGCTGTGACACATGGAATACATCATGAAGATTTGACAAACTGGGTGGAAGTGCAATTTGGCAGGCTATAGGTCCAGTTCTCTTTAGGATTTGGTAGGGACCAAAGAAACAAGGATTCCACTTTTGTGTTCTCAATGCTCTACCAATCCCTGTTATCGGAGTGACTCTCAAGAATACATGATCTCCCTCACTGAACTTTAGAGGTCTTCTCCTTTTATCAACATAGCTCTTCTGCCTACTCTGAGCCATAACCAACCTATCTCTGATCATTTTGATTTGATCTGTGGTCTGTTGTACTAACTCAGGCTCTAGGATGGTTCTCTCTCCAACCTCATACCAACACAAAAGGGACATACATTTTCTACCATAAAGTGCTTCATACAGTGCCATATTTATGCTAATATGATAACTATTATTGTAGGCAAATTCCATTAAGGGTAAGAACTTATCCTAACTCTCTTTCAGCTATAGCACACATGCTCTTAGCATACTTCAAGTGTTTGAATAGTCCTTTCCGATTGACCGTCAATTTGTGGATGATATGTTGTACACAAACTAAGCTTTGTCCCAAAAGCTTTCTACAAGGCTCCCCAAAATCTAGCGGTGAATCTTGAGTCTCTATCAAAAACTATACTAAGGGGTATACCATGCATCCTAACTGTCTCCTAAAGGTATAACTGAGTCATTTTATCCATGGAGCAGTTAACTCGAATAGGTATAAAATGGGCAGACTTAGTTAGTCTATCCACTACAACCCATATTGCATCAAATCCCAACTGAGTTTTGGGCAAGCCCATCACAAAATCTTTTGTGATGTTATCCTACTTCCACTCAGGGATTACCAAAGATTGAAGAGGTCCAAAGGGTTTTTGGTGTTCTGTCTTGACCTCCTAACAAGTTAGGCACCTAGACACAAATTTAGCTACGTCCCTCTTCATGCCAAACCACAAAAATAACTTCCTCAAGTCTTGATACATCTTAGTGGCCTCGGGATGGATAGTGTACTGACTACAGTAAGCTTCTTCAAGGATCATTTCCTTGATTCCAGATTCACAGGGAATGCAGAGTCTACCTTTAAACTTGATCATCCCGTCACCAGTTATATCAAACTCTCTAGGATTACCTAAAAAGATCCACTCACAAAGATTACTAAGAGTCTTATCTTCCTTCTGAGCTTCCAAGATATGAGTCTTAAAGTCACTTACTATGTCCACTTGACTCACACTGAGACTATGTGGTAACACAGCTACCGAAAGACTCATGTCTCTAAAACTCTCAAGAAGTTCACTCTCTTGGATTATCATATGGGACACATGTAGGGATTTCCTACTCAGTGCATCAGCCACCACATTGGCTTTAACTCAAAATCGTAGTCTTTCAAAAACTCCATCCATCTTCATTGTCTCATGTTCAGCTCATTCTGATCAAATAAGTACTTCAAACTCTTATGATCACTGAACACCTCAAACTAAACTCCATACAAGTAATGTCTCCAAAACTTTAGGGCAAACACTATTGCGACTAACTCCAAATCATGAGTAGGGTAGTTCTCCTTGTGAGATCTCAATTGCCTTGATGTATAGGCAATAACTCTCTTATGCTGCATCAAAACACACCCCAAACTCATCTTCGAAGCATCCCAATATACCTCAAAGTCCTCCAAAGGATCTGAAATTACCAACACCGGTATAGTAGTTAACCTCGATTTAAGCTCTTGGAAACTATCCTCACAAGTCTGAGTCCATTCGAAAGAACTACATTTCCTAGTCAATCTAGTCAAGGGTAGCTCTTACTAAGAAAAACCCTTCATGAACCTTCTATAGTACCCCGCTAGGCCTATGAAGCTTCTGATCTCGGTCACAGTGGTGGATCTCTCCCACTGCAACATTGCATCAAGCTTGCTTGGGTCCACGGAAATCCTATCCTAAGATATCATATGTCCCAAAAATTACAATTGTGAAAGTCAGAACTCACATTTAGATAGCTTGGAAAATAACCTATTCTCCATAAGGGTTTCTAACACTATCTTCAGATGTTGTTCAGGCTCCTCCATTGTCTTAGGATAGATTAAGACATCATCGATAAACATAACAACAAACTGATCCAGGTAGGGTCTAAAGATCCTGTTCATGTAATCCATGAACACTATCGAAGCATTCGTCAACCCAAAGAACATCACGAGATACTCATGATGTTCATACCTAGTTCTAAAAACGATCTTAGGAATATCCTCTTCCCTAACCCTTATCTGATGACACCCAGACCTAAGATCAATCCCTGAGAAACCCGCAGCTCCTCTCAGCTGATCCATTAGATCGTCTATCCTAGGCAACAGATACTCATACAAAACCTATGAGAATATCCTGATAAGTTTCAAACTAAAGGCACCCACCAAAGAATACCTTGCATAGGGTCGGGCATAGCTCTATGTCTCTGTGAACACTATTTCACAAAGTGTCCCTGCTGACTGCACACAAAACATATTGGACGTGTATTATGGCTATGCTGCTTTCCACATTTCGAGCATTTTTGGTTCAACTTGAGTCTATTTTCCTTTAACAGTAGAAGTTGAGACCAAGAGATACTCTCACTATCTTCAACATTAGATCTTTTCCGTTTTAGAGAGCCTACTAAAATGGTATCCCTTTCACTGAACTGCTCCTCAATTGCTACTGGAGAAACTAACGATTGAGATGGATCTGCTTCTATCCTCTCAAGCATCCTGTTAACCATAGCAACCTGCTCCCTCATAGCTGTTGCCATTGCCATTGCCATCATTGCTTCCGCTAAAGTAGGGCCCTCGCCAAATAAGCTCCTGTCCCCACAGGTTCTCCTTGGAGATGCCATAATTTCTTGTACACACAGAACAACACATATTGAGGTAGCTAATATTAATATCATGTAACCATGCAATAGTAGCTAAAAACAGTCATACCATAGGCAGGTTATGTAATTCAATCAAACATCTCACACAAGAAGGAACTCCTAAACATGTCTAAGCATAGTCAGTCCACACCCTAACTCAACAGGATGAACTGCTCTGATACCATAATGTAACATCCTAATACGAATTATCGTAAAATAAATAGATTATTTCAAAATAAATCGCATTAAACATGTCACTTCTAAAAAATACCAAAAAAAAATTCATAATAACTTGTGTAGCCATCATAGAGAGTTACGAATAATAAAAAGGTTATATATACAAACATCATTGGCTAATAAGCCATAATATATACATAAGCTTTTATAAACAACCAAAAATATACATATATACAAACTTGGAATGCCTTCGAGGACTTAGAAAAAATGAGAAAGTAATCCATAACTGAGGTCTTTAATGTTAATAGTCTAGTTCAGGAAAATGCCCAACACTTGGGAAGTTTCATGTTCAGAACTTATTTAACATAAGACATTCATGGTAGGTACCTAATGGCAGACCACGAGTGTCATAACTCGTGTTGCTAATTAAAAATGGTTATGACCAAGTGTTGAGGATTTGGAAATGGACCCATACTCGTAACAAAATCGCAAGAATTGGTTTCGTGGGTTATTCCTCTTAACTTGGAAGCTAAGAAACCCCGAGTCCCATAAGGAGCAAGCTCTATAGACATTCACAAGGCGGAGTCCAGCTTGAGGGTCTTGATATTAAAAGAAACTCTAGATCTCATAAAGTGCGGGCTCTATAGACATTCTCAAGGTAGAGTCTGGCTTGAGGATCTCGATATTAAAAGAAACCTCAGATCCCATAAGGAGTGGGCTCTGTAGACATTCTCAAGGTGGAGTCCAGCTTGAGATTCTTTGGGACTTTAGAGAGTGTAAGTAAATGTATAAAAATAACTTCTCATTTTATTGATTGAATGAAGGACCGAAGTGTGTACAATGTATACCCACAAAAACTGGGGCAGATCAAATGTAAACTAGGAGAGTAGGCCTCAAAAGGCACTTAATTATAATACTTTTTGAGTTTGTCCGCATTCTAATAGTTTTTGATTGACTTGCCTCTTAGTGTCTCCAAGGTGTAAGCTCCCTTGTCAATACAGATCACGATCTGATAGGGACTTTTCCAATTTGGGGCTAACTTCCCTTGGGAGGCATTCCTACCACCAAATGTCTGCTCTCCGAAGTACTAGGTCACCTAGTCCAAATGTTTTAGGAATAAACTTCAGGTTATATCGAGTTGTTGTCTTTTGTTTGATGGCTACATCGCATATGTGACCGATGTGCCTTCTTTCTTCCAAAAGATTCCAAGTCTTCCCTGATCAAATTGGGGTTATCGTCAGGCGAGAAGTGTTGATGACGCCAACTGGGTTCCCCTATCTCCACCGGGATCATAGTCTCGAACCCATAAGTGAGTTTAAATGGGGTTTCACCTGTTGTGGAATGAGGTGTAGTCCAATAGGCCCAGAGGACATGGTCTAGTTGGTCGACCCAATTTTCCTTGGCTTCATCTACCCTCATTTTAATTCCTCAAACAATAACCTAGTTGGCAACTTAAGCTTGTCCATTTGTCTTGGGATTCTCAATGAAATTACAATGATGCTTGATTTTTAACTCAACAAGTAGCTCTTCAAATCCCTTATATTTGAACTGGGTTCCGTTGTCTGTCACAATGGACTTTGGAACCCCAAACCTAATGATGATGTGACGTCAAGTGAACTTTTGGATATTGGCAAAGGTGATCGTGACTAGGGGCTCCGCTTCAATCCATTTGATAAAATAATCCACGGCCACCACCAAGTATTTCAATTATCCAAGTGGTTGAGGAAATAGACCCAAGATATCCATACTCTATCTGTAGAATAGCCAAGATACAGACATTGTGGATAGCTCTTCAGGGGGAGCTTAAAAATGGTCCGAATGTTGTTGGCATTTGTAACAAACTCGGACATATGCATGGAATCAGCTTCTATAGTTAGCCAGTAGTAACCGGCCCTAAGTGCCTTCAAAGCTAACACTTTGCCCCTCAAGTGATGTCCACAACTCTCCTCATAGATCTCAGCCAGAACATATTTTACTTCCTTTGGTGTAAGACATTTGAGGAGAGGTAAAGAGATTTTACGATAGTACAGATGTCCATTATAGATAATGTACCAAACCATGGTTCTAACTAGCTTGGAGGCTTCCTTTGGATCGTTAGGTCGGGTTCCAGACTGCAGGTACACCATTATTGGGGTTAGCTAAGAATGTTCCTCTCCTTCCACCTGGAAAATGACTATATCTGTAATGGAAGGCTAAGCGAAGGTCTCTTGGATCACAGAGCGGTTGTTGCTCGGACTCTTGGTGCTAGCCAGTTTGGACAAAAGGTTTACCCTAGAGTTCTGCTCCCTGGGAATGTGCTCTATCTTGGCAGCCTGAAAATTTTTTAGGATTGGACTTCCAAGTATCTCTAAAGGAGGGACTCCTTGACTTGATAATCACCTCAGATCTGGGAGGTCACAAGTTGGGAGTCGCTCAAAGTGTGATCTTAGCTGCCCCCATATCCTTGGCCATTACCAATCTAACGATGCATGCTTCGTACTCTACCTAATTGTTCGAAGTGAGAAACTCAAACTTCAGGGAGTTCTCTACTGTTACTCCTTCAGAATTTTTCAAGATTACCCGATACCACTTCCCTTGGGGTTCGAGGAACCATCGACAAATATAGTCCAAGAAATCCCCTCAGGGTCGCTGGGGCCCTACGTGAGCTTTTCCAAGAAATATGAAAGTGCCTAAGACTTAATTGCCAACCGGGGCTCATACTTGATTCTGAACTCAGAAAGCTTAATGGGCCAGGTGATCATTCTTCCTGCTAGGTCTGGCTTGTGTAGTATCTGTTAGATGGGTTTGTCCGTCCTCACCACCATAGGATGACATTGAAAGTACTGTCTGAGTCTCCTGGACAAGGTGATAAGCGTGAAGGCAACTTTCTCTATTTTTTGATAGCGGAGTTCGGGGCCTTGTAGCACCTTACTCATGAAGTAGACTGGCTTCTATCCTTCCGTCGTCTCCCTAATCAGTATTGAACTAATAGCCTCTTCGTGAACTGAAAGGTACAAGTACAATGTATCACCGGGTTTTGGTCTTGTCAATATGGGAGGAGAGGACAGAAGGCTCTTCAAAGATGTAAAGGCATCCGCACACTCCTGAGTCCACTCAAAATCTTTCCCTTTTTTGAGCAGTTTGGAGAGGGGAAGAGATTTGTGAGTAGCTTTGGCGAGGAAAAGTGTGAGAGCCACAATCCAGCTTATCAGTTGTTGTACTTCCATAATGTTTTATGGACTACGCATGTTGTGCATCGCTTGACATTTATCTGGTTCGCCTTGATCCCACAATGAGTCAACATGAAGCTTAAGAATTTCTGGAGTTATACAAATACCTCTTCGAGATCCTCAATGTGTGATTTGGCTTGTAGGGTCTTCACTATCATATTATTGATATATACCTCCAGCATTTTCCCCACTTGGACCTCAAAGACCTTATTCATCATTCTCTTATAGATGGCTCCCGTATTTTTCAATTCAAAGGGTATAACCTTGTAACAATAGCTCACCCTGTCAGTGATAAAGGCAGCATTGTCTTCATCTTTGGGGTATATTAGGATCTGATTGTACTCAGAGTACGCGTCTGTGAAAGATAGCAAACAGAAGTCAGAGGAACTATTAACTAGTTTATCTACGTTGGGAAGCAGATACGAATCCTTAAGGCAGTCTTTGTTTAAGTCCGTGTAATCCACACACATCCTCCACTTTCCATTGGATTTCTTCACCAGGATTACGTTAGATAATCATGTGGTATAGGCTATTGCCCTGATGAAGCTGACACTAAGCGGCTCATTGACTTGTTCTTCAATGACCAGTTATCTTTCTAGGCCAACTTTCCTCTTTTTCTAAGAGACCAGCCTCTCATCTTTCTTTATAGACAAGCAACGGAAAATGAAGGTGAGGTCAAGATCAGGTATGTTGAAGGACGTCCAAGCGAAGAGGTCTTTGTTTTTCTCCAAAAACTCAATCAACTGGCACATTTCTTCTTCATCCAAGTTTGCTCCAATTTTAGTGACTTGATTTGGCTTGACACCAAGTTGGAGCAGTTGTAGTTCACCCTCCGGCTGGGGTCTGGTACCCCAGATTTCTTCGCGCACACCCAACTCGGTTATAAGAATGCTGACTTGGTCTAAAATTGGGCTAGATGTGTTAGCTTCTGCTTTCTTGGGGGTCTTGCTGATCTTGAGGTTTTCATTGTAACACTTGTGCACCATGATTTGGCTCTCCTTGACCGTGACAACCTTATTGTTTTTGCTAAGGAATTTCATGGCCAGGTGGGTGGTAGAAACCATGGCACCAAGCACATTCAGTGTAGGATGGCCCAAGATGATGTTATATGCTGAGGGGTAGTTCACTACTAGAAACTTGACTTTAACAGTCTTGAAGAGCTTACTGCTTCCTAGGGTAAGGTAAGTCTCAACATACCCTATCAGAGTTATCTTTTCACCAGTAAAATCGGTGAGCTCGCCATTATAGGGGATCAGCTCTGAATCTGGAAATCTCAGCTTCTCCTATAGCTCCACGAACATGATGTCAGTCGAACTTTCCTAGTCCATGAAAATGCACCGGACCTCGGCATTAGAGATTATCCCAAAGACCACCAGTGGATCATCATGATCTGAGATAATCTCGTCGTAGTCTTCGTCTGAAAAGGAGATGGGGGGTGCCTTCCGATCTTCGGCCCGTGGTTTGGTTTCGAAATGGGAGATGCTCAACAACTCCATCCTTAGCGCTTTCTTTCGGGCTCCGCTAGATGACCCACCACCCACAAAACCACCTACAATAGTATTAATGGTACGATTGACCTAGGCATGACGGTCATCATTGTTGTCTGACGGAGTATTTTTTGTGTTGATCCTACTGGTTGTCAGTATCATGGCGAAGTGGAGTCCAGGATCTTCTCCTAGGACTCCGGGTCCTTCTTCTTTCGTATAGAGACAGGATCCACTGAAGGCTGCATCTTCTTTCACCCTGTCCCCCGCGGTGTCTGATAACTACCGAGGCTACCAAATTTAAATCAATTTATAACCAGTTTACCAAAATAACTTGCAGCACAAGGTAACACCAGGTTGAACTCACAGATCACTCTAATTATGATCACGAAATCAAATTAGGAGGTTAGTAAACAAGGGAAAAAGGGTTTGTAAGATTAAAACACAGAAATAGAGAGTAACTAAATGGAGAAAATAGAATTATGAAATAACCAATCCAAAGGAATTAATCGATCTTGATTTTAATCCATCCTTGATCACTATAGATCCATTCAATTAATAATCAAATCCTTGGTCTTAGATCAAATCAAGACACCTCAAAATGATTCACAGATTTTCTACTAGATAAGCATCCAGAATTCAATTAATTAAGGTTAGACAAATTAAGCATCCATCCAAAACCAAAATTAACTTAAAAACCATGATCCAACCAAGCTAAACAATTCATCAAACACCTTTGATATCTTGTTTAGTCTCTGGAATCCTCTCTTAGCACATGATAATTATGCAATTAACATATGAAAATCCCAATTAAATTAAGCATTCAATCAGAATCAAATAAAGAGAAGAAGAAAAAGAGAAACTTGATTAAAAATTGAATGTAAACAATTGAAATAGAATCTCAAGATTAATCATCAAGAATATCAATCCCTTGGATTGATTAAAGGCTCTACCCATCCATGAATGAGAGGGAAGAACTCAGAAAAAGAAGAGAACAATTTGAAAATCTATAGAGAAAGGAGAAAACTCTAGGAAGAAGAATCAAGTAAAACGGCTAGGGTTTTTATCTATCTCGAATCCCCTATTTATAACAAAATAACTAACTTAAAAATTAAGAATCCTAATTTGCTCCTAGGTTAAAGTTAATCCTCTGCCTCTTAGCTTTCCTTGGCCACCAAAATCACTTGATTTGGGCTTTAGATGAGAGAGTTATGCCCAATTCACTCTTAATAGGTCTCTGATTCCGTCAACCGACTTCATAGGGTTGAAACACCATCAAAACATTGTAGTTTTAATTTATGATATCATAAGAATTGAAGATATATGTCTTATCTTTCGAATGCCACCAGTTTTAGGTCCATATCACACCTACAACCGAAGTTATGGACCAATTAGTGCACACTGCTCAGGTTATGCGATAGAACCTGAGTTCTAACTTTGTGGCCCAATATGACCCACTAAACATCTAATTCAGACTTTGAGCTCTTCATCAAAGTTGTATATATTTCTCTCAGCTTTCCTACAAGGTAAAATTCATAATTATTAGATATCTATAACTCAAGATATGGTCAAAATACAGAAATAGTGTAAAATCCTAATAATGTTAGAAAAATCAATTAAGCCTAATTTGAGACCAAACTTATAAATTGTGGCCAAAACCAATCAATTAAGCATATAGGAGCTCCAAGAGACTAAATATGAGGGTTAACTAATGTATGAAAATCATGTTTATCAAATTTCCCCACACTTAGCTTTTGCACATCTTAGACAAACTAAAGATTCAAACTAAGGGACAAGAAACATAAAAACTCAAAAACTAAGACTTAAAGAAATTCACTTTCCAATGACCTTCAAGAATGTAAAAGTTTACAAGTAAGAAAAGTAAGTAAAGATTCAAGAAATCAAAATATTCATGAAGTAACATTTCTTCACATTTCAAACTAATAAGCAAGGTAGCTTCAATTTGAAAAGCACGAATCAAGAATGATAGATCCTCATAAGATACATTCTCAAT
The DNA here is from genome assembly GCA_029884595.1 of Ormosia semicastrata. Classification (NCBI taxonomy): domain Eukaryota; kingdom Viridiplantae; phylum Streptophyta; class Magnoliopsida; order Fabales; family Fabaceae; genus Ormosia; species Ormosia semicastrata. The sequence goes on along the minus strand of JAQQTO010000028.1, from coordinate 2,431,769 downwards.
CCCTCAAGTGTTTAAAAGGTAAGTATTTCACTCAATTCAACCTATGAAAATTGCATTATCATAAGCTTGCTTATCTTTTACTTTTTCACTACTCAAACACATGCACACTTTATTCAAGGTTGTAATGAGGTCAAGGTAAGGGAAGGAAACAATATGGATATGACAAGCTAAATACCCAAGAGAAAATAAGAGCATTGGGGAAGAACTCAAATGACAAACATACAATTTTACCCCCAATTTCATATAATGCACATTCTCTTTACATATTCCTTTCTTTTCCTTTTTTTTTTTATTTTCTTTCACAACCTTCTTGCATTTATTCTTTTTCTTTGGATTTTTTTTCCTTTTTTCAATTGGCTCTTTTTCTTCCACCAAACACTTTGCATATTGCACATCAATTTGTACAACTCCCACACTTGTACTATATATTGCCTACAAGCAAAAGAGCTCCTCTAATGAAAATGAACTAATGCTCTTTCATTCCCTAAGGTAAGGTAAAATCATGATTTTTCATATAAGGTATATAATGAGCTAAGACAAAGGATAGGTAAATAGGCTCAAGGGGATTAATCAAAGGGAAATGATGCAAGGTTGGCTATTTGGTCAAAGTAACTAATTCAAGAAAGATTGCCTCAATCATATTCATGCATGTAAGTGAAAATGTAGCCTAAAAAAGAGTCAAAACAAGTTCTAGAGTGATCAATTGATATGAGTAAAAATCATACAAGAAAGAAGAGAATGACATAAATGCTAACTCCATCCATCAATAGGCTCAAAATCTCACAAGGTATGCATCCATCAAACTCAATCCACTAATCAAACATCCAAAACCAAGCATGTCAAATTTAAGAAGAAAGATGATTTGTTAAATCATGCCATAAACCTTGAATTTCAATTATTTTAAACTCATAAACTTCACAAATCCCAAAACATCATTGGAAAACAATTAAAAAAACACGCATTTTCTTTTCAAAAATAGAAAAAAAAGAATTAAAAGCAAAAATAGAATTAAAAGCAAAAAATAGAAAATAGAAATAAAACATAAAACAGAATGTAAATTCCTCCCCCACACTTAAATTCTACATTATCCTCAATGTAAAGCTCAAAAGAAAACAACATTCCACAATTATCATCAATTAATCTAGGACAAGTAAAATAAAAGAGAGAGAGAAGAAACATCCTTATCAATGTGAATATTCATTAAGGTCCTATTACAGCTGACAAGAAACTCCCACTGGGGTCCCATTGCTTAAAGTGTGATGACCAAGTTATGGTTAAAGCACAAGGACTTCGATCGGGATCCCAAAGACATTTTGTGGCTATTATGTATGAGTTAGGACCATTACAAACATTATATGCAAAGCCAAACTCCTATTGTCCATGGCTTGGAGGCCATCCGATGGCTTTCTTATGCTTTCTCAAAATTTGTAGCAGCCTCTCCTCTTGTTCGACAAGGAGGTTTTTGGCCACGATCACAGGAAACTACTCTTTATCTGCCAAGTATGCATACTTCAGGTGTTCGGGTAATGGCTTCAGCTCCAACTTTGGTGGCTGCACTATAGAAGGTAGTAATCTAAGGGGCTGTAATGATTCTGCTTCTGCTGCTTGAACCTCTGCATATATATCACATGTTGCACAATCTGCTAACACAGGAACAAATTCATCATATCCCAAAAATAAGAAAATTTTAGAACATACTAAACACAACTTATTACCATCACAACAAGCGCACAAATCACCACACATAAAGTCATCAAAATTAGCAATCTCATGAAACTCCTCACATATGTTAGCAAATGAATTATCAACCAAATCATCAATTAAATCAATATAAAAGATAGAATGTTCTTCAAGAAGCTCTCTGTCCTTCTCAACCTCATGTATCTTTCTGGTCTCAATTTCTCTATGTGGAAAAGGAAGAGTCACTGCAGGCTGCTGCTGCTCATCTGCAATAACTGATTTCTTCTGAACCTCAGATTTTTGAGCTGGTTCATCAGAAACTTTTCTTCTGTTAGTGGATGCTTGCTTGCTGGTTGATTTTCAGTTGGTGCTTATACAGATTTTCCAAATCTAAACATAATGGCACTCACATTCCCCTTTGGATTAGGAATTGTTTGCGATGGAAGTTAGCCAAAACCTTGGGCCTGCAGTTGACTCAATGAGGAGGCCAATTGTCTAATTTGGATTTCTAAGTTTTGAATTGAAGCTTTTGTCCTCTGTTAAAGCTGTATATTGTTAGTGGCCATATGCTTCACCAAATCCTCAAATGAAAGCTCAGATTTTGTGGCTGTTGGGCTTGGTTGTTGCATAGGCTACTGGAATGGTTATATGAAATGTTGTGGTTGCTGTTGTTGTGAGGCTACATTACCATATCTCATATTTGGATGGTTTCTCCAGTCAGGGTTATATATGCTAGAGTATGGATCATATCTCGGCTACTGCAGGTGGTGGTATTGTGGTTTACTAGGAAAGACACCTGCTACAGCTACAGAGTGATCTTGAAATGCAAAATCATCATCCTGAAGTGTAGGGCATGCATCTGTGGGATGAGATGAAGAATATCAAATGCCACACATGCTTGTAGGCCCTTGCACAGGTAATTGTTGTCTCATTGCTAACTGTCTCACCAAAGAAGTTAATTCATCAAGTCTATGCTTCATTCTCTGTTAGTCAGCATGGGATACATGAAGCTCATTTACTCCTCTGGTTGAGGTTGAAGTAATCATTCGTGTGCTAAATTGTTAGGCATTTGCAGCCATATTAGTTATTAAATCTTTTGCTGCAGTAAGGTTTTGTCAACTAAGGTACCTCCATTTGCAGCATCCACCATGCTTCTGTCCATTGGCAACAAGCCTTCATAAAAGTACTAGATCAATAGTTGATCATTGATTTGGTGATGAGGACAGCTTGCACATAACTTCTTAAATCTCTCCCAATATTCATGCAAGGTCTCTCCTGTCATCTGCCTTATACCACATATATCTTTTCTAATGGCAGTAACTCTAGATGCAAGGAAGAATCTCTCTAAGAATAGTCGCTTCATGTCATCCCAACTCATGATTGAACCTAGTGAAAGGTAAAATAGTCAATCCTTGGCTGCATCAACAAGTGAGAAAGGGAATGCCCTCAGCTTGATGTGCTCTTCAGGGACCCCTTGTGGCTTGATGGTTGAACAAACCACATGGAACTCCTTAAGATGCTTATGAGGGTCTTCACCTGCAAGACCATGAAACTTGGGCAACAAGTGTATCAATCCATATTTTAATTCAAAATCAGCATTAAGATTAGGATATTGAATGCACAAAGACTGGTAAGTTACATCAAGAGCAGCTAATTCCTTAAGAGTCCTATTCTGTATGTTATCACCCATAGTTGCAAAATTACTTAAGATCTCAAGTTCACTTTCAAATTCAAGATCAAAATCAAGTTCAGAAGCAATTCTTGCACTTAGCCTGCGAGCTCTAATCAGTGTATGCAAGGTCCTATCAATTTCAGGATCAAACTCAAGTAAAGAACTAATAGAAGACCTAGTCATGCAATATAGAAAATTCAAAAACACAAAACAAGCAAAATTGACTACACAACACTAAAAATCTACCAAAATAAATCTAGTTAACCTATCTAAACATTTTTTAAAAATTATAAGACTTGTACAGCATGAAAACTACACAAAAATAAAACTAAAAATATAATAAAAAATCTTAAAAAATTGAAAAAGTGGGCAAACTAGGGGTGACCTCACAAAAAGTTGCGAGCCTTGTTTATTAGGCCATTTTCCTTCAACTGACTAAGTCTCAACTCATTCTGAGCACATTTGTCAGTACAAAATTCTGCAAAGTAACTCATAATAGCCCATTTTTGCTTGAAAACCACAAAACCACAGCAACAAAGAGGTTAGTAAAGGATTAGTAATCAAATATACTCTTAATGAGATTGATCAAAATCAAAATGATCCCCAGCAATGACGCCAAAAATTTGATAATTGTCGAGGCTACTAAATTTAAATCGATTTATAACTAGTTTATCAAAATTACTTGCAGCACAAGGTAACACTTAGTCGAACCCATATATCACTCTAATTATGATCACGAAATCAAATTAGGAGGTTATTAAATAGGGGGAAAGGGGTTTGCAAGATTAAAACATAGAAACAGAGAGTAATTAAATGGAGAAAACATAATTACGAAATAACAAATCTAAGGGAATTAACCGATCTTGATTTTAATTCATCATTGATCACTATAGATCCATTCAATTAACAACCAAATTCTTGGTCTTAGATCACATCAAAACGCCTCAAAATGATCCACGGATCTTGATAATTATGATTTTTAACATATTAATATCTACACAATTACCTTATTAATGATTTCCATATTATAATTAAGTGATCTTAGCACTCATTTAGATCATTGGGTTGAATTGGGCTTTAAAGAAAATTTTTGGATTTTAATACATATTGACATTGGTTCAGTATTTTGATCATAACTTGAGTTATAGATCTCTGATTTTGATGTTCTTTATATGATAGGAAAGATGAGAAAAAGATCTACAAGTTTTGTGAAATGTCAAATTGGAAGATTTGGATGTTTAAGTAGTCAAATATAGCCTTGAAGTTGGACCAGCGGTACTATCATGAATTCTGGACACACCTTTACTATTTTGGGCATATCTCACTCATTTCAAGCCCAAATTAAGCATATGAGCACTCATTGGAAAGCTTAGTTCAAAGGCTATCTGATGGAATTGATTTGAATTAGAGATTGTGACAAAAATCTAAAAGATGGAAACGTAAAAAAAGTGGAAGAATCATTGGAAGGTGGGAGACACACTTTCATAATGAGAAAATAATTCATTGGAAGGTGGGAGACACACTTTGATAATGGAGGAATAATTAACAAAAGTGGGTGAACCACTTTTGACTCTTAATGGACGATTAAGAGGAGAGCAATCAGATTTGTGAAAAAATAATGGAGAGCTTCTACGTAGAGGGGTGGTTATTGTAGTTTTAGTTTTTGGATTTTGGAGACTTCTCTTCTTCTCTTCCTCTCCTCCTCTCTCTTTGTTATTTTTATTTTTGTATGGTTCTTGAAGGTTCTCCAATGGTGATGGCTATGGAGAGCTAAACTTCTTTAATGAATCCAAGAGATTGACATTCTTGATGATTAATCTTGATATCTTATTTTAATTGCTATACATTCATCTATTAATCAAGTTTCTCTTTCTCTTCTTCTCTTATTTAAATTCTGATTTAATGCTTAATTTGATTGGGATTTGCATATGTTAATTGCATAATTATCATGTGCCAAGAGATGAATTCGGAGGTTAAATAATGCATCAAAGGTGTTTGATGAAATATTTAGCTTGGTTGGATCTTGGTTTTTAAGTTAATTTGGGTTTTGGATGGATGCTTAATTTATCTAACCTTAATTAATTGAATTCTAAAAGCGTTTCTAGTAGAAGATTCATGGATCATTGAGAGGCATTTTGATGTGATTTAAGACCAAGGATTTGGTTGATAGTTGAATAGATCTATAAAGATCAAGGATGGATTAGAATCAAGATTTGTTAATTCTCTTAGATTGGTTGTTTTTCTAATTTTGTTTACTCCTTTTAATTACTTTTTGTTGTTTAATCTTACGAACCCCTTTCCCCCTGTTTATTAATCTCTTAATCTGACGTCATTATTAGAATGATCTATGGGCTCGACCCGGTGTTACCTTATACTACAAGTAGTTTTGGTAAATCGGTTATAAATTGATTTAAATTTAGTTATCTCGACAGTTGTCAAATTTTTGGCTCCGTTGCCGGAGATCATTATGATTTTGTTCAATTTTATTAAGAGTATATTTAATTTATAATCCCTCACTAACCTTTGTGTTGCTGTGTTTTGGTGATTTTTAAGAGAAAACGGGTGATTACGGGTCACTTTGCAGAATTTCGTACTGACAAAAAATGTGCCCAGAATGAGCTGAAACTTTGTCAGTGGAAGGAAAATGGCTAAATAAACAAGACTCGCAGTAAACTGTGATGTCACCCCTATTTTTCAAAAATTCCATCGTTTAGACCACTTTTTTAAATTTTTAATATTTTTATTGTATTTTTTAATTTCATTTTTGTGTAGTTTTCATGTTGTACAAGTCCCATAATTTTTAAAAATCATTGCATAGGTCAATTAGATTTATTTTGGTATATTTTTAGTGTTATCTAGTGTATTTTGCTTGTTTACTGATTTTGTATTTTTTGTGTTTTGATTGGTGCATGACTAGGTCTAATCTTGATATCTTGCTTAAATTTGATCCTGAGATTGATAGAACATTGCATAGGTTGATTAGAGCTCATAGGCTAAGTGAAAGAATTGGTTCTAAGTTTAGTTGTGACATTGAATCTAAGGGTGCACTTGAGATCTTAAGTGATTCTAAAATCACGGCTGATAACAGGCAAAATAGGACCCTTAAAGAACTTGCTGCTCTTTATGTAACTTACCAGTCTTTGTGCATTCAATATCCTGATCTTGATGCTGACTTTGAGTTAAAATCTAGATTGATACATTTGTTGCGCAAGTTTCATGGTCTTGCAGGTGAGGATCCCCATAAGCACTTAAAGAAGTTCCATGTAGTCTGTTCAACTATGAAGCCGCATGGAATCTCTGAGGAGCATATCAAGTTGAGGGCATTCCCTTTCTCTCTGACTGATGTAGCCAAAGATTGGCTGTTCTACCTTTCACCAGGTTCTGTCACGAGCTGAGATGATATGAAGAAGTTATTCTTGGAGAGGTTCTTCCCTGCATATAGAGCAGCTGCCATTAGAAAAAACATTTGTGGCATAAGGCAAATGACTGGTGAGACCTTGCATGAATATTGGGAGAGATTCAAGAAGCTGTGTTCGAGCTGTCCCCACCATCAAATTAGTGATCAGCTCTTGATTCAATATTTCTATGAGGGCTTGCTGCCGATGGATAGAAGTATGGTGGATGCCGCATCTGGAGGTGCCTTAGTGGATAAAACCCTTACTGCAGCAAGAGATTTGATAGCAAATATGACAGCCAATGCTCAACAATTTGGCACAAGAATCCTTACCTCCACTAGAGGAGTCAATGAAGTTCAATTGTCTCAAGTCAACCAACAGAGAATGGAACACAGACTTGATGAATTGACTTCTTTGGTGAGGCAATTAGCAGTGGGACAACATGTACCAGTTTCTGTACAAGAGCTTGCAAGGGTGTGTGGCATTTGCTCTTGTTCATCTCATCCTACTGATGCATACCCCACACTTTAGGATGGTGGTTCTATTTTTCCAGAGCAGTCAGTTACAGTAGCTGGCATTTTTCTTGGTAGACCTCAATATCAGCAGTCCCAGCAGCCAAGATATGATCTATTTTCTAATACTTATAACCCTGGCTGAAGGGACCATCCTAACTTGAGATATGAGAATTTTGGTCAGCAACAACAACCCCAACAAAGACAATTTTAGATACCAAGTCGTAGGTCCTAGCAACAAATACTAACCACCCGTATTCGAGACAACAACAAGCGTGTAGCCACCACGTGCAAAGAAATTTCCTCTCATGTTGCCAAGTCCAGCAACCACTCTATCCGAGCCATCATTGGAAGATTTGATGAAACAAATGGCCACAAATAATATTCAATTCTAGCAGAATGTTAATGCCACCGTTTAGAACCTGCAAACTCAGATTGGGTAGCTGGCCACCACCATGAGTGAATTGAAAAGTCAAGGGTCGAGCCAATTGCCTTCACAAATAGTCAGTAACCCAAGAGGCAATGTAAGTGCCATTACCTTGAGAAGTGGCAGAGAAATTAATGGTCCTAATTTGACACAACCAGAGCTCCCATTGCAACAACCAGATACTGAATCAGTCCAGAAGAAATGTGTAGAGAATTCAGACCTAGCCATTCCACTACCCTTCCCAAATAGAGTGACACAGTCCAAGCAGATAGCACAGACAGAAATGGAAAAGGAAGTCATGGAGACATTCAGGAAGGTGGAAATCAATATTCCCCTCCTATATGCAATCAAGCAAATTCCCAAGTATGCCAAATTCCTTAAAGAGTTGTGTACTCACAAGAGAAGACTTAAGGGTACTGAGAAGGTCAGTATGGGCAGAAATGTTTCTGTGATGATTCAGCCAAGTATGCCAAAGAAATGCAAAGATCCTGGAACTTTCACAATCCCTTGCACTATAGGAAGTTCCAGATTTGACCATGCAATGCTAGATTTGGGTGCTTCTATCAATGTCATGCCTATGTCAGTGTATAAGTCTTTAAACATTGACACCTTACAACCTACTGGCATAGTGATTCAGTTAGCAAACAGAACCACTGCTCATCCTGCTGGAGTGCTGGAAGATGTGTGAGTGCAGGTGAATGAGCTAATTTTCCCAGTGGACTTCTACATTCTGGACATGGAAGATGAGTCTTCAACAAATCATGCTCCATTGATTCTAGGAAGATCATTCCTCAAGACAGCCAAGACCAAGATAGATGTGCATGCTGGCACCCTTTCTATGGAATTTGGTGAAGATGTGGTACAGTTTAACATTTTTGATGCCATGAGACATCCCCTTGAGGAGCATTCAATTTTTCATGTTGATGTGATTGAAATGCTGGTTGATGATACTTATCTTTGATATGAGTCTTGAATTCCCTGATATTGCTGACTTTCTGGATTCTATCACTTGTGATATATGTGTTAGCTGTGATACTGAACCATGTGCTGAAATTTATGCGGTTATGAGTGATGATGCAGCTATTTATTTGACTGATGCAGCATATGAAAATTTGAGTCAAAATTATGTCGAATTTAATGCTGTTGAGTTGCTTGTTTCAAATAGATTACTGCCTTCCATTGTTCATCCCCCATCCTTAGAGCTAAAGACTTTGCCAGACCACCTTAAATATGTATATTTGGAAGATGGTGAGAAGCTGCCAGTGATTGTTGCTAAGAATCTGCAACCTGAACAAGAAGAAAAATTGCTGCAGGTTTTGAGGCAGCATAAGCGGGCCATCGGATGGACACTTGCAAACATTCCTGATATTAGTCCCTCCACATGTATGCATAGGATTTTATTAGAGGAAGGTACCAAGCTAGTGAGGCAGTCCCAAAGGAGACTAAACCCCCTGATTCTCGATGTGGTGAAGAAGGAAGTGACCAAGCTGTTGCAAGCTAGCATTATTTATCCCATATCCGATAGTAAATGGGTGAGCCTCGTGCAAGTTGTTCCAAAGAAATCTGGAGTCACAGTAGTTGCAAATTAGAACAATGAGCTCATATCCACAAGAATCCAGAACAGTTGGCGGGTGTGCATTGATTATAGGTGGCATAACCAGGCCATTAGGAAAGATCATTTTCTATTGCCTTTCATTGATCAGATATTGGAGAAACTGGCTGGCAAGTCACATTACTGTTTCTTGGATGGATATTTAGGCTATTTTCAGATTCATATAGCTCTAAAAGACCAAGAGAAGACCACTTTCACCTGCCTATTTGGAACATTTGCATACAGGAGAATGCCCTTTGGTTTGTGCAACGCTCCGGGAACCTTTCAAAGGTGTATGGTCAGTATCTTCTATGAATTTTTAGAGAGTTATATGGATGTGTTTATGGATGATTTTACTGTCTATGGCTCTTCCTTTAATGCATGTTTGGATAGTTTGGCTCGAGTTTTGCATAGGTGCATTGAAACTAACCTTGTCCTGAATTTTGAGAAATGTCATTTCATGGTAGAACAAGGTATAGTTTTAGGACATGTAGTATCTAGCAAGGGTGTTGAGGTAGATCCTGCAAAAATAGATGTCATTTCATGCCTATCTTACCCCACATGCGTGCGGGAGGTTCGTTCTTTCCTTGGTCATGCAGGTTTCTATCAGCGGTTCGTAAAGGATTTTATCAAAATTTGCCTTCCACTGTCCAACTTGCTACAAAAGGATGTAGAGTTTCACTTTAACCAGAGATGCAAGGATGCCTTCAATCACTTAAAGCGAGCATTGACTAGTACACCTATCATCCAACCACCAGATTGGACACTCCCAATTGAACTCACGTGTGATGCCTCTAATTATGCATTGGGAGCTGTCCTTGCACAGAGAGTCGGTAAAGTACCTCATGTCATTTCCTATGCTTCGAGGACTTTAGATGCTGCACAAGCCAACTACACTACAACCGAAAAGGAACTTTTAGCAATTGTTTTTGCTTTAGATAAATTTAAATCATATTTGCTTGGTTCTAGAGTGGTTGTATTTTTAGATCATGCAGCTTTGAAGTTTTTCCTAAAAAAGCCCGATGCAAAGCCTCGGTTGATTAGGTGGATGTTGCTCTTACAGGAGTTTGATATTGATATCAGAGATAAGAGTGGAGCAGAGAACCTGGTGGCAGATCACTTGAGTCGGATTGAGAGAGAGGCAGATTCTTCTCATATCCATGATGCCTTCCCTGATGAGAAACTTTTCAAGATGCAAGGTAACATCCTTTGGTTTGCAGATTTGGTTAATTTCTTGGTTGCTAGAGCACTACCTGCACATTTCACTAAGGCACAAATTGATAAACTGAAAAGTGAGTCAAAATATTATGTGTAGGATGACCCTTAGTTGTGGAGATTTTGTAGTGACCAAGTCATTAGGAGATGCATTCCTGATCATGAGTTTGATTCTGTTCTTAGCTTTTGTCATGTATTTGCCTGTGGTGGACATTTTGGACCTACTCGTACAGCTAGGAAAGTTTTGGACTCTAGATTATATTGGCCCACTCTATTTCATGATGCATATTTATTTTGTAAATCTTGTGAACAATGTCAGACAACAGGGAATATTTCTCGTAGGAATGAGATGCCCCAACAATTTTTGTTGTTCTGTGAGATATTTGATGTTTGGGGTATTGATTTTATGGGTCATTTTCCTGTGTCATTTGGTTTTGTTTACATTCTGCTTACTGTGGATTATGTATCTAAATGGGTAGAGGCAAAAGTCACTCGGACTGATGATTCCAAAGTTGTTGTGGGTTTTGTTAGATCACATATTTTCTGCAGGTTTGGAGTCCCAAAAGCCATTATTAGTGATCAGGGTTCGTATTTCTGTAATCGGAGCATAGAAGGCTTGATGAAAAAGTATGGAGTCTTGCACAGAGTTTCTACACCTTACCATCTCCAGACTAATGGGCAAGCCGAGGTTTTCAACAGAGAGATCAAGCAGATACTTTAGAAAACAGTTCAACCTAACAGAAAGGACTGGAGCAAAAGGCTTGAGAATGCTTTATGGGCTTACAGGACCGCCTATAAGACTCCGATTGGGATGTTTCCTTATCGGATTGTTTTTGGCAAAGCATGCCACTTGTCGGTGGAAATTGAGCATCACGCATTTTGGGCAGTAAAGAGGTGTAACTTGGACCTAAATCAAGCGGGCATGGAGCGAAAGCTACAGTTGCAGGAATTGGAGGAGATCCGCTTGGAGGCTTATGAGAGTTCTAAACTTTATAAAGAGAAGACCAAAGCCTTCCATGATAAGATGATCATGAGAAAAACATTTGAGATTGGTCAAAAAGTTCTCCTCTATAACTCCTGCCTTAAGCTCATGCCCGGGAAGCTCAGATCTAGGTGGCTTGGTCCATTTGTTGTTACTAAGATTTTTCCTTATGGTGTTGTGCAGGTTACAAGTGAGAATACTACCAAAGCTTTCACAGTCAATGGACATCGCCTCAAACCATTTTATGAGGGAGCTCAAGAGGACATTTTGGAGGAGGTCCACTTGCAAGAAGTCGTCTACCCCACTTGATAAGGATGTTTCTTTCCTTTCCTCTCTTTTATTTTACTTGTCCTTCATTAATTGATGATTTTGATAGAATGTTATTTTTCTTGTGAGCTTTACATTGTGGACAATGTACAATTTAAGTGTGGGGGAGGAATTTTAGCATTCTGTTTTTGTTTCTATTTTCAATTTTAATGTTTTTGCTATTTTTGGTATTTTGATATTTCAACCCTGTTGTTTATTTTTCTGTTACTATTTTTGTTATTATTTTGGTTTTTTTCTGTGTTTGTTTATTGCAAAAAAAAAAAGATGCAAACAAAAAAAAAGAAAAAAAAGAAAAAAAGAAAACAAAAACAAAAACAATACTCTGAAAGAAAAATGTGTTTTTGAATGGATTTTAAGTTGTGTTAAAGTGATGAGTAGAAATAAATCAAGTAAAAGGTTCATGGTTTGAATTGATGGATTGAGTTTGATAGATGCATACCTTGTGAGTTTTTGAGCATATTGGTGGATTTTAACATTTGTACCATTCTCCTCTTTCTTGTGTAATTTTCATTCATGTTAATTGATCACTCTAGAACTTGCTTTGATTCTTTTTGAGACTACATTTTCACTTGCATGCATAAACATGATTGAGGCCTTCTTTATTTTATTAGCTACTTTAGCCAAATAGCCAACCCTGCATTATTTCCTTTGTTTAATCCCCTTGAACCTACTTGCCTATTCTTTGTTTTAGCTCAGTATATGTCTTATGTGAAAAACCATGTTTTACTTGATCTTAGGGAATGGAAGAGCATTGGTTCATTTTCATTGGAGGAGCTCTTTGGCTTATGAATAATTAATAGTTCAAGTGTGGGGGATGTGTAATATTTATTAGTGTGTGTGTGCAATATTCAAAGTGTTTGAAGAAAAAATATATATATTTAAAAAAATAAAGAAAGATAAAAAGAAAAAAAAATTGCAAGAGAGGTTGAATTTTTCAAAAAAAAAAAAAAAATAAGAGAAGGAAAGTGAAAGAAATATGTAAAGAGAATGTGTATTATTTGGAATTGGGGGATAAAAATTCATATTTGTTACTCGTCATTTGAGTTCCTTCCCAATGCTCTTTTATTCTCTTGGGTGTTTAACTTGTCATATCCATATTGTTTCCTTTACTTACCTTGGCCCCATTTCAACCTTGAATAAAGTCCTCTTGATTTTTTGTGTGCATGTGTTTTGAGTAGTGGAGAAGTAGAAAATAAGCAAGCTTATGGTAGTGCAATTTTCATGGATTGAATTGAGTAAAATACTTATCCCGTAAACACTTGAGGGATTGAGAGTGTATCTTGTGAGGATCTATCATTCTTGATCCATTCTTTTCAAATTGATGATACTTTGCTTGTTCCCTTAAATCTTTAGTTGTTTTTCTTGCTTATAGCTTTTGCATTCTTAAATGTCATTTGAAATTGAGTCTTTTAGAATTTTTAGCTTTTGAGTTTATTTTGTTTTTCTTTGTTCCCTAGTTTTGGTTTTTTCTGTTTTGCCCGAGGATGTGCAGAAGAGTAAGTGTGGGGGTATTTGATAATTATGATTTTTAACATATTAATATCCACACAATTACCTTATTAATGATGTCCATATTGTAATTAAGTGATCTTAGCACTCATTTAGATCATTGGGTTGAATTGGGCTTTAAAGCAAAATTTTTGGATTTTAATACATATTGACATTAGTTCCGTATTTTAATCATAACTTGAGTTGTTGATCTCTGATTTTGATGTTCTTTATATGTTAGGAAAGATGAGAAAAAGATCTACAAGTTTTGTGAAATGTCAAATTGGAAGATTTGGATGTTTAAGTGGTCAAATACAGCCTTGAAGTTGGACCAGTGGTACTGTCATGAATTCTGGACACACCTTTACTATTTTGGGCATATCTCACTCATTTCAAGCCCAAATTAAGCATGTGAGCACTCATTGGAAAGCTTACTTCAAAGGCTATCTGATGGACTTGATTTGAATTAGAGATTGTGACAGAAATCCAAAAGATGGAAACATGAAAAAAGTGGAAGAATCATTGGAAGGTGGGAGACACACTTTCATAATGAGAAAATAATTCATTGGAATGTGGGAGACACACTTTCATAATGGAGGAATAATTAACAAAAGTGGGTGAACCACTTTTGACTCTTAATGGATGATTAAGAGGAGAGCAATCAGATTTGTGAAAAAATAATGGAGAGCTTCTACGTAGAGGGGTGGTTATTGTAGTTTTAGTTTTTGGATTTTGGAGACTTCTCTTCTTCTCTTCCTCTCTTCCTCTCTCTTTGTTATTTTTATTTTTGTATGGTTCTTGAAGGTTCTCCAATGGTGATGGCTATGGAGAGCTAAACTTCTTTAATGAATCCAAGAGATTGACATTCTTGATGATTAATCTTGAGATCTTATTTTAATTGCTATACATTCATCTATTAATCAAGTTTCTCTTTCTCTTCTTCTCTTGTTTAAATTCTGATTTAATGTTTAATTTGATTGGGATTTGCATATGTTAATTGCGTAATTATCATGTGCCAAGAGATGAATTCAGAGGTTAAATAATGCATCAAAGGTGTTTAATGAAATATTTAGCTTGGTTGGATCTTAGTTTTTAAGTTAATTTGAGTTTTGGATGGATGCTTAATTTATCTAACCTTAATTAATTGAATTCTAGAAGCGTTTCTAGTAGAAGATTCGTGGATTATTGAGAGGCGTCTTGATGTGATCTAAGACCAAGGATTTGGTTGATAGTTGAACAGATCTATAAAGATCAATGATGGATTAAAATCAAGATTTATTAATTCTCTTGGATTGATTGTTTTCCTAATTTTGTTTACTCCTTTTAATTACTTTTTGTTGTTTAATCTTACAAACCCCTTTCCCCCTGTTTATTAACCTCTTAATCTGACTTCATAATTAGAATGATCTATGGGCTCGACCCGGTGTTACCTTATGCTACAAGTAGTTTTGGTAAATCGGTTATAAATTGATTTAAATTTGGTAATCTCAACAATTGTCAGATCTTCTACTAGATAAGCACCCAAAATTCAATTAATTAAGGTTAGACAAATTAAGCATCCATCCAAAACCCAAATTAACTTAAAAATCAAGATCTAACCAAATTAAACAATTCATCAAACACCTTTGATGTCTTGTTTAGTCTCTGAAATCCTCTCTTAGAACATGATAATTATGCAATTAGACCTTTTAACCATTCAATCAAAATCAAACAAAGAATGTAAACAATTAAAAATTAGAATCTCAAGATTAATCATCAAGAATGTTAATTCCTTAGACTGATTAAAGGCTCTATCCCTCCATGAATGGGAGGGAAAAACTCAAAAAAAGAATAGAACAAGATGAAAATCTAAAGAGAAATGAGAAAACCCTAGAAAGAAGAATCAAGTAAAACTGCTAAGGTTTCTATCTATCTCGGATCCCCTCTTTATAACAAAATATCTAACTTAAAAATTAAGAATCCTAATTTGTTCCTAGGTTAAAGTTAATCCTCTGCCTCTTAGCTTTCCTTGGCCACTGAAATCACTTGATTTGGGCTTTAGATGAGAGAGTTATGCCCAATTCACTCTTAACAGGTCTCTGATCTCGTCAGCCAACTTCATAGGATTGAAACACCATCAAAACATTGTAGTTTCAATTCATGGTATTCATAAGAATTGAAGATATATGTCTTATATTTTGAATGCCACTAGTTTTAGGTCCATATCACACGTACAACCCAAGTTATAGACCAATTAGTGCATACTGCTCGGGTTACATGACAAAACCCGAGTTCTAACTTCGTGGCCTAATTTGACCCACTAGACATCTGATTCAGACTTCGAGCTCTTCATCAAAGTTGTAGAGTTTTCTCTCAAATTTCCTACAAGATAAAATTCATAATTATTAGATATTTAAAACTCGAGATATGGCCGAAATATAGAAATAATATAAAATCCTAATAATGCTTGAAAAATCAATTAAGCCCAATTTGAGCTCAAACTTATAAATTGTGACCAAAACCAATCAATTAAGTATATAAGGTCTAAGAGACTAAATATGAGGGTTAACTAATGTATGAAAATTATGTTTATTAGTGTCTATTGTTTTGGACATGGCTGATGTATTGATCCAGTCATCCTGCCTTAATTAGGGACTCAATAGCATAACGAAGTTGGAAACAATCTTCAGTGTCATGGCTGAAGCCCTTGTGCCATGAACAATGCTTGGTACAATCCTTCTGCACATATTTCTTCACAGGAGCTGATCTCTTAATATCTCAAAACTCGGTCTGAAACACTTCCCTCAGAATTGTTGCACATGGAGTGTTTAAAGGAGTGTAGCTAGAGTACTTGGCCTAGGGTGGATCGTCCTTAGAGGAGTTACGAGGCTGTGAGGAGTTCTGATTGCCTTTCTGGTGAAAGGGCTCACCTTTCTCCAGGCTCCTCTTAGCCTTAGTAACCTCCTCCAAGTTTATGTACTTCTAAGACTATTGCTCAAATTCTTCCATATTCTCTAGCTTTTTTTTCACCAAAGAATAAAAAAATTGAGAGTCAGTCCGGAGGCCGCTTCTGGTATAATGGAGAGCAATCCTCTCATCAAGGTTCTCCACATTAATACAAGCCATGTTGAACCTCTTAAGGTATTCGTGAAGGGGCTCATTGCGCTCTTGGTGAATCTCTGAAAGAGATTCAATGGATCTGGGTTGCTCCTTGCTCGTAGTGTAGTGAAGCAAGAAACATTGTCTGAGGTCCTACCAATTGATGACGGATCCTCGTGGCAAGGTTATGAACCATTGAGGGCTTCCTTCTTCAAGGAAAGGGGGAATGCGCGATATAGCAATTGTGAGGATCCCCCATGGATGCGCATAGATTGGACATAGGCGTTTATGTGCTTCTAAAGGTCTGTAGTCTCGTCATAGAGCTCCATATTGGTGGGAAACTTGAAGTTTCTTGGAACTTTATACTCCATGAGTTAGGCAGAGAAGGGCTGCTCCTGATCGCCGAGGTCTGGGTTATTGTTAAGAACATTGGACATTTCAACGCCAGAATGCGGCATTCTTCTATGGTCATTAGCTACGTTCCGCCTTCCGTTGTCACGTTGTGGTTCGAGCTGGCCTTCCTATACATATCATTCAAGATTCTCTAATCTGTGATGTTGTTCTTCCAACAACACCATTTGTCGTTGCATTAAGTCTAGGAGGCAATTTCTGGACATATCAGATTGAATCATGCCCTATGGATGGGACACACGATCATCAACTTCTTTGTTTCTGGGTCCTAGACGCTGGTGCACTAGGATTCTAGGCCTATGACCATCAGAATTGGCTCTATGTACAAAGGGACTAAGTCGTTCTCTTACAAAGGTCCTGCGCAATGGGTGAGGGCTTTCATCCGAAAGCGAGGTTTCATGCCCATCGCAAAGGTGCCTATTGTTGAGCTCCTAGTTCCTCGCAATGGAGGTTTCAACCATTGGTGGATTTTGGGCCGCACGATTGTCGTATGGTGATAGGACAAGGTGGGGATGCTGGTGCATCACCGATCCTTGTCGTTGGCCTACAAGGGCGTGTGCAACACCTTCTCTCCTTGAGTTCTATCTTGTGCTCGCCATGGTTGAGTAGGAATAAGAATTTAAGGTTTTCCATAGACGATGCTAATGTTTAGTAGTGGAAACTAACATGTACCTGGATAGGCACACACTAGTGTTTTCCTCCTTGCATGGCAACGGAGCGTGTTGAAGCAGGGGTGGTTAGTACTTGCAAAGGGACTTCAATACTCAAGTCAGGCTATGCACAATTAATGTAACACCCCTCGATTCAATAACCACCACACAATCATCATTATACTACGGTCACTAAATTTTGGCGTATTACAACTCAAATAACAAGTTTTCCAAATTTAATCATTTTGCATATAAGGAAAATATGAGCCACGAATGAATAGTTATACATTCTGTCATTTTAAAAACATAGTTCAACAAGATATACCCAAGATACAATATATAATACTGGTTAATTACCTTAAAACATACATATACTCAAAATAGCCCTTATACAGGTAATGCAAAAGAAAATATAAACTACCCACAATAACGCCACGACTAAGGAGTTAGGCACTCCATCGGATCCACTTTGGAATCTTTTCCCCGGTTCATCTGAGGACACAAAAGTAGAACAGTGTGCGGTCTCACAGGCAGGCGCCCTCGCAGCTGATGCCACAGACTCCTCGTCCTCTCTGAGGGTATGAATCAGATCACTCCATAGCTCCCGAATGCGTAAGGCAACTCCGGATGCACCGATGTAGTGAGAACCAGGATAGGATCTTCAATCGCAGTCCTCTTCACGGTCAAGGTCAGATCCCTAATAATACCATTTATGCTCGCTGGCCCAGTCGACTTGCTAAGCATTGGCACCCCCGGTGAACACAATCCTGACGAAAAATCAATAGAACCCCTTCTTGTTGCCCTCGTTAAACGTAGTAGATCATACCAAGTATGGTTTAGGAAATTCAACCTCGTCCCCTTTATAGTCTTTAACCAAAAATCACATAGAACAAGAATAATACAAACAAAAGGTGAGATATCCTACATTCATTACCAACAAGGCAGTGAAGGAAAATAATACGAATGACAAAATCATTCCATCCATGTAGATATTGTAGATATTTTCAAGTTATCAATTTCATAGACATCATCAGAAGGCATATATCACAATAATATAAATATCAACAGTACTATGACAACAAATATCCACTATAGATATATAACAAATATTTATGTCTCCGCAATATATATGTTGACCATGCCATGACAATATGTGAATTGACCATGCATATGCACAATGCGTATGCTGACCATCCTCATGTACAATGTACTCATTTCCTACTCCATGGAGGTAGACACAAACATCGGAGAGAATGATCAGGAGATATGTCTGTATCGTAGCTGCCGAGGTCCTCAAGTGCTAAAATTCTCAATTTATCAACGTGCACATCATGGCATTGTACAAGACATTCTACATAGATCTCGATATAGGACAATGTCTCGTTCGGATCGTCGGTGCGTTTGCATCGGTTTGCCCCACGAACAGAAGAGCTACCAATTGTCCATTGCGAGGTACCCATACCCTGACGCCCCCAAGGTCGCATTATGACCCACACTTGTCTATTCGCACCCGCACTAAGGTGTGATTCAACTCTTAGGCAACATGGCCTTAACAATAGTTCAACAACTATTGTACCATTCCCAATGGTATTGAAGCAACCATCCATACAATTATTTTAATACCATTTGCATTAATGATATTATATAACCGTCCATGCGACTACATAATACCACTAATATTTGGGTTTCCTCTGATAACCAGCCCTTTCTGACTAAATCGTCTACCTGATGTTTCTGGTTATAAAGCAAACCACATCTGACTAAATCGTCTACCTAGTGTTTCTTAGTCCGATGCTTCAGTTCCATAATCACAATGTCAATGCATGCTTCAATCATGCTCATCATGTCAGACTGTATCAATCATGCCTCAATGCATATGGATTCAATGCATACATATACATACATACATATATATATATATATATATATATATATATATATATATATATATATATATATATATATATATATATATATATATATAATAATCACAATGATAGCATAACTTATTCAAATTCACATGCCATATAGAGCCCAATCATTCATCCAAAAATCTTTGATCTCAATTATGGACCCACCTTGAGTCATTATTAAAACCTCCAAGGTGAACACATACTAATCAAAGTTGTTACGAAAGTTATGCTTCAATTCCATTATGTTCTTGCGTTAACTCTCTTATAATATTTACTTTGAGTTCCTCACAACCCTCCTCACACTCATGTTCTTTCTTTATCCAACCCTCACTCTAAGTTATATGACAAGGTTGTATTCTTTATCCTTTCCACATTATGAGTTCCTAATTAAGTGTATATTCATTTAATTAACTAAGTTCTAACTTATTAAAAAGTCTCCTAATGAGTGCCCAATGAGGCCGTGAGCCTCAAAGGGACTAGAAAACCCAACCATTCTTCATTACCTAAACTACACGGCCGTGTCAAAATACACGGCCTGGAGTGCATGGCCGTGCCAAATTACACTTCCTAGGCCGTGTACGCTTCTGGAAAAACATCCCTTTTTGCGCTGCTCGATTACATAGCTGTAGGACATTTTGTACCATGTTGATCTGTGTTTCCAGTATAGAACATGGCCTGAGCCGTGTGAATCCACACAGCCCGTGGATCTACACCAGAATCCATGAAAATGAGCTTCTCCAAGCTTCTAAATCAAGTGGATACCAATCCATATACATATTTAAGCATTTAGAAACATACAAATCCATCAAGATTCATGATGATAAGCATAGAAAATCATACAATACATCCAAATCAAATCATTATCAAAAATCATAAACAAAGTGAGAAACCCACAATGGATTCCTCACCATTAACACCAAAGACATTTCCCTCACTACCAAGATTGGGTGAAGAGGATTATCTCCCTCTTACCTCAAGAGAAAACAAGAGAACAAGCTCCTTGATGCCTCTTGAAATTCGTCCAACACCTCCAAGAAAAATCCTAAGATGGTGAAATCCAAGAAATCCAAAATCAAAGCTAGGAAATGGTATCCATAGTTACCAAAGTGACCATGGATCACGAAAATGAGATAGAAAAATGGAAAAGCTATAATCTTTTACCTTAAAGCCTCAAGCTTTGAGCTTCAATGGTGGAAGAAGATGAAGATGAATTTAGGGGATGACCCTCAAAGAGAAGGGTCTTAGGATGATAAGAGGATGTAAGAAACAAGGTTGGTTGAGCAATAAATTATGGGTGGCCTCCAATGGTGGTGTGTGGCTGTGTGGGAGAAGAAAGGAAGAGAGGAGAGGGCATAAGAGAGAGATGAGAGAACATGAGAGAGAAAAAGAGAAATGAAAGATGAGAGAGAAAGTGATACTTTTTCAAATGGTAAATGAGAAATAAAAAGATGATAACAAATTTGGTCACTTTTTCCCCCACATGGTCGTGGGATTCACATGTGAGGAGAGAGGGGAGTGAAGCTTCCTTGAGAAGCTTGGTAGGAAGCTTCCTTGAAGTTTTATTGAAGTTTCCTTGAGAAGCTTCGCACGCTTCTCGATAAAGTGAAGGGTGATGATGTCACTTAGATGCTATCATAAAAGTAATCAGATAGAAATAATCTACTAGAGCTATTATTCAGTGGACAAATGTTACAGTCAGCAGAAATAATATTTTGTTGTCCCATAGATAATAAAATATACTGTGATTTTATTTATCAGATAAAATATCAAAAAATGAAAACCTCGTAAACTGTGTCCAGCCTCGTGTTTAGTAAGATCTCCCGTCGATGTATCTACAATTCAAAGTTTTTCAGCCTCGGAGAAAATATTTCATTTTTCCAACCTCGCTCAGTGTGCACGCAAATTGAGAAAAATATTAAGATAATCATACAATTCAGAAAATCCTAAAAAAAATTCTCAAAAATCATAAATATTATAAAATAAATACTTATAATGAAATAATTAATTTTCGGGATGTTACAACTAGGGTTTAAGCTAAAGAGCAATAAAAACTTGTTGAATGTGATAAAACTTGATATTTATAGAGTTGGAATAGGGAGATACGTTCGCTTAATTGTTGCAGGGAATTCCTATAAGATTGGAATATTGATATTATAGTTATGAGCAATCACAGGCAACCATGGGCACTATTATCACGCGAGATCATAATTGATAGTTATGAATAATCATAGGATTTATCCACTATGTAAATCTTGCATAATTGTTGATGCTACCTAATGTCGTGGTCCATTATGCATAATACCATGATCTAAACCGCTCACGGAGTGAATTCCTGCTAGGGTGTCAATGACAAACTCCGACTGAATGCATGCTAGGTTGACCCATGAGATAGGATCCCATATCATAGTCCAGAACACCCCTTGAAGGGTCCAAGAATTGCCCACCTACTAGGGCTAAATTTAAGACGGCCGTGAAGGGCCAATCATGCTAGGCTAGCAACTCTCCTACTAGCTAGGGTTCAAATCAAGGTGCAGCAAGGCTAACGTCTACTGTCGTTAGCTATAGTATTTTGTCAAAGTTTCCTCCTAAGAAAAACATACTTTATTTATGTCCAAATGTAATTATAACCACAATATATTTTTCAATGTTTCAATATGTCCAAAACTCCCAAATTCTGAAATACCCATAAGAATTTCAATTTCCAAACATCAATGTAATTTTCCAACATCATTAGCAAGTTCAACCATCATCATTTATATCAATAAAGTGTCGTAAACATACTACATGAGCAAGTCAAAAGTTTAAAAGGGCTTGTCCCAAAAATGCAAGTTCTCTAAAATATCAAGAAACAAATATGTCCATAAAGTGCCTTATTTGAGCAAACATGAAATTGAATAGGATAAAATAATACATGATAAATATGCAAACTTCATGAAAACATGTCATAGCTTAAGTTATCAACTCACTCAAGAAGCCAAACAACTTAGGTCTAAAGGCTATGGTGCTGTAGAGCTAACTGTAGCAATGAGAGAAGTCCCCCAACGAATCTAAGATCTTAAACAAGGCATAAATACCAATAATCAACATTTAGAATCATAAGAAAGTCAATAGTTGCTTCTATTCAAGAAAGTCCCAAACTCAAATCCTAGGTTGTAATAACTACTCCAAATTCTAATACCCCTTGTTAAACTAACTAAATCTATGAAATAAGAGAAGTTGTGAGCCTTAGGAGTACCTTAAGGAGCCAAAAACACAAGAAGGGAGCAAGTGGGTAGCTTGGGTTTCTCCCAAAAATGCAGCACCCTTCCCAAACTCCCAGGTCAACACTTCACCAACAAGGAGGTTGCATAAATGGTGGAATCCCATGGAAAACCGAGTGAAATCAATGGCCAAAGGAAAAAGAAGAAGAAAAAGAAGAAGAAGCAAGGTTGTCAATGCTCTATTTTTTGTGTGGTTCATTCTGGTTGTGGAAAGGGAAGGTGGTGACTTTTATCCTGAGGACTGTCCAACACACTAATAGAAGACTTGTCTAACACTATACTTATTTACATTTTTTTTTAAGTTAATGTCCAACTTTAAAACATAAATGTAAATAAGGAAATAATCCCATTTGGATTCAATAAAAATATCAGAAAATTTAAAATCCTTAAGAATCAAAAGCCAAAACTTGGGTTTTAGTTCAAAATAGGACTTTTAAATTTTCTCGTCTTCAAAATGAATAAGTTAAAAGGGTCTTAAAAATTCATTAAAAATTATTTTGTAACTCACAAACATCTAAGGATCAATTACTGTCATTTTTGGTTTTTAGAAATTGCATATTTTATATAACTCTCCAAATAGGTACTAGGTTACAAACTTAAAAAATTTCAGGACCCGTATTAGCAAATAGTTAGTAAAATTAGTCCAGTGACTTCAAAATTGTTTGAACAAGATAAAACTAACTAAAGATATTTATAATCACGAAAAATAGCTCACAAGGTCAATCCAAAAGGCTTAAGACATAGTAAAAAGTTCTACAATTACCCTGAAAAAGTCTATATGAAACTCGGGGTATTCATGGACAGAAAGTTGAAAGCTTTTCATCTCTTAGAATCAGCGAGAAAAGGAGTGAAAAAGATGAAAGATGAATCCTTTACTCTTGCTTCGAAAAATAGGATATTTATTATATCCAAAAAGAAACAACGGTATTCTTTTTTAATTTTTAATTTTTTATTTTTTTATATATTAATACACTGTATCTGATATCCATATATGTCACCTCTGCTAGGGTTTGCATAAGAGCCTAGGGTTTGCATGCTAGCATCCATGGCTTTCTTCTCGGATTATCCATAGGAATTCATGTTCCTAGACATTCTTCCTTCTCCGCAATATCCCCCTAAGCCCCCTTCTAATTTTATTCCTTTTATCCTGGTTGTTTCTCCTGTTCATCTGGCCGTGAATGAGATCCTTGCTTATTAAGAATCTGTGGATCCCTCAAAAATCGCTGAACCTGCTGCAATTAATGACCTTCCTCAATTGTCTTTGTCGCCTCAACACAAATCCTTTGCACAAGCTCTCCATAATTCATGTGACATCCCCCTTAGTCAGCTCCCTCGGCCTTTGTTAAAGGGAAAAGAACTTTCGATCAAGATCCCTGAAGATGAGTATAAGGCTGGTTTAGAAAGGTGTAAGAACCATCTTCATGGTCGTCTTACACTTTCTAAAGGATATTCTCCCATTAAAGCTCAAGACTTACAATCCAAGTTATCTTCTATTTGGAAGCCGCTAGGTAAATGGAATATGATTCCCCTATGGATAGGTTTTTATGAATTTGATTTTGAATCAATGGAGGACTTGCGAAGTGTTAGAGCAATTGGATCTTGGAATTTGAAGTCAGGGATCCTTTGTCTTTTTGCTTGGTCTCCAGACTTTAACCCTCATAATCAAAGACAATCTAATGTACAATGTTGGGCTCGGTTCACTGGTTTACCCCAAGAGTATTGGAGCCCCAAGATCTTGTTTACAATAGCTGGCAGCATTGGTCTTCCTTTATGCTTGGATAATGCAACAAGCAAGAGAACTTTTGGGCACTTTGCTAGAGTTCTTATTGATTTTGATATGAATACTGAATTAAGAGGTTAGATTTTAGTAGAAAGAGAGGATTTTGCATTCTTCATTGGGTTGGAGTATGAAAACCTTCTTTTATTCTGCTCTTCTTACAGACAGTTGGTCATTCTATGGAAAATTGTAGAAAGAAGAGTGGACATACTTTTTATACAAAGAAAGATTCTACTGATGTAAGAAATAAAAAGTCTGCCTCTTTTGTGTCTAAGCAGAATGACTTATCCAAGAATAGGGAATATATTGTTGGAGATCCTCATGATAAGAACCTTGTCGTAGAAGGTTCTGATCATGGAACCCCTGTCAAGTCTCCTAGGCAACATGATAATTCTGAGTCATCTAATAATGATGTTATGGTTGATGATTCTAGAATGTACTCTGGAAACATGTAGGAATATTTTGTTGATTTGAATAAAATTCAACATGCTTCTAATCTTGGTGATGGTCTAGATTTTTTGCAACAAGATGGAAAAGAACCTGATGTTTCAGATGATGAGTTAGACTCTTCATCCTTTGTGCCTGATTCCCAATTCGGTGTTGTAGGCACTCCTGCTCAGAATAAGTCAGAATCAATTCCCGAGGTAGTTAAGAATGATTTGAGGCATCTGAAAAAACACTGGGGTGATGAGGAGGAAGATGTAGATGATTCCTCTAAATTTGGCAATACTGTTGTTGATGAAGGTGGATTCACCAAAGTCCTTTCTAAATCACAGAAGAAGAAGAATCAAAGGCAAAAGAAAGCTACAAATAAAGCTGATACAGTTACCACCCGTTCCAGGGCTGTTCAAGGCAATGTGGTATCATGAAAGTCCTCTACTGGAATTGTAGAGGAATTTCTAATCATGACACTCGATTAGTGCTAAAAAGGTTAGGTCATTCTCATCATAATCCAGATTTTTTGTTCATTTCGGAACCTTGGATTTTGGATAGCTAACTTCCGAATAGATTTTGGGATCATCTTAAAATGAAACTGTTTGTTGTTAATGATAGGCATTCTCTTAAGCCTAATCTATGAGGGGCTTGTTCTATGAATTTGGATCCTTGCTTTGTTTCTAATTCATCTCAGCAGATAGCAGTTTCAGTTCTAATCAATTCTCAACCAATATATATCTCAGCTATATATGCTAGTACTTCTGTTGTAAATAGAAGGGTTCTCTGGTCTGAATTAGAGATTTTGCACAATAATCACAAAGGTCCTTAGTTGTTTGTTGGAGACTTTAATGTTGTTTTGGGTGCTAATGAAGTAAGAGGTTGCAGGCTTCCTTCCAGCTCTTCTTGCATTGATTTTCAAAATTGGACTAACTGTTTTCATTTGCATCATCTTCCTACCCATGGAGCTGACTTCACATGGTCTAATGCGAGGAAGGCAAGGTATCATATTAAAAAAAGGTTAGATAGGTCAATTTGCAATCAGGAATAGATGTCTTTTTGGAATTCGATCTCTTGCTACACTTTCATTAGAAGCAAGTCATATCACTATCCTATTTTGGTTTCTTTTCAAAAGGATATTATCACAGCTCCTTCATCCTTCAAATTTTTTAATATGTGGGCAGTTCACTTAACATGTAGGAATCTAGTTGAAGAAGTGTGGAGGAGGCCTTTCCATGGTTGTCCAATGTTTATTCTTTCTCAAAAATTAAAAGCCTTGAAGAAGGAGCTCAAAATATGGAATAAGGATGTTTTTGGAGATGTGAATCAAAATGTTAAGTCTGCTCAAACTGAGGTGGACCTGATTCATAATATCATCGATGTTTCAGGTTATATAGATGAATTACATGAGGATGAGCTAAAGGCTCAATCTAATCTTCAAGTGGCTTTGTCTTATCAAGAGGAATTTTGGAAGCAAAAGTCAAAAATGCATTGGTTTAGTCATAGGGATAGAAATACTTCTTTTTTTCATGCAGTCACAAATATTAGACAGGTTTCCAAGTCAATGGCTATGCTAAAAAATAGGGACAGAATCTTAGACAACAAGGCAGATATGGAGAATCATGTTCTCTCATATTTTTCTACCCTTTATGCATCAAACAATGATTATGTTCAGTCAAATATTATCCAAAGAGTGATTCCAAATTCTGTTACAAGAGAGGACAATGCAATATTAACTAATTTGCCATCTTTTGAGGATGTTAAGTTTGTTGCCTTTGCAATGAATGCAGCAGGTGCTCTTGGCCCGGATGGATATGGGGGAGGATTCTATCAGAAGTTTTAGGATATTGTGGGAATGGATGTGTACAAATCTATGCTGCAATTCTTTCAACAGTCATGGATTCCTCTAAATCTCAATTCAAACTTAGTTGTGCTAGTTCCAAAATTTAAAGGTGCTAAGAAAATTGAGGATTATATGCCAGTTGCTCTTTCTAATTTTCAGTTTAAGATCATTACAAAGGTGCTAGCAGAGAGGCTTAGTACAATTGCTCCAAACATTATTTTAGAACAGCAAAGAGGGTTCATTAAAGGTAGGCACATTTCTGATTGCGTTTGTATAGCCTCTGAAGCAATTAATCTTTTAGACTCCAAAACTTTTGAGGGCAATATAGCTCTCAAATTTGATGTTTGAAAGGCTTTTGATACTTTAGATTGGAACTTCCTTATCCAAGTTTTGCAAGCTTTTGGTTTCAATTTAACTTTCTGCAATTGGGTGCGAGTAATCCTACATTCTGCTAAGTTGTCTTTCTCTATTGATGGTCAGTCTGTTGGTTTCTTTGCTTGTAAAAGAGGGGTTAGGCAGGGTGATCCTTTATCCCCCTTCTCTTCTGCCTAGCTGAAGAAGTTTTAAGTAGAGGTATCCAGCTTCTTGTGTAGAATGGTTCTTTAAAACCAATGTCCAGCTCTAGGTCTTATGCTACTCCAAGTCATGTTCTATATGCAGATGACATACTTATTTTTTGTAAAGGATCCAAATCGAATTTAAGCATTTTGATGAAGCTTTTTACTGAATATGAGAATGCTTCTGGCCAGCATCTTAGCCTTCCTAAATGTAGATTCTATACAGGCTCTTTTCCTCATAAAAGAGTTGCTAAAATTTTAAGGCTTCTTGGCTTCAGTGTTGGTCAACTTCCTTTCAATTATCTAGGAGTTCCTTTGTTCAAAGGTAAGCCAAAAAAAATTTATTTATAGCCTATAGCTGACAAGATCAAGCAGAAACTTGCTTCTTGGAAGGGTCAAATGCTGTCTATAATGGGTAGAGTCCAATTGGTGAACTCAGTAATAAATGGTATGCTATTATATAGCTTTCATGTTTATGCTTGGCCTTTTTCATTGCTTAAAACTATGGACAAATGGATAAGAAACTTTATATGGTCTGGAGATGTAAACATTAGGAAGGTGGTAACTGTGAGTTGGAAAAAGATGTATGCTCCAATCCAAGAAGATGGGCTTGGCATTAGATCAATTAGAGCAACTAATGAAGCTACTATGCTTAAGCTCAGTTGGGATTTAATGACCTTAGACAGTCAATGGGCTTTGTTTTTAAGAGCCATGTTCCTTAGACTGAAAGCTCCTGTCACAAGATATATAAAGTCATCAATCTGGTTTGCTTTGAAGTAGAATTGGAATCTTTTGATAGTGAATAGCCAATGGATAATTGGAGATGGCTCGGATGTAAACTTCTGAAGGGATTGCTAGTTAGATGAACCTATAGTTGCTAAGCTGAACATTCCTATTGATATTCAAATTGGTCTAAAGGCAAAAGTGAAGGACTTTATTGCTGGTAAGTCCTGGATCCTCCCTAAGTTTTTTGATGATCTCTGCCCCTTAATTGCTGCACAGATTAGGGATTATTGCATTCCTATTGACTCTTGCCCTGACTGTATGATTTGGAGAAGCACTGCTAATGGCTCTCTTTCTTTCAAAGATGCCTTTAACCACATTAGGGTTCCTAATTAGTAAAAAAATTGGGGCAACCTAATTTGGAAACAATGTATCCCCCCATCTAGATCTTTTCTTCTTTGGAGGTTACTACATTCTAGAATGCCTACTAATGAGAACCTATCTGCCAGTGGTTGTGTAGTTGTCTCAATATGCAGTTTGTGTGGCAATGATGCTGAGTCTTTAGCTTATCTTTTCCTGCATTATAGTTTTTCTCCTGCAATCTGGACCTAGTTAGCTTCCAAGCTTAAAATCAGAATTGACACGGGTTCATTCCTTAGTTTGTTAGACAGTTGTTCTGGTTGGAGCAAGCAAGTTAGCGATGTTGTTCTATCTGGGATAATTCACTCAATCTGGTGTATTTGGCTATGTAGAAATAATTTGAGGTTCTCAAGCTCATTTATTTCTCTTGAGAAAACTTTTGTTCTGATCTCTTCTGCTGTCAAGCAGTCTGGCTGCATTTCTGCTGGAACTATGAACTCATCAATTGATGAATTTCAGATGTTAAAAGCATTTGGCATTGAGATCCATGCTCCTAAAGCTCCTCAGATTATCCAAGTAGACTGGTTCCCTCCATCCTGTGGGTGGATTAAAGCCAACACAGATGGTTCAGCTAGGGGCAATCCAGGTCAAGCTTCAAGTGGTGGTATATTCAGGGACAACAGAGCAGCTATCTTGGGATGTTATTCGAATTATATAGGTTCTGCTTCTTCTCTGCAGGCAGAAATTGTTGCAGCTGCAATGGCTATTGAGATTGCTCATTCTAAAGGTTGGCACAAGTTATGGCTTGAGTGTGTCTCACAATTGGTGATTGAGGCCTTTAATAATGATTCCATTGTTCCTTGGAATCTTAAAAATAGATGGAAGAACTGTATTTTTCTTTCTAGGCAAATGAACTTTATAGTTTCTCATGTTTATAGAGAAGCAAATACTTGTGCAGATAAGTTAGCTGCATATGGTATTAGTAGTCAATGCTTCACTTGGTGGAATTCTATTCCTTCTTTTATTTTGAAGGAGTTTAGTCATAATAGGTTTTGGCTTCCAAATTATAGGTTTAAATAATCATCATGGGTTTTGGTTTGGTCCCCCCATGGTTTGTTGTATTCTTTCTTTTTCTCTTTTTTTTTTTTTAATAATTTTGGGTATGCTGCAGATGATTGTTAGGGTTTGGTGTGCCAACTTAGTTGGGATATCTCTCCCTTTTGTGATGCCTCTGCATACCTTGTTTGCTTTAAAAAAAAAGAAAAGAAACAACGGTTAAGTCTGAGACATGATTCATGAAAAATGAAGCACCATAAATATTAGCTTCAAAGAAGAGTGACTCTTCGCAAGAAAGTGAAAGGTTTCCTTTTGCTAATAAAGAAAGAAGCAATTGTTCACTATCTGCACATTCACACCCAACTGAACTTTTTCGGTAATTTCACTTTGAAGCATATCATATTCCTATTTATGGGAAATGTTTTGCGTATAACTTTTATATGCACACCGTATTTACATTTTATATTAAGAACCTGTTTGACATTCTGTATTAGACCTGATAAGATAAGCTAATATAATATATTATGACATTATCATTTATTTGGTGTAAATACTGTATTGTATAAGCTTATCCACCAAATCCCTCTTATACATTGAAATGATGGATAACTTAATCAAGCCTTGAGGGGTAGGATTAGACCTGATTGGGTTTTGATGTATAAGTTGATATAAAGACTTTTTCATTACAATTTTAAACACTCTGATATCTCCAACCATTATGTATTAGGCATTATACTATCAAGTCTTATACTATCAGACTTTATACTATTAGACCCAATACTATTAGATCTTATCCTATCCTTTAGACCAAATGGGCCCTAATATGAAAAAGATGTTAAATCAGTTTATATATGACTGTAATATTCTCATAGAATACAAAATAAATTTATGAGTGAGTTAGAAAAAATTAAATGTATAAAAGTTAGACGAGTAACATGACTATCAATTTATATACACAGACATATTTGACTATATTGCTATTTATTTTATTTTTATACTGATAAGTGATAACTGCAGAATATCATTTTTTTTGACCGGTCAGAATATCATATTCTTTTGACTTTAGAGTTTTATTTTTATTTTTTACTTGAAGAGTTTTTAATTATTGGTGAAACAATATATACAAGGTTTTTTAAACAAAAAATGTTTTCCA
The DNA here is from genome assembly GCA_029884595.1 of Ormosia semicastrata. Classification (NCBI taxonomy): domain Eukaryota; kingdom Viridiplantae; phylum Streptophyta; class Magnoliopsida; order Fabales; family Fabaceae; genus Ormosia; species Ormosia semicastrata. The sequence continues at coordinate 2,401,267 of JAQQTO010000028.1, read as the reverse complement.
CTTTTTTGTTTATATTTATATTTTTTGCGTGTCAAATTTTTACATCTATTTATTTGAAGAGAATTAAATATAATATAAATTTTGCTATTCAGTCAAAATATACTTCATTATATAACTTGAGACTCATAATTCTTTTAAAACTTAATAATTACTAAAAAATATACTAATCGTTATTATTAATTTACTAAAAAAGAAAAAAAAACCCTAAACATCATGTTGAGTTGTTTTTTATTAAATGTAAAGTTAAAAGTAAGTTTCAATAAATAACTTACATTACTTTTTAATTAACTCTATATAATCAATCACTAAGATAAAAACACTTCATCAAATAAATTTGTTATATAATTTATTGTCTTGGTACTAAAGGCAGGAGACTAAGGAAAATTTGATTAAGAACAATGATAAAGTCATAATTAAGTAGAACAATATAATCATTTATATATGCTTCATTCAAAAGAAAACTCAAAATGAATTTGGATCATCTTAATCTTTTTTCTCTCTCAAGTGGTCAATTGTAGGAAAGAGAAAAATAAAAAAGGTTATAAAAGAAAATTCACATTAATAATTGAGTCTCATTAATAACTTTCTTTGTGTCTTTCTCTTTTTTACAATTGTGCACTTGAGAGGATCCAAATTTACTCAAAATACATACTAGATGAATTTCTTCTTCAAAATAATACAATAAGAACATAATTATTTCCTAATTATAAATGTGAACAAAGTGTTTTCTTCTGTAGAATCTACGTCAAACTTGACAAATTCACCTTCCTTGAAGGCCCTAAACTTGCTTCATTTCTTCCCTTCATAATCCAAGTTAAATTGCACTTAAATTCATTGAAATCTTCATCTGTGAGAATCACGTAATCATTTCCTTCAATCAAGCTGTAATTAAGAAATGACATAGGAATACTCTGCAGAAAAAATCGATAGTTAGTAATCTTAGAAGAAAAGAAAGTGATATGGAACTTGAACAAATAAATACAAAGAAGTGATAGAAATCGCACCAGATCTCTGACAGTTGCAATATTCTTGTCCAGCACATGGCCAAACAGAGGGAATTCTGAGCAAATTTGTCTGATAGTACCTACACCAAGTTCACTTGATTACTAATGATGCATACTTTCATAGTTCAATTCAAAACAAACCAGGATAAGATATTTGTGGTGCTTTCGACAATTTATTTCTTCACCACTTAAGTCTTTTATTCTGACATCAGAGACACCATCACCAGCATAAGACATATCAATGAAACCATTAAAACTAGTTAAGTTATAAAAATTGATGAATTCCTTCCATTCATCTGTAAGAAATGTTGCAGTTGAGCCTTTTGCAATTTTCAACTTGAACCAAGTTTCTGCATAATCTTTAAAAACTATAAAAGACTGCAACTTAGTTCCAAAGTGTTGCACAACATCTTCTGGAAGTTTAGTAAAATTCTAAAAGAAGAATCCATACATTAGAACATTATTAAATAAAACTGGAAAATTCAAATAATAATACTAAGTCTCGCAAAGAAGACTGTTAAATTTAACAACCTGATTAAGAGAATATTCAGTAATGAAGAACTTGAAGTACATAGTAGCAGAAGAACCAGAGGAACTCCCTTTTGCATCCATACCGAGAGAGAAATAACAAATATTTAATATCACATATATATACATGTATAGAATCTATATTTATAACCTATGTAGATAGTTGAATGAACTCAGATAGAGAATACATTACACTGATATTCAAATGCTCTTCCCAGAATAAAGAGAGAAACTACCGCAAAAACCCTAAATGGTCTATTCTTCTGAGTTCTTAACACTGATACTACCAACAGAGATATGTGAAAGAAATAGATTTGGAAATGTTTTTATAGTAAGGGCAACATTTAATAGTTGTAAGATTAAGAGACGTGACTGTTGAGAAGCGAGTAGTCATCAATCTGTCTCAAGTTCAATAGTTGTACTGTCTTTTGATAACCCAAGAAAACTTTTAACAGTTACTTAATGCCACTTTAATTAGTGTTGTATTGTGTCTTTGTTCAAGTCTAGAAATTAAATGACTATTATTATTATTATAATAATAATAATAATAACAACAACAACAATAATAATAATAATAATAATAATAATAATAATAATAATAATAATAATAACCAAATCTGTATGATACTTCTAAAGTTTCTGAAAATTTAAAATAATAATAAACTGAATAATGACATAATACTTAGAGAATGTAATATTTACAACACAATAACTAGTAATTAGTAAAATTATACAATTAATATCAATAATTAATGATAATATCCATCCAGTTTTCGTGTCTATCTTAATGTTGAAAATGTAGGTAATATTAATTAGCAATTTAACAATAAGTTATCCAAAGTACATCAGCAACTTTAGCAAGATGCAAGTATACAGTATATAGATTTCACAAACTAAAAGTATGACTTAAAGTGAAGAGAAACCATTTAACTTGTCAAAATATATTAAATTATAATGACAACTTTTTATATTTTGCTCACAATATATTTTCAAAATGTATATTATATCATTTCACTAACCATTATAAGATAATAAAATCACTATTTAACATGAAAGATAAATGTAACATATTTTTATCCTAACAAAAGACATTTTAGTTATATTACAATTCCACATCAAAATAACAAATCAATCTACAACATAACGGTCCACCAGTATAATTCAAAAGATTATACACCAAATTCTAAAGATGAAAACTAATTGTTCATACACAAAAAACCAAAAAGATTTAGCCTATTTCATGTCAGATTCCAAAGATAACAGCAATCCACAAACTATTAATTTTTTTCTGGCTTTGGCTTCTTAAGTTTTTGTTGTTGTTGACATTACGATAGTATCAATATCTGAAAGACCAGGACAATCTTCAATACAGACTTCACTTTTCCTCTTTTGATCTTTTATTGAACGAGTCAAATAATTTGTGTCACCATTATCACCAATAATCTCTTATGCAATTTCCTATAATTAAATATTTTTATATTAAAAAAAGAACCTATCACAAATAAAAATCAATACAAAAAAATAATTTTTTATTTCTCTGTTCAGATTATAATATAATATTTATTACACTACATTTTAGATATCAATTTACATTGCTGCTTACTATACTTGAATCCTTTGGATAACTTATTACATTTGAAGGCCAATTGGTCCTAAGAGTCATAAACCGTAAATAAAGTTTAATATAATTTAGCAAACCTTCTCATACAATCTACACTTAACGTTGAAACTATACACATAAAGTTATTCATACATACCTGATTAATAACAGATATAAGATCAGTTTGAATATCTGAAAAACCAAGACAATCTTCAGTGTAAACTTTAATCTTTGCCCTTATTAACATTCACTGACGGAGTGAAGTCACTTCTTTCATTACTATCACCAATTACTGATACAATTTTCTATAATTAAACAAATTTATGTTAAAAAAGAACAAACCAAAAAGTTTAACTCTATAACTGGAAAAAAAAGTTAAACTCTAATTTAAGCAAAATCTTTATTTTTTGATGCATATAAAAAAAGATTATTAATATATGTGTGTGTACACAAATATATATATGTGTACACAAATATATGTGTGTGAACACCGAATTTTAATCGGGGCAAAAAAAATTAAAAAATTGAATAATTGTCCACATTCTTGACCAAATCCTTCAATCATATTTTAGCCTATTTTTTTTCTCACTTTGTCTTGTTTTATTTTGAATAAAAAACAAATAAAAAAATAAATAAATAAGGGTAAAAAAGTTGATTTCATTTAAAAAAAAAGAAAGAAAGAAAAAATGAAGGGAGCTTGTTACATTATCTGCCAACCTCCTGTAAACTCAAGGTTTAATGCAACACACAAAAATTGTAAATTTGCAGAGATGTGAAGTTGGATATGGTCACAATCACAAAGAAAATTCATGAAAATGGAAACTGAGTTAGAAAGCAATAGTCACTCTATCTGCACCTAAGCTAATTTCCTTGGGGTCGCAGAGGAGTCATCTCTACCTACAAGAAGAGGAAACGTAACAAAGAAAAGGGAGAACAATTTTTTAGAGGATTTTTGTTTCACTGAGAACAGAAAAAACACATCAGGCAGCAACCATGTAACCTTCACCAAGCTTCCATCCAACTGGTGACCATCTTCAACTCATCAACCATCTCAGCCACCCTTCACCATCTTCAACCCAAACCTCCACTTTCATAACAAATACCACAAACTCACCATTAACAACCACACACAAACCCATCATTAACAACCACCCACAAACTCCGCTTTCATAATAACCACCACACCCACCATCAACCTTCATCAACAACCATAACCACCACCTTCATCTTCTATCTTATCACCAACAACCACCCACAAACTCCTCTTTCATAATAACCACCACAAACCCACCATCAACCTTCATCAACACCCATAACCGCCACCTTCATCTTCTATCTTATCACCAACAACCACCCACAAACTCAAGATTAACAACCACCACAAATTCACCATTAACAACCACCATAAACCCACAACACAACCTCTATAACCATCTCACCATCTTCATCAACCTCAAACACCCACCACTGACCAGGCGCACCATGCCAGACCGCGATCACCAACCGCTGCGCGAACCAGCCACCACGCCATGCCAACACCTACCACCCAACAGCACCGCTGCGAACCAAATCCGATCAAATGGAACTTGCGTAGCAGCCACGCAAGCCAGATCTAGCCACCATTGCTTGAAGCTGCTCCATTCACACTTCACAGTCGCACAGCAGCAGCACCACGAGTAGATCCGGCCAAAACGCACCTCATCACTATTGGGAATCGTGGATACATCACACAGCGAAAAATAGAATTCCCACTAAGGGTCCATGCGAAAAAGTCATAATCAAAATTTTTAAAATTGTTTACCTCTTGAAACGTGATCAAAGGAAGTAACGTGAATTACCAACACCATAACATCAATGATGTCTCTGCGATATCCACATGAACAGACTCACGAACATCCACCGTCTGCAAAAGGAGTCTCACGTCTCTCACACAGTGCTAGCTGCGAAGAGAAGAGAAAAAACTTGTCACTCACTCACTTACTCTTTCTATAGGTGCGGCTAGGGTTATGTGATTCGCACCTTAGCAGTCCCCTTAGTAGTACTATTTATAATAGTGACTGCCTTAAGTGAGTGTGAGCAACAACAAGGTAAGTTGTGTAACCCTAAACTCATCTGTTATGAGTCCAGCCCATATTTGAATCATAGTCCAACTTGGATATATGGCTCCAATTTAATTTGCTCTATGTGTGTGACCCTGCAGGTTCTCATTACGTTGACAGTAATATTAAAATTTCATTTTAATATTACAAGTAGTGAGGTGTATCTAGCAACACATCGCTGCTACCCAAGTAATGAGAATGTCAGTGATTTGATATAACCTTTTCGTGACTAATGTTTTCGTGTTGTTTATTCCCTTTGTCAAGATATCTAGATAGAACACAAGGCATGGAATGTGTCACCCTTATATAGTTCAATCCTTCATTTCCTGATACTCGAGTAGACTTTGTAACAACAAATGAGATCAATATCTCATATTGACTCATTTGATCATGGCCATACATTTCGCAGTCTCAATCAATTAGGGGCCCCGAAGATATCGCTCCTATTATGTAGGAGTGACAAATCCCATCTAGGTCACTCACATCCCTCTGCATGATTCGCGGTATGTCCAATAACTAACTTTATAATCACCTTGTTACAGGTGACATTTGATGGCATTAAAACACACAACTCCTCATGTAAGAATCGTAGTGATTTCAAGTCAAAGGACCACATACACCATTGTCACTATGAGAATCGCTTATGACACTCACGTAACGATCCATGTAGCGTTCTCATATCGGGTCTATCTAGTAGATTATTACTCTAATATGTACCTATGTGAAAACTTGATATCTCATATCCATGACCCATGAGATGTGGCCATCAGTCTACGCACATACTAGTCTTAATGCATTATTATTGTCCTAATTAACAATAATACTTGACTATGGACATTTAAGAATAGTGTTTTATCTAATAGGATCTCACGATCAAGTCATCTACTTGATGTCCTATGGTATCAAACTTACTATTCTAAGGACTTTATTATGTTTATTAAATGAACACAATAAATGAAATGTCTCATATATTAAAATAGCATAATAGAATGTAAGTAAATAAAGACAAAATGTATCGACCTCTAGGGCATACACCAACAACCACGGCTCCACTCCACCACGAGCCTCCCTCTCTGGTGCTCATCTTTGTAACCACTAATTTTTATCTTGATTACTGGTTCTGAAAAAGAAAACGTAAACCATCCCCTTTCTATCTGTTTTCATCTTATTATTATTATTATTATTATTATTATTATTATTATTAACTTTGTTGTTTTGTTTTTTAGTTGGGTGTGAGTCATCCATTGGGTCATTTTGGGCTTTGAGATGCCAAGTATTGAGCCAAATAGTCTTATCCCATGAGAAAGCCCACTTCTAAAGTGGCAAAAATGATGGAAATAAGTTCCAAAAAAAAAAGAAAAAGAAAAAAGATGCAAAAACCAAAAAAATGACAAAAATATTAAAAATGCTAAAAAGGATAAAAAAAGAGAAAAAAATATTTAAGTTCTTGGGTTGGGTTGATATGAGTTTTGCTTGGTTATCACTCTTTAATTTGCTTAGTTTATTTGCTTGTTTGTTGGCACGTTGCTTGATTTTAAATGAATCATTGTTAAACAAATTTTTCTTGAAGACCTTACTTCTTTATTAATTAAAATTAACTAATCCACAATTATTTTCTAAAGAACTATATGACTTTGAGTTCCTCATTACATCCGAGGATGCGTAAGAGCGGAACTCCTATTCTGTCAAGCTAAAATTTAAATTTTCACAATTTGGTTGTTATTTTTTTCCTTTCTTTTAAAAAATAGTTACAATATTTTTAAGAAGAGTAAAATAAATATATTTTGATATGATCAAGAATTTATACAATTGACTTAAGGTACCGTCTCAAGACGGGTGTGTTAGGGGTGCTGTGGGATTAAGTTTCCACCATTCCCTATGCATAACCGACTCCCGAATCCAATTTGGTTTCAAAGACTATTTTCTAAGAAATGTTTTATAATTTTTCCTAATTTAAATAAAATTGGTGGCTACTCCATTTTCTATTTTTAAATCATTATTTTGTTCTCCACTCCCATTGCAAATCTTGGTCGCAACAGATAGCGACTCCACTGGGGATACTTAGATAGTCAGACCTATTGTTGTTAGTTGTGCAAATTATTAATAATCTCTATTTATTTATTTTATCCCTTTTTGTCTTTATTTTTGTTTTCTTATTTGTTTGTAAATAAATTTTATCTAGTACTTTTATGTAAATATCTTATAGTATTATTCTGTGTTTATTTTGACATAATTTGCTTGTACATTTTTTTTAATATTCTGTGCTTAATTGTTGAAACCTTGGGGTAGATGATTGCTGGCTGGTTGTTGTATGTATGTTTTTGCAGGTTGGGGGGTAACTTTTATCTTTTTAATTTTTTTGTACAGGTTTATATGCTCCTTCACATACATCACTATCACTTACCTCACACATTTTTTGAGCTCTATACCTAAGTCTGTGCGAACTCGAGGAATAGGAGGGGTCTCGACTTTTGTTATTGAGGGACTTTATGCTTACTTGACATTTGTTGAGACACCACTCAAATTGTTACCAGTATCATGGACTACTCATATTAAGAAGATTTATCTCTACTTATGATTAATTCATGAATTGAGTCCTTATCTTTTGAGATGGGGACAACTTGGGGACCATGACTTTTTAGAAGTTTAGATCTATCCTAAAAAACTTTGCATTGATAGATTGAGCATAAGGCCACCAAAATTAGAGTCATGACCTTAAGGAAATCCAACCTTTAGGTACCACCTAACTAGGGTACAAAGGGAGCGTACTTCTTCTTTATCTCTTCCTCATGTCATTCATTATTGTATTTTTTTAAAAAAAATTAGCATAAAAAAAGATACATAATCTTACACTTTCATTCCTAGCAAAAAGCAAAAAGAAAAAACAAAAAAAAATCTTCTTTACCTATCTATTCCTTATGTCATTCATTGTTGCATTTTAAAAAAAATAGCATAAAAAAAGAAAAAAATACATCATCTTGCATTTTTATTCCTAGCATTTTTTTAAAAAAAATCTTCTTTATCTATCTATTCCTCATGTTATTCATTCTTGTATTTTAAAAAAAAAATTAGCATAAAAAATATATCATCTTACATTTTTATGACAATCCTAACATTAAAAAAAGTCATGCATTTTCATGACATTCTAGAATTCTTTAAAAAAATCACCTTGCTTTTTCATTGCATTCTTAGCATTCTTAAAAAAAGTAAATCATCTTGCATTTTCATCACAGTCCTAACATTCTAAAAAAAAAGATACATCATCTTGCATTTTTTTTTGGCATTCCTAGCATTCTGGAAAAAATAAGAAAAGAAAGAAAGAAGAGAAAATGTTTTCATCACAAAGTTCATTCATTTCATCTTATGCATCTCATGCGTCTCATGCATTTCATCTCATTCTTCGTTTAATGTTATTTTGCTTTGATAAATCAAACTGGTTCGGGAACCATTGCGTAGCCTAAGAAAGAAAATGCCAACCAAACCCGAGTTCACAACATAAGGGCTCGAGCGAGGCTTGCAGTAATGATAGCTGACAACGAAGGAAGAAACATAAGTATGGAAGTCAATCAGGTGAAAGGAAGGTTGGATGAAATGACAGAGTCTCAGAGAAGAATGGAGAAAATGTTGTTGGCCATAAGGGAGACTCTCACCTTGATTGGGGCGGTCGGGGTATAGGAGTGACTGAGGCACATTCGTGCCAGCCAACTATCACCTCCATGAGGACAAACCCCGGGATCACCACTGAGATGCTAGTTGTGGGAGGAACCTTGAATACTGCACCACTAGTGATTCCTATCGGAGAAGGATATCGTTCTTAAGAGGATACTCGAAATGAGGTTCATGGTAACATTGAATTCAAGTGGGAACAACCACGTATGTCCATCCCAGTGATAATAAGATTTCCTGTTGGGAGTAGTCATGCAACAATTCAAAAGGATAAGATGGAAAAAAGATTGGATGGAAATGATGGAAGAACAAATCAAAGCAATCAAGGGTTCTAGCACCTGTAATCCCCTTGGGATAAAAGAGTTCTGCCCTACTGCTAACATTGTCATCCCCAATGACTTTAAGGTTTCAGGATTCGACAAATATGATGGGAGCACTAACCCTTTTTTTCATATGAAAACATACATTACCAAAATGTCAATTTGGTCAAAGGACTGGAAGTTCTTTGTCAGCTTATTCCACGAAAGTTTGACTGGACCTGTTTTGGAATAGTGTATCCAACAGGACCTTTCCAAAATCTCTTCTTGGGATGACTGGCAAACTTGTTTATGGGACAGTATCGATTCAACTTGAATACAACCCCAACTTGGGAACAGTTGGGAACATTGCAAAAGAAAAATGAGGAAACCTTCAAGTAGTATGCCCAAAGGTGGAGAGCTCTCATAGCATAAGTTTAGCCACCGTTGACATTGACAGAAATGTGCTCATATTATTTGGGGACTTTGGGAGCTCCCTATATTGAGACAATGACAGGTGCTACTTATCTAGACTTTACTGAATTAGTAATTGCTAGAGAGAGGATTGAAACTCTGGTAAAAGCCAGAAAATTTCCAACTAGCAATAATGAAAGTGGTTTCAAGAAGGAGTTTCCCCCTAAGAAAAGGGAGCCGAAAGTGAGCTACGTGCAAAATCAACAACCTTCACAACCTTGATTTCCACCGACTTACCCTGCCTACCGAGCCCCTCCATATAACCCAAACCCTTACCCTTCTTATCAAGCTCCTCCAACTACTCTTTTAGCTTACCAAACCTCACACCAAGTCAATAATGTTCCCTGGCTACATCCATATTTCCCAACTCATCCTGTCTATACCAATCGCCCTCCAGCAAATCGAAACCTCTCAACAATTGATGATCTGAGGCGTTAATTGATGTGATTGCCATCTTAAACTTTTGTGATGTTGAACTTATGTTAACTTTCATGAAGTATTAATGTAATAAATTTGCGTGGATTTTAGCATGCATTGTTGTCTTTCTTGTCATCTATTTTTTCTCATTTATTCGAAGTGCTTTCCTTGTATTTGGACTCTATTGGACTCCAATTTTTGACAATTATTGCTTTGATAAGAGTCAGTAGTTATAAAGTCTACGTGTGCAGGTGTCCTTCGCAAAAAAACAAAAAACAAAAGGAGATGAAGAAAATTAAAAAAAAATAAAGGAAGCAAATAGGTAATCATTTGGTATACATTATCCTTTTGTCTCTAATTTTTTTTTAAATGAGCAATCAAGATTTGAAATGAAGATTGACTATCTTTCTCTCTCCTTCATAAGAATTCATCATTTTGTTATGGCTTGTTGTCCCTTTTTAGGCTTAAAAGTTTTCTTCAATAAACCTCGGACAAGGATCACCTCTACACTAGGGGGTAGCACAAAACAAAGGTTGATTGTCATGGTAACTATTTTGAAGCATAATGGAAAAAGAGAAAAGGAAGAAACGGTGAAAGGGGCAGGAAGTAAAAAAATGATGAAAAACTAAAAAAAAGGAAAAAAACAAAAAACGAGAAGGGAAAGAAAGAAAGAAGAAAATGAAATGAAATGGGTCATGACAAAGGTGAATTATTGAAGTGAAAAGAAAAGGGGAAGAAATAGAGAATAATAAGAAAAGAGTGTGCTTGAAAGTGCAAAAACAATTGATAAAGTTTAATTTTAAATAAGGATCCTTAGTCTCATTCAACCCTTAAGCACTTGTTTGAGCCTTATATCTTTCATTTCATAACCACTAACCTTAGTCACGTTACAATCCTTAAAAAGTCCATGCTGATCAATGAATGATTGCTTTTATTTTTATAAGTTTTAATTTTGAGGCAAAATGTTATGCTCATCTAAGTATTTAGTTCATTACTCCTTAAAATAAAAGACTTACACTAGGACAAGTTTCTACCCTGTTCGATCTGGCCCTGCACTGGGGCAATTTTTTTTCTCTAACTCGGTTTGACCTACACTGGGGTAAATTTCTCTTTGGTTCAATTTGGCCTTACTAGGGCGAGTTTCTGCCCTATTCAATTCAGTTCTAGACTAGAACAAATTTCTCTTTAGTTTAATTTGGCCTTACTAGGACGAGTTTCTACCCTATTCAATTCAGTCCTAGATGGACAAATTTCTCTTTGATTCAATTTGGTCTTACACTAGGACAAGTTTCTACCATGTTCAATTCGACTCTAAACTGGGGCAAATTTCTCCTTGGTTTAATTTGGCTTGAAGTAAATGTTTAGTAGAAGGAAATCATTAGCCATAATGTCTAGTAGGAAATTAAAGATCGATTTCATGAAGATCAAACTAATCCATAGTAGGGTAACACCCCTTTGAATTCCATACCATTGTTTGTGTCTTTTTTCGTATATTCATCATTTGTAAATACCCTTTGTATAGTCAAACTTTCAAGACCAATCTGGAAGTCATTCACTTAGTAAATTTTTTTCCTATTGTACTTTTGAATCCATGCATGTTTGTTACGTAATGCTTTAGGTAAGGTGAACATGAATACAACACTAAGATTTGACCATCTAATGGTAATCCCCTAAGGAACAATTTAGATCGAAAAGAACTTAGAAGTTCTAATTGAAGGGAAAAATGATATCCCAAGGGATAATCCAAGTCAGGAGGATTCCAAGCCAACAAAAGGGTCCGATGAAGAAAAGCAAGTGAACAAGGGTTTGATTGGTCAAAGCTTTCCAGAGTTATCATTGGTTCAAATGTTTTTTAAGTCTATGTCTAATTGGATTGTTTTCATGTCGTTCTTTTGATCGCATCGGCTCCATGCATTTTATAATTCTGTCAATTCTTTTAAGCACATTGGCTCCTTACATTTTATATTTTTGTCAATTCTTTTGAGCGCATCTGCTTATTGCATTTTAAATTCCTCTCATTTCTTTTGAGCGCATCAGCTACCGGCATTTTAATTTCCTGTCATTTACTTTTGAGTGCATCGGCTCCCAATTTTTTAAATTCCTGTCATTTCTTTTGAGCGCATCGGCTCATTGTATTTTAAATTTATGTCATTTCTTTTGAGCACATCGGCTCCTTGCATTTTAAATTCCTGTCATTTACTATTGAGCGCATCGGCTCCCAACATTTTAAATTTCTGCCATTTATTTTTGAGCGCATTGGCTCCTGCATTTTAATTTTTTGTCATTTACTTTTGAGCACATTGCCTCCCTGCATTTTAATTGCTTGTCATTTACTTTTAAGTGCAATGGCTCCCAACATTTTAAATTCCTGCCATTTATTTTTTAACGCATTGGCTCCTTGCATTTTAATTTCCAGTCATTTCTTTTGAGTACATCAACTCCATGCACTTTTAAATTTCTGTCATTTATTTTGAGCGCATCAGTTCCATGTATTTTAAATTACTGTCATTTATTTTGAGTGCATCGGCTTCCTGTAATTTTAAATTATTATCCTTGCATTTTAAATTTCCTGGCATTTATTTTGAGTGCATCGGCTCATTGCATCTTAAATTCCTATCATTTATTTTGAGTACATCGACTCTTTGCATTTTATTATTCTCGCATTGTTTTGCATTCATCATCTTATGCATCCCCGAACAAAATTCGAGTTCACGTCTTTACTCGTTCCTTACAATGATAAAATGAAAAACTGCAGTTATTCTTTTTATCTAGTAATAAACAAGTAAAGAGGAGCAACTGAGAATACCGAATTTTGACCGGGGCCCAAAAAAATAAAAATTTAATAATTGTCCACATTCTTGACCAAATCCTCTAACCATATTTTAGCCCTTTTTTTTCTCACTTTGTCTTGTTTTATTTTGAATAAAAAAATAAATAAATAAAAATAAAAAAGGGTAAAAAAATTGATTTCGTTTAAAAAAGAAAGAAAGAAAGAAAAGATGAAAGGGAGTTTGTTATGTTATCTGCCAACTTCCTACAAACTCAAGGTTCAATGCAACACAAAAATGGTAAATTTGCTGAGATGTGAAATTGGATAAGGTCACAGTCACAAAGAAAATTCATGGAAATGGAAACTAAGCTAGAAAGCAATAGCCACTCTATCTGCACCTAAGCTAGCTTCCTTGGGGTTGCAGAGGAGTCATCTCTGCCTACAAGAAGAGGAAACGTAACAAAGAAAAGGGAGAACAATTTTTTAGGGTATTCTTTTTCACTAGGAACAGAAAAAACACATCAGGAAACAACCACATAATCTTTTTTAAGCTTCCATCAACCAGGTGACCATCTTCAACCCACCAACCATCTCAGCCACCCTTCACCATCTTCAACCCAAACCTCTACTTTCATAACAGCCACCACAAACTCACCATTAACAACCACCCACAAACCCACCATTAACAACCACCCACAAACTCCACTTTCATAATAACCACCACAAACCCACCATTAACCTTCATCAACAACCATAACTACCACCTTCATCTTCTATCTTATCACTAACCACCACCTAGAAACTCACCATTAACAACCACCTACAAACCCACCATTAACAACCACCACAAACCCACCACACAACCTCCATAACCATCTCACCACCTTCATCAACCTCAAACACCCACCATCGACCAGCCATACCACGCTAGACCTGCGAACAACAACCACTGCGCGAACCAGCCATCACGTCGTGCCAACACCTACCACCCAACAGCACCGCCGCGAACCAAATCAGGCCAACTAGAACCCACACAGCAACCACGCAAGCCAGATCTAACCACCATTGCTTGAAGCTGCTTCGTTCACACTTCACAGTCGCACAGCAGCAGCACCACGAGTAGATCCGGCCAACACGCGCCTCGCCACGCCTCCACTACACCACGAGCCTCCCTATCTAGTGCTCATCTTTGTGACCATTGATTTTTATCTTGATTAGTAGATCTAAAATAAAAAACGTAAACCATCCCCTTTCTATCTGTTTTCATCTTTTTATTATTATTATTTTTTTAAACTTAGTTTAACTTTGTTGTTTTGTTTTTTAATTGGGTATGTGTCGTCAATTGGGTCATTTTGGGTTTGGGATGCCAAGTATTGGGCCAAATAGTCTTATCCCATGAGAAAGCCCACTTCTAATGTGGCAAAAATGATGGAAATAAGTTCCCAAAAAAAAAAAGAAAAAAGATGCAGAAAACACAAAAGTGACAAAAATATTAAAAATGTTAAAAAAGAGAAAAGAGAGAAAAAATATTTAAGTTCTTGGGTTGGGTTGATCTGAGTTTTGCTTATTTATCACTCTTTAATTTGCTTATTTGTTGGCATGTTGCTTGATTTTAAATGAATCATTGTTAAACAAATTTTTCTTGAAGACCTTACTTCTTTATTAATCAAAATTAACCAACCCACAATCATTTTTTAAAGAACTACGTGATTTTGAGTTCCTCATTGCACCCGGAGATACGTATGAGTGAAACTCCTATTCCGTCCAGCCAAAATTTAAATTTTCACAATTTGGTTGTTCTTTTTTTTCCTTTCTTTTAAAAAATAGTTACAATGTTTTTAAGAAGAGTAAAATAAATATATTTTGAGATTATCAAGAATTTACACAATTGACTTAAGGTACCGTCTCATGATAGATGTGTTCGGGGTACTATGAGATTAAGTTTTCATATTTTCCTATGCATAACTGACTCTCGAATCCAATCTGATTTCAAAGATTATTTTTTAAGAAAAGTTTTCTAAATTTTCTTAATTTAAATAAAATTCATAGCGACTTCATTTTTTATTTTTAAATCATTATTTCATTCGCCGCTCCCGTCGCATATCTCGGTCGCAACAATATATATATTAAGAGTAAATATGCAATTTAGTCTCTGAATATTTTGAGACATAACACTTTAGTCCTTACAAAAAAAATGGCATACACTGTAGTCCTTGAAAATTTCAAAACCTTATCACATTAATCCTTTTTAGGGACTAAAGTGTTATTTTTTTAACTGCGAATGACTTAAGTGTGTGTCATTTTCTTTTAGAAACTTAAATGTTATACCACGAAATATTCAGGGACTAAAATGCATAGTTACTCATATATTAAATTCAACCTCAAAACATTAAAGTATTGATATATACTTGATTAACAGCATATATAAGTGCAGTTTGAATATCTGAAAGACCAGAACAATCTTTACTGTAGAGTTTACTCTTCCCCTTGTTAGCATTCGCTAATGGAGTCAAGTTATTTGTTTAATCATTATCATTAATTACTAATACAACTTCCTACAATCAAACAAATTTAAGTTAAAGAAAAACCAAAATATTAAAGTCTAAAGTAAGCAAAAACTTTATTTTTTGCTGTATATAAAAATAGATTATTTTGTTTTACAATCACTTCATTTAACAACTTACATTCAGGCTTACTTTAGTTGAATCTTTTGGATAACACATTAAACCTGAAGGCAATTTTACTCAGTTTTCTAAAATAAAACAAAAAACCAAAGTTACATCACTCAGCAAAAGATTTAAACAAATTATACATTACATTCAACCTTCAAACATTAAAGTATTGATATATACCTAATTAGCAGCATAAATGCTAGAAGTTCTAAAAAACTCTTTGAATATATTTTCATTATTAGTCAATTTCAAAAAAAAGGAAATTGTGATTGATCTAACATATATTTTTCAATCAAAAACCTACAATATTACCTGGCTATAACCAATGCTAGTTTTTTGTTACATTTTATACACCAGAAACTACCATCTCTGAGCTCTAGTTTCTTGCGACACGCTTATTAGAAATATTAATCAAATAGTAAGATTGTATATTAGAACAAGGCTAATTAAGAATGAAATAGAAATGAATTTTTTAACTACAACAATAATAATAGAAAATCATGTTGAAATATATGACGAATTTATGTAACGATTGTTTTTTATTTTTAAATTATTCTGTTATATGTTTCATATTTCTTTTCATATTAATGTCTTAAAATTAATAAATAATTTTTATTTTTATTTAAAAAATATAATTTCTTATAATTAACCCGTCGATTAAACAGGCTCAATGCACTAGTTCTCATATAATTCTCATCATGAACACCACTGTTATCTTTTCTATTTTTATGTCCAATCATTAATCCAATTATTTTCAGTTAAATGCATATATTAATTAATAATCTTGTATAACCTTATCACACTTAAGTGCTCACCTCCAGGGACGGATCCAAAAAATATATAGTGAATGGGCCGATTAAAAATCATGAATCATATTATTAAATATAAACAAAATTAAAGTTAACAAATAAAAATGTATTTACCTTTAAATTATTTAGTGAGTTAAGATTAAAATATACTATTTTAAATTAAGAATAAATATACTCTTATTTATTTACTTTAGAAGAATATTTTTTTTCATTATATAAGAAGATTTATGAATAAAGTAAAAAAAATAAAAAATTTATTATATTAGATATTAAATGCATGACAATAATAGTTGTTCTTTACATCATGATTTATGAGTAAAATAAAGTTTTTATATATATAGATTTAAAAAAATAAGGAAGAGAGTGAAGATAAAAATGAGAAAAACTAGTAAGTTTATTATATAAAGATTAAAAATTAATAAAAAGATGAATTTAAATTGTAATATTAATGTATATAAAATAATCATAAATTATATGTCAAATACATATCAAGATAAACTCTTTTAACTTCATCATTTTTATCTTTAAGATAATTATACTCGACCTCTCTTGAGGTTAGTGTTTATAATATTACACTTTTTTTGTTTGAGAAATTACTCATACTTGCTTTATATTTTCAATTTGTATGTAATATTTATACATAAAGTAAGAGAAATATATGTAATTTTATAAATAAAGAAAGATATTGAAGTTATAATAACAATATATAAAATAAAAAATATAGGTATAATTTTTAAATAAAAGTATTAATATAATAAGTACTAATTTTATAAAAAGTCAATATAATTATCTTTTTTTAATAAATTAAATTAAATTATAGATACTTTAAAAGAAATTGATGAGAAAGGGGGGGCCAAGGCCCACACACGGCCCCCCTTGGATCCGTCCCTGCTCACCTCGAACGCATTATGCATTTTGTAACTGTAAAGTTCGAGTCAATTGTGTCAATTCTATAGCTATAAAATTCAAGTCAATTTCCTTGATGAGCCAGGTTGGCTTATCAGTTGATGATTGGAAAAAAAAAAGGCGAAAGATTGGCCCACCTAAGGTAGGTGTCTTACTTTCCTTTCCTTCTTTCTATGTTTCTCCTAAGTCCCAACTAGTTAACCCATCCAAAGGTCCCAAACCAAACCTAGAACATTCAAAGTAGCATCGCTACGCTAGCTACAACCCACTAGGCTTACATGATATATAGAACCAGTTTTCATTCGTGTTTATTTTATGCACAGTTCTAACATCAACAAACTTGCCAGCCTGAACAGTACGTTCAATTAGTTAGTACATAAAAGTTTTGACATCCATAAGATTTAATCTAAAATTGTTGTGACCAGAACTATAGAATTATAACATGAATAATCATTTGTTAAAGCATAAAAAATAATAAATTATGAAATATAACTTGTATTTGTAACAATCTATAGTTAGAAATTATAAGTGACATAAATGTATATGTCCATATTACCTCAGAAGCTTGTTTAATTTCAGCTATTGATCTTCTCAGAGATACATCAGAAAAAACAGCAACCATTGAATCAAAACTTCAAAATGTTTGCAGCGTATTTGAGACACCGTCATTGATTCGTGCAACCAATGGCCTAAAGAAGTTCATTACTTCAATTCATATATATCAACATCAAGCGTAATACAATGATATATAAATAAAAAAGTAACCAAAAAAAAAAATCACAATATCTGGAACCTATATGTGAAAGTTAGCACTTCTGGTACATTTGCATTCAATAAAACTCTTCTTGCATTCCATGAAGTTGTAAATGTCATTTCAACTATATTTTATTTATAAAAAAAAACATTAAACTTACAACAGATTAGATATTCAAATAAGGTGTAGAGACTAACAGTCGAGACTCGAGAGAAATATACTTTGAAATGGTTTCATTCTAGCAAGCTCAAGTATCACAATCACAGTCCCTTCAGTTTGACTGACATAGTCGGAAATCTGTACAGCTTGCTCCCCAAAAATGGTGCATTTTAATGTTATCCCACTACAATTCATTTAGATAATATGTTGTCATAAATAAGACATAGTAAAAAAAAAAAGAACACATTAACTATATTTTTATATGCATCTCATTTTGTAGGTCAAAGTTAAGCTTTCTTCCAGAAGAACCAACTTATTGATAATTTTCCAAATCTCCACAAACAGACATTGCTCCAATAACATATTGATTTGTTACCAGACATATAACAATGGACAAAACTGTTTAATTAATATTTTATTTTATATATAATTATGCATGCAATAAAGAATAATGGTCTACAAATCTTATCAACTAATTGCGATTTAGGATTTCTTTCAGCCAGAAGTCTTAAAGTCAACAAAGTCAAATGCATAGTAGGGAAGTCTAGCATCGCATGGTTTGACTTGTGTTCCAAAATGAAAAATAATGCAATGCAGGTTTCGTTTAGTTTTGTAGTGACCAGAGTTTTTAACAACAGTAAACCTATGACTTGTACAACATGTTCCATGGATAAGATTTCTCTTGTGCCTTGTGAATAACTCCCTCTTGAAAATACATGCATGAATCTTAGATTTTTGAATAAAAAATACAGTTAAGAACAGTGTTGGAGAGTATCTCCTATTTAGGGAGAATATCATCTATTTAAGAGCTATATATTTTCTGATTTGATTTGTATATTTGTCCTATTATTTAGTTTCCTTGTTTACATAGTTTCCTAATATTAGTGATTGTAAATCTTGTATATAATTAGTGGTGCTGAGGCTATTTTCCTTAAGCAATTTAGTAAACAGTTTGTCCATCTTAAAATGGTACCAGAGCTAATGTTTTGGACCTGAACCCTAATAGCATTCTGTCACCCTTGCCGCCATCAAGGCTAAGGCTTCTGACCAACCATCTCTAATCGACCAACTGGTGGCACATCTCTGGCCGGAAACTGCCGACCAACCAGCCTAGTAAGTGCCGTCACCAAAAGTCCCAACCATGCACCGCCATGTGCGCTCACCACCACAGCTACAGTTCACATGCCATTCTCCAGACCTCTGTTCGTCGAATCGCCGATCTCGTTCCAGTCAACTGAGCCTCCTCATGCTATTTGTCACACTGCCAGTCACGTCTCGGTCGCCAGAACTGCCTTAAAACCCAGTTTTCGGTGCTGTCCTGTTTCTTCACTATTGCCTAACTCGAAATCCATTCTTTTGGTGCTATTCAGTCTCTTCACAGCCGCTCAATGTCTTCTACATCTGATTCTGAATGCAATGACGCCCCTCTTGCTGTCAAAACTTCATCTCAAGGCATTCCTATTACTTATGCATTCTCAAGCACACCTACACTTACCTCAGAGAAGTTGAATAGTAAGAATTACTTAGCCTAATCAGCCTCGGTTGAACTCTGAATTTTAGGATAAGGTCTTTCTGATCGCCTTGTGAAATCAGCACTTGATATTCCCTCAGAAAATCGAAGTCAGCGGGAGAGGTTTGATTATCAGTTGTGTGCTTTGCTATGGTAATCTGTAGAACCCACTATTTTAGTAAATTTCAGAACTCTTAAGACATATTTCACTTTTTGAAACAAGGCACATAATTTGTTTGCTAATGATATCTAGCACTTGTATGACTCAGCTCAAAAATTGGCATCTCTCAGATAAGTAGATCATGACATGACTACTTTTGTTGCTTAGGCACAGGCTGCAGTGGAAGAACTGAAAATGTTTTTCCAAGCTAATAATCTTCAAGGCTTATTAAATAAATTGGAAAACTTGTATGTGGTACTAGTTTTGCGTGCTATGCATTTTGATTTCGACCATATTCAAGACCAAATTCTGAATATTCAAGAAGTTCTTACCATGGAGAACCTCATACCTTGTCTTCTAAGAATTCCTTCACCTAAAGCTCCGGATTCCCACCCCAACACTACTGACACATCAGCAGTTGTGTTTACCTCAAGATTCTGTGGTGGACATGGCAATCGTGGAGGCAGAGGAGGTCGATGAGGTCGTGGAGGCCGCAGAGGAAGTCGTCTCCAATGTACTTATTGCAAATGATCAGGCCATACTCAGGAGACATGTTATTCCCTTCATAGGTTCCTCAAGAAATCTATTAATCTTACTCAGTCTGTATCTGGTCTGGAAGAAGAAAATAGATCTGAACCTGTGACAGGAAAACAGACTCAGTCTGCCACTACCACTATTGCTCATATGGGTAATCCTATAGTTTGTATATCTCATACTGGTAATAATCCAACTTCTTGGATTCTTGATTCTGGTGTCTCCGACCATGTGCCTCGTATTGGTCACTTTTCTCTTCTCTCTCTTTACCTAATTTTTCTTGCTCTGTCACTCTTACTAATGGCTCTAAAGTACCTATTCTAGGCATAGGTCATGCATCTCCCACTACATCTGTGTCATTAAAATCTGTCTTATTTGTACTTGGATGTTCTTTTAATTTAATTTCCTTGAGCTAACTTACTCGTTCCCTTAACTGTTCAGTAACTTTTAATTTTGATTCTTTTGTATACAAGATCATGGTACGGGAAAGACGATTGGCATCGGACATGAATCACATGAACTTTACTATTTGGAGACAACACCTCCTATGGTGTGCACTATTATTGAGTCTTCCAGCCTCCTTCATCACCGTCTAGGACATCCTAGTTTGCAAAAATTTCATCAAATGGTTCTAAGTCTTGCAAAATTAGAGTCTTTGAATTATGAGTCATGTCAACTTGGGAAGCATGTTCGTACTTCCTTTTCTAGTTAGGTTCAATGTCAAACAAAGTCCTCTTTTGTTATCATTCATTCTGATATACGGGGTCCAAGTCGTGTCTCTACTTTATCAGGTTTTAAGTATTTTGTCACCTTTATTGATGACTTTTCTCGATGTACTTGGTTATTCTTAATGAAAAAACATTCAGAGTTGTTTTCTATATTCAAGTATTTCTATTTTAAAATTCAAAATCAATTTGGCAAATCAATTAAGATCTTGAGAAGTGACAATGCAAAAAAATATTTTTCCCATGACTTCTCATCATTTATGTCGTCTTATGGTATCTTGCATAAATCGACATGTCCCCACGCACCCCATCAAAATGGGGTGACTGAAAGAAAAAAATCGGCATCTTGTTGAAACTGCTCGTACTTTGTTGTTGCAAGCAAACATGCCTTTGCGTTTTTGGGGAGATGCTATGTTAACAACTTGCTATTTAATCACTCGTATGCCTTCTTCTGCTACTAATAATCAAGTCCTTCATAAGTTATTAGTCCTTAAAGGTCCCCTATATTATGTTCCTCCTCGTGTGTTTGGTTGCACTTGTTTTGTTCATGATCTTTCTCCTAGTCAAGATAAGTTGTCTCATCATGCCATTAAATGTGTATTTATTGGTTATTCCAGGGTACAAAAAGGATATCGTTGTTATTCACCTGTCACTCACCGTTGGTATACTTCTGCAGATGTCACATTTTTTGAAGAAACATCATACTTCCATTCTCCCATTGATCATAGTATCATCACTAAGGTTTTACCTATTCCATTTTTTGGCCTACCTTTGTCTCCTTTGTAGCTCTACTTTGGAGAGGCTCAGTTAACTCCACCTCAACGTCCCTTCCTCACTTATCAGTGCCTTCCAGGGGAGGCCACTCTAGCAACTACAGAGATTAACAAGCATCCTAGTGCATCATGTCCAACTCCACCAGTTTCCCATACCACAGACCTGTCTGAGTCTTCTAAGTTTGTTGGTCTTCCTATTGCTCTTCGAAAAGGTACTCGGTCCACTTAAAATTCTCATCCCATTTATAACTTCCTAAGTTTTCATCGTTTATCATCATCCTATTATGCTTTTGTGTCTTCCTTGCCCTCTGTCCAACTTCCTAAAACCTTTAGTGAAGCCCTTTCCCATCCAGGTTGGAGGCAGGCCATGATTGATGAGATGATTACTCTTGAGCACAGTGGCACATGGGACTTAGTTCCTCTTTCTCTAGGGAAAACAATTGTTTGCTACCGATGGGTATATGTTGTGAAGGTTGACTCCGATGGTCAAATTGATCGTCTTAAAGCTTGTCCTAGTCTTAAAACATTTAGTACTATTATAAGTTTAGTACTATTATGCAGGAATTTGGTATGACTCAGAGCGAAGTAGACCATTCAGTTTTCTATCAACATTCTTCAGTTGGCAGATGTATTTATCTGGTAGTCTATGTGAAAGATATAGTTATTACAGGTAATGATTATGACTTATAAGGGAATATCTCAATTGAAGAAACATTTGTTCAGTCACTTTGAAACCAAAGACTTAGAAAAGCTTAAATACTTCCTTGGTCTTGAGGTAGCTCAGTCAGAGAATGGAATTATGATTTCACAAAGGAAATATGCTTTAGATATACTGGAGGAAACTGGCATGATAAACTGTAAACCTGTTGATACTCCAATGGATCCGAACAACAAATTATTACCAGATCAAGGGGAGCCTTATTCAGATCCAGGTAGGTACAAAAAGTTAGTTGGAAAGTTAAACTATCTTACAATAACCAGACCAAATATCTCCTTTGCATCAGTGTGGTGAGTCAATTCATGCAATCACCATGTGTTGATCATTGGAATTCAGTGATTCAAATTTTATGATAAATTAAGAATGCTCCAAGTCAAGGGTTGTTATATGAAGATAAAGGAAACACTTATGTTGTAGGGCATTCAGATGTAGATTGGGATAGTTCACTTATTGATAGGAGGTCTACTTTAGGATACTGTGTCTTCATTGGTGGTAATATTGTATCATAGAAAGTAAATAGCAGAATGTAGTTGCTCAGTCAAGTGCATAAGGTAAATATCGGGCTATGGCAATGGTTAATTGTGAACTTATATGGGTAAAACAGTTACTTCGTAAGTTGAAGTTTGGAAGTGTTGATCAAATGAAACTATATTATGATAATCAAGCTGCTCTACACATTGAGTTAAACCCAATTTTTCATGAAAGAACCAAACATATAGAAATTGATTGTCACTTTATCCGAGAGAAAGTTCGCTCCAAGGAAATTACTATTGAGTTTGTCAACTCTAATGACCAGCTTGCGGATATCCTTACAAAGTCTCTTTGAGGTCCTCAGATTCAGTTCATTTGTAATAAGTTGGGTGCATATGATTTGTATGCTCCAGCTTGAGGTGGAGTGTTGGAGAGTATCTCCTATTTAGGAAGAATATCAAGGAGAACATCATCTATTTAGGAGCTGTATTTTTTTTATTTGATTTGTATATCTGTCCTGTTATTTAGTTTCCTTATTTACATAGTTTCCTAATATTAGTGATTGTAAATCTTGTACATAATTAATGGTGCTGAGGCTATTTTCCTTAAACAATTTAGTAAACTGTTTGTCCATCTTAAGAAACAATAATCAGCTTGGCTAAAAGTTAATGCATAAAAAATTAGGAATACAACTATAACAATACCTTTTCATCTATCAATATAATGTTGATAAAGCTGACATCATTTGACCCTAGAGAAATGTGATTCCATAGTCATGTAATTCTCATCTTGATTTCCAGTCATCTTTTCTAATATTCAACTGACTAATCAGATTAAACTCAGCATGTGCCATTACATATATTGATCTAAAAGTAAAAAAATCCAATAAATTAGAGAAAGATAGTAAATCATATACTGAAGAATATTATACAACAAAGTGAATATATTTAATAAATTCAAGCAAAATGAAGGGACTTCCAGAGTAAAACCCAAAATGTATCTTAACAAAATTGCAACAACAATTTCTATAAGCTGTATATTATGGCATTGTAATATTGACTGTTTACAACTATTCAACCACCAAAATAAGGAAAACATTGCAATTGATGAACATATTTCCCTATTTTTCTCCATAGTAAGACAGTTCAGAATACCACATCTAAATATTATCAAAAACTTCTAAATAAAAAACAACATTGCCAGTTTTCATTTTTGGATTTATGTCTTTATCATGAATCAAGATTTTCAATCATGTTTTATATTTGACTCGGGAGAGTGCAACATAAAGCTGGCCATGAGATAATAATGGCCATGAGAGCTATTGGAAATAGGTTGTCTGATGTTAATACTTTTTGTGTCTGGACTTGTTGTTCTGAGTTTTCTACATCCTATGTTGTTAGTTGATTAGATGTCTTATCCTCCTTGTTGGAGTGATGTTGAGTAGCTGCTCATTTTGATGTATTTTATTTATTTATAATTTTTTTATCTTTAAAATAAAATATTAACAATTTAAAAATTTCAAATTCATAACATTTTTTTATGTGGAAGATACTTTTATTAAACACCAATTGAAAGTACATCTAAAAGCATTAAGCTTTCAATCACAGGAGGAGTTTCCTCTACCCAAAAAGTTTCCTAAGAAGAACCAGCCCATTTAGCCAAAGAATGAGCCATTTGATTAGCATCATGTCCCATATATGCTATTCTCCAACTAGCTAGCTTCTGACTCAAGCTAATACAATCTCTGACCGTTAGACCAAAGTTGGTGTCCTATACCACATAATTCTGTAATGCCTTTGCTAATTCAACATTGTCAATATCTGCTTTAATACAAAAGAAGCACAAATCCAAAGCAAAGGCAGACCAAGTTGTAATCCCAATGCTTTAGCAACTCTTACTTCTAGAACCTGATGAATAACCCAAGTTGTTGCTGCCATTAGATTTCCCTCCTCATTCCTAATAATAGCACCCAGACCCCAAGAACTCTAAAAAATCATTACAACTTCTATGTTTAATTTGTAGTTACCGGCTTGTGGGGGCTGCCACGTCTTCGAACTCTGCTTCTCTTTTTCGAGATGCGAACACCAAAAATTATCAGTAAGTTTATTCACCTCACGGGAGCTACCCAAAACTGACAGGCCCTAGGACATCACTACATCCATTGGTGTATCTCTGCCTTCAAAGTAAAGTCTATTTCTCGAAAGCCTAATACTTGAAGGATGTAAGGGATCAGAGGTTAGTTATATTAGTTATACCTGTCAAGCTGTTGTCAAGCCTTGCTAGTTGTAATATGTTAAAGTTAGTTAGAATAATGTGTTGTATATAAGCTTATGTACTGTGACATAGCAAACTGATCAGTTACAATCATTCTATCAATTTCTCTGATCTCTTTCACTCTCTTTCATTCTCTATTGTTCTTCATTTCTTGTATCAAGCCAAATACCTTTCATGGTATCAGAGCTTTGATCAATCAATGGAGAATTAAGAAAAACCACCACTACCACTACCTTCCTCATCACAATTCACCCCTCACACATTCTCAAACCCAATACCTCTGAAACTTGATCAAACCAATTTATTGCCATGGAAGTAGCAAGCTTTGGCTACGATCAAGGGATTCAGATTATAGAAGTTCTTAGACAAAAGACAAATTCCCAAGAAGTATGAGTTTGAAGCTGATGCAGTGATTGGAAATATCAGTGTTGAGTACACAAATTAAGAACAACATGACCAATTGATTATGTCCTGGTTACTTGCTTCAATGTCAGATTCACTCACTACAAGAATGGCAGGATGTGATTTCTGCTATCAGATTTAGGAAAAGATTGAGGGTTTCTTTTCTTCTTAAACGAGAGCAAAGGTCAAGCAATTGAAAACTCAACTAAAAAGTATTAAGAAAATCACAGAGATTGATTCTTATCTTTTGCAAACCAAAAAGATTGTTGATTGCTTAGTAGCAGTAGGATCTTCTGTGAGTACAGCTGATCATATTGGAGCTGTGTTAGATGGTATACCAGAGGAATATGATCCTTTCATCACTGCAATTACTTCTAGGACAGATCCCTATTCAGTTGAAGAAATTGAAACATTACTCATGGCTTAAGAAGAGGGTTGCAAAAACATGGAAAGGTTGATTTAGGAATGCTCAAGCAAATGTTGCTAAATCACAATATCAATGGTAAAGAAGATTCAATGGTAATGGAGGACACAATTTTGGAGAATTTAGATGGATAGGGTTCTTTAATTTCAGAGGCAGTGGTAGATTTGCTCAAGGAGGAAAATTCAATTTTGGGTTCAATTCTGGAAATAAACCACAGCGATAACTTTGTGGAAAATATGGTCATCTAGCTTGGGATTATTGCCAAAGATTCAATCAGAATCTTCAAAATCCCTTTACATTTCAAACATCTTAGCAATCTCAGCCTCAAGCTTTCTTTGCAGCACCTCAATTTTTTTATCAACCCAATTCAAGTCATTAATAATCAAATCCTTCTTCCTCATAATCACCCCATGATTTCTTGCTACTCCATCAACATTGTATGATCCTTTTGTGATACCCAGATTCTAGAGCCTCGAATCATATCACATCTAATTCAACCAATCTCATGACTAGTTCATCATATGAGGGTTCTGATAGGGTCCAAATTGGCAATGGTTCAGGTGTGTGTATTTAGCATATTGGGCATTCACTTCTCCATTCCAATTCTTCTCAATCTTTCTTTGTTCTTAATAATTTGTTACATGTTCCTACTATAACTAAAAATTTGTTAACCGTGTCTCAATTTGCTAGGGACAATCAAGTTTACTTTGAATTCCATCCTGATACATGTTTTGTTAAATCTCTGGGTACCAAGGAGATCCTTCTCCAAGGAACACTTAGAGATGGGCTTTATGCTTTTGACAATGTGACTGTTGGACATTCCTCACCAAAATCTGTCAATTCTGCTATATTTCCTGTTAATTCTGATGTTACTTCTCAAAAACATGTTAATTTAGTTTTTGTTTCAAATTTTTTGTTATGGCATGCCATATTAGGGCATCCATCAAGCAAAGTTGTACATAGGGTACTTAGATCTTGTAACATACCCACTGAAATGAATAAAATTCCTAGTGTTTGTGAATCTTGCTATTTGGGCAAAGCAAATCAATTACCTTTTTCTACATCTAATAGTGTTTATGTTAATCCACTTGATTTAGTTTACACTGATATATGGGGTTCAGCTCCTATTACTGCCACTGGTGGTGCACATTATTACATCATTTTCATAGATGCTTATTCAAGGTATAGCTGGTTATATTTACTAAGCCATATGTCCTAAGCATTTAGCACTTTTCTACAATTTAAAGCCTTAGTTGAGCTTCAATTAGGAAGAAAACTTAAAGCTATTCAGACAGAAAATGCAAAAAAGAATATCTTACTTTTACCAAATACCTCAATGCCAATGGTATTATTCATAGGTTGTCTTGTCCTTATACTTATGAGAAAAATGGCTGCTTAGAGAGAAAACATAGACATGTGACTGAAACAGGCTTAGCTCTCTTAGCAAATGCCTTTCTTCCTCTCAAATTTTGGGGTGAGGCATTTATCACTGCAGTACATGTGATAAATCTTCTTCCTACTTCTGTTCTCCATAATACCTCTGCATTTGAAACCTTATTTCACAAGAAACCTGATTATCACTTCCTAAAAATCTTTGGTTGTGCCTGTTATCCCTTACTAAGACTATATCTTCATCACAAGCTCAATTATAGGTTAGGATAATGCACTTTTCTGGGATATTGTTCACAGCACAAAGGGTACAAATGCTTAAGAAAAAATGGGAAGGTTTATATTTCTAGACATATGATATTTAATGAGTTTCTTTTTCCATATAAAAAGCCTGCATCTACTTCATCATCCACTGTATCTGTCGTTGAACCTGTTTATACTGCAGTACCTTCTATTCCACTTGTTCCTATTTCACATACACAGATTGCCCATAATGCTGTTACACTTTCCTTTTCTACTACTACTACTAACCATGATAGAACACCCTCTCCTTTAGCCTCATCTATTCCAGGTTTACAAACTGAATTGTCATTAGTTCCTCCACCAAAAATGCATGCTTCTTCACCTATTCAGCAACCTGCTGCAAACACTAATGCACATCCTATGATCATTAGAGCCAAATCTGCCATCTATAAGCCTAAAATGTATTTAGCTGTAGTAGAACCTACCACTATTAAGCAGGCATTGGCAATTCCTGAATGACATTAGGCCGTGAAAGATGAGTATGTTGCTCTTATGAAAAACAACACCTGGTCTCTTGTATCCTTGCCTCTAGATAGGTCTGTAACCGACTGTAAATGGGTTTTCAAGGTCAAATACAACCCTAATGGCTCTATTCTAAAGTATAAAGTAAAACTAGTGGCTAAGGCCTTCCACCAACAAGCAGGATTTGATTTTCAAGAGACTTTCAGTCCTGTTGTGAAGCCTAATATAGTAAGAGTGGTTCTTATAGTTGCACTCTCCAGGCATTGGCCAATTCAACAATTGGATTTCAATAATGTCTTTCTTAATGGGGATCTCCAAGAGCAGGTCTTTATGTCTCAACTTGAAGGCTTTGTTATTGAAGGCTTTCATTTGGTTTGCAGTTAAATAAGGCACTGTATGGCTTGAAATAGGCCCCCAGAGCCTGGTTTGAAAAACTTAATAGCACTCTTCATAAATTGGATTTTCATACTAGAAAATGTGATTCTTCCTTGTTTAACAGAATCACTACTAGCTGCACAATTTACATCTTAGTATATGTTGTTGGTATACTAATTACAGGCAGCTTTCAACAAGTTATCTCTCAATTAATCTATCAATTAAACACTATTTTTCCCTTGAAAGATCTTGGTCAGATACACTATTTTCTTAGGATAGAAGCCAAGAAAATAATAGCTAGTGGACTTCATCTTTCTCAATCCAAATATATTGTAGATCTATTAGTCAAAGCAAATATGGATAAGTGCAAGCCTCTTCCCACTCCAATGGCTATTGGGTTGAAGCTATCTAGTCATAGTACTAATGAATTTGAGGATCCAACACTTTATAGGTCAGTTTTTGGAGCATTGCAGTATGCTACCATCACTAGACCTGAGATTGCTTATTTTGTCAACAAGGTATGTCAATTCATGCACAGACCTTTGCTTAGTCATTGGAAGGCAGTCAAACAAATTTTAAGGTACCTACAAGTCACTCTAACTCATGGCTTACATCTAATAAGCTCTCAGCAGATGCAGTTGTCAGTATTTTGTGATGTAGACTGGGGGTCACATCCAGATGACAAGAGATCTACCTCCGGATATTGTGTGTTTCTTGGCTCCAATATAGTGTCTTGGTTATCTAAGAAGCAGACAGTGGTTTCTAGATCAAGTACAGAAGTTTAGTATTGTAGTCTTGCAGCAGTCATAGCTAAACTTACATGGTTGCAATCGCTGCTCAGTGAACTTTAAGTTCCAATTTCCTCTACTCCTAGAGTTTACTGTGATAATCTTAGTGCAGTCATGTTAGTTGCCAATCCTATCCTCCACATTCGAACTAAACATTTTGAATTAGATCTTCACTTTGTAAGGGAGAAAGTTATAGCAAAGCTTGTTCAAGTTTAATATATTCCCTTTATTGAGCAAACAACAGATGTTCTAACAAAAGCTATATCTAGTACTTAATTTCATCATTTAAGAAATAAACTCAGAGTTGAAAGTTTTTCACCTTTTGAGTTTGAGGGGGGATGTAAGGGATCATAGGTTAGGTTAGTTATATTAGTTATACTTGTCAAGTTGTTAGTTATACCTATCAAGCCTTGCTAGCTGTAATCTGTTGAAGTTAGTTAGAATAATGTGTTGTATATAAGCTTATGTACTGTGACAGAGCAAAATGATCAATTACAAAACATTCTCTCAATTTCTTTGATCTTTTTCACCCTCTCTCATTCTCTCTTATTCTTCATTTTTTATATCAAGCCTGATACCTTTCAAAGGAGCATAAAAAAAAAATAGCTCAGCAGCATCATTTGGGAGATTGTGACATTTTTCTTGGCACCACAAATCAATAGGAATATCTTCCTCCCCTTCTATGCGCAATCCCAATGGAGAGTTGAACCAAAAAGAAGAGACCCACCTACAATCTCTAAATGCATGAGAAGCTGATTCTTCCACCAAACCACATCTAGGACATATTGTAGCCAAATTCACCCCTCTTGTTGCCAAGTGCTTTCTCATAGAGATAGTACCGTTATAAATCCTCCACAAAAAGTGAATGGATTTTAGAGGAATTTTAGATTCCACCAACTAGACTAGACCTTGGCATTACTCAATGGATCTGAGTTCCCCACCAAGTCTTCATTAGGATCACATCTTTTAATCAAGTTGTAAGCAAATCTGACAGAATACTCACCATCTCTGCTTTCACCCCATACAAACTTATCAGGATAAGGGAATGGAGTCAACGGTATACTTAAAATCTGTTGAGCTTCAAATGCCATAAACATTGTAGAAACAAGCTGACTATTCCACATTCTATAGTCGTCCTCTATCAACAAATCAACAGCACAACATTTACCAATGTGTTTGGGGGAGTCCAAATATGATGCCTATTCTATTGGGGAAACCACCCATCCTGCCATGTTTTAATACTATTACCAGTACCAACTCTCCAGAAACCTTTTTTTTTTTCAAGACCAAATAGGAGTTAAAAATACTTCTCCAAGTAAAACTTGAAATATGCCCCAAGTTGGCATCCAAAATAGAATTCTTAGAAAAATACTTATCTTTAAGAACTCTGGTCATGAGACTGTCTGGGTTATTTTGTAGTCTCCATACTTGCTTTGCCTAGAGAGCCAAATTAAAAGCTCTAAAGCTCCTAAAACCCTGACCTTCCATCATCTTTGGCTTATATAGACTATCCCAATTCACCCATTCTTTACTAAAATATTTCAACTAGTGTTAATTGGGTTATGGTAAACCTTTGTCTATGGACAAAGTTGATTCTCGATTTCAATTCTGAGAAGGGAATCACTTTCTCTTGGGATTTTCTTGTTCCAAGATTGATCTTTTAAGAATGAAAAGGATGATTTTTGAATGAAACACAGACTTGTGTGAATCCAAAATCAAAGTGTTTATGCTTAATATGTAACTTAATGAAAATAAGTAGAAATAGAAGAAAACTTTCTTTTTGAAAAATAAGAAAATCAATAAAAATAAGGAAAGTTAAATGACATAAAATGTAAACAACAGAAGTAAAAGTGCAATTGAAGTAAATGTAACAAGTAATGTAAAATACTGAAATTAAAGAGCATGAAATAAAGTAAAACAAAGTAAAAGACAATGAAAAGTAAACGTGCAAATATGTAAAGTGTAGAAAAATAACTTTTCAAAAAAGTACTGAAAGCAAGTAAATGAGAGCAATTAAAAAGAACTCAAATGATCTTTGGAAAAATCACTTGATCAAGAGTAGAAAAGAGTTTGCAGGAAAGTAAATAACTGAATGTAAAATTAACTAATAATTAAAATTGTATTGAATTTGTAAAGTGTATATGAATGAAAGTGGATGGAAACATATTAGACTAGGCTTGCACTGTTTGCTCGAGATGTCAAGGATGTGAAAGCGTAAGTTACAAATATTTGTGAGTATTAAATTTTCAACCCCCTAAGTGTTTTCATCCTCTTGGTATTTATAGACTTCCTAAATAACTACCTTTTTACAAAATCTTGACATGTGTTGAAAACAAAAATAACTGCTAAATGATTAGTAATCTTTGTCAAGTAACCTCCAAATCCTTGTTAGCGATCCTCATGCTATAGGTAACTGTTCAATCTTTGTCAACAATCCTTGTATTATCTTGATCTAGCATTTGCAACCACTGCTAACTTCTATTTCAAATTCAAATTCTTTCTTTTGAATTCAAACTTGAATCTTCAATCGTTTGCTGGCTTTTGGTCGAGATCCTTCATTTTCTATCTTCAAAAAATTACTAAGTGTAGCTACTCTTCGAATCTTTATTTTGATACTGAATCGAAATTACAACATCCGATATGAAATCAAAATGACCTTCCCTGATTTCAAATCAAAACTCATTTCAATAACTTCGAGTCTTTACTACAACTTTGACTCTAATAATCATAGAAGTCGAAAGTCTCAATGTTCGAGACCTACTCGAAGTCACTACTCATAGTATGAAGTCAAAAGTATCATCTCTGATATCAAATCGAAACTAATACTTTTAGTTTCAAAACTTTCCATTTCAACTTGAATTACCATTTTTTGATGGCAAATCAAAACCACCATTTTGGTAATTTCCAAGTAGAAAAACGTTATCTCAATAACCTTATTATCTTTGATTCTAATAGAATCGTGTAAGGTTTCGAAGTAAGTTTTTGACTAATCATCGAAGTTTGTTAAATAAAAAAATGTGTTATTTTTGTACTAACAGATGCCCCCAATATTTATTCTCGAAGGACGAGAGATAAATATTTTATAGTTTCGAGCATTCACTTTTCAATTATAACCGACTTAGAGCTTTTATCCGCTCTATATCAATTTTGCATAGTACAAGCAAATGAAAGGTCAGTTGGCATAATCTATAATTTGATTCAAATCTCCACTTACTTGTACAGCCACTACGTGGCTAATCCCCTATTAACCAATTGCCTCCACTATTTGGGGAACCACAAAGCCAATGATGGCTTTTAATGGATAAAATAGCTTTAGTCGTATTCCCATCATGTCAACATTAAATGGGTGTATGCATGTCTTTCCTTTCTTTCTCTTTTTTTTTTTTTGAAAAACTTCTATTTTAAAGGTGGAAAAGGTTTTCATCCTTTTACTCTTCCTTTCTTATGCAAATCTGCACTCCCTCTGAGTCTTCTCTGCATAGCCTCTACCATTGCTGAACCTTGAAGCTTCTTGACAAGCCCTGTGTCTTCTTTCTTGCTTTCCTAAAACTCCACATTCCTTAAAACTCTCTCACACCAATAGTCCCCTCTTCCTCTAAGACTACCTCTGCTCAAGCTTCTCACTCAAGCTCTGAGATAGAAAAAATGGTGGCTTTGCCAGACGCTGCCATAGTAACTGCTCCAGTGGAGAAAATGGGATCTTCTACGCTCTAGACCCTTTTACTGACATCTTTGAGCTTTGGAAGACCCAAGTAATGATCCTCTTCACCATTGTAAAGAAAGACTAGCATTTTTAGGACCAACCCTTCCTCTAGAACAATATGAATCTATTCAATATTTTTTTCCTTGTATTGAAGGAGAATCAATCTTAGCCTTCGATTCTTGCCTAAACACAGATTTCTTTGTCTATTTCCCCAAAATATTTCAAAGCTCACCACCTTCTAGTTCTCAAACCAGATCTTTATATCTTAGGTGGTTAAATTGAGTCAAAGGTACTAAACAAGCTGCCTGGGAACTAGCTGGCATCTTCGATTTCATCCAACTGAATAGGGAGTGCATCGAATATAATGCCCCCATGTTGACTAGCTCTTTCTTTTTCTGGGACAACTCCACCAATTTCTTTCACGTCCCTTATAGGATGTTGACTCCTATTCTCTTTGATATGGTTGCCATCACTGGCCTTAAGCCTATTAGAAGGGTAATCACTAGCACAATGAGCCCTAAAATAATAGTAGAGCCTAACTTCTCAAAATTAACCTATACTTCCTTCATCGAGAATAACTATCTCGAGACTGACCAAGTCTTTGATGAAGAGCATGTGGCTTTCCTCATGTTTTGGCTTAGTGCCTTTGTTTTCTATACCATGTCTCTTCAAATCCCAAAATCTTTCCTTCCCTTGGCCATCCTTCTTCACGAGGGTTCCCCCTCTTTGTTTGGGCAAATTAATTCTTGCCCAACTTTATGCCTTGATGACAGAAGCAGTCAATCTACTTCAATCAGAAAGTAAACCCCTCACTAACCTTAAGGGGCCTTTCTGGTTGTTGCAACTTTGGCTTAACATCATTCTCGAGCCTCACCTTCAAAGTTTAATCCCTTCCAATACTTCCAAGATGATCGAAGGCCATTGATTGTCTCAACTTTACTATGCCTCAAAACTAGGCAAGGAGGTTGAGGACTTTAAATTCTTTTTTTCACTATTCATGACCATGAAGCACCACTCAGATAATTTTAACTTTTCCCCCTTCGCTCTTCGAGATTGTGGTCTAGAATGGTTTCAACAATCATTCTTCTACTCAAATCTTGGGGCCTGGTCTAAAAGCCTAAGTATCTAGAGTAACATCTTTACCACCCAAATCTTATCTCTCGGTTATCCAAGGTCGGATGACTATAGCCTTTAACTTTACCGTCCTTCTTGTGCCTTAAGACAACTTGGGTTTTCTCAATGCATTGCGTCTCCTATCTCTCTTAAAGACAAGCACCAGATATGCGAGTCTAAAGCAAAGGACTTCGAATAATATAAATGCTTCTTAAAGAAGAATGCTACAAAGAGAGAAGGGTTCAACCCTTTCGAATGTGAACCATCATTCTTATCAACCCTGGAGTTCACAGACTGGTGGGGGAAGTATTACACTACACAAAAGCCTTCATTTGAGGCTTGCTTACAACAGTTTACTAATGCAAGCTCATCTGTGCAGACTGGAGCTGAGAACAAGAAAACCAAAGATATGCATCTTAAAGAAATTTCTAATTTTGAGAAATTCTTTAAAGTTAAGTATGATCCCAAAAACTTAAGACTGGTGGTTCGAGAAAATGGGCAAGTCCTGAAGCAAAAGAAAGCAGAGCACCATTAAATGTGTTACAATCATTTCATCGGTGCATTGGTTTTGAATCCTTTGGCTTCGTTTGAACAATTTGAAACTTCACTAAAGTTTCCTCCACTTCCCAATGCTCCTTTTGGTATGACCAACTGGTATCTAGACCCCAAAAGTGGAACATTAGGTGTAGGTAAGGATTCAAAAAAATGAGAAGTAACTTTTGCCAACTGTTATTTGGATAACTGCCAAGTTCCAATTTATGGATACAATTGATTACTAAAATACCCACTACATGGTAAAGTCTTAAGTCTTTAACCTTTATTTCTTTATTTTCGATTCGACTACCAATTATATATTCATTGATACAGTCTCGAAACGGACCAAAGTATTGGAGGATTTAAATGAAGATGAAAACAAGGAGGATGAACTTCCGAGGCCAAGAAAAGCCCAAAAGATGAAGTCAAAATCCTCGATGAAGACAACCTCTTCATCTCAATCTCAAAAGAAACCTACTCCAGTTCCTCCAAAGACAAAATCTGTCGATAAAAAGAAAAATGTGATCGAAGAGGCTACACTTGCTGCCCCTCAACATTCCAAGGTAAAAGGTTATTTGAATCTTGAATCTTTTCATCAAATTCCTTTTTCACTTCTAATTTGGATTCCTCTTCAT
This sequence comes from Ormosia semicastrata, assembly GCA_029884595.1. Taxonomy (NCBI): domain Eukaryota; kingdom Viridiplantae; phylum Streptophyta; class Magnoliopsida; order Fabales; family Fabaceae; genus Ormosia; species Ormosia semicastrata. The sequence goes on along the minus strand of JAQQTO010000028.1, from coordinate 2,365,820 downwards.
TTTTCAAGAAAAGGTTACTGTAGCAAGCCTAATGAAAATTGGGCGAATGAAACATTTGGTGCCAAAGCAAAAACAGGTCGTAACTCTTGATAGCTCTAATGAATTTTCTCATGAGGATGAAGAGCCAGTCTCTTCGAGAAGTGCCAAGTCAACTTCAGCCACTCAAAGAGCTGAACCTGTAATGGTAAGATTTTCTAACTCCTTAAGTTCGAAATCTTATCCAACATATACTTAACTATTTCGATTTCAAATAGGAATCCTTACCACTAGCACATAGGGAAACCACTCCTGCATCCCCAAGGAGACTCAGGACACCATCACTAATCCCTTCTCCTCCAAGGGGTTCAATCTCTACTCCAGGTGTACTTAAACTTGGGCCTGAAGTAGCCTCAACCTTAAGTACTTATTTCGACGGGCTGTTTGACATGGAAGCCTAAATCGAAAAAGAAACGAGTACTAGGGCACAAGACATCCTTATTGAGACTAATGTCCAGGTTTGATATTTCCCTAAGTTAATTCAGTTTTGCTTATCTCGAATGTTTCTGACTTCGTTTTTACTTTCTTTCAAGAAAACAACATTCCTGAAACTGGCGCCACACCAAAGGTTCCTATAATCGAAACTGATGCTTAGGTTTGATATTTTTCCTTCAATCACTGAATTTAAACAATTATAAAATTTTCATATGAAAATTATAATCTTTATCGTTTGATGATATAGGAGAACATTAGTCCGCCTAACGAAACGAACATTTTTGTTGAAGCTGAGGTTCCCATCTCCATTGAAGTTATTCAGCTTTCTAAGACTACTCCATCAACTTCTGCCCAAGTTCAATTAGTCCAGACTGAAACTATATTCGAAGAGGAGGTAGAAGCCATGTGCATAGATGATGACGAGGATGAAAATAACGTCAAGAAGTGTCTCAAAGACATCCTTTCTAGATAATCTTTATCCTCAAAATATCACCATTTGACAGCTCACTCAGAGGTCAAAGTCCAAAGCATATCAGCCCCCAACTATTGCAAGAGCTGGCTAATCTTTTAAAACTTAGAGTGGATCCAGTCATGGCTACTAAAGATAAGAAGCATAAACTACTAGGCCTCCTTAATCAGCTAAATCGAAATAAACATCTTTTGAACTTAAACATCTAGTCAGTTGTTCAAGAGCTTGTAGGCCTAGTAGAGGATTTACTAATCAAGCTCCCTAATCTTGATCAAACCATTGCCAATAATTAGTAATTGCTCAAGAAAAAGAGCCAATTGATGATGAATGTTGCCAGGACCAAGAAGAAAGGCTTGAAGCTTACTTTTGTCCTTTTGAATACTCAGCAGAACATCAATCAGAATGAAAAGAAAATTGATGAGCTCGAACAAGAACTACAAACACTTAAACAATAACAAAGCGAACTTTAAGCCATTGCTGGTGATTGTGCAAACCAAGAGCAAACACTTAAAGAAGATTGCCAATGATGGACTGACGAAGGCACAAACATGTTGCAAGCTATTCAAGATTCAAATCTAGCTTTCGAAGAGGCTTCAACAGAGAAGAAGAGAATAGTAGAAACTTGGGAGTCTTTATATTTGAGACTCCAATAAATAATTCTATTGAATGTCTTAATTTTTTTTTAAGCATGACCATTTTACATTTCGAATGTTTATTGATTCAAAAGTACTATGACATTTATAATGAAATTTTCACTTCATGAATCGTTGGTCTATATGGTTTCAAGTATTTACCATTTATTGAAGCAATTCTTTCGTTAGAATTCGTATTTATAATCAAATAAGAATTACCAGAAAAAATGCTTTTGATTTGATGTGGCCCTTCCCAATTCAGGGATCATTTTTCAAATAACTTCGATCTTTTCTCCATAGGTAAAATAACCTTCTAAACGAAATCACCTAAGTTTTTTAAACTTTTTTCTCTTGACTCAAAGATTATAGAATTTTGTAATTCTTTCTTTTTGTCGAATCAAGTTTTCAAGAGCAATTAACATTCCTTCATCTAAGTGATTTAATTCATCAAAATCAAATGCCAATAATCTTGAGTAGGGATTTCATCTTAATGTTGCAATCTAATTGACTGAAGATTAATTTCGATTGCCAACACTGCATCATGACCATAAACTAGATGATATGGCGTAGTACCAATAGCTTCCTTAGGAGAATTTCGATAAACCCACAGAACTTGGCTCAAAGTTTTATGCCAACTTCTTGGTTTTTGACCAACATGTACCAACATGTTTCTTAATCAAACCAATTAAGATTTTATTAGCTGCCTCAACTTGCCCATTAGCTTGAGCGTAATAAGGAATCAAAGTAAGTAACTTGATATTCCTTAATCTAACAAATTTAGTAATGTAAAGACCAGTAAACATAGTACCCTAATCAGTAGTTAGAGTTTGAGAAATACCAAATCTATATATGATATTCTCTTCAACAAAATTTATAATATCTTACTGAGTAACATCCTTCAAAAGGACTGCCTCGACCCACTTTGTAAAATAATCGATGACAACTAATATATACTTGTGCCCTTTAGAAGATGGTGGATGGATTTGTCCTATCATATTGAGAGCCCATCCTCGAAATGGCCAAGGTTTAATACTATATTGTTGAATGTTTCCATGTTTTTGACATTCTTTACAAGACTTAGCGTATGAATGACAATCTTTAGCCATTGTAGGCCAATAGACTCTCTGCCTATGCAGTACCCATTTCATTTTTTCGCCATCCTGATAAGCACCACAAATGCCTTCATGTATTTTTGCTAAGACTGTGAATGCTTCTTTCTCACTTAGACATGTCAATAAATTCCCATCTACAAATTTTTTGTAAAGTGAATCACCCATTACAACATAATGTAGGGCTCTATATTTTAATTTCCTTTCAACTGATGAACTTGGATTTTGTAAATAACCAACAATCAATTTTCTCCAATCAGAATCATTCATATCTTCGATTAAACATACTTCTAAATTCTCGAATAGATATAATTTTTCTTTAATTTTGATTAACTTTGATAAAGTTATACTCGAAATCTTATAACCTGAAGCTATTTGAACAAGCTCATTGGCTTCATAATTTTCTTCTCTCGGAATATGTTGCAACATAACTTCATCGAATTCACATAGTAATCTTATTGCAAAAGCAAAGTATCTGAACAAATTCTGATTAATGCACTTATATTCTCGAGTCAATTGTTTGATGACTAATTGGGAGTCACCCAAAAATTTAATATTTCTAGCCTTGAGTGAAATTAACGTTTGTAAGCCAACAATTAAAGCTTCATACTCAGCTTCATTATTCAAACATTCATGTTTTAATTCGAATAAGAACTTAGTTGGAGTTCCAATGGGTGAAACAATTAAAACTCCAAGACCAACACCCTCATTATGTTTCGATCCATTAAAATATAACTTCCATGGTTTTACACCCACGTAGTTAATATTAGTTTATTTGATGTCAACACAAGGATGGTCAGTCAAAAAATCTGCCAACACTTGGCCTTTCATAGCCTTTAGTGGCACATGTTTCAAAAAAAATTCAGTTATAGCAAGAGCTCATTTCCCTACTCTACCATGCAAGATAGGTTTGGATAACATGTACTTTATTATATCTGTCTTCGAAATGACAAGTACATCATGTGGCTTTACATAATACTTTACCTTAATACATGAGAAACACAAAATTTAAACATAGCTTCTCGATTGTACTATATTTAGTTTCAGCATCTATCAAAACCCTACTAAGATAGTAAATGTCTCTTTTGACTTCATTCTCATCTTCCTGGGCCAACATGCACCCAATGGTTTCATCTGATGCTAAAATATACAACTTCAAAGGACGTCCAAGTATTGGAGGTGTTATTACTGGAGGATTGGCCAAACAATGCTTGATTTGGTCAAAATCCTCTTGGTGCTCTTTCTCCCATCGAAACTCTTCTTCAACTTTGAGCTTTAAGAGTGAGGAGAAGACTTTGGTCTTTCCAAACAGATTCTAAATGAACCTTCTTAGGAAGTTAATCTTTCCTAGCAAAGATTGGAGCTACTTCTTATTCGAAGGAGGTGATGCTTCAAGTATAGTCTTAGTCTTGTTCTGATCAACCTCTACTTCTTTCTTCTGAACCAAGAATCCAAGAAATTTTCCTACAGAAACACCAAAAGCACATTTGATAGGATTCATTTTTAATCCATGTTTTCTCATTCTTTCAAATGATTGCCTCAGATTCGAGATATGCTCTTGTTTCGATCTCAATTTGACTACGACATCATCAATGTACACCTCCATGAATTTACCAATGATATCATGAAAAATGGTATTCATGGTTCTTTGATACGTGACTCTAGCATTCTTCAATCTGAATGACATGACTACCCATTCATAAGTACCAATTGCACCAGGACATCGAAAGGCAGTCTTCGACACATCCTCTTATACAATATAAATTTGATTATACCCAGAATAATCATCCATAAAACTTAGGATTTCATGACTTAAAACTGAGTCAATTAACATATCAACAATTAACATAGGATATTCATCTTTAAGAGTAGTAGAATTTAAATCTCGAAAATCAATGCATACTCTTAAATTACCATTCTTTTTTATAATAGGAACAACATTAGAAATCCAGTTAACATACTTGGCAGTTCGAATGAACTTAGCTTTTAGTAACTTTTCGATGTCCTCTTTGATTTTTAAGACCACCTCGGGAGTAAATCTTCTTAGAGCTTGCTTGATTGGTCTTTGTCCTACTTGAATTAGTAGCCTATGTTCTACTAAATCTCGACTGAGTCCAGACATTTCTTCATACTCCCATACAAGACAATCTTTATATTCTTTGAGCAAATGAACTAACTCATACTTGAAACTAACATTTATTAATCTACTAATAAAAGTAGGTTTATTTATTACATCATTTCCCAAATTAATTTCTTCCAAGGGATATTGTACCTCTGTTCTTTTAATTTCAGAAGATAGAGAAGCTTGTTCGAATCCCAAGGAGGAATCATCATAAATGCAGTCCACATTGGTACCTTCGATGGTACCAAATTTTTCAGCCATATAGGTTGAAATTAGAGTCACTTGACTTGAAATTGCACTGTTCGTGCAATTTTGAGCCATATAGGCTGCTATTCGAACCATATGGCTCTTAAGTTCCGACATTATTATTACAACTTGAGGCCGAATACACTCGACCTGGAAGGTTAAATAGGTGCCTATAGGCCCTAGAATTATTACAATTTCTAAGCTAAAATGAATCAGCTTTTGGTATTATGGAGAAACTTGTTGGGGTGAAGGCCACCATCTCGACTCCCTTCTTGTCCAAAGCTAATGAATCCCAGATGCAGAAAGGTTTGACTCCAAACACGTAAATCTTCAGATCTGTATGATTTTGGTTGATATGACACAACGTGTCATCAACTTCCACTATTTCCAACTCTCCCAACTAGTTCCAGAGGAACATCTGTTGGTTGACGGTCAAAGGTACTGTCCTTATAATGTGTATCCATTCTCTACCCAACAAGAGATTATAGCTGGCTTTGGAAGGGACTACTATGAACAAGGTTGACCTTGTGATTGAGGCCACTTTGATATCAAGAGCAATAGTCCCCTCTGATGTCCAGGATCTACCGTTAAAGTCAGTCACCACCATATTATGTGGCAACAGGTTAGCCTCTGATTTGCCAAACTTCTTTAGCAAATTTTTAGGCAACAAATTGATGGCAGCTCCTCCATCAACCAGCACTTTACCCACCAATTTACCATTTATAGTAGCTTTGATAAATAGTGGGCATAAATGGTTCTTCATCTTGAGGGTGGGAGTGTTAAACACTACAGAGTTTTCCATCACCTCTATTATGTCCTCTTTGACATATACTAACTAGCCTCATCTGAGTGGTCCTCGAAATCCTCCTCCTAGTCCACTTCTTCATTACCTGAAATGAAAAAATTGTATAGGAGGAGGGACACCACGTTTACACCAAAAATAGTGCTTTTTTACCAAACTGTCATTGGTGACAAAATTATGTACCAAAATACCATTTCTTAAACTATTTACCAAAATGTCATTCTTTTGAAACTATATACTAAACTGTTATATTTTTGTCTAACGTGACATTTTTTAATAATTTTTGATCTACGTAGGATGCGCCAAACAGGGTAGCGCAGCGCATCCTACATGGACACGCTATCTATGATGGCATTTTTGCAAAGAACATGCCAACAAAGTTGGCATAACAAGGGCAAAAATGCCATTTTGCTTGGCACAACAAGGCTATATATTCTATTGTGTTATATTTAGTGGTTTTAGTTAAATTACTATTGATGATTTTCTATTGTGATTTTGGTACCCTTATTGGATTAAACATGTTTCCGCTTAGTTTCTATTGATGATCTTGGTACTATAGTTGAATTGAACAGGTTTATATGTTTTTGGGGAGGTCCAATATTTAGGAAAAACTCTGTCAAAATTTTCATAAAATCTGAATGATTGAACTTTGGTTGAATTATGTCAAACAGGTTTATGAAAATATGAAATTTGAAATGCCCCTCTGCGTTAACTAAAAATATAAAAGAAATGTCACTCCTCAGCTCTCCCCTCTATATAATATCGAGTGGGTTTGTGTAGTGGCGAGTCTTTTGGCTAGTGCGCATTTGGTGAGGCAAAGAAGATAGTAATGAAGGGGCGGAGAATGGCAGTTGCTAGTGTTGCTGAATGCGTTCACCAGTCTTTGTGTCTTTCTTACAATTGTCGCCAAGCAAAAAGTCAATTTTTTTCTTATTTTTCTCCCCTTGAGCCACCAAAGCCTTAATTGCTACACGGTAACTTCTAGCAGTGAAGATAAAGGCACGTTGTTAGTTGGATAAAAAATTGTAAATAAAACGAGTGTGGGATTATGGTTTTCTGGAAGTTCATGATTGAGAGAGTACTCACCAAATAAATATAAAAAAGGGTACTTTTTTCTCTCAAATAAACATGTAGGAACACAAACACAAAAAGAAAAAAAGAAGAAACTTTTTTTACTTTACAAGACTCTTGTTGTGACAAGAAAATGGATTTGGTGTTATAGTGAACATGCAGGCTAAAGAGGAAGGTGATAGAATGAAAGAAAAGCTTACCTCGAAATGATCGCTTAGAGAAGAAAGTGATGGTGAAGAGAGTAGGGGGTGGATACGAGGTTGGTGTTGGAGTTGGTCTTTTATAGACAGCACAAAATTTGAATTCCATGGAAAAGGTTGAAACCTGAAAGCAAGGTTTATGGGCGTGGAGAAAATAATGCCAATGATCACAACTCACAAATATTTCAGTTTCATTGAGTCGTCAGTGTCTTTAGGGTGTTAGCCATGGCAACCATTACCCAAGAGGGGGGTGAATTGGGTGATGCCTAGTTTTAATGCAACTTTGACAAATTATGCATTTTGAATAACTCAATTAATAAATGCAGTGGAATAAGTCTAATAAATGTACAACTATTAAGGATTACTCAAATACAACTTGGGATATATGATGAACTAAGTGAATAAGCTAGATATCAAGTTGAACAATCAAAACATCAAGATATGCAATAGATAAATATATTCTACCAAATACCGAATTTAAAGAGTGTAGGGAAGAGAGAATCAAACTCAAGAATTTATCCCGGTTCAAAAGCCCACCAACCACTTGTGGCCTACATCCATCTCTCAAGCTTAACTTGAGATTTTCTTCACTATCTCCTAGACTTTACGGGTGCTAGAAAAACCTTTGTACATACAAGAGCACTCCTCACACCTTGGGATACCTCACCCTTGTGCTAGAGCCTCCAATTCTTCAAGCTTCACAGGTGCTTGATTGATGACCTTTACAATGAAGAGCACTCACAACACCTTTGGGATACCTCACCCTTTGTGTTTGAGTCTCACTACAAGGGATACCTCACCCTTTTCTCTTTTGAGGGATACCTCACCCTCTTACAATGATTTCAAGGTGAATAGAAAGAATATAAACTCTCTTGAAGAGTAGATATACAACTTGGAGAACAAAGTATAGATGATAGAAAACTCTCTCAAGAGTGGATAATACAAGTTGAAGCTCTATGGGTATCAAGGATTTACACACTTAGCTCAAAACAAAGATTTGGAGAAAAAGATGATGAATTTCATTTTCAATGTTCAAGGGTAATTTTCGAATGTTCTCCAACTTGTTTTTGATGCCCAAACACTTTTATTTATAGCCCAATGAGTTTTAGAGCCGTTGGAGGTGTTTAGAAATGATTTTCTATGAAAACTAGCCGTTTATAGCCAAGAGAAACGTTCCATACTTTGTAATCGATTACAAGCTTCATGTAATCGATTACAAGCTTTCAAGACTTGGGGGTTTGTAATCGATTACATACTCTGTGTAATCGATTACACCATTTCTGGTTTTTAAAACCGACTTTAAAAGGTCATAACTTCTTCATTTCTTATCCAATTAAAGCAAATGACCACTCATTGGAAAGCTCTTTGAGTCTATTTTCATATGAAAGAAGTTTCAGAACAAAACCCAAAGTATTTGAAAGATATGATCAAAATAGTAACCAAAGGTCATATTTTCAAAACTCAAACTTTAATTGGTCATAACTTTTTCGTTTCTTATCCATTTAAAGCAAATGACTAGTCATTGGAAAGATCTTTGAGTCTATTTTCAAATGAGATAAGTTTCAAAGTAAAACTCAAAGTATTTTGAAAGTTATGATTAAAAGAGTAAGTATATGTCAGTTTTACAAAACACAAACTTGACTATTTTTCATAGATTTGAAATACCACCAATACTAGCTTTCCAAAAATAGTTTGTTGGGCATTTAAACATTTTATAAACACTTATAGATATGTTTTAAAACTTGTTTGAGCTTAGTGTGATTCCTTTTTACCTTTACACAAGATCTAAGTCCTATAAGCTAAGCTTGAAGATGTTGGACTAGATCTTTTACCACCATCACTTCTTGATGTAATCCAAGCTTCCAAAGAAAATCTTCTCTTCAAAACTTGTAAATGCCTGGAACATCTTTTCATTTTCATTCTCCTTGAGTTGAGCATAGTTGTGATCTTTTGCTTTCTTGTTGCAATGCTTACTCTTGGTACTTGGACTATCCTACAAGGTATTGCTCACTTAACCAAACATAGTTAGTCCAAATTCATAACTCAATATCTTCATATGCATGATTCATAAATGTATAACTCTAGTTAGTCTAACATGCATACGAGACTTTCATAGACATATCCAATATTAATTCATTTATAACTCATATAAAATATTATTGGATATATTATATGATGAATGTTACATATATCTCATTAAACACATTTATGTAACATGGTCAACATTCTTTTGTGATGCATTTGTCATTTATTAAGCACAACTATAAAGCATAAGCATCATTCTTTTTGTCTTGTATTTGTCATCATCAAAACTTAAATTAAATCATTGGGGCAAACCTATTTCCACAATCTCCCTTTTTGATGATGACAAATCACTTTTTCGAAAAATATATTTAGCAATATATAGATTAAATATTCATGTAAGCATATCAAACAATTAAGCACAAGCACATATTTTTCTTTCCAATTTTCTCTCCCCCTATTTGACATCAATAAAAAAGGCTTAGGAAGGAAAGATAATATTTTTCTCTCCCCCTAAAGATAAGAACCATATTGTCAAAAAGAGTAGGATCATCAAAACCATAAACTTCTTCAAGTTATTCTTATATACCTAATTCAAGAAAGGAGAGATGAAATAAGTATGCTTTCAAGATATAAAAGATGATTCATGCAATACTTGTCATATTTTGGTACTTCAACATTTAGCATAGATAGCAATAAGCTTAAGAAATTATGTCTAACATATAATATCTTGCATACCACATCATAAATAAGTACCACTTGATATCACTTGATAGAGATATAAAATATTCATGTAAGATCATGAAATTAAGATTTTCAAATGAAAAATCATACAACTTATCACTTATGAAGCATTTCTCAATGAAAGAATCAAAAGATATGAAATTTAAGAATGTTTACCTTCTTTCATTGATATAGGAAAAGAGAATGAACGATGATCTTTGTTGACATGTTGATAGTATTAACAATAAAACACTTCATGTCAAGTAAGGATGTAAGCCAAAGGATACAAGCAACAATTTAAGTGCTAGGCTCCCCCTCAAAATATGCATATTATCAAGATATAAAACATAATATATGCATGCCAAAAAGAAATGAGTTCTCCATGTAGTTTCGTCCAAAACCTTTAAAAAGAACTCATAATCGATTACATTGAGTGTGTAATCGATTACATGGATTCTGTGGATATGTAATCGATTATTTTTTTGTGTAATCGATTACATGCTTTCTTCCTTGTAATCGATTACATAATTGACGTAATCGACACCGAGTTCTGAAGTTAGTTGTAATCGATTACAAAAGGTGTGTAATCGATTACATGCGTGATGAACATGTGTAATCGATTACAAAGGCATTGTAATCGACACAAAGACTTTTAACTCAGGATTTTGCGTTCCCAAACAGCATATAATCAATTTTAATCCATCCAAATCAGTTTTAAAGCAACTTAAATCAATTCAAATCATCATTTAAACATATAATCAAATCATGTTATGATTCAATTCATATATTTGATTGAAATTACCATTTTTACCAAGAGTTTCACCATTTTTGTTGAGGATATTAATTGCTTGGGAGTCTTGGTCACGAGGGAGCACTGCAAAACAACTTAGGAGAAATCTCCGACGCTCAAGTTAGTGTTGGATTCAAATATAACGAAAGAATTCAGAGATTATGCAGCAATTTGGCGTGATTATGCGAAAAATACAAGATTATGCAGCGAAGTTAATTTATGCATGAATGATCCAATATACCCAGCTTCATTTCTTATGTAGAAAAATGCTTCTTTTGCTAGGGGTTTAGTAAAAATGTCAGCTAGTTGCTTAGTGGTTTCTACAAACTCAAGCATACAATCCCCTTTTTGAACATGATCTCTATAGAACATTTCAAAAGATTTATTTAGAAAACTTTCTTAAATACTCTCTCAAAATTTTAATAAACATTTCAAAGCAATAAAGAGAGTACTACATTTATAGCACAAATTGAATGATTTCTAAATTTTCAAGATAATTAGGAGATGATAATACTTTTTAAATCTTAAGACAAGTTCAAAAGATTCTCAAGAATATGGAACTTGAAAAGTTTTTTTTTTTAAAGGAATATTAATCAAACTAGAAATTCTTTTCAAAAAACAAGAGCATGATTCTCATAAGTTTATACCACTAAGAATCATAGATCATAGATCAAGAGAATCATATATATATCAAACATTGGCCTTGATGAAATATGCTATAGAGATTAAAACATATATAGAACTAATATCATCCACCCTATATGCAATGACAAAATTAGCAAGTTAATATCCAATTAAGCACTTTGTCAATGTTAAGCATACTTCTCATGTAAAGAAAGCATCTAATCATTTAAGATCAATTTATCAACAAGTATCATACAATTTATACCATATAGAATACCACAATAGCTTAGGGATAGAGATACTTATTGAGAGAGTGATGCTTCTTTAGAATGATCTTCGCTTTATAGGTCCTTTGAGATTGTACTTTCTTCCATTGAGTATTTCATTCCATTGCACTTGAAGAAAGTCTCTTCATGTTCCTCTTCCTTCAACATTTCTCATTTATCCACATATGCTTGACATTTCAATATGTGATGACTATATTTCAAAAGTTCTCTAAAACATGGGTTAGCATCAAATATCATTTAAACTTATTTACAAGCATAGTTTAGGTTGATATACAATGTAAAACATGTACCACATTATCAACCATGCAATATTTGCTCTAATAAGAACAAAAGAAAGTCATATGCACTTGAATCCAAAAATATGATTTAAGCATTTAAGGCATGATTCAAGTTTTATCAAGAAACACATGATCAACATCAAAACTTATATAAGCATTTTGGGGCAAACAATGATTATGTAAGGCATGTAATATCAAGTAAGAAATTTTAGTATGTACACATGCCAATCAACAACAAGAAATCTCTTATTGTAGTGAAGGAATTGAAAAACCATGGAACTATAATTTTTGAATATTTATAATTCATTTCAAGATATACTTCATTAAAAAAAATTGAAGTTCAAAGATAAGTTCAAGGAACAAAAAAAAAAAGAATCATTTACTTCTTATTTTGAAAATATGAACATATCAAGCAATTTCAAACAAGAAGACAAATAACTTTTAACTATCCAATCTCTAAGTAAGCATATAAGCAAATTGAGCATCAAAGAGAAAGGATTATAACTACTTATGAGCAAGTGAATTTACATATTTGAGCGAAGAGAAATGGTCACAAGCTCAAGAATAAAGATATTGCCATAACATGTCATTCCAAGCAAAATGTGTGCATATCTAACATGTTAGTATATATAAAAATATTTTTAAAATATAGTGCTAGAAAAGCACAACTTAAGGTATGATAAGGCATAAAAACAAATCTTTACTTATCCAACTATCACATGATATACAATTTAAAGTATAAGTAAGGATAAGAGATTGATATCACCAAAAGTGTACTCTTTGAGTTTTTGTAGGTGACTCCAACTTCTATGCCTCAAGGCCCCTTGAGAATGTTATGGTTCTCCATATCTTTCTTTTTATGTTTTTCATCATTTTTGGAGAACTTGGACCATTTTAAGTTTTCCCAACCTCAAGTAGCATGGTTGTTTTTCACTTCATTTGCATGCTTGAGCTAATGGTCACCCTACAACATAATTTAAAGCAATTTCTTTGGTATCCACCAATTTTGGATCCGTAGGGGTTAGTCATTGATCATTAATCCATTATGCTTTTATAGATATCAAATTTTTCATAGTATGTAATTTGAGCATAGCAAATGTAAACAATCAATTACCATTAAGCTCATAGCCAATAATATGCATACATTCATGATATACAGACAATTTTAAGTGAAAATGGTCATTCCAAAGACTTAAAACCATTTTTAAAGCTTGTGTAATCGATTACCATGGGTGTGTAATCGATTACTTTTCTGAATCCATGTAATCGATTACATGTTTGGTGTAATCGATTACACGAGTTCCGGAGACGTTGTAATCGATTACATAGTATGTGTAATCGATTACACGCTCTCTGACTTTGCTTGGAACGCTTGGCAGAGTCTATGTAATCAATTACAGAGGTCTTGTAATCGATTACAAGCTTGCTGAATTCAGTTTTTGCACTTCAAACAGTAAGGGTCCGAACTCAAAGCTTTCAAATTAATTCCAAAACTTTTCAAAACAATTCCAAACATCATGTAAGCATAAAAACTGACCAGTTCTTGATCCAAAGCTCACATTTATGCAAAAACTACAAATTATGCAAAAAATGTAACTTTATGCAAAGCAAAAGTTATGATTTTTAGTAAGAGTTATGTTTTATCCAATATGCCAAGTTCTAAAATATTTATATCGAATGTGCTACTTCAAACAAGAAATGAACTTATCTAGCATATTATCACATGTAGAAATGTGTAGAAAATTTAAAGCATAGAAAGCATCCATAGTCATAGAATACCCTATTATCAAGAAATATGCAAGGTAGTGAGTAAATGGTGTAACAAGAATATAATCATGTGCTATATATAATATTCAAATTTTATCAAGTACACATGATTCAATTAATCACTTAAAGCCTACAAGAAATATACTTCAAATTCATTGACTTTACAAGTGAATGTGTATAAGAGGTAGAAACTTTTGATACCTTGGCCTTAATGATCAAGGAAGCTCTTTTCCTTACCCATTGCTTCTCTTTTGGTGTTTTGAACTTTGAAAGTTCCACATTTTGTACTTGAGAAGCTTCGGTTGAAGTTGTCTTCCTTCTTTGATCAAAACTTCTACCAATGGGCTTTAGAAGCATTCCCTTTGATGATTCATTTTTCTTTTGACCAATTAATCCATCCTTTTGAGAAGTTTTCTGCATAATTGAAACACTAGGAGGACTTTTTGGTACCCACTTCATCTTGGGTCCTTCAATGTTAGTACTAGAACCTTTAAGACCTTTAGGAACCCATACCATATTATTTCTCATATAAGAATTTCTTCTATAATTGCATAAATGAGAAATATGTCCTAGATGACCACAAAAATTACAAACAATTGAATTTAATGATGACTTGGTCCTTTGAAGATCATTTTTGGAAAACATAAGCCTTTTGTTGTTTTTATATTCTATGTCATTTTTGCCACAAGCCTTACTTGAATTTCCATGTGAAATAACAAATTGCATTCTTATTAACACACATGGATTGTAAGCAAATAGAATCATTAGCTTTGGCAAATTCACAATATAAGTTCTCAACTTGATTTTCTAAATTAATGCATTTTTCACAAGAAGTTGAGGTTTCACATTTCAAAGGCATTTCCTCATCAAGAAAAGCATAATCATTTTTCAAAATCTCAATTTCCAGTTTCGATGAAGAAAATGTTTTCCAAACAAGATAAATTTTTATTTCCTAAATTCAACAAATCATCATATAATTCATCATATGCACATTGTAACTCATCATAAGAAGGACTATAATCTAGTTTAGCATTATTTACCTCAAAGTCCTTTTTGGCCATATATGAAGTAGTCTCCATTCCTAGCATACTTGGCTTTTCAAAGGAATCATCATCTTCCTCATTGTTGTCTTTCATGGATTCAAGAACATCTTCTTGAGGACATTTTTCAATATTGTCTTCCTTTAGAGACTTTTGCTCTTCTTGCTCTCTATATACAACTTTTTGCAAGAAATCATTGTTAGCAAGATAAAAATTATCAAGAGCATCCCATATATCTTTAGCATTAGAGCAACTCTTAATTTTAGCATAAGCATCATCATTTAAACCACTTCTCAATATTTGCATTGCTCTAATATTCAATGAAAAGCATTTCTTATCATAGTCATTCCAAGTTTGTTTTGATTTGCATGTAAATCCATCAAGCATAATATCCCACAAATCAATATCAATAGATTGCATATAAATTTCTATTCTAACTTTCCAATAAACGAAATTCGCACCATCAAAGAATGGTGGTTTATTAATTTCAAAACCATTCATTTTGAAAAGCTTGTAATGGTTGCCAAACAAACAAAGATCTTTAACTCCAAGTCATTTAAGCTTTTACCGGCTTTTACACAATCTCTACGATACCACTTGTTAGCCATGGCAACCATTACCCAAGAGGGGGTGAATTGGGTGATGCCTAGTTTTAATGCAACTTTGACAAATTATGCATTTTGAATAACTCAATTAATAAATGCAACTGGAATAAGTCTAATAAATGTACAACTATTGAGGATTACTTAAATACAACTTGGGATATATGATGAACTAAGTGAATAAGCTAGATATCAAGTTGTAACAATCAAAACATCAAGATATGCAATAGATAAATATATTCTACCAAATACTCGAATTTAAAGAGTGTAGGGAAGAGAGAATCAAACTCAAGAATTTATCCCGGTTCTAATAACCACTTGTGGCCTACATCCATCTCTCAAGCTTAACTTGAGATTTTCTTCACTATCTCCTAGACTTTACTTTTGCTAGAAAAACCTTTGTACATACAAGAGCACTCCTCACACCTTGGGATACCTCACCCTTGTGCTAGAGCCTCCAATTCTTCAAGCTTCACAGGTGCTTGATGACCTTTACAATGAAGAGCACTCACAACACCTTTGGGATACCTCACCCTTTGTGTTTGAGTCTCACTACAAGGGATACCTCACCCTTTTCCTTTTTTTGAGGGATACCTCACCCTCTTACAATGATTTCAAGGTGAATAGAAAGAATATAAACTCTCTTGAAGAGTAGATATACAACTTGGAGAACAAAGTATAGATGATAGAAAACTCTTTCAAAAGTGGATAATACAAGTTGAAGCTCTATGGGTATCAAGGATTTACACACTTAGCTCAAAACAAAGATTTGGAGAAAAAGATGATGAATTTCGTTTTCAATGTTCAAGGGTAATTTTCAGAATGTTCTCCAACTTGTTTTTGATGCCCAAACACTTTTATTTATAGCCCAATGAGTTTTAGAGTCATGGAGGTGTTTAGAAATGATTTTCTATGAAAACTAGCCATTTATAGCCGTTAGAAACGTTCTTTGGGTTCCTTTGTAATCGATTACAAGCTTCATGTAATCGATTAAACTTAAATTTTCTTCACTTTGTAATCGATTATTCTCTGTAATCGATTACACCATTTCTGGTTTTTAAAACCGACTTTAAAAGGTCATAACTTCTTCATTTCTTATCCAATTAAAGCAAATGACCACTCATTGGAAAGCTCTTTGAGTCTATTTTCATATGAAAGAAGTTTCAGAACAAAACCCAAAGTATTTTGAAAGATATGATCAAAATAGTAACCAAAGGTCATATTTTCAAAACTCAAACTTTAATTGGTCATAACTTTTTCGTTTCTTATCCATTTAAAGCAAATGACTAGTCATTGGAAAGATATTTGAGTCTATTTTCAAATGAGATAAGTTTCAAAGTAAAACTCAAAGTATTTTGAAAGTTATGATTAAAAGAGTAAGTATATGTCAGTTTTACAAAACACAAACTTGACTATTTTTCATAGATTTGAAATACCACCAATACTAGCTTTCCAAAAATAGTTTGTTGGGCATTTAAACATTTTAGAAACACTTATAGATATGTTTTAAAACTTGTTTGAGCTTAGTGTGATTCCTTTTTACCTTTACACAAGATCTAAGTCCTATAAGCTAAGCTTGAAGATGTTGGACTAGATCTTTTACCACCATCACTTCTTGATGTAATCCAAGCTTCCAAAGAAAATCTTCTCTTCAAAACTTGCAAATGCCTGGAACATCTTTTCATTTTCATTCTCCTTGAGTTGAGCATAGTTGTGATCTTTTGCTTTCTTGTTGCAATGCTTACTCTTGGTACTTGGACTATCCTACAAGGTATTGCTCACTTAACCAAACATAGTTAGTCCAAATTCATAACTCAATATCTTCATATGCATGATTCATAAATGTATAACTCTAGTTAGTCTAACATGCATACAAGACTTTCATAGACATATCCAATATTAATTCATTTATAACTCATATAAAATATTATTGGATATATTATATGATGAATGTTACATATATCTCATTAAACACATTTATGTAACATGGTCAACATTCTTTTGTGATGCATTTGTCATTTATTAAGCACAACTATAAAGCATAAGCATCATTCTTTTTGTCTTGTATTTGTTTTCATCATCAAAACTTAACAGATTAAATCATTGGGGCAAACCTATTTCCACATAGGGTGGTGTTGGATTGCGGCAAGCAAAATGGCATTTTTTCCTCAATTATGCTACACTTGTTGGTGTTTTCTTTGTGAAAACATCACCCTAGATGGCATGTCCACGTAGGATGCGCCAAATAGGATGACATATCCACGTGAATTAAGCTAAACTTGTTAGCATTTTCCACGTGGAAGTGCCACCCTATTTGGCACATCCTATGCGGACTAGAAATTATTAAAAAATGTTATGTTAGACAAAAGGGTGGCAGTTTAGTATATAGTTTCAAAAGAGTGACATTTTGGTAAATAATTTTATCATCAAGGACAGTTTGATAAAAAAGCCCTAAAAATGGTGTCCAAGTCATCTTTAAATCCAGATTCGAATGAATCTTTTATAACATCTTCATCCATTAGAGTCAGAGGTTTTTGTTTGTTTGGTCTTCAAAGGTGGCACTTGGACCACCTTGGCGTAGGACCTTTGTTGCAATTGTATCTTGGTCAATGCTCATTGTTGTTACTGTTGTAGTTGTTGCTATCGAAGCCTTTGGGCTTTGAGCCACTGGGACTTTGACAAATATGGGCTTGAACCCTAGCTTGAGTTCGATCCTTCACCTCGAAACTAGGTACTCAGCTTTCCCCCAAAGGGATTAGTGATCTCGTAGTCGAATATTGGCTAGAGTGGCTTGTTCTGACCTTGTGGGATTGTGGACTATCTCTTATCCATTGGTTGGTAGCCACATTCGAAGGGAGCACCCTCATCTTGCCCTTCCTGATCCTCTCACGATCTTGTACTACCACAGAATTATAGTTTATTGGTTGATTGTTTATATTGATCGAGCCTTTTGCAGGGGTCTTCGTTTTCGATTTCTACTTCAAGGCTGCTTGATATGACTTGCGTACCAATCATCGAAGATAAAGCACTGCAGCTTGAACAACTTGGAGAAAATCTTCTCTCATCTTTCTTTTTCCTTAAGAGGAACTCAACCATAGTTTCCCCAGCTTTCGGGAAAACTTCTTCTTCATTAGCCTCGAATGCCTCGAGGCTACAATCAGAGGTTAGGACAGGGGTGGTTTCCCCCACTTCGACCATGTTGACTTCTGAGAATCCAACTGGCTTGGTGTAGCCGGTGTTCAACTCGAATGGGTCAATGTCAATCTTCATCTTGTTCTTGCTTTCTAATTTTAATCTTCCCTCCTAAATGGCTTTTTGAATCAGATCCTTGAAATGAATACAATTGTTAGTCGAATGACCATATCTATTATGATATTTATAATATTTTCGACCCTTTTATTTCTTCAAGTGATGGGATTTTGTGTCCATCAAGAAGTTTGATTTATTTATCTTTTAACAAGACATCGAATATTAAAGTTGGCTTCGATATATTGAAAGCATAAGTTGGCCTATTAGAGGATTTCATGTTATCCTTGGTTCGATTAGGCATTAAAGAAGAGCAAATATAGGGAGGACCATAGTTTAATTCTGCTATGTTAGCCTCGTTCTCCTCATCATCTTCAACCTCATCGACTTTGACATAGGCTACTTTACTATTTTTCGATTATACAAAGTACTTTTCCTGAACATCACGGGTTTTGACATAAACAACTTTTTCTTTTCTAAGGTGTTTCTTAAACATTTCCTTTTCAAGTTTCAATTACTTTATTTGTCTCACTTTATCTGCAAGTCGAGACATGTCTAGGAGTTACTGGTTTATTAGTTTCTTTCGAATTGGATAGTCTAAACCACCAGTGACCATCGTGACTACTTCAGATTCAGGGATGACCGTGAAACATCTAGCCTTCATTTGCCTAAATCTGGCTAGGTAATCATCGATGGATTCTCCATTACCTCTCCTAATATTAAACAAACCCATGAGACTTACTTTAGTCTCTCCTCTAAAGAATTGATCATGGAAGTTTCTTTCTAACTAGTTCCAAGAGTGGATCGAGTTTGGTGGAAGAGTTGTGAACCAAGTAAAGGCATTCTGATTAAAGAGCTGGGGAAATACTTCATTTTTAAATATTCATTTAAAGTTGCAATATGATCTACCGTGGACTCTCCACTTTCCCCAACAAATTTGCTAGAAATCTTAGGCATTTTGCATCCTCTGGGCAATTCTGTCTGTTGGATGAATTCAGCGAAGGCTGATACAAAATAGGGACGACTTGCGTATCCCACATTAAAGCCATACCTGTTGAGCACCTGTTCAACTGCTTAGCTGATGTTTTGTTGCCCCCCAAGGTTACTTAGCCTAATCCTTTCTGGGAGGTTATCAGCATCTTGATTTCAATTGACAATTTGAAATCCTGCATTTGGGCCAAGTAGATTTTCTCTTGGCTAGTTATCCTCAATTGTGTTATTAACATTGGGATTATTTACCAATTGAGCATTTTCTTGAGAAATAGGTTTATTATTTCCCCTTTGATTGCCTATGGATTCTTCTAGGTTGCCAAAGACATATACAATCCTACTCATTTGCCTAGATAATGCAGTGTATGTGTTATTAGTGGATTCTATGAGTGGGGTTATCATAGTGGTCATTTGCTGGGTTAGCATGTGGACTATCTCGTGGTTGCTTTCATCAATCTGTTGCTTGATGTTATTCAGGGTTATATTCGTATTCCCTGAAAGAATCGAAGATAAATCCCTGAGCAAATTAGGGAATAGTGGTATTCCCATTTGTTTTCATTACTTTTTTGCAAAGTTATTTTTATGCACTTTATATATTTTCACGTTTACTTTTCATTGTTTTTTACTTTGCTTTACTTTATTTCATACTCTTTAATTTCAGTATTTTACATTACTTGTTACATTTACTTCAATTGCACTTTTACTTTTGTTGTTTACATTTTATGTCATTTGACTTGCCTTATTTTTATTGATTTTTTTATTTTTCAAAAACAAAGTTTTCTTCTATTTTTACTTATTTTCATTAAGTTACATATTACGCATAAACAATTCGATTTTGGATTCACGCAAGTCTGTGTTGTATTCGAAATCATCTTTTACATTCTTAAAAGATCAGTCTTGGAATAAGAGAATCTCAAGATGAAGCGATTCCCTTTCTCGAATTGAAATCAATAATCAACTTTGTCCGTAGACAAAGGTTTACTATAACCCAATTGACACTAGTCGAAATATTTTGGTAAACACTCATGAATAGATTTCTCTTTATCTTTACTCCCCCACCAAAAAATTACTAATAATGGATTTTATTTTGTGGAAAATATCTCGTGGAAGCAAAAAAACAACCTATAATGTAGTTGGGAATAGATTGAACAACTACTTTAATTAGAATCTCCTTTCCAGCTTTTGACAAGACTTTTTCTTTCCACCCTTTGAGCTTCTTCCACACCCTATCTTAGACAAAATCAAATACTTGCTTCTTAGACCTCCCTACAAAGGTTGGAAGAACCAGGTATTTAGAGTAACTTTCCACTGTCTTAATATTCTTACATCTTTGGAAATCATTTTTTATGTTTGTTGGCACATTTCGGCTAAAAGAGATTTCGATTTTATCTAAATTGATAAGTTAACCTGAAGCTATCCGGTAGAGAGAAAGAATCGACAACATCTCATCTGCTTCCTTCTTTGTGGCTCTAGCAAATAAAATGCTATCATATGCGAAAAAGAAGTGAGAAATTTATGGCTTTGTTCTTGCAATTCTTATGCCATGAAGAGCTCGACACTCCTGCACTTTCAGAGTTAGTCCAGACAGAACCTCCGCGCAAAGAATAAAGAGATAGGAGGACAAAGGATCATCTTTCCTCAAACCCTTTCCTGGACAAAAAGATTCACATGGAAACCCATTTAATAACATAAGGATATAGTTGGTACACATTTTAGAATAAGACCAATCCAATGCTGAGGGAAACCTATAACTCCAAGCACTGATTCTAAGAAAGACCACTTCATTCTATCATAAGCCTTAGTCATATCCAGTTGAACACCAACAATGTCGGTCTTCCCTGTTTTCTTCTTCATCATGTAGTGAAATGTGTTGAAGGCTATTAATGCATTATCTGTGATTAATCTACCTGGGACAAAATCACTTTGATACTCACCCACTATTTTGGCAAAATCATCTTCAATCTGTTTGCAATCGTCTTAGTGATTATTTGACATTTCAAATTCATAACTTTCTAAAAAATTAAGTCTCTAAAATATATTGTAAACACACATTAAAATTTTAAAAAAATTCGTACAATGCAAGGACTATTAACTAGTTTCTATCTATGGCAATAATAAGATAGCCGTGTGTTTTAATTTCATCATTATATAGGATCTCATCACTATTATACATATTATTTCCCTCTTCTTACGGGTTTTAATTTCCTTTATTGTAATTTTTGGGAGCTAAATTTTTTTTCTTTTCATTTAATAACCGTGAGTTAAATAACTTTGAGTAAATACTTAATCTCGTTCTTGAAAAACATTTCGCTCACATATTAGTCTTTGAAAAATGAAAACCCCTAACTTAATTTTTAAGAATCTAAAAAATTAGGTCAAATAGTTCTTGATAAGAATTAAAATATCCAATAAAAAAGGATTAAAAAGAATTAATTTGACTTAATTTTTGAGATTTTTATGGATCAAATTAAGAATTTTCATTTCTCATAAACTAATATAAGAGACAATTTTTTTCGCAGAACAAAATTAAATATTCATTTTTTATATGTTTCTTATATTTATTTATTTAATATTCTCTATGACTCAGTCAACTTTTGAAATATGAAAAATTATTCTTCCAACTTCTGAATTATCATATCCTAAAATCTTTATAATAAACTAATTAAGGGCCTAAAAAAAATTTAAAGGATTGAAGGAGAATCTGTTTACAAAGAGTTGCACTGGATTACTGGTTGGCTAATTGGTTTGTAAGGGAGAATGAGAGTCTGTTTATTAATTAAAAAAATGCTGACAAATAAAAAAAATCCAATATAGCAAATCAAATAGTTATTTTTTTAACTAGAGCAAATCAAATTAATTTAAAATATGAGAAAAGTACATGCTATATATGTACCGTGTTCAAATTCCGCATTAAAACTGAGATACTTGATTGATATTTTCTGATTATAGATTTAAAATTGAGTTCCTTGTATGTAACCAGTTTTCTCCCGTCCCTTCTGTGGAAGGCCCACCGGTCAGACCCGACACAATCAACGGAAAAGCCCAAAAGCAGATAGATCCTGCCCCGGTTCAGTTGTCTCCTGCGCTGCACGTCGCAAAGCAAAAAATCAATTACCCAAAAAAACAGAAACTAATCCGGGTAGGTCATAATTGGCACGGGACCCGCATATGGTTACGATTTTCATTTTCTTTCTCTCCAATCTTCATTGAGCCACCAATCATAACCGTCGGATCGACACCCAATCCTCTTTTCCGTTATACCACTCCAACAGTCCTCCCTTCTTCTTCTTCCCCCATCTCCGGTCACCACCGCCACCGCCACCGCCACCGCCACCGTGCCGGAGCAATAAAAGATACCAAAATACATAAGAAAGAGAGAGAGAGAGAGAGAGAGAGAGAGAGAGTAATGGGCATGGATTACTATAACATTCTGAAAGTGAATCGAAACGCGAGCGACGAAGATTTGAAGAAGGCCTACAAGAGGCTCGCGATGATATGGCACCCCGACAAGAACCCGGTGAACAAGAGCGAGGCCGAGGCCAAATTCAAGCGAATATCCGAAGCCTATGATGTTTTGAGCGATCCGCAGAAGCGTCAGATCTACGATCTCTACGGCGAGGAAGCGCTCAAGTCCGGCCAGTTCCCGCCGCCTCCGCAATTCTCTTCTTCTTCGTCGTCGTCGTCTTCCCGCGCTTACCACCAGCGCCAGAACCCTACCACATCGTTCCGCTTCAGCCCCCGCGACGCCGACGACATTTACGCCGAGATTTTCGGCACTGACGGCACTGACGCCTGCGGAGGAAGCGGCGGGAGAGGCGGAGGAGGCCGCAGGGACGGGTTCTTTAGGACGTCGAATGGTGCCGCGTTTGGGGGAGCGGGAA
The DNA here is from genome assembly GCA_029884595.1 of Ormosia semicastrata. Classification (NCBI taxonomy): domain Eukaryota; kingdom Viridiplantae; phylum Streptophyta; class Magnoliopsida; order Fabales; family Fabaceae; genus Ormosia; species Ormosia semicastrata. The sequence goes on along the minus strand of JAQQTO010000028.1, from coordinate 2,342,448 downwards.
GGAAGGCCGCGCCGGTGGAGAATACGTTGCCGTGCAGCTTGGAAGATCTTTACAAAGGTGTCAAGAAGAAGATGAAGATCTCGAGGAATGTCTATGATGCTTTTGGGTAAACCAATTTCAAACCCTAACCTAACCTGGCATCACGTGCATGTTTGAAATGTTGTGCTTCTTTGAGATTGTTTCTCGGATTCTTTATCCCTTAATGAGCTGTTATATGTCAACGGATTAATTTATTAGTCTAAGAGTGTGGTTGATTGAGTAGTTGGTGGTGGAAGATGGAGAACAGATTGAGACTAATTTTCAACCAGGAGTGAAAATAAAGTACATTTAAGTGGTTTTAATTCCAGATTTTCCAACTACTCAACCAAGCACGCTCTAACTGTTATTTTCTTGGACCTTATGTATGTGCAAGTGTTTACCCGCAAGGTTTGCCTTAACAGTAAGTTCTAGGTGTAAAGATCAAATTCTGTTAGAAGAGTGGCTAATTTAAGAGATAGCCTTGACTGTTTCCAGTCTTACCCTTCAAGCGGCAACCCTCTCCTTCCAGCTGACCTTTTCTCCCCTCCTCCTCTGACTTAGCTTGATTGATAGAACTATATTACACCTAACTGTAGTGGTCGCATAGCAACTTAAATGGTTGATTGTTCATTTGTTCTTGAAGACGAATCCTTGACAGGCTATATATATATATATATATATCCTTTTGTACTCTGCCAATATTCATTTTTTTTTCTCTCATGTCTATCACTTGTCTATGTTTCGGACTTTTATTCTATATTTGAGTGGAGTGGAAAGATGTCACAGGGTACTTGATCTACCCTGTAACTAAGTTCCTAAGTGGAATTTGTGGTTTTTTGGTAAAGATGTCATATTTGATATTGGATCATGTAATTGATGAACTTGAAATTTAAGAGTGAGGTTTTTTAAGTCATTAAATTATTCAAAGTAATTGATATATGTATATAAAAAAGATGAATGCCACAACATTAATCTTAGGAGAGCAAATTTTTCTAGGAAGCAGAAAATTTGTGTGGTCCATTTCTTTGAAAACAGAAAATAATTTCATGAATGCCTCTTAATCTGTTTCTAATTTACATAAAAATCTTCCTTATAAGGTTATGAATAATATTATCAAGCCAAAGATATATATACAAACCTGTCTATGAATGGGTGTCATTCATAAGTGTTAGGTATAACATATACCAGAAAGTTGTGCTCACTCGCATCTTGGCATCTTGCAAGTGTTCATTTCTTGTGCTTGTGGCCTTGTGGACATGATAACTCAACGAGAAAGGAAATGCGATAGGATATGCCTTTTACATTTGTCACTGAGAGGTAGGTAATGAGGGCCACACACTCTTTGCACTTGCTTGGACTGGACCTAGTTGATATAGTGCTTGCTCATGTTAAGACTATCAGGTTGCACCACCTTAGCATTTGTGTAGTGCATTGATTGAGACAATCCTTGTGTTTACTTTGCACTCATTTTGATTTGAACCTGTTGCCATAGTGATCGCTTATATGATGAACTTTAGGCTTCCCCCACTTAGATTTCAACATTAATTTCATCACCTTCCATTTTTTATAGACACAGCCCTGGTTGTAGCCTATCCTTATGAATGATAATTCATAATGACACACCTGTCTAATGGTTTATATATCTAGTTCATGTGATTTGAAGATAATCTCTAAACATAGTTGATTATGACAATTTTAAAATTTGCTATCAATTATGATTTTTAGTCTCTTCTGATGCTTGAGAATCTTGCTGGCATTTTCCCCGGGCAACTTGGAATTTGTGTGCCATTTTTTTTTTAGGATGAAGTGGACTTTGGTCAGGGATTGGCTAAGCAGGAGATTCTTTTTGCTGCTTGTATAGTTCTGTCTGGATTATTACTTTTCATTTTTGAAAGTGATAATAATTTATAAAAATTCATTTCACTGAACTTTCTTATATTTACCCTAGAGAAATCATGTTATTCTATCTGAAGCACAGTTGAAATAATGTTAGTTCATTTTCAGAATGTTTAAACTTTGGTGGCCCACTTGGTTTTCTAGAACAAATGTTTGCCCTGGTTGTTTCCTTCAGAATTTATGTATATGGAATATTCATTTTGATACCATATGCTAACTCTAGGATAACTTATTTAGAGAACTTGCCTTTGTCAATTAAAGGTAGTAAGATGAATGTAAGACAATTAAGGGATGTTTGGTTTGTTTTTTATTTTCATTTTTAGTTGATATGTTTTAATTAATATTTACAAAAATGACACATTGTTTTCATTATCTTTTCTATTTTCAAAATTTTGTGAAGGAAATAGTGAAAATAATAAAATATTATTTTCATCATTTCTTTTCCAAAAGTTTGAAAATAGGAAACAAAATGAAAACATGATCGCATTTTTGTAATCATTAATGAAAAAATAAATCAAGCCAAACTCTCCCTAAGTTATGTTCAGGTTATAACTTTCTTTTCCTTTTTTTCTATGACCATATATAGAGCAGAAAGAAAAGTCTTAGATTCACTATAGCTTCAAATGCTATACCATATATTGGTTCATAACTCATTAATGAATTTATGTAAACTAGGTGGTTTCTGCTCAGCGATTTATGGGAGCAAGAGTACAAAATAAAAATTAAACCAAAGCATATCTGTTTCAATAAACATGAAGTGGTTAAAATTGAAGTCTGCATCTGCATATATGTTGTCGTCTCCTTTTTGAGATGGCTTGAGATAATGTCATGTGTCATCCTGGAACTGAACTAGGTTTGCTTGACAGAGAAAGGTCTTTTAATAATACGTTAGCTTTCAAATTAAATCTATTTTGGCATATTTACATTGGAGTTTAATTAAGGGATTGGGAAACTTGAAAAGAAGAAGGAGGAGGAGGAGGAGGAGGCAGATAATCATGACGATATAGATGCTATATATGCAAAATATAAAAAGGAATATATGGTTTGCATTGAATGGATGAAGAATATGACATCTAGATTAGTTTCAGATAAGGATTTGGATTAAAAATATGTCCAGTGACATGAGTCTAGGTAGATGGTGAGCCTTGGCGCAATGGTAAGGTTGCTGCCTTGTAACCCATTGGTCATGGGTTCAGTCGCGGAAGCAACCTATCTATCCGGTCTAAGTGTAAGGTTGCATACATCATTACATCTAACCCTCTCCAAACTCCACATTAGTGGGATCCTCATGCATTAGACCGCCACCCTTTTTGACTCAAGTCAAGGTAGCACTGATACAGTTATATGTATCATGCTCAGTATTTCCTGGCTCTTGGGAAATTTTGAAAAATATAGGATATGTATAGGTCAAGATAATTTGAATTAAATAAAAAATAAATATGTATACGTGTATAAATTTTGAAATTTTAGAAGAAAATTAAAGTATAAGACAAATCAACTGTTTCATTTTTAGTACATGACAAATCAACTATTTAAGTATTACATATTCTGAAAAGTTAAAAATACCAGACATGCTAACTTTATTTGGCATCTTTTGGGCAATACTTTATATGTTTGAAGTAAGCCCATTTCTTTACCAAGGAAAAAATGGAGCCAATATTGTTTGGCATCAAACTTAATTGCATCAATTTGAAACTATGGGGCGCATTGTGGCAATTGAAACTTGCGGACCAAAATCAAAGTTTGGTGAAACTAGATGGATCAAAAGTGTAATTAAGCTTAGTTTTTTTTTTCCTCTTTGGAAAAAAATTATGGTTGCATTTAGTGATGTGATTAATTAATCTGTTCTTGTTTTTCTAGAATAGGAGCCTCTATTACCCTGATTTGTTGGTTTAGACACAGAAGTCTTCTCAAATCCAAAGATGAAAAGTTCCAGAGTATCTTGAAAACTGCAATCTGATAGTTAATCTAATTACTTTATGACATTGAAGAAACAGGGAAAGGATTGCCTTGTTATACTAATGGCATGATCATCTTTTTATAAAAAATTCTTCTTTGGTTCTTTTACATTTGAAAAAATGGATATTTACGTTTGTTTGCTCTGTTTGACACTTGCAATTCCATTTCAGCAAGTTTCGGAATGTGGAGGAGATTTTGACTATTGAGATAAAACCTGGCTGGAAGAAAGGAACAAAGATTACTTTCCCCGAGAAGGGTAACCAGGAGCCTGGTGTCATCCCAGCAGATCTTATTTTTGTGATAGATGAGAAACCACATGCTCTTTATAGAAGGGATGGTAATGATTTGATGATCAACCAGGAGATAACTCTTCTGGAGGCCCTTACAGGTAAAACCTTGGACCTCACCACCTTGGATGGAAGGAGTCTCATGATCCCATTGACAGATATCGTCAAACCTGGTGCTGAGGTTGTTGTCCCTAATGAAGGAATGCCTATGTCAAAAGAGCCTGGGAGGAAGGGGAATTTGAGAATTAAGCTTGACGTCAAGTACCCTTCAAGGTTAACTCCAGAGCAGAAATCTGATCTGAGGAGAGTTTTAGGTGGAATCTCATAAATATTTGAGTTTGGTGTTTGGTGTCACGGGTGAATGCGCGTTGTAAATATATCATGTGCATGCTGTTTGATGCATGTGAATAACAGGAAGATTCTACGGGTAAATTTGAGTATTAAGGACTGGGCATAAAGTGGGCCCCTACTTTACGTTTGGACTTTTTGCAGGGTAGGAAACATGAATGACTTTTTGGAAATGAGTGGAACCGCCAATCTTAGTGAAACAAATAGATATAGGTAAATTCTACTGAGTTTCCACCATTTTGAATCAGCTTGTTTTGCCTTTTGATTAAACTCATAAAGATTACTAGAGTCTTGATAGGATCACAATGAGTCATGTTTATACCATGAAAGTTGTATATATTGATTATTGATTTTATTTAAGGTTATTTTATTGATATGCTGTTCTTTTACAATTAAAGTACAACATGGAATGATGGCCTTTTCTTTTACAGCCTCATATTCTGCCATAAAAACGTGATATGTAATGCGGCAAAATTTTCTTTCGAATATTCTCTATTAATCAACTTTGTGCGCGTATTTTAAAATTTTATATTTATCTCTCTCAAGTTTCAGTACACTACACTCCTTGAATTTTTAGAAACGCTTAATATAATGATTTTTTCTTCACCTGAAACTTGTAATCAATATTATCAAGCTAACAGATGTCCAATTGGAATAAATCTAGCTGGCACACTAAGTTAAGGCAGTTAGTGTTAGTTAAAGTATGCAGTTAGACAGTTAGTTTATAGTTAATACAGTTAGTTAGATATAGTTAGTTAGTTACACGGTTATCACTTGTATAAAAGGTAAATCTGTATGTTGAAAATACAATTGAATCATATCAGTATTTTTCAATCTTTCTGTTGCTTCCAAGTTTTGTTCTTCTCGATTTCTGTATTCAAGATTCTTTTATGGTATAAGAGAGTTTTCTTTGTGAAAGCTTTGCAGCGCCTCTCTCTGTTCAATCCAAGATTCTATGTGAATCACTCTTCAATTCATTTTCATTATGAATCTTGTGAATCCAATGCTAGATCCTACGAGTTCTTATATTTTTGCATCCTAATGAAAGTCCTGCAATCTAGTTGGTTTCTTCACCCCTTATTGGCAGCAATTACCATTCTTGGTCCAGGCAGATGCGAATGGCATTGCAAGCAAAGAATAAAGTTGGTTTTGTTGATGGATCAATTCCAATACCTGAAGCAGAAGATCTATTATTCTTGATTTGGGAACAATGCAATATAATAGTAATTTCTTGGCTTACTCGGTCTCTTTCTCAAGATATTGCAAATAGTGTCATGTGGATGAATAATGCATCTAAGATTTGGTTAGACTTCAATGATAAATTTTCACAAGAGGATAAAATCAGAATTGCAGGCTTACAAGAGGAATTGTATGCAATTAAACAAGGAGAATTTTCTGTTAGTCAATACTATACTCAGTTAAAATCTTTGTGGGAGGAATTGGAGAATTTTAGGCCAATTCCAAGTTGTAAGTGTTTACATCCATGCAATTGTGATTTAATTGCTACTATTAGATCTTACATATAGCAAGATCAAATTATGAGATTTTTGAAGGGTTTAAATGATCAATTTTCAGCAGTTAGATCTCAAATTCTATTGATGGAACCATTGCCATCTATTAGCAAAGTTTTCCCTCTTGTGATTTAGTAAGAAAGACAATTCAGCAATGAATTTCATGAGGAACTCGTAGTCCTTGCAGCAGCTGTTAGAAATTAAGGATTTTAGAAGTTTGATAAGAAACTTGGATTTGGCAGAGGCAATGGTACAAGGATAATTTGTGTACATTCTGGTAAAACTAGTCACACCATAGATGTTTGTTGATAACTTCAAGAAATGAAGTTATTCCACATGAATTTGAATGTATATGAGCATGCTTTTCTTAAATTTTCAAGACCCAATGGTCCAATTCATACATGATCTTGATAATTTAAGCTTTGTATCTCAATTGTTTAAGAATACAATTTTTGATGCTTGTATTTAAGAAATTGAGATAGATTATGGCTTGATGAATTAAAGCATTGTTATTATTGCAGAAATTCAAGAAGGAAAGACCTTGGAAAGGATAAGGAAGCAAAGAAGAGTTCAAAATGGAGAAGGATACAAAAGAGAAGCAAGGGCAGCCAACTCACGCCTAGGCGTGGCAAAATCACGCCTAGGCGTGATCCTCGCAACATTTCAGGAATTTCCAAGCAGAGACCTCCACGCTTAGGTGTGGAAAAGTCACACCTAGGCGTGTAACTCTCAAGTTTTCAGGGTGCTCAGATAGAGACACCCACGCCTAGGTGTGGGAAAATCAAGCCTAGGCGTGGCTTGCACCTGAGACCACGTGCTTCATAACCACGCCTAGGCGTGGAAAAGCCAAGCCTAGGCGTGGGAAACATCCTGATCCACGAAAATTAGCTTTTAATATCTGATTGGGGGATTGGGAGGCATCTTCTGTTTTGGCACAAACTACGAATTCCAGAGAGCATGTGAGAAGAGGAGGAACCCATTTGGATTGAAGGTGACTCAAGGGAGAATCAAGATCAAGGAAGAAGATCAAGCTTGGAATCTCTCCATTTTTGTCTATTCTTTCCCTCTACCTCTTGATTTGTAACTTGATGGATCATTTGATTTCATTTGTTTTCTTCTCTTTGATGATGTGTAACTAAACTCTAATCTAGGGGCTCTCTAGGATCTTGCTATGGATTTGATTAATGTGTAATTAGTTGGGTATCCTTTCAATAAAATTGGTTTTGTTCATCCATATCTATGCTTAGTGCTTGTTATTGATTGGCCATCAATTGCATGTTTTTAATATTCCAATTGAACTAGAAATAGGGTGTTGCGAATATGGATGTGGTATGGTTGATGTATGTTCAATTACATTCTATTGGTAGGAGTGTGTTGATTAGCTAATGGGATGGACACATACCCATTAGTCATGCATAGCAAGTGTTTGATAATTGGTCTCAATGAGTGATTCTTATGCTAATTCACATGGATACATAGTGGATTAACTAGGTTTCACATGGGTAATTGTCCTAGACATAGGCTCTTATCTATTGATGATTATCAGCTAACAAATATCATTTCATTGATTGGTGCTTGTTAATTGCAATTATTCATGGAAGTAGCAAGTGAATAGGGACCCTTAGGCTTTAATCATTCTCATCTTCTCTAGTGGAATTAGTGTTTGGTGTTTTCTTATTTTGTTTCTCTTAAATTGTTATTTTAATTGCAACTCATTCTCCTTTGCTTGCTTGGATAAAAATTTGTGAATTTTGGTTAAGTTTAACATTCTTCTAATTATTCATTCCCTTGGGACACGATACTCTAACTCTCCTTTATATTACTTGTCGACCCGTGTGCTTGCGGATTTACGGATCATACCACAATAAGTTTTTGGCGCCGTTGCCGGGGATTGAGTTTAGATTTTGTGTTATTTCTTACAATTATTCACAATTCTTATTTCAAGTTTTCTTTGTTATTTTGTTTTGTTTTTCAGGTACTTAGCTCTTGTATGCGAAGGACTCAAAGTGTATCGAGAAGACTTTTCGTAGATTGCTAAGAGAACGACTAGTACAAGGAAAGGCACTTGAATTGGATAGTGACTCGGAGATGGCGGAAGAAGTGAATGTTGAAAGACTCTTGAGAGAGTATGCCACTCCAAATGCTAGGGACATTCGATCTAGCATTAGAAGGCCAGTTGTACAGGCACAGACTTTTGAGATCAAGCCTGCTATTATCCAGATGGTGCAGAATAATTTGCAATTTACGGATCTTCCCCATGAAGATCCTAATGCTCATTTAGCCAACTTTCTGGAGATTTGTGATACCTTCAAGCATCAAGGGATGACTGATGATGCGGCTCGCTTGAGGCTTTTCTCTTTTTCCTTAAGAGATAGGGCCAAGGCATGGCTTCAATCATTACCTAAACATTCCATCACTACTTGGGAAGAGCTGGCTCAGAAGTTCTTGGATCGATTCTTTCCTCCCATGAAAGCAATGAAGTATAGGAATGACATCTTGTCCTTCAGACAATTCGAAGAAGAAACCTTGTATGAGGCATGGGAGCAATTCAAGGAGTTACTAAAGAAATGCCCTCATCATGGTATAGCAAAATGGATGTTGGTTCATACTTTTTACAATAGCTTGACAACCTCCATTCGATCCATAATTGATGCAGCAGCTGGAGGGGCTCTCATGAGCAAGACCGTGGATGCAGCCTACAACCTTTTGGAGGAAATGGCTAATAACAATTATCAATGGCCAGCTGACAGAGTTACTCCCAAGAGATTAACAGCAGGTATTCATGAAGTTGATGCTCTTACATCGCTTACAGTTCCAGTGGCAGCTCTTTCTAAGAAGTTGGACACCATGGGAGTCAATTCTGTAGCAAGTGGAGCCAATAATTCAGCTGATATCTGTGATCATTGTGGGGACCTTCATTCAATTGCTAATTGCACAGCTAGCCTGGAAAGTGTGCAATATGCAAATCAATTCCGTCAGCCAATTCACAATAATGTTTTGGGTAATTTTTATAATCCTAGTTGGAAGAACCATCCTAATCTCTCATGGGGTGGACAAGTTCAAGGTCCTTCTTCCTCTTCTTATCAGACTAGGGAAGCTCCCCGTGCTCCTCCAGGTTTTCAACAGCAGAGCCCTCTTCAAGCCCAAACTTCAACATCAACTTCAACTTCCAATTTGGAGAAGATGTTTGCTCAGTTCATGACTAGCCAGCAAGAGTACATGACTAAGACCGACTCAAGGCTTGCTTCCCATGATGCTTTGATGCAAAGTCAAGCGGCCTCCTTGAGAAATCTTGAGACTCAAGTTGCCCAACTTGCCCAAGCCTTAAGTAATAGACCTCAAGGGAGTTTTTCAAGTGACACCATCAACAATCCAGGAGGTTCTCCCAAGGAGCATTGCAAGGCTATAACACTGAGGAATGGGAAAGAAATTGAAGGAAATGTGAAGACCAAGTTACTTGAAAAAGAAGTTGAAGTTGCAAAAGATGAATTGGTTATGAACAATGAGGTTGACAAGAATGAAGAGCTAGCAGAGAGGAAGGTTGAAGACAACAAGAAGGAGGACAAGCCTTATACACTACCTCCACCTTTCCCCAATCGGTTAGCTAAACAAAAACTGGATGCTCAATTCCAAAACTTTTTGGATATTTTCAAGAAACTTCACATAAACATACCGTTTGCTGAAGCTTTGGAACAAATGCCTAGTTATGTGAAGTTTATAAAGGACATCTTGTCTAAGAAGAGAAGGTTTGGGGATTATGAACTGTTGCACTCACTGAAGAATGCAATGCCATCTTGCAAAATAAACTACCTCCTAAGTTGAAGGATTTAGGGAGCTTCACCATTCCATGCACCATTGGCAACCAATTCTTTGGAAAAGCTTTGTGTGACCTAGGGGCAAGCATAAACTTGATGCCTCTATCCATCTTCCAACGGCTAGGTTTGGGGGAGGTGAAGCCAACTTCGGTTACCTTGCAACTAGCTAACCGATCTCTCACTTATCCTAAGGGGGTCATAGAAGATGTCTTGGTCAAGGTTGACAAGTTCATCTTTCCAGCGGACTTCATCATCCTAGACATGGAGGAAGACCGCAATGTACCTTTGATTCTTGGAAGGCCTTTCCTAGCCACCGGTAAGACTATGATTGATGTTCAAAAAGGTGAGCTCACTATGCAAGTCAATGATGAGAAGGTAACTTTTAATATTTACAAAGCCATGAAATTTCCAAATGATCATGAAGAGTGTTCTTACATAGGTATGATTGATCAAGTAGTTAATAATGCATTCCATGCTAACTTCACTGACGATTCCCTTGCTTTATCATTGACATCCATATATGAGCATGTAGATAGGGAAGATGTTTTGGAATGTACTAAACTGCTTGACTCATCTACTAAGTTTTTCAGGAAACTAGGCTTTGAACCGTTGAACATACCTTCTGACAAGCCCATTCTTCAGCCTTCTATAATCACTCCTCCTAAGTTAGAGCTCAAGCCATTGCCTGATCATTTGAGGTATTCATACCTGGGGGATTCATCCACATTGCCAGTCATTATCTCTTCATATTTATCAGAGGAGCAAGAATCCAAGTTGCTCAGAGTGCTCAGAGAATACAAAAGGGCCTTGGGGTGGTCTATTACAGATATCAGAGGCATTAGCCCCACCATATGCATGCACAAAATATTGTTGGAAGCAGATCATAAGCCAACAATTGAACATCAAAGGCGCCTTAATCCTATCATGAAGGAGGTGGTCAGGAAGGAGATCATTAAGTGGCTGGATGCGGGTATCATATACCCTATCTCTGACAGCAAATGGGTGAGCCCAGTTCAGTGCGTGCCTAAGAAGGGTGGGATGACTGTGGTCGCCAATGAGAATAATGATTTGATTCCCACCAAGACTGTCATAGGATGACGCATTTGCATGGACTATAAGAAGCTTAACACTGCAACCCGGAAGGATCATTTTCCATTACCATTTATTGATCAGATGCTGGATAGGTTGGCAGGACGTGCTTTCTACTGTTTCTTGGATGGGTATTCAGGGTACAACCAGATTGCCATTTCCCCGGATGATTAAGAGAAGACAACCTTCACCTGTCCATATGGTACTTATGCCTTCAGAAGAATGCCCTTTGGGTTATGCAATGCCCCAGCTACCTTTCAGAGATATATGATGGCTATCTTCACTGACATGGTGGAGAATTGTTTGGAGATATTTATGGATGACTTCTCTATATTTGGTGATTCCTTTGATGAGTGTCTCCATAACTTGGCCCTTGTACTTCAAAGGTGTGAGGAGACAAGTTTAGTGCTTAATTGGGAGAAATGTCATTTTATGGTCCAAGAGGGCATAGTACTTGGCCATAAAGTGTCACATAAGGGAATGGAGGTAGATAGAGCTAAGATTGAGGTGATTGAGAAATTACCACCACCAATTTCAGTGAAAGGAGTTCGGAGTTTCCTAGGGCATACCAGATTTTATCAACGGTTTATCAAAGACTTTTCCAAGCTTGCCAAACCACTGTGTAATTTGTTGGAAAAAGATGTGCCCTTCAAGTTTGATGAGTCATATATGGAAGCCTTTGTGGAGCTGAAGAAGAGACTTGTCTCAGCGCCCATTATTACCACTCCTGATTGGTCCTTACCATTTGAGCTCATGTGTGACGCTAGTGATTATGCTATTGGAGCAGTATTGGGCCAAAGGAAAAACAAAATCTTTCATTCCATCTATTATGCGAGCCGAACACTCACTGATGCTCAGTTGAATTACACCACCACTGAGAAGGAGCTCCTTGCAGTTGTCTTTGCATTTGACAAATTTCGGGCTTATTTGGTTGGTACTAAAGTCATTGTCTTCACGGATCACTCAGCCATCAAGTATCTAGTGAGTAAAAAGGATGCTAAGCTAAGATTAATTCGTTAGGTGTTATTACTACAAGAGTTTGACCTTGAGATTAGAGATCGAAAGGGTGTTGAAAATTAGGTGGCTGACCATCTTTCCAGGTTGGAAAATGAGAAATATCAACAGGACCCAACTTTGATTTGTGAGACATTTCCGGATGAACAACTATTTGCTGTGTTTTCTAGTTCAGATCCATGGTATGCTAATTTTGCTAATTACATTGTGAGTGGATTGGTACCAACTGAATTGTCTTATCAGCAGAAGAAGAAATTCCTCCGTGATGTCAGATACTATGTTTGGGATGAACCATATCTCTTTAAACAAGGTGCTGATCAGGTGCTTCGAAGGTGCATTCCTATGGAAGAGACTAGTACTGTACTTGAGCATTGTCATGCTTCACCTTATGGAGGTCACTATGGGGGTGAACAAACAGCAGCTAAGGTGTTGCAATCGGGTTTTTATTGGCCAACTCTATTTTGTGATGCCCACTCATTTGCAGCAAAGTGTGATAGATGTCAGAGAACTGGAAATATCTCCAGGAAGAATGAGATGCCCTTGAATTCCATTCTGGAAGTGGAGCTCATTGATGTGTGGGGCATTGACTTTATGGGGCCCTTTGTATCATCTTTTGGTAACTGCTACATCCTTGTGGCGGTGGATTATGTGTCAAAGTGGGTGGAAGCTTGTGTCTTACCAACTAGTGATTCCAAGGTGGTTCTTGTTTTCCTCAAAAAGAACATTTTCATAAGGTTTGGGACCCCTAGAGCCATTATCAGTGATGGAGGATCACACTTCTACAACAGGCATTTTGCTACTCTACTTGCTAAATATGGTGTGAAACATAGGGTAGCCACAGCCTACCATCCACAATCTAGTGGCAAGCTGAGGTTTCTAATAGAGAGTTGAAAAGAATTCTTGAAAAAACTATGAGTCCTTCTAGGAAGGATTGGTCTAAGAAGTTGGATGACGCTTTATGGGCTTATCGCACTGCCTACAAAACCCCTCTTGGCATGTCTCCATATCAAATGGTCTTTGGTAAGGCTTGCCATCTTCCTGTTGAACTTGAGCACCACGCTTATTGGGCCATCAAACAATTGAATTGGGATTCCAACGCTTGTGGGGAGAAGAGATTGTTGCAACTGAATGCATTAGAGGAATTCTGCTTACAAGCATATGAAAATGCTAAATTATACAAGGAGAAGGTGAAGTGGTGGCATGACAAGCACATTATCCCAAGAAGCTTTGAGTCAGGCCAGAAGGTCCTCTTATTCAACTCAAGGTTGAAACTGTTTCCTGGAAAGCTCAAATCCAGATGCTCAGGTCCATTTTTAGTGGTGGAAGTGTTTCCCCATGGTGTTGTAACCTTAGAGGATCCAATTTCAAAGTCAACGTTCAAGGTCAATGGCCAGCGGCTCAAGCTCTACTTAGGTGGTGAGGTGGAGAGGCACAAAACCTCACTCACCTTGGCTCCTCCATCTTGACAATCTGCAAAGTCTAGCTAGGACTATAAATAAGGCGCTTGTTGGGAGGCAACCCAATTTCCTAACCCTATCTCTTCGCTTAGGATAATTTTATGCATGATTTTTCTTTTATTTTGTATTTTTGTTTGATTTTGTTTTATTGTTTTATAGTGTTTATTTTTCAATTTGATGCTTTGATTGTTCCTATCATTCCTATGCTGTTTCTTAGATGTTTGAGAATAAGGAGGGTGTGTTTGATGCATGGATGTGGGGTATTCTGGTGTTGCTATTCAGAACTTTGATCCAGGGTCCCACGGCTAGGCGTGGTTTTTACATGCCTAAGCGTGGTTGTCTCAGCTGCTGTAAGGAATTTTCCAGAGTTCCACGCCTAGGCGTGTGTTATTCACGCCTAGGCGTGGTCCTCTCTGTGTTTTCAGTAATTTTGGCCTGCAAGAGTCACGCCTAGGCGTGATTTTTACACGCCTAGGCGTAGTTTCCTGTTCTATTAAAAAAAATTAAAACAAAAAAAAATAAAAAAAAATAAATCTCATGCCTAGGCGTGGTAATGTCACGCCTAGGCGTGATGTGTCTACTGCTGCACAAAACGCAGCAGCCCTCTCTTTTCATTCTATTCTCCTTTTTCTCCTCTCAAATCCCTAATTCCTTTTTTCTCGATTTCTTCCCCACCCACACCACCGTAACCCCTCCAATCTTCTCACCCTTCTTCACCTAAACCACCATGCCTTCCTCCCCACCATTCTTCTTCTTCTTTCCTTTTTTTCTTTTCCCCTCTCCACCCAAGCATCTCCACCGTAAACGCCTCCACCAAAACACCATCACCGTATCTCTTCCCCATATTTCCCCAACCCAATAGCTACCGTACCCACCACACATTTCCCTCACCATCTTTCTCTTCCCCACCCACCACACTGTCGTAACCCTCTCCACGGGGTCCCTTCGTGTTTCTTTTGGTTCGTTGTGCATTTGGTGCTTATTTCTTTTCTCTGGTGCATTCTCTTCTTGTGCTTCATCCCAGGTTATTATTTGCTCTTCACATCTTTCTTTAATTCCAAATTGTGAAACCCTTGCATGAGGTGTCTGTTCCATTATAGCGTAGATGGTTAACATGTGATTAAATTGAACAGTGCGGTTGTGATATGATATGATACTAGGAATTTTGGGGTTGTATGCACATTGTTCTGACTCTTGGTCAGTTTTATGCCTTCATGGTGCTGCTGAATTACTTAGAACTGATTGCTTGATTCTGCTCGGTAAATCTACCATAAATTGGAATTATTGTGTTATGTTGGTCTTAATGTGGGAGGATAGTTCTGGTCAGTGTCCCTACTCTATTCAAATTTGTTAATTGTTTATATGTTCAAATGCACTATAATTTCTGCAGTAGTGTTGTGATTTGTTTGATTTTGAACTGGTTGAGCTGGGAAATTAGTTTTCACTTAGAATCATTTGGGTTGTGCTATTTGGTCTAGTTGGACAATGCAGTAGTTGAGTTATGCTTGGGTTTGGCTGTGTGTTGAATTGGTTGTGACTTAAACATGGGTAAGTTTGGGGGTGGCCTAGGTTTAGATATTTTGAAAAGAATGAACTTCATTGTCAATAGTACTCAATTGTCCTTTTGCTTGAGTTCACCCTTGTTAGTATTTGGTTAGCAAGACTAAGTTGACAATATGTTCTAAACTGTGGCCTGTGCAATTGCATGCTTATTTTTGAACTGATTGGGCTCTGATACGTCAATGCTTATTTCAAAGTTGGACCCTGTTGCATGCTGTGGATTATTGAATTATTGGTTAACTTAATGTATATTTATGTTGTACATACTGCATGACTCTGATCTGCTTGCATTTTTGGTTGGTTATTGAACTAAGTTGCTTGATTGCATTGCATGCTGTCTTCTTGGAAGTGGCTGATTTCATTGAAATTATTCTCAGTCTTTGTTCAAATGGTAATAACCAGCACCATCTTCTTTTTCAGGTTGTTCCTAAACATGTCAAAGAGACATCGCAAAACTGTTGAGGCTGACCCAAGTAACACAGAGGATACTGAGGAAATTCCCATCTATGATCCACAGTTTTTCGTATCTCAAGAGGCATATGATTACTTCTGGCAGCATTTGAGGAAGATTAACATTATCGCTGAGCGGGGATTCCATGACCTTAATATGGTACGATATCCCGCCATTACTAGTGCCACTAAGGAGCTCCACTGGCAACATTTTGCAGAGCATCCTGTGGAAGAACCAGTAGCTGCCATAGTCAAGGAGTTCTATGCCAACGCATTTGCTGAAAAGCGTTCTGAGACCACTGCTAAATTCAGAGGGAAGACTGTTCACTACTTTGTTGAGCACATCATCCAGGTTTTGCACCTTGGCCCTCCTCCACTGGTATGTGCGTACCAAACCCTGCAGCTGCCAGAAGAGGATGGTGGTACACCTTTTGAAACAGTACTGGTAGCCATCTGTGATTCTACCTTTCTTGTTCAAGTGCAACGCAACATAGATCATTCGATCTATTTTATTAAACAGGAAAGTCTGCGCAAAGAGCTGCGCCCGTGGAACCATTTCGTTTGCTCCTCATTACTACCTATGGAGCATAGATTAGAGATTTATCCTAAGCGCGCATACATGTTATATGCCATCCATACTCTTCAGCGGGTGGACAATGTGTAGATTCTTTATGATCACCTCAAGCTTTGCATCACATCGAAGCTGAAATCGTTGTTCTTCCCCTCTCTTATTTCTGCGCTGTGTCGAAAATCGAAAGTGACTTGGAAGGACACTAAAGTCCGTGTGAAGCTGAAGACTTCCATGACAGAACGGGCAGTGCAAACCATTATGATTGCTCGGGAGCGCGCGCGAGCCCCGGTCCAGGTCCCCCCCGGTTCCCAGATCCCGAGCCTCGCTCAAGCCCGCACTGCTCCACGGCTGTTCCGGTTTTTGATGCCGCTTGGGCACACTTCATTCAGCAGCACCTGGATCAACAGCAGAAGATGCTGACTACGCAGCAGGAGATGCTGGCTTCACTTTACCAGGGCATTCATTGGATGGCCTTGGGTCAGGGGCGCCCAATGGATGATTTTCCTGTATTTCCTCCTTTTGCAACTCCACCAGTTGCAGCATCACCTTCTCCTCCACCTCCTCCATCTGCTGATGATACGGAGATGGGCGCTGAGGGCGATGACCTGTTGGATGAGGATGACTTGATTTGAAGCACCAGCCTCTTATTTTTATGCTCTTTCTGTTTTATTTTTCTGTCTTTACTTTATGTCCACTGTACATACTTTATTGGAGACTTGATTTCTTTTGGTTACAGTGGGACACTGCATGACTTAGGTTTGGGGGGGAACTTTATGATCTTTTTGTGATTGCTTGTTGAATCATTGTTTTGGACATATATATATTGATTCCCTTCTCTTTGCTTTTGCTTTTGCTGAAATTTCAAATCTGAGTGAGCCTTGAGGGTTGCATGAATTAGGAATTGAATTGATGAGTGTGTGTTGAGGCAAGTTGAATTGGTGCATGCCTGATTTCTAATTAGAATTTCTAATGAATGTATGGATCAAATATACACCTCACTGCTTGGGAACTCAATTGTAAAAATTCAAAATTTTGTGCTTACACTTATTGCCATAATTGCATATGAGAGAAATTCCCTGTTGCATGTGTGGTGGATTCTGGAATATGAATGAAATGCATGATTGGCATGTGTATAGTCAATTTTGCATCTTAGAAGCTTGTTTGATTCCCTTTTGAGGCAAAATCCTAGGCAATGCGTTTTCAATGAAATGATTAGGGCACTTATTTGGATCGATTGAGATTTTCAAACCAACCTTGATTGAATGATATCCCTAGTACCCATTTTGAAGCCTAGTGTGCGTGTGTGTGGCCTAATTTTCATTTCTTTAACCCTAATCTCTCCACCCTCTTAAACCATGCTTGTGAAAGAAAAATCTCTTCCCCTCATTACAGGTCCCTTGTTGAGCACATGATTAAGCAGTTCTGTTGTTTTGAGCCATAGTGTTGTGTATGATGCTAAGAATCCAAAAATTTGTGATTACCAGCTTTCATTCAAAAATGATATCCAAAAAAAAAAAAGAAAAAAAAAGAAGAAAAAAGAAGAAAGAAAGAAAGAAAATAATTGGGCTATTGTGTAAATTAAAGCCCTTTTGATTATGTGATGAGAAAATGGAATAAAGAAGATTGATTCTTCAAGTTGGTTTGTGTTTATGCATCTACATGCTTGACTTGATTCAATGGAAGTGGTTGATTATGTGTTTGATATTTGAATTAAAATCTTTTCCCTCCTTCCTTAGCCACTACCTTTAGCTTTACATTACAAGCTTAAAAGACCCTCATGATCTTTGATTCCGTCTTGCCTACATTAGTGGAGAAAGAGATGAAGGACATTCTTTTGAGAGTGCATGTGCATTTTATAAATTCATCCATCTTGCTCTTCATGATTAGGAAAGGGTCTTAAACTCATGAGCTTGGGAAATCTTTCATGCACAAAAATGGCATTAAAGGGTGAGCATGGTAGTTGAGAATTTCTTGCATGTGTGGACCTTGTTGTGAGGTTTGAAATGTGATTTCTGAGGGTATGAATGATAATTGGAAGCTGGATTTGCCCTAGTTCAATTTGCCTCATATTTCTTGACTTTTGGATTGGATTGTGATTCCTTTTCCTGCTTGGTTTAGTTTGCTCGAGGACTAGCAAAACTTTAGGTTTGGGGGTGTGATAACTTCGGGAAATGAAGTTATTTCACATGAATTTGAATGTATATGAGCATGCTTTTCTTAAATTTTCAAGACCCAATGGTCCAATTCATACATGATCTTGATGATTTAAGCTTTGTATCTCGATTATTTAAGAATTCAATTTTTGATGTTTGTATTTAAGAAATTGAGATGGATTATGACTTGATGAATTAAAGCATTGTTATTGTTGCAGAAATTCAAGAAGGAAAGACCTTGGAAAGGATAAGGAAGCAAAGAAGAGTTCAAAATGGAGAAGGATGCAAAAGAGAAGCAATGGCATCCAACTCACGCCTAGGCGTGGCAAAATCATGCCTAGGCGTGATCCTCGCAGCATTTCAGGAATTTCCAAGCAGAGACCTCCACGCTTAGGCGTGGAAAAGTCACGCCTAGGCGTGTAACTCTCAGGTTTTCAGGGTGCTCAGACAGAGACACCCATGCCTAGGCATGGGAAAATCAAGCCTAGGCATGGCTTGCACCTAAGACCACGTGCTTCATAACCATACCTAGGCATGGAAAAGCCAAGCCTAGGCGTGGGAATCATCCTGATCCACGAAAATTAGCTTTTAATATCTGATTGGGGGATTGGGAGGCATCTTCTGTTTTGGCACAAACTACGAATTCCAAAGAGTAAGTGAGAAGAGGAGGAACCCATTTGGATTGAAGATGACTCAAGGGAGAATCAAGATCAAGGAAGAAGATCAAGCTTGGAATCTCTCCATTTTTGTCTATTCTTTCCCTCTACCTCTTGATTTGTAACTTGATGGATCATTTGATTTCATTTGTTTTCTTCTCTTTGATGATGTGTAACTAAACTCTAATCTACGGGCTCTCTAGGATCTTACTATGGATTTGATTCATGTGTAATTAGTTGGGTATCCTTTCAATGAAATTGGTTTTGTTCATCCATATCTATGCTTAGTGCTTGTTATTGATTGGCCATCAATTGTATGTTTTTAATATTCCAATTGAAATAGAAATAGGGTGTTGCGAATATGGATGTGGTATGGTTGATGTATGTTCAATTACATTCTATTGGTAGAAGTGTGTTGATTAGCTAATGGGATGGACACATACCCATTAGTCATGCATAGCAAGTGTTTGATAATTGGTCTCAATAAGTGATTCTTATGCTAATTCACATGGACACATAGTGGATTAACTAGGTTTCACATGGGTAATTGTCCTAGACATAGGCTCTTATCTATTGATGATTATCAGCTAACAAATATCATTTCATTGATTAGTGCTTGTTAATTGCAATTATTCATTGAAGTAGCAAGTGAATAGGGACCCCTAGGCTTTAATCATTCTTATCTTCTCTAGTGGAATTGGTGTTTGGTATTTTCTTATTTTGTTTCTCTTAAATTGTTATTTTAATTGCAACCCATTCTCCTTTGCTTGCTTGGATAAAAATTTGTGAATTTTGGTTAAGTTTAATATTCTTCTAATTATTCAATCCCTTGGGACACGATACTCTAACTCTCCTTTATATTACTTGTCGACCCGTGCGCTTGCGGATTTACAGATCATACCACAACATTTGTCATGAGAAACATGGTTTCCCACCAGGGCATCCAAGAAATAAGTTTTGAAGTGTAGGTCACATAGTGAATAATATTTCTTCAGCAGAAAAAGATCATGTTAAGGTTGTTCATGATAAAGTTGAAACAATAGAAGACCATCATCCAGGCTTTAGCTCAGAACAATTCCAGACACTTATGAGCCTTTTTCAGAAATCGCATTTAGTAAATCATGTCACTATTCATACTAAGTCAAAGCCTAACCAATCTTTTGAACCACTCTCAAGTGATCATTATATCTTTTCTTGTCATTCAAAATTCATTCCATGGATACTAGATACAGGTGCAATAGATCACATTTATTGCACACTGAACCAGTATGTCTCTTTTAATGAAATTCCACCCATTACTATAAAGCTACCGAATGGCAGTCAAGTCTTAGCAACCATTTCTGGTAAAGTCCAATTTCCAAATAAGCTTGTCCTTACCAATGTGCTTTTACTTACCTCAGTTTACCTTCAATTTGATCTCAGTTACCAAATTAACTGATCTTGTTAATTGTGTCTTGATCTTTTCTTCCACTGAATGTGTCATATAGGAACAAGATTCCTTGAAGAAGATTGGATCAGTTGAAGTTGTAAAAGGGTTGTATGTGATGCAATCTCCTTGTAGAAACGTTTTTGTACAAAATCCTGCTTCTTCATATACTTTTTTGTCTCACAAATCAGATTTGTGGCATTATAGATTATGACATCCTTCTAATGCCACATTTGATTCTTTGCATACTTAATTTCCTTTTATTACTTGTAATCATGATTCTGTTTGTGATGTATGTCCTAGGCTAAAATGAAGCATTTGCCTTATCCTATTAATGTAACTAAATTTGAAAATGCTTTTGATATGTTGCACATGGATATATGGGGTCCTTTCTCAATTTCATCTGTTCATGGTTATAAGTATTTCTTAACTGTGATAGATGATTTTTCTAGACATACTTGGATTATTTTTGTGAAATTAAAATCTAAAACAACATCTCATATTAAGTCCTTTGTAGCTCTAATTGAAACTTAATTTGAGCATAAAGTCAAGATCATTAGGTCTAATAATAGTCAAGAATTTGCCCTCTCTCAGTTTTACTCAGAAAAAGGAATTTTACATCAAAAGTCTTGTGTAGAGTCTCCACAACAGAATGACATTGTTGAACGCAAGCATAAACACATTTTGAATGTGGCAAGATCTCTAATGTTCCAATCCAACCTTCCTAAACCTTTTTAGTCCTTTACTATTGCGCATGTTGTTTTTCTTATTAATAGAATTCCATCTACTGTTCTTAAAATAGTAGCCCATACACTTTACTCTACAATCAAATTCCTATTCTGGCAGATCTCAAAGTATTTGGTTCTCTTTGTTTTGCCACTACTTTGATTGCTTACAAGAAGAAATTTGATCCTAGAGCTCAAAAATGTACCTTTTTGGGATATAGGCAAGGAGTCAAAGGTTATTTGTTGTATAACATTCACACTAGAGCTTTCTTTATTTCCAGAAATGTAGTTTTTCATGAGCATGTCTTTCCTTTTCTATATTCTACTACTCATACTGATCTTTTTCAATCTAGCAGTATTACATCTTCCCATGTCCTTGATTATGATGATTTGTTTCTCCCAAATGTTGTTGTTACTCAAATACCTCAATTACCTATTCCATCTACTCTTGCTCTTGCTAGTCAGTCTCCACTTCCTTCTAGACAGTCTAACAGGACTAAACATCCTCCATCATATCTTTAAGACTATCATTGCTCACTTTCAACTTTAACTCAGCAGGCTAAGCAGTCTTCTTCAAGTATCTTATATCCTATTTCTAATTATATTTCCTATTCCAAATTGTCTTCAAATCATAGAACTTTTACCTTAAATATCACCACTAAACCTGAACCTACATCCTATACCCAATTTGTTAAACTTGAATGCAAGAGAAAGGCTATGGCTTCTGAAATCCAGACTTTAAAACAAAATAATACCTGGATATTAACCATTCTACCGATTGGTAAACAACTCATAGGTTGTAAATGAGTGTATCGTGTAAAATATAAGTCATATGGTAGCATTGAAAGGCACAAAGGCAGGCTAGTAGCTAAAAGCTACACACAGATTGAGGGTTTTGACTTTCTTGAAACATTCTCTCCTGTTGCAAAGATGAGGGCTGTAAGACTGCTTTTTTCTTTGGCCTCCATTTAGGATTGGCATTTACATCAATTAGATGTAAATAATGCATTTCTTCATGGAGATCTAAGTGAAGAGGTATACATGACTTTGCCACCAAGATTTCATTCTTCAACCCCTCAACAAGTTTGCAAACTTCAGAAGTCACTCTATGGACTAAGACAAGCCAGCAGGAAATGGTACTCCAAACTTTCATTAGCTCTACTCAGACAAGGTTATATACAGAGCAAAGTTAATTATTCTTTGTTTATAAAGAAGGTTGATGCTTCCTTTACAACACTATTACTTTTTGTTGATGATATCATTCTAGTTGGAAATGATTTGCAAGAAATTACTACTGTTAAGAACAACTTGGATTTAGCTTTTAAAATCAAGGATTTGAGTTCTCTTAAATACTTTTTAGGACTTGAAATAGCCAGAAACAAATATGGGATTTCTTTATGTCAGAGAAAGTATGTTATTGAATTAGTTCAAGATGCTGGTTTACTTGGATGCAAATCAGTTTCCACTCCTATGGTTGCTGATTAGAAAATGTGTATTGATGATGGTCATCCATTTGAAGACATTCCTTCTTATAAAAGACTCATTAGTCGCTTGCTTTATCTTACCACAACTAGGCATGATATTACTTTTGTAGTTCACCATCTGAGTCAGTTTTTAGCCAAACCAATGTTGTCTCATCAACAAGTTGCTCTTCAATTCTGAGATACTTCAAAGCATCCTTTGGCAGAGGTCTTTTTTTCCCTAAATCCTCTACATTATAGTTGAAAGGCTTCTCAGACTTTGATTAGGCAGCTTCCTTGGACAGCCGCAAGTTAGTTACTGGCTATTGTATTTTTCTAGGAGATTCTTTGATCTCTTGGAAATCAAAGAAACAAGCCACAGTATCCAAATCCTCTTCTGAAGCTGAGTATCGTACCATGGCCACTGCCACTTGTGAATTGCAATGGCTGACTTATTGATGCAAATTGGTATTGTTGCAAACCCAAGTGCAGGTTATCTCAAGTAATAAATTCTCGGGAGTCCAAGGTCGATCTACAGAGAAATGATGAAGAAAAATTATTTGAGGTAAGGAAAGGATTTGTCACAATAATAAAGGTGATAAAACCTGTTCACAATTAAAAATGATTTGATTGGGCTAGGAGATTTGTAACATCCTAATACTGGTAGCCTAGTATATCGCATATATACCTGGATAAACAGTATTAGCAATGATACTTCTAACCTATACAACAAACAAAACCCATATCATTCATTCATATAAATAAATATGGAGAACTTGAACAAAAAAAATCATATATGTATACATCATCAGCCTCTCAAGGTAAACTGTAATACATAGCTTTTTCAAACTCAAGGTAGTAGGAAATAAATATACAACATATTTATTACAAGAAACAAAATAAAATATACTAATTCTTATGCTCCTTCTGCTTCCTTTACCTGTACTTGGATTTACATGGAAACACAATCGGGGTAAGAAATCACAATTTCTCAGTATATGCAATTTCAAAACCAGCAGTTAATTATTTAACAACAAATAACCAACTGAGCGTATAAGATTAAGCTTGCAATAGATAATTGAGCCCCTGCTCAAACACTATCAGAATATATACACACCCTATGTAACATTCACAAGGCAAGTTATAATCCTATCTCACGCTAATATTAAATAATCAATGAGCAAGCAAGGCAACTGCCCATACAGTTACTAACAAATGCAATGTGTTATGATATGATGTATGGTTATGCTCACACATAGTCCTAATAATATGATGATCCAATGTTAATGCAGATTTTAGGTTTTAGAAAAACACATGTTACTTATTTCCCAGGAACCGTGTTCTGTTGTATATACTGAGTAGGATATGTAATTAAGCCCTAACACTACTTGGTAATAAGTCGATTCCTTCCCTTTACCACATTAAGAGTACTGCTACCACTCCCATACCGGTAACCCTAACCATACAAGAAAACTCGCAAGGAGAATTCAGATACAACACCTCATTCTCAGGTCATATGGTTGTGCACACCATATCAGGTTATAATACATAGAAAAATAGCAAGACAACAGGTTTGAAAAGAAGATATGCAATGTATTTCACAAATACAACTAATCATCACTAGGTCCTTCCTAACCAAGTGACTAAGGAAAACTAGCAAACTTTACAACCAAGCTCACTTATCACATAAGCAGCAAAGTGATGTTTCCAATACTTCCCATAACTCAACCTCGTCTCACAAGAGAGTAAAATGTTATTCAAGCATCTCTAACTCTACTTTTTACACAAAAAAGTAACCTATGCATGACAACACTTATAAGCCAAGAACACTTAGCTTACAATACCTAACACCTCACTTCATCACTTCACAAGTGATTCACAAGGCAACCTCATGTTGCTTGAGGTTCTAGGTATTGACTTATGGAATTCTACTTCTCAAAGGATGCCTAGGATTTCCCAAATCCTATCACAAGGTTCACCTTAACCAAGTGAAAGAACTATCACTAGCAAACATGCATTCTTGTCTCAACTCTATCACATAAAGGAACCAACTAATGTTTCTAGCATATCCTCAAGTTCAACCTTTAAGAACAAGAGGACATACATTAACTATGCATCTTAAACTTAACTTTAACTCTAAAAGAGTAATCTATGTATAAAGATAGGCATACTATACTAAACAAACTCAAACTAGTTGTTTCTAGTACACTTTATCTTAACTTCTCAAAGTTCTTCACATAAGATAAGTGATTATTCTTTCCAAGAATTACCACTAGTTGTGTCTCAACACTAATGGTCTTGTATCTAGAACCTCACACCATCACTTCACAAGTGATATCGAAGTCAACCTCATGTTGAATAAGGTTATAAACACTTCCTTGTTGCATTCCAACACACTTGGATGCTCAAGGTTCTCAAGATTACCTTATGGCATTCCATCACTCAATGGAAACCTAGGGTATTCCAACACACTACCCCTTGACACTCCACCTTACTATAGTTGTCTAGGGTTCCACAAGTGTATCCTAAGGCATTTCCCACACTTTAGATGCCTAAAGCTTCTCTAACCTCATTCTAAGGTAAATTCCCACTCTTTGGGTGCCTAAGGGTTTTCCAAGTTCTCATACTTACAAGGTGGTAATTTCCTTCATGAAATACCTCCATACCAGTGTCTCAACACACTTTACAAAGCATATATAAGGGATCCTAATAAGTAGAAAAGTCCATTTTCTCAAAATAAGAATCTTGAGAAAATCAGAACTTTGTGCCTAAAAAGGCTGATTTTCATGAATGCACTAAATGCACATCCTAACTTCAACAATTCTGAAATTTTTCTACATGAAGCCTTATGTCTTAGCTTTCCAATGCTATAAGAATTAGGTCAATCCGATAACTACAGCTCAAGTTATGCTACAAACAACACAGGCTGTCAGGATGGTTCCTTTATTCTACATGCTGCTGGTCTATGGGCGCCCAGATGCCCAAACTCTGGCGCCTCAGAGATACAATCTGCAGAAGTGGTTTCTGCATAATTACTTCTCCAACCAATTTCTAACACTTTTAAAACCTTTCCTAGATGATTTCTAACATCATTCAAGGTCTCTAATCATGATAGAATCATTAAACACTAAACTCAACTCATAAATCATGGATTTAAACCTAAGTTAAGCTAAGGACACATCCATTACCAAAATGCTCAACAAGTGGGCTGTGGACATCTACTAAGCAAAAAAAGCTACCGTTGTTTCTAATGAGCTGAAAATGCTCTAACTCAACTCTTGGAATTAAGAATCAAGCTAAAAGCACAGATTTGGCTCACCAAATCCAAAGTCCCATTCATGAACCCTAACTTCATCAAGATGAACAAGAAAAAAGTAAATGAATAGAAACTTCCCCCTACCTCTTGTATGGTTGATCAACCTTCACGCTTGAGCTTTGATCTTGATCTTCCCTTTTCTTCTCCTTCTATTCCTCTTCTACGGTTGCTCCTCCTTCTTCCCTTTTCCTCTTTCTTTTCTCTTCTCTTTTGCTCCTCTACTGGTCAGTCATGGGAAAATGAAGAGAAATAAAGAGAAATGAGGTAAATATCTCATTTAACGGCATCAAGAGTCAAGGCAAAAAGAAAGAGAGAGACATGAGGGACTTTGGTCACTTAAGTGACCAACTGATAACTTCCGATCTATTAAGAACACTTAGATTTCACTAAACCAAGTTTCCTAACTTCCAACATGTTTAAAATAAATCCTGAGATTCATTGAAAATCTTGTTTCACCATTTTTCAATTTTTTTTATATTTGCTGGTAGTCAATCTGGCATTAAAACATACACTTAGTATGGTTAACAATACTAAACTAACTTTGATTATCCTTAGATTTTAATTGTAGTACAGTTCACACATTTGTGACCTAGAAATAAAGTCTTCACATTTATTTCCACTAACTAAGCAGTTTAAGCCATTTCTGGAGCTAATAATAGTTATTTATCACAAATAATATTATAGCAAAGTGATTAAACATGCTCAGAAAGTCATAAAATTGCTATTAAGCTACCTCTATATCCATGTACAAGGCTAACATGTTTTCTAGGGTGTTACAAGATCCACTCTTAGTAAGTAAATTAAGGACAAAATTAATTCTTTTTATAACTCAATTAGAATCCACACATAACAGAGGTTCCAATTGGAATATACAACATTCAAAGTTTATTTAAGATTATATATGTAATTATATTATCGTTCCTTTAATTATCTACTAACGTCAACACTTGTAAATAGGTTCAAGCATTCATTGTGTCAATCGCTTGTCTACAACAAATCAAGATCTCCACTTTACAAGGAGGGTTTCTAAATTAATTAGAAATAAAATACAACACATATAATGACCAATTGATAATATAACATTCAAGTACAAAAAATAGATTAATCTAACCTTATTTCATTACCAAAAACTTCACACTTTCACATAAGTAAAATGAGAATTAGTTACCCCTGAACAAGAAAAAAGAAAGAGAGAAGAAGAAGGAGATGAACATAATTTCTATTTAGAACAAAAGAAACTACAATAAGAGAAACAAATAATACAAGAACAAGATCTTGATCTCTAAACCAAGATGCTTCTAATAAGCAACCAATGATGTCTTTTATAGAGCATGAAGGGTACAAAATGACAAGGGAGTTGTTTAATGAGTGAGTGGATGAGTGAAAAATGACAATAGAGTTATTTAATGAGTGGGTGGATGAGTGAAAGTTTATTGCCATGCTTGTCTCCTCACTCAAACAATTCAGCTATCTTCACATGACTATAACTCTGTCATAAGTTACCTATTGCATAAGTGGTCTTCATGAAAGTTTAAGGGCTTTGTCTCAACTTTGTCTCAACTTTCCAATGCCACTAGTTTCAGCCCAATCTGACTCTTACAGCCCAAGATATGACCCAATCTTTGCACAATATTCGAATTCCAGTAACAACACCTCTGTTCTGACTTCTAGACCCAATATGACCTACTAGACATCTGAGTTAGCTCTTGTATTCTTCATGAAAGTTGTATATTTTGGTTTTAGCTTTCATTTGGGTTTAGTTTGATATCAATCGAACTCCTATAGCTCAAGAAATGGGCTGATGAATGCGCAGAGGTCAAGTTGTCAAGATCAACACTCTAGTTCTTATTTCAACTCTAATTTAAATTATCCAAACATGCGATTCAACTCTTGAGGTATTCATGAAAGTTGTAAAGAATTATCTTAGCTTTTCCTACAATACCAGAATCACATCAATCAAATATTTACAACTCCAATTATAGCCAATTTATTGAATACTGCCAAATAGACAAATTAAGGTCAATTCATGCAATAATTCCTTCAATGATCCAATTAGGCCCAATATCATAAAATGTGACAAAATTAACTTAATTAAGTCTAATTGAACCTTAAGAAACCCAGTGAGAAGATTATTAAATGAATAAAATATATTGTTATCAAATTCTCCCATACTTAACTTTTGCACTCCCGGGCAAAATACATACAACCTAAACTGGGGAACAACAAAAATCAAAAGCTAAAAATTCTAAAAGACTCAATTTTCAATAATATTTAAGAATGTAAAAGTTTATAAGCAAGAAGAGCAACCAAAGATTCAAGGGATCAAAACATTTATGAGGTAAGGTTTCTTCACATCTCAAATCAACACGTAAGGAAACTTTAATTGAAAAGCATGAGTCAAGAATGATAGATCCTTACAAGATTCACTATCAATCCCTCATGTCTTTGAAAGGTAGGAATTGTACTCAATTAAACATATGAAAAATTGTACTACCATAAGCTTGCTTACTTCTCCACTACTCAAAACAAATGCACACACAAATTAAGAGGACTTTATTTAAGGTTGTAATAGGGTCAAGGTAAAGAATGGGGAATAATATGGATATGACAGGTTAAATACTAAAGAGAATAAAAGAGCATTAGGGTTAAGTTCAAATAACAAGCATGAAAGTTCATCCCGACTCTATCTAATGCAAATTTTATTTATATATTCTTTTCACTTCCCATTTTTATCTTGTTGACCTTTCTTTACACTTTATTATTATTTTTTTTAAGATGACTACTTTTTCTTTTTTCATCAACCGTTTTGCACACACAACCCCACACTTGTTCAAGAACTCATTCAATATCAATGCTCTCTTATTCCCTAAGGTTGGGTAAGAGCATGTCTTTTTTTTTAAGCATGTAATGAGCTAAAAATAAGGGAAAGCTAAAAAATGCAATAAAAAAATCTTAAAAAATTGAGAAAGTGGTCTAAATGATGGAATTTGGGTAAACTAGGGGTGACCTCACAAATTTGTGAGCCTTCTTTATTAGGCGATTTTCCTTCAACTAACCAAGTTTCAACTTATTTTGGGCATATTGGTTTGTATAAAATTCTATAAAGTGACCCGTAATCACCCATTTTCACCTGAAAACTACCAAAACACAACAACACAGGAGCTAGTAAAGGATTAGTAGTCAAATGTACTCCTAATAAGATTGATCAAAATCATAATGATCCCCAACAATGGCGGCAAAAATTTGATAACTACCGAGGTTATCAAATTTAAATCAATTTATAATTGAATTATCAAAACTACTTGCAGCATAAGGTAACACTGGGTCAAACCTGTAGATCACTCAAATTATGAAATCAGATTAAGTCATTAATAAATAAGGGAAGAGGTTGCAAGATTAAACAATAGAAAGAAATTAAAAGGAGTAATCAGAATTAGGAAAACAACTAATCCAAGAGAATTAACCAATCTTGAACTTAATCCATCCTTGATCACTATAGATTCATTCAACCATCAACGGAATCCTTGGTCTTAGATCACATCAAGAAGCCTCAATATGATCCACGGATCTTCGACTAGATAAGCATCCAGAATTCAATTAATCAAGGTTAGACAAATGAAGCATCCATTCAAAACCTGAATTAACTTAAAAACCAAGATCCAACCAAGTTAAACATTCCATCAAACACCTTTGATGCTTTGTTTAGTCTCTACAATCTTCTATTAACACATATTAATTACGCAATTATCATATGAAAATTTCAATCAAATTAAGCAACTCAATCAAAATTAAACAAAAAGGAAAAAGAAGAAAAACTTGATTAATAATTGAATGTAGAACAATTAAAATAGAATCTCAAGATTAAGCATCAAGAATGCTAATCCCTTGGATTGATTAAAGGCTCTACCCCTCCATGAATGGGAGGGAAGAACTCAAAAAAAAAGGAAAGAATCTATAGAGAAGGGAGAGAAGAGAGATCTAGAGAGAGAAAGAGTGAAAAATGCTAAATAAGAAGATGGTTCTCGGACTTATGCTCTCACCCTCTTAAACGAACTCCTAATTTGGCCTTACATGATCAGAATCCTAATGGGAACAAAGTTGGGTTAATTAGGAATCATTGGGCCTAAATCCCATGTCATTTAGAGGCCTAAAACTCAAGTTATGCTTAATTAAGTGGCCCAACTCGTCAACAACCCACCTTTGTTTTCCACCTTTAATTGCATGCCCAAAATGACGTAGTTTATTGTAGGAGTCTTCATAAGAGTTGTAACTTTGTGTCTTAGCTTTCATTTGAGCTTGTTTGACATCTAGAAGACTCCTATAACCCAAGATATGAGCCAATGAGTGCACAAAGGTCAAGCTGTCAGGATCAACATTCTGACTCTTGATTCAATTTCAATTTAAATTATCCAAACGTATGATTTAGCTCCTGAGGTCTGCATGAAACTTGTAGGGATTTGTCTTAGCTAATCAAACTAATCAGATACTCGAAACTCATATTATAGCCAAAATACTAAACACTGCCAAATAGATAAATTAAGGTCAATTCATGCAATAATTCCTTCAATGATCCAATTAGGTCCAATAGCATAAAATGTGACAAAACTAATTTAATTAAGCCATATTGAACCTTAAGACACTTAGTGAGATGATCATTAAAAGAATAAAATATATTACTATCAAGCAGCTACAAGTCAATTTGTTTCCATTTAGCCGACTGATTTGGGGGGACATCCTCTGACTTAGTTGTAAGATGTTCTGACTTGCCCTAGCCAGCAAACCAAATTTTACAGAAGACGCCCATGACTTCTAAGTGGCAAAACCCGTCAATCTCTTATTTGTGATGGATGGAATAAATAAGTTAGAGAGAGTAAATTGGTCCTTTGGATCAGATGTGACCTCAGAATTAGAAGAACTCATCGTTAGATAGCAACACACAAGACTTGAAGCACCTTAGGAAGAGACTTGCAGTATGAAGAGACTACGACGTGAGAAATAAGAACAGAACTAGACCTGAAACATCAAGGCAAACCAAAAGGGGTCAACGATGGCCGAAGCTGAGGTCAGACTTGCCCTCATGCACTGGCAGTGGTGAGCTGGGCTGACGGATGGTGGCAGCATGTGGGGTTTTCGATGGCGGTGTCGCTTCGAGGTTAGGCTGATCTGGAGATGCTGGACCTTATTTTGGTGGTTGTGACACCAACTGAGGTGTTGAACAGTCGCTGAAAGTTGAACAATTCCCAAAAAAGGTGTCAGTAGGATTAGGGGTGTCAAAATGGGTTAAGCCCGATGGGTCGGCCCAAATAGCCCAAAAAATGGATGGGTTGGATTAGCAAAATGCCAACCCGAAACTTATATGGCCCCAATGGGCTGAGACCAAACTGGCCAGGCCAGCCTACTTTTTTAACACTACATAAGGCTAAATAGGCTGAGTTGGACTAATAAAATTCAAACCTGAAACTTACATGAGCCGAGTGGGCCGGCCCGACCCGTTTTGACACCCCTAAGTAGGATGCGCGACAGAGATTAGGATAGCCGGTAAGACGTGCGGCTAAGGAAATTTATCACTGAATAGTGATTTAGGACAACTAAATAGAGTTGGGTCAAAACCCGCACTGATACCAACTTGAATTTAGAGAATGACTCAGAGAAATTTAGAGGAAAAGTTTCTGAATCTGCTCAAGTGAATGATACTTAGCACACATGATATTTATATGTATTAAAATAATAAATACATCACCTATTTACAAGACGATAATAATGAATTTAAGCTATTTCCTATAACACTATCTTGACTATTGATACATAAACCTAATTAATTATTATTACTTATTTCCAACATCCTAACACAAATAAATAAAATCAACTCTTATACAGTGAAGAAAAGGTAGTTGTGGACAAAATCCAATTCTATCAGTTACCGATCCAAAACAAATGTAATTCAAAACAGGACACCAAAGAGTAAATAATTTTCAGCAACACCAATTCACAACAAGCCAATACATTTCACTTATGTCTACACAAACACCTTAATTTAATACAAAAACATAAATGCTAATCAAGATCATCAGTTTTTGGGCACATAATCGGTTCTTCTCTTGTCCAGTTTTAGGAGATGGGAAAAACCATGTCTACGGATCTGGAATACTAGAAATAATAGATTCATTCAAAGGAAAGTCTTGTACGGAATATGTCTCCTTAGACCAAATACGTTTTTATGAGAAAATTACTAGTAACAAATTAATGTCTAAGAAATTGCAGCAAATAGATTATTATTTACATTTAACTTAACCTCATGCAAGCAGAGCTGAATTTGAAGTTCTAAGGTTTGGAATTTCAGCACTTGCTATCAACTCGCAAGCTTCCGGCCTCGGTGCTTACAACCTTCATACCAAAATCGGACGAGCCGCTTCCTAACAAAGATCTAAACTTCCTTGTAACAGCACAAATGGCTGGAATTGAATACTATCAGCTCCTTCAACAAGTCTCCGCCTCACACGCTAATTGCAAATCTCGATTTTCAACTCTTTTCCTCTCCAACAGCTAACCTGCATAGTGCATACCACTCAGCACACGACCTTTGAGCCTCCATCCTACAACACCAACATCAATTGACCAGCTTCACACCATAGACCCACACTCTTGCTTCTCATCCCACCCATGAATCCTCTGATGAAGAGCCCCACTTCAAATAATGTCAACTCCTTCAATCACTTTCCAGCTCACACGCTCTTTGTCGATCTCCATTTTCATCTCTTAACCTCTCCAATTTTAGATAGGCCTCTACAAAACCATAAATCAAGACAGGTAATACTTCCACAGTTTTTCTTGCTTTGTTCATAATAGAGTCCTTCGAGAAACTAATAGGGTTAGCAATACATAAAAAAAAAGAACAAAACATAATTAGCAATATAGACTAATCAGCAAATACCAAAATCTACGGTTTTAAAATACAGTGAAGCACTAAAAACTAAAAAAAACATATATACAGTCAACGCCTTTTAACCTGTCACAATGGGTAAATTTCTTGAAGCATCACTGCTCAAAAACATATAAGGAGCATAATAAACGTCTCATGTGTGAGATACTAGTTCAAACGGGGTCTTTCTTCAATATGGTCATAAAGATTTTTTAAGCATGCATGATCCAAAAATTTTACCCAGTGTAACCAGTCAATCTATATTAATGACTTTTTTATATTTATTTTGTTTATTAAAACAGTTATTGCATTCCAGTTCTTTAGACAGTAAATGTTAAAACTTGGTGCATTATTGTCGCAAAGTAAAAACATAGTGAAGCAGATTTGACTGAAGAGAAAGGAAGAACAAAAATTTGCACTAACACTAATTTGAAAATAATAAACATAAACAGATTATAAAAGAAATCGTGAGGATAATTGAAACACCCCAAAACATCGAAACAAACCTAGATTGTTGTGGTCCCAACACATAATGCAAAAAACACTAAACTCAGACATAGAAGACATCTAGCCAGCATTGCCAAGAACAACCAGATTCAAGAGACATGGTTGCTATAGAGTAGTGGCATCAAACCCAAAGCAATTCCAACCACAAATTTAACCACAAAACCTTGCATAAACCAGTCAGAGCTGATTCCACCTCCATGGGTAAAGTTGTCAAACTAGGTTGAGGCCCATGGGACAGTCCATTAAACATTGCATAAGGCTATTTATTTTATTAACCCATCCACTAATAGGTCCTTTTGGGCTTAGCCCACAAAGCCCCACCTGTAAGTGGGTTAGGGTAGGGCTATCCGATGGGTCAGCCCCTATCTCAAACTTTTTATTTTTTTAATCATTTCTTACCATAATTTCAATTGCCATATTCTTTTCATCCCTAAAAAAAAACCCTAATTCACTCCAATTACCATTCAATGCGGCAATTCCTGAAGAGAGCTGCCATCCGCCACCAGTACCGAAGCTCCCACTTGGTCGCCCTCGCACACCCTTTTCAATCTCCACCCCTTTTCTTCACAATTTTTTTCAATTTTACGAAAATTACAACACATGGAGTAGCACTCAACAAAGCATTCCTCGTAAAGGGTCATCGAATCTTGTCCCATTCCTTCTCTCTCTCTAGCCTTGTCTTCCTCTCTACTAATCTTAGGTATCATCCCTTCCTATCTCCAATTCATTCTCGTGCCTTCATCTTTCATTATGTTTCTGTCAACTGTTATTGTGCCACTTCAACGCCTAATACTTGATTCATCTATTATCTCTCTACATTGTCTAACGTTCACAATGTTTTCATTGCTTATTGGCATGTATATTGCTTTGTCATTTTAATTTTTCCTTAAATTATGTGTCAGTGTTTTTTTTTTCTAATTTGATATTTGTCACTGTGTTTATGGTGGTCTTTCTATCGTTCGATGAGGATGATGGTTGGTGTCTAAGTGGCATTATTCAAATTTATTTGGTTGCGGTGATCCTGTTGAGCTCGCTTCTAGTTTGGCTTATATGCATGTGTAGCTGAATTTGAAATTTGCATTTTTTTGGGTCTGCAAGTTCTTAATATAAATGCACTGAAAAATAGTTAGAACAAAGAAATGCATTAGACAAAGTTTCATCTAGCGAAATTTTTGAGTATTATGAATTCAGTTGTTTGTCTTTTAAACAAAACTTTATCACACTGGAGATCCATTTGTGCTTAATGTGTTATTTTTTAAGTAATTGATGTATAGTAGCCTCTTTGTATGGAATTCATTGGCTGTTGTGTGTTCAATATCTCCGTGTTTACATTTCTATGTGCTTTTAGTAGTTCTAGCGTTATACGATTAATAAGTGGCTAATTTAGTAACCTCCTATGAGCTTGTTTTCATAAGAGAAAAAATTGAGGGTATAGTTTTTCCTTGTATAAATCTCACAGATGAAACTAGGGACATGTTGTTAGTCAATGTGATTAGTAATTAGTTATTTGTAGGATTTACATCTTGATGCATATGTTGTAGTAGTTTAGTATGATTTGAAAGAAAAGAAATTAAGGGAGCTGCCCATGCCTTATGATATTGACAATTTCAATGTTGGATTATGTAATTTGGTGGTACTTGGAGGGTGCCTCAATCTATTTGATTATGCTATAGGATTAGTCAGATGTAGTTCCCAAGAAGAGCTGCTATAACATGGTCCTATTTTTTTTCATAGAGTAGTTGTAGATGTTATATTTAATTTCTAGTTTGGCATTATTCAAATTTATTTGTTGGAGATTCAAATCAAGTTTTCATTTTTAATCTTTGTTTTATAGTTTCTATTTTGGGTTGTTATGGATGCTAGGTAATAGTTGATTTGATGTGGGGGATTGAGTGGAGAGCTTTCAAGACTTAAGGATTTGTGAATATTGTGGGGTATAGAATAAGTAAAAGGGGGAAAAAGTGTAGAAAAGTGAAGGCTAAACTAACAAGGGCATCAGTTTATTATAAGCAAGAATTATGAAGTAATTGACATTGCAGATGTAGTGATATAGTCAGAAGAAACAAAAGGCAATGGTCACCTGACCAAGTTATATATGTTATTGGACTTCCAAATTTACCACCTAATATTTTAGTTCTGCTTCTAATTTGAATTCAATTTGACAATGTGGAAACTTTTTATCTCGTTGTTGAAAGCGCCATTGGTTGCTTATATTAATCATTGTATTCTGTTTTAACCTCTGCAGATTATTGTTCAACGCTTGAAGGTGACGAATCCTATAGTTGCTAGCAGGTTTATTTTGAGTTGAAAGATCTTAAGGTATGTTCTTTCAGCAACTTGTGGCATTATTCATCTCGTTTGACTATATGTTGTTCTATTGCACTTTTAATTATTTGAGGGAGTTGAATTATTTAGACATCTTTCTTCTCCATTATATAGTAACATTTTTGCATGGTTGAAAATTTCAGAGTATAGTACGCATTAGATACATTAGCAGCCTATCAATATCCTTTTCTTAACCTATGGTAAGGGTATATTTTGCATTATGGGGCTTTTCTTAAATGTTAGATAATGTTGTGTATCTTTGAGGGGGGTTTTTGCTTCCTGTTAAGAAAGTTATTGGCCTTCCATCTTGTATTTATTTATTTTTTGCTCACTGTGTGATATATTAAAATGTAATTGTTTATGTATTATGTTATTCTAGATCTCTTGCATCGAGATACTGTGACCAAATATTGGAATTGTAGATTTGATAAAGAATATGTTTCACAGAAATGACTTGTGTTGATTCTACCCATCTAAATGAAGTGAAAGGGTATAGCTATGTTGTGTGTTTATAATTACCCATCTTGACTTGATTTGCTTATTCTGATTTTATATATATATATATATAATAATAATAATAATATTGTTTGTTTGTTTGTTTGTTTTTTTGTTTGTTTCAATGTCTAGGAGTTAAAAAATTGTATTATGGAGTCTACGTGTAAGACTCTCAATGTGAATGATGAAGTTATTTTTGAAACTTCTCCTTTAGTGTTTACAAGTATTGAGTCAACTAAGAAAGAAACTTCTAATGTTTGGAAATTCTTTACAAAAAGTGGTAAAGACAAGGATGGCATTGAAAAGGCTCTGTGCAATTATTGTGGTCGTGAGTATACAATCGGGAAAAATCCTAAGACCAAAAATAGTTATGGGACTTCACATTTAAGCTGTCATATCTCTGTTTGTAAAGGTATTACAAACTTAAGTGTGAATGTGGGTGACATTCTTTCTAACCAAGAGGGAAAGTCTAGCATGACAAAGATTAATCAAAATACCCATCTCAACTTGCTTGCACAAGCCATAATTAAACATGATCTTCCTTTTAATTTTGTTGAGTATGAGAAGATCAGAGAATGGGTAAATTATTTGAACCCTAATGCTGTGATGCACTTTAGGAATATTGTTGTGTCTGATGTTCAAAAAATTTATATGAAAGAGAAGGAAAAACTTAAGCTAGTATTGTCTAAGATTCCTAATAGAGTGTGTCTAACTTCTGATGTGTGGACAACATCTACCACTGATGGTTACATTTGTGTAACTGTTCACTTTGTTGGTGAGAATTGGAAATTAATTAGTAAGATTCTTTCCTTTTGTCGAATGAAGCCTCTGCACACCGGAGTTGAATTGAAAGCCACTTTATTTGATTGCTTGACGCAACAGGGAATTGATAAGAAAGTGTTTTCTATTACCTTGGATAATGCTTCTACAAATGGTAACATGCAAGATATTTTAAAAAACCATCTTCGTTTGAAAAATCATTTATTGTGTGATGGTGAGTTCTTTCATATCCATTGTTCTGCTCATATACTTAATTTGATTGTTCAAGACGGTTTGAAGGTGGCTAGTGATGCACTCTTTAAAATCAGAGAGAGTGTTAAATATGTGAGAGGATCAGATGGGATGATGATTAAATTTAAGGACTGTGTGCTAGAAGAAGGCATTGACATAAGCATTGGTTTAAGATTAGATGTGGCAACTAGGTGGAATTCAACATATTTGATGCTTGAAAGTGCAATCAAATATGAAAAAGCATTTGATATTCTCCGGGTGGTAGATACCAATTACAAATATTATCCATTAGATGAAGAATGGAGGAGAGGAGAGAAAATGTGTGAATTCTTGATTCATCTTATTTTAAGACTACAAACATGATCTCTGGTTCATCTTACCCAACCTCGAACTTGTATTTTATGCAAGTTTGGAAGATTAAGTGCATGTTAGAAGAAAACTTGTCTAATGATGATCAAGAAATAAGGGACATGTCTTTGAGAATGAAAGGAAAATTTGACAAATATTGGAAGGAGTATAGTGTAGTATTGGCTTTTGGAGCTATTCTTGACCCACGCTTGAAGTTTGATTTCTTAAACTTTTGTTACACAAAGCTAGATCCTTCAACCTCTAAAGATAAGGTTAAACATGTGAGGGCAAAGTTTGAGAAGCTTTATGGAGAATATACAAGGAATTTCAACACACTAAGTGTTTCTCAATCTCAATCATCCAATGAACCTAGTATGTTGCATAAGTCAAGTAGAGAAGGAAGTAAGCCCAAGAAATTAAAATTATTCAGCATATGTTTTTTAATGCTAACTTAGTCATTGTTGTTTTACTTTCATTCTTGTTTTGCCAAAGATTATTAATATATTATATCTTTTAGGAGTTTAAAATGTTTTAGAATGAAACTAAATCTAACACTGGCAAGAGTGAATTAGATCTATATTCGGATGAACCACAAGTTGATTATGATGACAATGATGTTTTGATGTGCTTTATTATTGGAAGATGAATGAAAAAAGATTTCCCACACTTTCTATCATGGCACGAGATGTGCTAAGCATTCTGATTACTACAGTGGCATCAGAATCTGCTTTTAGTATTGGTGGACGTGTTCTACAGAAGTTCAACTCTTCCCAAACATGCCCAAAACCCTAATGGTAATGCTTTGTGTTAATGTGTATCATTTTTTTTTTGTAACCATGTGCAATATTGGTTGATTATATTTGGATTGATTGGCTAATGGTTTCTCAATTGTTTTAGATGAAGATGATTGTAAAGCTTTTGATTACGAGACATTAGCAGCAAAGTCAAACGTGCATCAAGAAGATAAAATTGAAGATTAGCGAGGAATTGAGTGGGTTAATTATGACTGGCACTCATTCTACTATATCCGCTTTCCTCTAATCACATTGATAAATTTCTTAGTTGTGCATGTTGGTCGTGTTACTTTGTTTATTGAAATTTATTGATACTATGGTTATGATGCAAGTAATGTTGAATTGAAAGTGTATGGTTAAAGACGAGAAAGGTCTTGAACTGTTTCGTTTTTCATACCAAAAATTTAATGATACTTTCTTTTGATTTCAACATTATCTCTACATTTTTCATTTTTTACCTTTTTATTTTGAATATACTGAGCAGTCAATACTAAGAATGAAAAATTTATTATATAATCTCTGATTTCTGTAAGTCCATAATAAAGAGCGATGTGCAGTCAAAGTTTTTTTAGTGGGTTGGCCCATGGGGTGGGCTTGGGCAAGGAAGGTCAAATTATTTTTTTATTAGGCAAAATTTTTTTTATTAGTAGGCTAGCTCATGGGCCAACCTTAACCCACATGACCATATGGGCTTTTTTGCTTTTGTGGGATTTTTAGTCCTAGCCCACATAGGCTAGGGCTAGATGGGGTGGGCAGGGGTATTTTGATTGCTATGTGTAACAACCCTAAAAAATAATAATAATAATAATAAGTGCATAAAAATTATCTATTATGAATTAAGCAAGGAGTTGACTTAATGTTCTATTTTATTCATTTGCTTGACGCATATCTCTGTAATCATCGTTACTTCATTAGTCAAGATTTCAAGAGTTCCCTTTCCAAACACATGTCTCTTGCTGATCTCACATAATCTTACATCAACATTTGGTTCCATTGGAACTATTGGATTTGAGGAACCAAGAAAGAAGGAAACTAGATGAAACTGGAGTTTTCATTTTGTTGCAACGTAATGTATTTTTCATTTATATTGACATTAGCTACCTTATTCGAATAACATGATTACTTATTCAAATAATTAGCTATTTATTCGAATAGCAAAACTGTTTATTCGAATAACTTCATTTGAAAAGTTATTTCTCATTTTATTTAATACATTACATAGGCATTTATTTCCTTGCTTAATTCATCATAGATAATTTTTATGCACTTTATTATTATTATTAGAAACAAAGAATTGAAAAGACTGAAAATTGTTTTCTGTACCTGTGACAGGTGAAATATCATTAGTTCAAACTTATATATGTTTTTGCTCTTTTTTATTGAGTTTTATCTCACATAATTTTATGTGATATTTCAAAGAATGCCAACTTTGAGATTCATGATAGATCTCTGTGTTGAACAAGTGTACATGCCAAAACTGAAAGATTATCTTTTTACATTCATTGTGAGAGATGTTTGCCTAATTATACCGCTATTTGATGACTAGTAGTAATAAATATGTAAAGATGTAACACTTCACAAGCTCTTTCATGTTTTTTTTTTGTAGCACCATATTTAGGCATATAAGAGCTTAATTTTTTGTGATGCAGGTGTTAACTTATTTTAAGAGTACTGCTTATACTTATATGTATTAAATACTGACTTATAAAGGGTTTTATCCTCCTCAATGTAAAATATTATACATTAAACTTATAGTAATAATAATAATGTGTGTTAATCTAATCTGCATATTTAAAATATAAAAAATAATTAAAATTATAAAATTTGAATAAAACATTACCCTCTCGATGGGGGAAAGTCTTGCCTAAAGAACAAACCATCATGTTACTACCCACATGACGAGGATGGCCATCGTGTGTACGCCCAGAACCATCTAATTGTGGCTGCACTATTTGTGGCACTTCATTAAGGTCAGAAAGTGCAGCTACACGTGTTACACCAGCAACGGAGCAGTAGGCTGACCACACAGCTGTCGCCTCTTCTTTACTTGCAAAAGATTAAGATCTTTTCAATTTTTTCTTCTTTTAAATAGTGAATTATAAGAGAAAAAAAGATATAAAAAAATTATTAATAAAATTTAATTAAAACTTATAATTTTTTTTATAATCTTATATCTTTCTCTTTTTTATAATTAATTACTTAAAAAAAATTAAAAAATCTTAATCCACTTGCGAATGACTGCAATTGTCTTCTTAATAATGTCTAAATTTTATAAGGATTACTTTTTAAATTTGAGAAAAGAGTATCAGTATTTTTGAACTTTAATTTTTTTATAAATTATTATCATAAATTTTAAAATATTTTTAATTAATTCTTAAATTTTAATTAATATTTTAATAAATCATTCTATTTAATTTAAATTTGTTAATTCATTAATAATGATATTATGTAATAACATCTTATTTATATTAATATTTTTTGAAATCCTTATTAATTTATTTATTAAAATTTGATTATAAATACATTTTGTTATGGTGAAATAAATAAAAAAAATTTGTTTTAAAATAAATTTATTTTGTAAAGAAAAAATATATTTAAAATTAAATTTTGATAAATAAATTAATAAATAATTTTTAATTTACGTTAATATAAATAAAATAATATTATGTAATATTATGTTAGTGAACTAATAAATTTAAATTAAACATAAAAATTTATTAAAATATAATTTATAAAAAGATCAAAATTTAAATAATTGTAAATTTTTTTTAAATTTTCATAACTTATTCATTATTCTTGACCTTCTCTAAAAATGTTAGAGTTAACTAATCTCATCCGTTTATTTTTTTTAATATTAAATCTATGGATGGATGTATTTGATGCACTCATGTACCAGAAATCTTAATGAAAGTGCTTTCTCTCACTAACGTAATTTGTGAAAACGGCACACGGAAGATTCAAGATATAATACCGTTTTGACTTTTTTTTCCTTTTTTAATTTTTTTTTCTTGATAAAAAAAAGAATAAATGAGTTGGCTACCTTGCTTTTGGGCCACGTTTTTCATATAAGGATTTGTAGTCTTCATTCGCTTTATGAATAAGAATCACTTATCTTTATTTTTTATTTTTTTATGTTTTTATTTAAATTTTAATAAGTATTTTAAATTCAATTAAATATTTTTTATTTAATTTATTTTATATTTATTAAAATTTAAATAAAAACATAAAAAGAGACAAAAAAAATAACAACAATTGATCTCCATCCACCTTATGTATAGCAGTACTCTTCAAGAAGT
The DNA here is from genome assembly GCA_029884595.1 of Ormosia semicastrata. NCBI lineage: Eukaryota > Viridiplantae > Streptophyta > Magnoliopsida > Fabales > Fabaceae > Ormosia > Ormosia semicastrata. The sequence continues at coordinate 2,301,042 of JAQQTO010000028.1, read as the reverse complement.
TCCCAGTTCAACGGGACTGAAGTTTTGTTTCTGCTTGGTTTGATTTTTGAGGACTGTTCTGGACCATGATCCAAGATCCCGCTCTATGGGATCAACCCGGTATGCACACAGCTGGACTCCTCACAAGCTGACATAACGAAAGACTCATAAGGTAGTCTGTACATGTGAATCTAGCACGTCGAGTGATATTGGGCCATATTATCATGGTTGATAGATTCATGCAGAGGATAAATCCTTAAATATTCGTAACTGCCAATCATCAACTTACAATATTATAGGACTCATAATTACCCTAGATGACTAAGTACTTCCTGTATCGTAATCTCAGATTTATGAAGATTTACCCGTTAATAATGGGAAGATGATCTTTATCAGGATACTAATCCCAAATTACCTGCATCTAATAAGGATCTTATTAGGATTCTACATACGCTCTATAAATACAAAGTTAAGTCATTATAATAAGGTAATATATAATCTAATTACATAACCCTACTTCTGCATTGCCTGACTTGAGCGTTGGTGTCCCTTTGCAGGTACCCACCCCCTGATCAATATGCTCAGCTACCGCTGCTCAAGGAGGAAACCACCTTGTGCGTGCTTATTTCAGGTACCCTCTGAATCCACTTCAGAACATTGACGTCGACTGTGGGGACCTTAAATTTCTAATCCCACCCAATCATGGTGAACACGAGGCAAAATTCGAGAAGAGATGCTGCACAAACCTCTGTCAACCAGAGGCAAAATCCTGATGTGCAACGTCCACCACTCCCGCTACCTCCACCTGCGGCTCAAACCTCCGCTGTGAGAAATCAGGCACCCGGAGCAGAAAACCAACGTGATGGGCATTCTACTTCCGCCTCTGATGAGTCTCCCAACCCATCACATAGGATTTTTGTTAGGGAAAGACTTGAATTCTTGGCTCAAGGAGGTGACCAGAGCATTCAACAATGTAGGATCCCAGTGCACCAGTGTCTGGGAACGCCAAACAATGAGGTTGATGATCGTGCATCTCGTTCTGAACGCACACACCAATCTTGTGCTTCCCGACGCCAATTTCAAGACATGTTGCAACAACATATGGATATGCTGAACGACCAATTTCAGAGGTTGGAAGACATGCAGCGTGCCATGCATGAAAACTAACCCACGCCACATCATCGTGACAAAAGGACTGACGTGGAAAATAATCAAAGGAGGGCTCACGCCGGCAATGGAATTCCCAATACCGGGACAAATAACCAGAACCGCAGAACAATGGAACAACCCTTCTCCCACCAACTTATGGAGTATCGGGTTCCTAAGAACTTCAAGTTTCCGCCAAACTTGGAAATTTATGATGGAACCACAGACTGCCAGGAACACATAAATGCCTATGAACAGTCCTTATGTTTCTATGGCGGGTCCATGGAGTTGCTATACTGAGCTTTCCCCCTTTCCCTCAAAAAGGGAGCCCTCAAGTGGTTTACCAGTCAACCAAGGGGGTCCGTGGTAGACTGGTCAGATCTAAATAGCGTTTTCTGCTGCAATACACCACTAGCAAGAAGCAACATAAATCCATCGAGTCCCTAGCCAAAATTCGCCAAGGAAAGGATGAAACCCTCCGAGATTATGTCAGGCGATTCATGGCAGCATGCACCAACGTAGAGAATTTTGAAGACAATATAGCCTTACATTACGCCAGAAGCAGTCTCCGAGTAGATTCTGAGTTCTTTAAGTCTTTGGCAAAGAAGAAGCCAGATAATTTGACCAACTTCCAGAAACGATCCGAGAAGTATGTCTACTTGGAGGAGGCAACAGAAAACCACAGGAGGTAGGAGAAGGGTAAGTCTTCCCACCAGAAGTTTAACTAGAATTCCTCAAGGCCACGACCTCTAAAAGGTAGTCCACCCCGGAGAAATTATTTTGACTATACTCCCCTGAACACACCCCGGGAAACGATCTTGAGGGAAGTGATGCATACGGAGTTTCAGAATATCCGGAGACCGCCTCCTATCAAGAAGCACAAACAAAAGGATCATTCTAAGCATTGTACATGGCACAAGGGCTACGACCACGATACGGAGTACTGCTATCAATTACGTGATGCCATTGAATTCTTAATAAAGGTTGGATGCTTACAGCAGTATATCCTTCGTGTCCAAAATAATGAGGGGAGTAATAGACGCAGAAATGACAGACGCAGTCCACGTCAGAGTTCATCCCCTCAGCAAAAAAGAAGGACAAGAAGTCCCAGGAGAAGATCCCGGACTCCACCTTGCTGAGATAGTAACGATCGACAGGATAGGAACAGGGATGCTCCCCCCGATAATAATGATGACCATCGCTTTGAGCCCAATAGAACAATTCATACTATCACCGGGGACTTTGCTAGAGGAGGGTCTTCAAATGGATCTCGAAAGAAAGCTCTTAGAATAGCTATGTTTAGCGTAGCCCACTCAGTACCCAGGACATAAGCAGAAAGTAAAAAGATGCCTCCTATCACTTTCTCGGATGAGGACTACAACGAAATTATCCCGGATCACGACGATCCACTTGTCATCTCGGGGATAATATCCAATGTCGAAGTTCGCCAAATTTTTGTCGACCAAGGGAGTTCAGCAGACATTATGTTTCTCGACCTCTATCAGAAGTTAGAGCTACAGCAATCAGACTTAACTCCTCACGTTGGAGAATTGACGGGTTTCATAGGGGAAAAAATCACCTCGGTTGGACACTACGAAACCCACTTGACCCTCGGATCGTCTAAACTTTTCAGGACGGTCAAGGTAAAGTTCTTGATTGTGGACTGCCCTTCGGCTTATAACATCATCCTAGGTCGTCCTTCTCTGAACGCACTTGGCACCATGGTGTCTACCACCCACCTCGTGGTGAAGTTCCTCAACAAGAACAATGACGTCGTCACTATTAAAGGTGATCAAATTGTTGCCAAAAAATGTTAAAATGAGAGCTTAAAAATTTGTAGAGCACCCCAGAAGGAGAGATCTGTACTCCCCGGCCCGGTCCTTGACCAGGTCAACATACTAATGACCGATTTGGACGTCAGAGAAGAAATTTGGGATACTCGACCCCAGCCAGAAGGTGAATTGCAAACCTTCCAACTTGGAGCCAACCTAGAACAGGTTACCAAGATTGGAGCACGTCTGGATGAAGAAGAAAAACAACGAATGACAGAGCTCTTGTTAAAAAATAGAGACCTTTTCGCATGGACGTCCTCCGACATGCCCGGACTTGACCCCACCTTCATCTGCCACCATTTGTCAATGAAAGAGGGCGCCAAGCCGGTTGCTCAAAAGAAAAGAAAGGTTAGATCCGAGAGACAGCAAGTCATTGAAGAACAAGTCAATGAGCTATTAAGTGGTAACTTTATCAGAGAAATCTCCTATACCACATGGCTTTCCAACGTGGTTCTGGTAAAGAAATCCAATGGGAAGTGGAGAATGTACGTAGATTATACGGATTTGAATAAAGCCTATCCGAAAGACCCATACCCACTTCTCAATATGGATAAGCTAGTGGATAGCTCCTCAGGTTTCAAATGGCTCTCATTTATGGATGCATATTCTGGGTACAATCAAATCCCCATGTACGCCAGAGATGAAGACAAAATCACCTTCATCACTGATAGGACGAGCTACTGCTATAAGGTTATACCCTTTGGTATGAAGAATGCAGGGCCACCTATCGGAGGATGATGAACAACGTCTTTGAAGACCAAGTGGGGAAGATGCTAGAAGTTTATATAGATGACATGATAGTGAAAACCCCACAGAGTTGATTGCACACAGCAGACCTCGAGGAAGTGTTCGCACAAGTTCGGAAGCACAACATGAGGCTGAACCCGGAGAAGTGCGCTTTTGGGGTCCAGGCAGAAAAGTTTTTGGGATTCATGTTAACCCACCGAGGAATTAAGGCCAATCCTGACAAGTGTCAGGCGGTCTTTAACATGAGAAGCCCCCGAAACGTCAAAGAAGTACAACAACTCACAGGGCGCATAGCGGCCCTCACAAGATTTTTGGCTAAAGCCGCCCACAAGGCTTTCCCCTTGTTCAAGCTACTTAAGAAGGGGAAAGATTTTGAATGGACTCAAGAATGTGAAGACGCCTTCGTGTCCTTAAAGAATCTCCTATTCTTCCCTCCTATTTTGACAAGGCCGGATACTGGGGAGACACTCTACTTATATTCTTCCGTCCACGATGAGGCTGTAAGCTCAGTGTTGATCCGGGAAACTGACGAAGGACAGAAGCCAATCTATTTTGTAAGTAAGGTCCTGCAGGGCCCCGAGCTTCGTTACCAAAAGGTAGAGAAGGTCGCCTTCGCACTTATTATCACAGTAAAAAGACTTCGGTAATATTTTCAAATGCCACCCAGTGGTGGTAAGAATAGATTAACCCATCCGGCAGGTATTGCATAAACAGACTTGGCCAGAAGAATGATTGCGTGGTCAATTGAGCTTTCCGAGTTTAGGATTATCTATGAACCACAGCTTACAATAAAAGTCCAAGCATTGTCCGACTTCCTAGCAGAACTCACATCGGACCCAGGCAACCCTAAAGGAGCCTGTTGGACCATCTTTGTTGACAGGTCATCGAATCCCAAGGAAAGGAGGGCCGAGGTTATACTGGAAAATTCAGAGGGACTAACCCTAGAACATTCCCTGAAGTTTGAGTTCCCGATCTCGAACAACTAGGCCGAGTATGAAGCATGTATTGCTGGCTTGATAATGACAAAGGATATGGAGGTAACATGGATCACGCTCTGCAGTGATTCCTAGCTGGAAACTTCCCAAATCTGAGGAGAATATCAAGCCAAGGAGTCTTTCCTACAAAAATACTTGATTAAGGTACAGGAACTCCTCAAGGGCTTTGAGGAGGTCAATATAGAACACATTCCGAGAGAACAGAACTCCAGAGTAGACCTTTTGTCTAAGATGGCCAGTACCAAGAGCCCTGGTAACAATCGGTCCATAATCCAAGAAACTCTCTCTTAACCCTCTATCACGGATCATGGCATGTTCCAAGTAGAGGACCATGAGTCATCTTGGATTACCCCTATACTAGACTATTTGAAGCGAGGAACTCTGCCACTGAACCCAAAGGAAGCCTCCAAATTGGTCAAGACTGTGGTCAAGTACACTATCTACAACGGTCGGTTATACCGCCGTGGTTTCTCATCCCCCTTTCTCAAATGCCTAACTCTGAAGGAAGCAGAATATGCTCTAGCCGAAGTCCATGAGGGAAGCTGCGGTCACCATTTAGGAGGCAAGGTCCTAGCCCAAAAAGTATTAAGGGCAGGATACTACTGACCAACGATGGAGATTGATTCTCAAGCACACGTTCAGATCTGTGATAAATGTCAGTGCTATGCAGATCATTACCAAGCTCCCTCTGAAGAGTTATTCACGGCCTCTGTACCATGGCCTTTTTATAGATAGGGTATGGACATTTTCGGTCCTTTCCCCCAAGCCCCAGGTCAGCTTACGTACTTGGTGGTAGCGGTTGATTATTTTACAAAATGGATCCAAGCCGAACCCCTAGCCGCAATTACCTCAGCATGAATCCAGAAGTTTACTTGGCGCCACATTATTACTAGGTTTGGCGTGTCAAAATCTATTGTAACAGACAATGGCACCTAGTTCAAAGATAAAAGTTTTGAAGAATTACTAGCCGGGTTAAAAATAAAGCACCATTGTAGCTCTGTGGAGAACCCCAGGACAAATGGACAAGCCAAAACAGCCAATAAGATTATCGTGCGAGGTATAAAAAGAAGGTTAGATGAAACTAAAGAGAATTGGGTTGAGCAGCTTGATCATGTTCTTTGGGCATGCTGGACTACTCCTCACTCCATCATAGGAGAATCTCCATTCAAATTGACTTATAGCTGTGAAGCCATGATCCCGATGGAGATTGGAGAACCAAGTTAGCGCTACCAATAGTTCTCACCTGAGTATAACCCCAGTCTAATCAGAGAAAACTTGGACTTACTGGAAGAAAGAAGAATTGTGGCTCATATACGTGACGTCGCCCTTAAACAAAAGACAGCGGCTAGGTACAACAAGAAAGTGGTTCCAAGAAAATTCTAACTAGGAGACCTAGTACTCAGGAGAGTCAATATAAGAGGGAAAAATGCCTCCCAAGGGAAATTAGCCCTTAACTGGGAAGGCCCATATCGTATCATTGTCAGTACGGGCAAGGGAGCTTACACCCTAGAAACGCTATCTAGAACCTCGGTCAAGAATTATTGGAATGCAGATAAACTAAGAAAATATTATAGCTAGATGCTCGCAACGGCCTAGCCTTTTAGTAGAATTATGTTTAATTTGTCCTAGTTTCGAATAATATGCTTTGTATGGACTACTGTCCCCCCAATATTATCAAGCACTTTCTATCTTGGTTTTTTAGGTGCCTTTCAGTCGTTTCCAGTTTCCTCATCGTTCAAGCACTTTCTATCTTTGCACAGTAAGTAACTCTCTTTCAATCCCTTTTCAAGATGCTCATTATTGCTGATAAGTAGAGTAGGAGTGTATTTTTGTCCTCTTTGCTTTTCGCAAAATAGGTTTAGAGACTTCTAAGCTTTTCATAAACTTCGTCGCCTCCCTAGAACACCGTCTCTGTCGCGCAAAGCACAGCGGAGGAGTCCCTCTAGAAACTTGAACTCTGGTGGGAACGGAGGTCTGTAAGGGGGTTTGAATTCATTCGTTCTCCCTTTTCTGTGTCTGAATCCATGTCGCTCTATATGGACTACTGTCCCCCTTAATATTATCAATTAAACAGAGTTATTCAGATATCAAATTCTGTCCAAAAGAACCGAAAATGCCCATGTTAAGAGGTATAACATCCCAAACCTTGGTGATAAGTTATAGGGCCAATGCCCACCCTCAATACGTGGCATTGACTGTTAAAAGGTCAACTGATTAGGAGGCAGTACAAATTATATGTACACGCTCCTTTTTTATACCTAAGCCAAGAAGGGATCCTAAAATCTAAATGATTAATAGGGCACCCCGGGTAAGGTTAAGTAATATATACGCCTAAGGTAAAAGGGTTTCTGCATAATATACCCCAAACTAAGGTATTACTCTTACCTATGTCTGAGATTCCAAATGCTTCTTATGATGAGCAATGAAGTATGGATTAAGGTACTATTTTGCCTAAGTCCAAATGTTTCAAAACGTTTGCTTGTCATAAATGTTTAGAGTATAGACTAAGGCATTATTTTTACCTAAGTTAAGTGGAATGCCATTCACTCAGTAATATGAGTGTCGGATCCCGGACTATGGTTTTCCTATGTTAAAATGTTTTTCCTAAGTCCATTAAAAGATTATAAAAATGGGCATTTGACCCAAGTCGGACCATGGCAAAACAAACAAACCCATAGCAAAACAAAGTAATTAAATATAAAACCCCAATCACGGGGCAATTATCCTTACAAAAAATAAAACCCCACGCAAGGGGCAAAAAGCAGGAAAAAAGAAAAAAGCTCAAACTCTAGTCTCTTCTCCTTCCAGTTTCTGAGCAACTTCTGAGGTTGCGCTAGGAGCACTCGGTACAAGATCCTTCGTGAAGACGAGTTAGCTATTATGGAAGATTTTATCCGGGGTAACATCCTCCAAGACAAGAGCAACCCCGTGATTGAAGTATTGGTTTGAGCCACGACATTCTGGAACTGCTCTCCCCTGATCTTTCTAGAAATCGTGTCCATCTCCTCCACGTCCTTTTCAAGCTGAACTATCTGGGCCTCTTGGCCGCTAATGGTCTTGTTGGCTTCAAGCTTCTCGGCCTTCCTGGTGGACTCAGAGTCGACCAACTCCTTCTCCAGCTTAACGATTCTTATCCGAGCATCCTCGTTCAGTTTATCGGTCGTGTTCAGTTTCTAGCCAACTTCTTCCTTTTCCTTCTTCAAGGTCTTCAGCTCGTCCGATGCTCTCTTATCAACATTCTCAATAGTCTCTTCGATTACGTGAATCTCGGTAGTCGCCCAGAGAGCTTGACTTTGAAGTCTAGCCAAGGTTTGGGCCAGACCTTGCTTGGCAATATGCTGCCTAATCTCACCGCTCAAAAGCCGTTCGGCAATGAAGGGGCCGGCATCAGAGCACCCTGTGATGATTGGAAAAGGGTCCTCCCTCTCTCTATCACCGCCCTCCGACGACCTCCCATCCTAGTCAAGAGATCCTTCGACAGCTTGCCTTTTTCTCCCTTGAAGGTTTCAGGTGGGGGAACTCGGCTGGTCAATTTTCTCCCCGATAACAATACCCCGGCTTGATGATGTCGGGGCGATAGTAGAAGAAGAACCCGTAATTTTCATCCCCTTTCTCCGGGATCTTGCAGCTTGCAGGGCAACCACAGAAGATCCGGAAGTCATGTTGCTTACTGAAACAAAATAAAAAATAAGTACACGGTCAGCACAGCAAAATAATGAGGATGCATGAAGATAAAATGCAAAAACCTAAGGTCACTACAGGTAATAATACCCTAATTCCTACCTAATAAAGCAAGGAGAAGATCATTACTAGGAACACAGAGAACATCTCTGATATTGATGTTCCCATGCTGCTCAGCATATTGGGTTATGAACTTGACCGACCTAAGTTCCTCAAGGTTGAGGTCCCCTTCTTCTTTGTCAATAAGACTAATAGAGATACCCCAACAATCCTGCATCCAGTAAAGAGGAAATTGGGGTTCCCCATCAGGTTTGAGGAAGATTGGATGAAATCCCTCCGCAGCTTTAATTTTAAAGAACGAATTCTTAAATCCTTTAAAGCTTTCTTCAAAAACGTCAAAGGATTTCCGGCTAGGTCTAGAATGGATGACAAGCTAACTCATTTTCCTTATTGTCCATTGGGTGTTTATTTGAGTATAAAAATAAAAGAAAGTATTGACGAAGCATTTAAGGTTCATTAATATACAAAACCTCTCAAAGGAGATTATGTAACCCCAATCATTAGGATAGATCTGGGATGATGCCACGTGTAGAGTCCGGAGGATGGCAATTTGGAAGTCAGAGAACGGCATTCGAAGCCCCAGCTGAAGGAAAAGGGGCTCATACAAGAACAAGAAGTGTGAACTAGCTTCCCGGCAGGAACACACCCTTTCATTCTAGTCCAGAAAAATGACTTGGAATTCGTTATCCCGTGCTTTGTTTACGGTCAACTCCAAGATGAATAACGATTCTCGGAGTACGGCCTCACTTGAAAACCGAGATTGACGATTCCAGGCATCGTCCACTACCCAAGGGCATACCAATCCAAGACCTCACTGGATTTGAATAAGGTCATCATCAGCCGGATCGCGGACCTCGTGGAGCGGTGTTTGGGTCCTAGCCTTCTTCTTTCCTTTGACCATGGAAATCCTGAGAACACCTAAAGAAGTTAGTAAGTAATTGTCAGAATCAATAATGCCATGGATTCAGACATAGAAAGGGGAGAACGAAGAAATTCAAACCCCCTTACCGACCTCTGTTCCCACTAGAATTCAAGTTTCTAGAGGGACTCCTCTGCTGTGCTTGGCCCAGCGGAGACGGTGTTCCAGGGAGGCGACGAAGTTTATAAAAAGCTTAGAAGTCTCTAAACCTATTTTTCAAAAAGCAAAGAGGACAGAAATACACTCCTACTCTACTTCTCAGCAATAATGAGCATCTTGAAAAAGGATTGAAACAGAGTTACTTACTGTGCAAAGATAGAAAGTGCTTGAACGATGAGGAATCTGGAAACGGCTGAAAGACACTTAAAAAACCAAGCTTTTGTCGCACGAAATTCTCAGTAAAATCAGTCAAGAACAGTATGGTGAGGATGATGAACCCTTAACTCTTATTTATAAGGACTGAACGGTTAGGAGACATTTTTGTCTTCTTAATTGTGAGTTCAAAAGGTGCCCATCATGGCGCGCGAGGCTCTAGGCACGTCCCTCCGATAAACTCGCCCCACGTGGCCCATACAGCTGTAATAGCAGTTGAAAAGACAGTTGCACAGTAATTCAAAATGTCATATAGGTGCCCGGACCCTTTCGATGGACCTTGGCTGAAAACCGTGGTACTCGTTTGGTTGACAGTGCGGACCATGGTAAAGGACAAAATACGCTTATTTTTCAGGAAAAATAACAAGCTTTGCCGTCTTGATTTTCAAAACAAGTATCGAGACGAAGTTATGGTGTTATGCCAGGATAAGCGTTGAACTTACCCTAGCAACATCATCACAGTGTTATGCCAGAATAAGTGTTGGACTTATCCCGGCGGTATTATCTCGGCCAGAAACAGGAAAATACAGGACAAGTGTGGAATATAAAATCTTTATTGATTTATTCTCATTCCATACATCGTCATACATCCGGAAAAGCGGTTAAAGAAAATATTAAGACATGGAATGTATAAAGAAAGAGCAGCAACTGAAGAGCTCGGAGGAAGGAGCAAACGTCTCCAGCATCCCGAATCATGTCACATCCACATCTCCAAACCCTAGCCTCTTGAAAAAGTGGATAGGTTTCGAAGAACATTGGCAAACCGGAATCACGACCCCGAGACCGATGCTAAAGTTTTCTGCATCGCCTCTTCCATGGTGAGAATAAAGACCGAGACACTCTCTCCTTTGTTGGACAGGGCACGACCTTTCATGCAAAAGGACATTTCACCAGCCTCAACCATTCCAAGTTGCCTCAAATTACGGAGCTGCTCCGATAGTCTCTCCATCCCGAAACAGACTGAAGCCACTCCGAAACAGAATTACTTTGCCAACTTATTCCCCTTACCTTCTTAACAGATGACGGTAGAGGCGGATACCCGATGCTTCCTTAAAAGCGAGTCCAAGAAAGCAGACCACCCTAAGTTACTCCTAGAGGGTTTTCCCTACCAAGAAGGACGACATTCCATTATGTCAACTCGGTCAAGCACTGGGAATCCCTTGGAGAAGGGTAAAAGGGTTGGTCAGAGCATTCTGCAAGCTTGCTATGCATTGGACCATGGACACATCACTCCATGCTAATAAGCAGGGTTAGACACTCCCATGTACACCGAGATAGAAAGGCTCCCACCTTCCTAAATGCATAGCAACCCAGATTTATGCCAAGAAAGAAAGGCTCCCATCAAAAGAAGAAAATATCTGAAGAAAATCAAACATCTTCAAGAACTTTGGAAAAAATAAGAGTATAATCTCAACAGAAGATGAAGTTCTCTTTACATACATGGAAAATGAAGGAAAAGTTATTCTCATCCTCTCAAAAGAAACCATTCTTACATGAAAGTGCAAGCAAGGGAATGCTAGCTCCTGAAGAAGCATTCTCTACTTATAGGGCGCATGAAGCATTCTGATTGGTCTCACAAAAGGTGATCAGACCTCGTGAGGTCAGCTAAAATAAAGGCTTCAAGTTTCTGATTGGTCACAAAGATAGGGGGCAGTTGAGAAAATCTGTATGAAACTGACATTCTCTTAAAAGGATCATAAGTTCCCAATCAAGTCAAAAATGCCAGTTTCCCAGAGAATCTCAGACTGTTATCACCAGCCAATTCAGAGATCACGTTCAGAATTTTGCATTGAAGATATCCCGAAAAAACTCCAGTACTCTTACTTGGGGGCAATGATCTTTAATCATATTGGGATAGGTCATGGACACCGGTAATCATCCGGAATCTGACATATAATCGCCGAACTACCATGTCGGCCATATGACAGTTGATCTATTCGAAACTTGACCCTCGTCTGCCCCATCCAAGTGCCAAGTTAGGGGCAACTGTTCTGGACCGTGATCCGAGATCCCGCTCCATGGGATCAACCCGGCATGCACACAGCCGGACTCCTCATAAGCTGGCATAACGGAAGACTCATAAGGCAGTCCGTACATGGGAATCTAGCACGTCGAGTGGTATTGGGCTATATTATCATGATTGATAGATTCATGCAGAGGATAAATCCCTAAATATTCGTAACTGCCAATCATCAACTTACGGTATTATAGGACTCGTAATTACCTTAGATGGCTAAGTGCTTCCTGTATCGTATTCTCATATTTATGAGGATTTACTGGTTAATAATGGGAAGGTGATCTTTATCAGGATACTAATCCCAAATTACCTGTATCTAATAAGGATCCTATTAGGATTCTATATACGCTCTATAAATATAAAGCTAAGTCATCATAATAAGGTAATATATAATCTAATTATATAACCCTACTTGTGCATTGCCTGACTTAAGCGTTGAAGTCTTTTTGCAGGTACCCACCCCCCTGATCAATACGCTCAGCTGTCGCTGGTCAAGGAGGAAACCACTTTGTGCGTGTCTATTTCAGATACCCTCTGAATCTACTTCAAAACAGGGACATAGATGCGTCATTTATGTGGATGAAGGTGGAGACCTTCAGATGTTGATAGAGTTTGGTGATCAGACGTTGATAGAGTTTGGTGATTCAAGCTTGTGTTTGCTCTCAGAGGTTGCTGTTTTGTGGAGGAATGATTTTGAGTTGTGTTTGGAATTTCAGAGTAGGCACTTGGAGCTTTGATAATGGGTTCATGGTGAAGAAAGCAAGTTATTGGGTATTTTGGAGTGAAGAGGATTTGGGATCTGTAATACCCTAGAAAATCATGTTAGGCTTGTATATGGTTACAAAGGTAGCCTAATACTTACTTAACATGTATGTGAAGTTTTGTGACTTTCTGAGCACGTTTAGGCACTTTGCTAACGCTAAGTGAGGAATATAGCTATCGTATTTGCTCTGAAAATGGCTTAAATTGCTTAGTTAGTGGAAATAACTGTGGAGAGTTTGTTTCCAAGTCATAAATGTGGAAACTGTACTACAGTTAAAGTTTAAGAATTTTCGAGTTAGTTTGGCATTTTTGAGCATACTTGGTAGGTGTTTTATGTTCCCTAGGCGATATGGAAATATCAATTTTTGGTGAAACAGAATTTTTAATGAATCTCAGAATTTATTTTGAATCTTTGGAAGTTACAGAATTAGATTTGGAGAAGTTTGAGTGTTCTTAGCAAAGCGGGGTTTTAGTACCCAATCAAGAGAATTCAAAAGGAATTTCTCTTCTTGAAATATCCCACGGTGGGGATATTTGAGGGGTAAGAACTGAGCAGAAAAATAGAGAGGCTGAAAACGTGAGAAAGAAGAAGAGAAAAGAAAGAAAAGAGAGAAGGAGAAGAAGGAAGAGGAGGATCCAAGTGAAGGCCTTGCTTCATCTTCATCTTCAAGCCTTGAGGTAGGGGGTTCTTGCTCTCATCTCCCAACTCCCATCTTTGCTTCTATGATTGTTATGCTTGGGGTATGTAAGAAATAGGTGAAAATGAGGATTTGTGGGTTCTTGAGGGTTTGAGTGGATTGAACACCTTGGAAACTTGGATTAGAACTTGCAAAGAGTTAAATGAAGCTTGGTGGTTGAATTGATTCTTAAGAATATTTATGTAATGTTTTGTGGTGGAAAGTGAGAAATAGGTATTTGGGAGAAGGGTTTTGACTCTTGATGAATAATTGTCATATGAAAGGTTAATGAGAGATTAATGAGTGGAGTTTAGTGTTTAATGATTCTAATAAGTTTAGAGACCATTATTGGAGTTAGAAAACACTTAGAATCCATGTTTGTATGGTTGGAAACATTGGGGCCATTGGAGCAAGGTTCGTGTTCTCAGTCTTTTCTGCGAAGGGTCACGCCTAGGCGCAACCTGTCCACGCCTAGGCGTGGACCGATCAATACGACACACAGCAAGACAGATATGCCCACGCCTGGCGTGGTAAAACCAAGCCTAGGCGTGATACGGAGACGATCAACAGCTTGTGGTATTTGTAACATAACTTAAGTTGTGGTTATCGGAATGACCTTCTTCTTACATTTGAAAGATAAGACATAAGGCTATCTACTTGTAAAATTTCAGAATTTTATCATTTAAGATGGATTTTTGGTGAATTTATGAAAAACATCCTTTTAGGATACCTAGAGCAGATTTCATCGAATTTCTATTTTGATGTTTTGGAAGTTCCTAATTGCTAGGATACTTTGTTTATGCCTAGTAGAGTATGTTAAAACTCTAATAGGAGTAATTGATAAAGTGTGAATGTATTATGTCAAGTTGACTTGAAATGCTAATTACGGAGGTAATTAGACGTGGCTACATATATACATATAATTTGTATTGTGATGGATCGAGGAATTGAGTTTCCTAAGTGTGGGAACTATTTTGTGTACGCTCTTTTAAGAGTGATAAGGTACTTTTAAAAGTAGTTGATGATTTGTTTATGAAATGAAATTGGAATGCATATAAATCAATTGCTAGTTATGGGAAGTAATTAGTAATTGTATTGCATGAGATGTTGTGAAACCTATTGAGGTTTTTAATGCTAATTATGAGAGTTAATTAGACATGATGATATACTTAATGGTATGAAATGCCTTTTTGAAATGTGTAAGCCCCAGTGAAAGTGGGTGTTCTATATCAGGTAAGGCACATGGTAACCTTCCTAATATAGTGAAATTCTTGAGGATGAATTTCTTTGTTCATTATCAATAACCTTGTAGTTGATGAGACTTCACTACTTGGGGGGGAATGAGATGTCCTCTGGGATAATGAGGTATGCTGGATGAGACTTCCAATGCTTGTTCGAGGTTATAGATGAAACTATGGACTTCTATTGCTTTGTTCAAGTTTCATGCATTCATGACATTACCATGGGATTGGAGGTCCTGGATGTGGTATCATGCATTATTCACCTCCATTCAAAATGTAACAGCCCAACATTTGCTACCCAAATATATCGTCATATAAATGAATAACCCAATATTGACCCTGCTACTACTAACATACATCAACTTTTAACCCATATCATTCATACCTAAAGAGTAAATATGGAGAGCCTCGATAGCAAAAGTTATATATATACATCTCAGCCTCAAGGGCATACTGTTATACATAACCTGAAACAACTAGGCAAAAAAAAAAAATAAAACATTTACATAGGCACAGCTCAAGATAGCATCTATACTATGCTAGTCTTCATACATTTTCTTCTTCCCTTTAGAAGAGCTCGAACTTGGATTTACATGGCAACACAATCGGGGTGAGAAAACATATCTCAGTAGAAGTATTCCAATACCAGCATATACACATATATGTACAATCAGATAATATCACAATTATCAAGTTGACACTTCAATCATGGAAGCAACAACACCTCATCTCAACAACACGCAATCGCCCATACAATTGCAATGCATGAAGATGTCATGATAGCAACCGCCCATACAATTGCCATGTTATGCTTAATTATGACTAATGATTATGTCTATGCAATTTTCTAAGTATGGAGGTGAATAATGCATGATACCACATCCAGGACCTCCAATCCCATGGTAATGTCATGAATGCATGAAACTTGAACAAAGCAATAGAAGTCCATAGTTTCATCTATAACCTCGAACAAGCACTGGAAGTCTCATCCAGCATACCTCATTATCCCAGAGGACATCTCATTCCCCCCCAAGTAGTGAAGTCTCATCAACTACAAGGTTATTGATAATGAACAAAGAAATTCATCCTCAAGAATTTCACTATATTAGGAAGGTTACCATGTGCCTTACCTGATATAGAACACCCACTTTCACCGGGCCATTTCATACCATTAAGTATATCATCATGTCTAATTAACTTCTCATAATTAGCATTAAAAACCTCAATAGGTTTCACGAACATCTCATGCAATACAATTACTAATTACTTCCCATAACTAGTTTTCGCAATTGATTTATATGCATTCCAATTTCATTTCATAAACAAATCATCAACTACTTTTAAAAGTACCTTATCACTCTTAAAAGAGCGTACACAAAATAGTTCCCACACTTAGGAAACTCAATTCCTCGATCCATCACAATACAAATTATATGTATATATGTAGCCACGTCTAATTACCTCCCGTAATTAGCATTTCAAGTCAACTTGACATAATACATTCACACTTTATCAATTACTCCTATTAGAGTTTTAACATACTCTACTAGGCATAAACAAAGTATCCTAGCAATTAGGAACTTCAAAACATCAAAATAGAAATTCTGATGAAATCTGCTCTAGGTATCCTAAAAAGGATGTTTTTCATAAATTCACCAAAAATCCATCTTAAATGATAAAATTCTGAAATTTTACAAGTAGATAGCCTTATGTCTTATCTTTCAAATGTAAGAAGAACCAGGTCATTCCGATAACCACAACTTAAGTTATGTTACAAATACCACAAGCTGTCAGGTTACTGTCCTGTATCACGCCTAGGCTTGGTTTTACCACGCCTTTGTGGCATGATCTCAGCAGTAGAAAAATCCAATCCACGCTTAGGCATGGACAAAGGTTGCGCCTAGGCGTGACCCTTCTGCAGAAAATTCTGCGAACACGAACCACTTGTTCCAATGGCCCCAAATCCTTTCCAACCATACAAACATGGATTCTAAGTGTTTTCTAACTCCAATAATGGTCTCTAAACTTATTAGAATCATTAAACACTAAACTCCACTCATTAATCTCTCATTAACCTTTCATATGACAATTATTCATCAAGAGTCAAAACCCTTCTCCCAAATACCTATTTCTCACTTTCCACCACAAAACATTACATAAATATTCTTAAGAATCAATTCAACCACCAAGCTTCATTTAACTCTTTGCAAGTTCTAATCCAAGTTTCCAAGGTGTTCAATCCACTCAAACCCTCAAGAACCCACAAATCCTCATTTTCACCTATTTCTTACATACCCCAAGCATAACAATCATAGAAGCAAAGATGGGAGTTGGGAGATGAGAGCAAGAACCCCCTACCTCAAGAGCTTGAAGATGAAGAAAAGGCCTTCACTTGATCCTCCTCTTCCTTCTTCTCCTTCTCTCTTTTCTTTCTTTTCTTTCTTTCTCACGTTTTCAGCTCTCTATTTTTCTCTTACCCCTCAAATATCCCCAACATTTCAAGAAGCAGCTTGATTGGGTACTAAAACCTCTACTAAGAACACTCAAACTTCTCCAAATCTAATTGTCCAACAGATTCAAAATAAATTGTTAAAAATTTTGTTTCACCAAAAACGATATTTCCATATCGGCCTAGACCTAAGACTAAAACACACTCCAAACTAACTCAATTCTTAAACTTTAACTAGTACGTCACTTTTATGACTTGGAAACAAACTCCACATTATTTCCACTAACTAAGCAATTTAAGCCATTTCCAGGGTTACAAAGAAAGTCTGTTCGAGAAAGTCACAAAACTCCACATACATGTTAAGTAAGTATTAGGCTACCTCTGTAACCATATACAAGCCTAACATGATTTTCTAGGGTATTACAGGATCAGAGTTCTTTTGGTAGCTCTTCTTGAAGTTACAAAAGGCATACCGAAAGAAACAAACAAAAAGTAAAAACAAAATGATAAAATCACACAATAAACAGCAGAACTAGAGAAATGATGGCAGTGTAACTAACCAAGAATTAGCCGTATGAGAGATTCCGAATTCCTTCTTCTTCACTCACTTTGCAGCCTATGCTTTCCACTTAACACTCACGATCCGAGCATCTCACCAAGTCAGATACTCCAAAAGCCTTCCCTCTCTCCACTCAGCCTTTTTCGTCCTCCATAGAAGCCCCTCCTTCCTGCTTAGCAAAACGAAACTACACGCTCTCTTCAAATTTTTTTTTTTGGTACTACTTCACCATAAAATGCTCTCTTCCCCTCTTTTGGTTTTCAACGGAAGAAGCCCCTACTTTTTTACTTCTTCTGCCAGCTATTTAGAGAGCGTGGAGGAGGGCAGCTTAGAAGCACTGGTAGCCGACTTAGGAGAAATCATCTTCTGCAATATAGAGTGGCTACTTTCAAATTGTGTCTCCTCTGCACCGTTTTGCACAGCAGCAAAACATCCAATCACTTAATGAGGGTGCTTTCTACCTTTTGTTTTTCCTCAACGTGAAGGAGTGTGACTAAGATCATCCTACTTAAGCTAAGGTACGAACTGGACTGAGACAACCTCGAACAACCATTTCCTTTGTCGATGTGTAAAAGGAGTGAAAGAAACAGATTAGTACTTCTAGTTGCAATTTAATTTGCTCAAAGCTAACATGGCAGCACCATCCTACAATAGCCTGTTCTTCAAATTGTAAAGGTAAAGACAACCTCAACCCATCAACTGGTGCTAGATGTGGAAGTAAATCACATTTGCTTCTGGGTTGAGCAGTTCCCACTTGAAACAATCCCGAGTATGATAAATTTAGAGCGAGTGACAAAGTTACATGCATCTCTATATATCACCAATGGCAATGAGTTATTAGTAAAAGAAAACTAAAATCCCATCAAACATGGCAATGATGTTGGGTAATCCGTAATTGACTCGTGGCAAAATGACTTTAAGAGAGATATAGTAGTTCGTAAAATTAGGATAAGAGCTATTAAAGTCCTAACAGAAACACTTGAGTTTGGCGTCTAGATGTCAAACTTAATATCGCTCACATGCCTAAGGAAAAAAATAGGAAAAAAAAATAGGGACATTAAAGGCACGTGGCATTTGTGACCCATCTCCCAAATCCAAGTCTTGCATGCAAAAACAATCACCTCCATCTGAAGCAAATTACCTCACGAGTCACACCACAAATGCAATCAATCCCTGGCCAAAAATCTCAAAATTTCGACCACTTTGAAAGAATCAGCCATATGAAATTACTCAATTAGAGAAAAAAAAAAAAATCTCTCTCCATGTCTGGGCATTTCAAAACGAATTCATACAAATACTAGATACAATATATGAGTTGAACCGAGTTAAAAACAAAATAAAAAAAATGGAGAATGTGACCACTAATTCTCCTTCTGCACTCGAGATAGAACATGAGCAAATACCTGCACCCTCTCCTCCTGCTTCTTTACCGAAAGAAGCAGGAGGATGGAGAGCCATCAAATATATCATCGGTAGCTCCCTACTAATATCACAATTTAACGGTCATTGTTTTAACAAACATAATCTTCCCCAACTTTTCAGCTCGTTGTTGATTTCTTTCTTTGCTTTCCATTCAATACGAAGGTAATGAGTCGTTCGAGAAAGTGGCATCGATGAGTTTGATATCGAATATAACGGTGTACCTGCTCAATAATTACAACCTGAGTCAATTATTCGTGGTTAATGTGGTACAAATTTGGAATGGATCCTCCAACGTTGTATCAATAGCCGGTGCATTCATTTCTGATACCTATCTGGGCAGGTTCCGGACCCTCCTCTATGGATGTATGGCATCTCTTCTGGTAAACAAATTAACATCTGACTCCTAATCTACATATTCCTGTCTTACCACATATGCACATGACATATCTATTTTGCCTTTCTGGGTCTATTGTTTTTAATTGTCTTCCTATGTATTTCCAACATTATAACCTTACCATGCCCCAAATTTACCAATTTTTTTACCATCATGATTGAGCGTATTGCATTAAGAATTCAAATCCTTTATTGCTTCAGTTACTCTCTTATTAATCTTTGGAGAATGTATTATGTATACATCACCAGCTTGGATTGCCTTTGACAGGGTATATTGACCATGACCCTAACAGCAGGTATACATCAATTGAGACCCCCTACCTGCAAGGAACCACCCAATTGCCAACGGCCACAAGGTTGGCAGCTAGGAGTCCTCTTTGCAGGTCTTGGACTGTTATCCATAGGCGCTGGAGGCATTAGGCCCTGCAACATTGCTTTTGGTGCTGATCAATTTGACACCAAGACAGAGAAAGGCAGGGCACAATTGGAGAGCTTCTTCAATTGGTGGTACTTCACTTTTACCATTGCACTCATTATAGCACTCACAGGAGTTGTCTATATCCAAACTAATGTCAGCTGGACTTTGGGCTTTGCAATTCCAACAGTTTGTCTTGCTTTCTCTATAACCATCTTCTTGATTGGTCGCCACACGTATATTTGCAAGAAACCTGAAGGGAGCATCTTCTCAGATATGGCCAAGGTGATTGCGGCTGCCTGTAGAAAACGCAAGCTACAGGCTTCTGGGAGAACCTTTTATGATCCTGCTCCAGCGTTAGGTGAATCACACTTGGAGAATAAAAGGCTTGCTCACACAGATAGGTTCAAATTCCTTGACAAGGCTGCTATAATTGCTGCTCCAAGTGAATTGAACGAGCAAGGCATGCCAAGGAATGCTTGGAAACTTTGTAGTTTGCAACAAGTGGAACACTTCAAATGCTTGCTGGGAATTCTTCCTGTATGGGTAACAGGAATTTGTTGTTTCATTGCAATGGACCAGCAGAACACTTATGGGCTCCTTCAGGTTGCACAAACCAACAGGTCTCTAGGACCCCACTTCAAGGTTCCACCAGGGTGGATGAACCTCTTTCCAATGGTAGCACTTTCATTTTGGATATACATTTACGAGTGCATCTACATTCCCTTGACAAGGAAAATCACTAAAAGGGCTAGAAGATTGACCTTGGGACTAAGAATCAGAGTTGGAATTTTGTTATCCATCCTATGCATGTTGGTAGCAGCAGTTGTTGAGAAGAAGCGCCGTGACTCCTCTTTAAGACTTGGTTCGTACATTTCACCCACAAGCTTTGCGTTGCTCTTGCCACAGTTTGCACTATCTGGTCTAATTGAAGCCTTTGCAGCTGTTGCTATAATGGAATTCTTTACCATGCAAATGCCAGAGAGCATGAGGACTGTTGCTGGGGCAGTTTTCTTTCTGAGCTTGTCCATTGCAAACTACATAGGTTCCCTGATTGTCAACATCGTCCACAAAGCAACATCACACAGAGGAAGAACGCCATGGCTAGGAGGTCATGATTTAAACAAAAATAGGCTTGACTACTTCTATTACGTCATTGCTGCACTGGGAGGTTTGAATTTTGTGTACTTCAATTTCTTTGCTAGCGGTTATTTGATAAGCAGCAAGAGCACTGGAACAACAGAAGTGCAACCAGAGAATTCAATTGCTGGCCGGATGGGAGAATCACTTGACGCAGAGGATGAGGAGAGGGTAATGGACATAAATGGCACTAAATGATGGGCAATATAATACTACTTTCCCCCCTGCAAGAGCTTAAATTCCCAAAATTCTTGTTCTTTGGTACCATATAATTATTTACTGTTAAGAGTTTTCTTAGAAGAGCTGTATGCAGTTCAGTTTTGCTGTGGTTGTATATTGTTTCAATCCTTTTTTTTTCTTCAACGCTATGTATTTTGCCACTCAAATAGTAAATAATAGTTTAGAGAAAATAGAGATTGAAATTGTCAGAGCCCTATAGGTCTTTTAAGTTTTAATAGTTAAAGTGCTGGCTAAAGTTAAAGGATGTAACTATGTGAGGTAAAATTTACCCAAAGTTATGATGCACAGATACAAGTACGGATATCAAATACGACACAGATATGATATAGAGATATGATTTTTGTTAAAAAATTAAATTAATATTTATCAAATATTCAAATATCTTATATGAATATAAGTACGAATGTGATAGGGGTAGTATAAAGTAACCGTAATTTATAAACCCAAAGAAAAAACATAGAAAACATATGTCGTACGTAATGTTCAGTCCAACCTATTGATTGTTGAACTCTTCCTGTGTGGAAGAGTAAGAAGACAATTATCCAACAAAGGACTTTCAAGTTTCAAAACTCAAAAGTTGTCTCGACCACACATTTAGCGCAAGCTTATGCTTAAAATTCTACGAAGAGCCATCGTAAAGCGAAGGACATAGCCACTACCAAGTCCTATGTTGTCGATATTCTAGGGTAAAGGATGGTGTACTTGCCCCGGTTTGGGTTAGTGGAAAAGGGTGACTCCTCCTTGTGTGACAAAGAGAGAGTGATGTACCTATAAGTATTTCACGTATTTCAACGTTCAAATTAAAGTTTGTATTGGGAGGAGAGAGTATGTTTATTATTTTTTTGGCAAATATATCAAATTGTATAAGTAATAAAAAGATGAATGGGTAGTTATTTCTAACGAGGATCGTGATAAATACTAGCGCATAACAAATTAATCACTATCTAAATAATATTTGTGAAAAGAAGGGAGCTCAAACATTAACTAACAAAATCAGAAATTAAAGGAGTAAAGTTTAAAAGAACAAAGTCTTTTTGTAATTATCTCAAACACTTGGTAAGTACAAATGAAAATGAATTCAATTGAGATGAGATGTTGGGGTTAGACTCACTAATCTTCTCCCAAATGAAATGACATGACAATCAATATAATCTCTGACTTCAATTATGAAAATCAATTCTCTATTTACTCAAATCCTAATCCCTTAGATGAGATGAGTCTAAATCCCCTAATTAAATCCTAATTCCTTAGGTGACTTAACAAGTGAATTTGCATTAATATCAAGGATTAATAGATTACTAATAAACCAAGATCCATTCTTAGATTCAAGATTTACTAGGTAATTAATTTCAGATCTAGATCTAGCATCAACTTTTCAATTGTCTACCAAATAATGAATCAGGTCATGAATGATCAAATCATAACAAGAATTAAGCAAAGAAATCAATCACTCATAGAGAAGTAAAGAATTATATTGAAAGATCAAGTCGAATACATAAGAGATTCAGAATTAACTACATCTAACCCCAACAAGAAGATGATTTGGCTAGACATGATCAAAGTAATAAACTGAAAAGAGATGAAGAAAACAAATGATGAAAACTCCATGGATGCTTTTCTTGTCCCCCCACCGAAAACGTCCAAAACTCTATCTGCCAAAAGAATTCTCCCCATTTTCTGCCCTGCTTTTAGAATGCTTCCAAACGCATTTGGCGCTTAGCGCAGCATCAATCGCGCTCAACGCGATTTAAGTGACTTTGCTGTTGCACCATGTGTGGTCGCACTAAGCGCAGATTAGCTAGCGCTTAGCGCAACCCCTGCTGAAATGCTTTTCTCCAATCACTCTATCAGTCAATCTTCTAGTTTCTTCAGGCTAAGCGCCAGGACCATGGGGCTAAGCACCATCTTCAGGATATGGATTTTAGATAAAACTTCAAATTGGGCTTCAAACTCTTGCATCCAAACTACACAAAAATAGATCAAAACATCATTTAACTAACCTAAAAATAGCTATTAAGATAATACTCCTAATGACTCAATAAAACACACAAAACATGGGATAAATCGACCTCTTAAGTCTTAAAAGAGAAATGAACTACCTCAACACACACCTAAATTGTATGCATATTGGCCACTTATCAACTCTCCCAAACTTAAGATTTTACTTGTCCCCAATTAAAAGTAAACACAAAACAAGAAAGAACTTAACACATTAGCAACCCAACAGTTGAATAAGCTTTAAGAGATTTAAGATGACTCGCAACTCGACAAGACAAAGTAATACACCCTCCAACATGGACGAGATCCTCAAATGGAAGCATCAAATCGTGGCTCAATTGTACCCAAAATTTTTCTCACGAAAAGAAACCATAACAATGATGCAAGTTATTTCCACTCTTAAGAGATTAAGGAACATGGCAGAAACAATTAAAGTCCAACCAATGAAAACTCAGCTCCTCACAAGGTGCATAAATTCTCTTGATCACTCAAATGTATATGGACAAGTGTTTCACTCAAATTCACGTATCAAAACCATACAACTCAAATTTGCTCTTCATCTCAATTTAAAACACACAATTCACACACATGCATGGATCACAAGGTCTTTATTTGGGATGTAATGTTTAGGCAACATGGAAGATTGTATAAGGTAAACAAGCTAATCACTAAAGAAAATAAGAGAGCAACTTTTTTTTATATATATATGTTTTTAACAATTGTCTTTCTTGCTTTATTTCTCTTCTTCTTCTTCTTTCTTCCAATTCCTCTATAATGCAACACCTCTTTCTTTCTTTTTCTTTTTATTTTATTTTCTTTCCAACTTTTTGAGCATTTGCCCCCCCTTTTTTTAAAATTCCTTTTCTTTTTCTTGTAACCACTTTCCTTTTCTTCTTCAACACTCCCCAAACTCATGTTCATCCAAAATTCAAAAGAATGCTCTCCTATCCCTAAGGTATTAGTAGAACATTATTTTTCATTTTAAGCACAAGGGTTAAGAACAAAAATTATTGTCTTTCAAGCTCAATGAGTATTACAATGGACAAATTTTTAGGTCAGCCTTTTGGTCATAGAGGTTACTTGAAAGGAAATGCCTTGATCATTTCTATGAAATGAATGCAAATCATGTATTTAAACAAGAATCAAGCAAATCCAAAAGCATGAATTTTAATGGTGACACTCACAAAGAATTTATCATTAATGGCTCAAAGGCTCACAAAGTTATAGCCAAGTATTTCAAAAGTTGTTCCAAAATCATCATGTCACACCCATTAATCACAAGAGTTCAACACGAGCATTAAAGCTATGAATTCTAAGATGGACCAGTCATTAAAAGTATAATTCAACCTCAAAATTCAACTTCAATTTAAAGAAGACATCATGGGATCATACAAAATAGTGATCTTGCTAAGAGAGACAATCTCAAAAGCTTTTTAGTTTATTCAACCATTTTATTCAAATTACTGAAATATTATTATTATTTTTTAGAACCACAAAAAACACAAGACTCTTTGATACGAACAACATTGCATGGTAGCATTCATTCATTCAAATTTAAACTCAGGTAAAGTAGAGGAAGATTTAGCTCAAGGGTTTCCTAGAGGAACCCTCTTTGGTCTTTTTCTTGCACGCCTTCACTTTCTTCCCCTTCTTTGTGTCTTCTTTTTCCTCTTCCTGCACTTAGGAAGGTTGAGTCTCTTCTTTCACCTCTTGAGGGGGATACACCCGCTCTTTCTCCATTTGGCACAAGTCAATCAGTGGTTGCAAGAATTCTTTATAATCATCATCAATCTCCTGACGCTCCAAAGTCCAATTTTGATTTGGATCAGTTCTTGCAAATTCAAGACAGTCTTCCACCATGTCTTCATTCATATAATGAACTGGGTTCAGGGTGATCCTCTTAGGTGGCATCCTATTAATATCCATGAATGAAAATGAACTAATCAAAATTAAACTCAATTTTCAAACACATCCAACACATTGAATTATTTAAACATGACTAAAAAAAAAAACTAATCAGCAACATATGAGTTCAATAACCACAACCAAAAGTTTGGATGAACAAGTATTTAACAGCATAATGATATCTAAAAACAAAATAACAAGGTCTAAACAGCAAAGCATAATCAAAATCCTCCATGCTCTACTCCTCATCCTCATCATCGGCAGCTAGCATATCCCCCGCCCCAAAAGCATCCTGGTCCCCAGGATTCTCTGGCCAAGTAACATAAGTGTCCACCCCACTAGAAGATAGGAAATAGAATAACCCCTTAGGTAAATTGGGCAAATGAG
Source organism: Ormosia semicastrata (assembly GCA_029884595.1). NCBI lineage: Eukaryota > Viridiplantae > Streptophyta > Magnoliopsida > Fabales > Fabaceae > Ormosia > Ormosia semicastrata. The sequence continues at coordinate 2,275,706 of JAQQTO010000028.1, read as the reverse complement.
TAGATAAGTCTTACATCACATTCCACATCATCATGTCCGAGCGGTGAAGGGCATTTAGCTTGCTGTGAAGTAGGCTATGGGACAATTCCAACGCTTCCACACGCGAAGGGATTACTCGGGGTGCAGGAGGAGTCAGCCTAGAGGAAGCAAGTGCATCGCTACCCAGACAATTTTTCTGAATGACCTTGGCAGTGATTGGGAGCCTTGGCTTAATCTTTGCTCCCTGAGAGACATCAACACCGGCTACTTTATAAAGTTCAGTGATCAAGGATGGATGACCAAGCTGGCTAACCCCCACAATGTCAGTAGCCTTCTGGATCTCAAAAGAGATTATCTCACCCAAGTCCATGGTCAATCCAGCCATGATGGCATAGAGCATGATAGACCTTCGTTCAGTAATATCGAAGGTATAGGAGCATGGGGAGATATTAAAGTGCAAGAAAGTCATCTATACTTGAGCCAACTGAGTTAAATTACTTCTGAGGATTTTCTACTTTTGCCCCGATCTACTGGTGACGTAGTCATCCCCTGACTTACAAACAGTGGCTAGAACCTATTGGTAGTTCTTGTTCTTCCAATCTGTATACTCACAATCCAGTGGAACCCAAGGGTTAGGAGTGCCTAAGAACCGATTGATGGCTCATGCATCAAAAACAATTTCCTTGCCCCTTACATAACTCTTGTGTTGTGGGAAACCCTCCTCCACAGTAATAGTATTTGCATAAAATTCTCGTACAATAGCGATATTGGTTGGCCCGGGATATGTAGACAGCTTAACCCAACCTCGTTGCCTCAACTCATTCTGAAATTCCTCATATTCACCAGGCATTAGCATAACCTTCCACTCAGGAAAAAGGTTCCTGTTCTCAATCTCTTTGTGTTTTTGTTAGTGCTCTAGTGAAAGGAACCGGTCAGCATCATAGGAGGAGGAACCTTTTCTCTTCTTGGAGGCGAGCTTAAAGGGAGGAGCCATATCTGATACAAATCGTGTACCTGTGCTTGGCGCTGAGCGCAAGTAATGGGCACTAAGCGCCACCTGGAATTCACAAGAACCATAAGAGCACCACAAGCACAAATGAAATCTTTCAAAACCCTGCTCCCCATATGAAGAATCCCAAAACCCCAAATGAACCTATAAGCATGTCAATCATGGAAGAAAAACCTAAACCCCCAAATCAATTCACAAGGTCGTACACTATTTCCAATCAACATGCATGCAACACCTCAAAGCTATAGAATTTAATAAAGAAAATAAGTAAATAGGATGAAGGGAAGAGAAATACCTGAAGGTGTGAGGGGAAATAGAAGTGAGTGATGGTAATGGATGGGTGAGAGGCCTGTGAGAAATGAAGGGGTGTGTGGGAAAATAGAAAATGGGGACGAAGATATGTGTAGAAAGAGAGATATATAGATAGAGAGATGTGGAGATGAGAGATGGGTAGGGGGAGAAAGGAGGAGATGGTGAAGAAGCAGAGTGGGCGGCGGAAAATAGAGGAAGAAGAAGAAATAACAAAGGGAGTGGGGTATTGGAGGATAACGCCCCTCGTACGAGGGCGTCGTGCTTAGCTCTATGTCAGCCGCGCTTAGCGCCATCGATTATTAAAGCTATTTTTATTATTATTTTTATTTTATTTTTTTATTATTTTTATTATTATTATTTTTTAACAACAGATAAGTGGGGTTGAGTGCCACCTAGTCGAGGCTAAGCCCCAACGCATCAGAGACACACTGAGAAATAGGGCTAAGCGTCAGAGCAGTAGAGAGCTTACTAATTCCAGCTCGTAAGTGGCGCTAAGCCCCCTAAAATGGAGCTAAGCCCCAACGCAGCAGAGACACACAGAGAAATGGGGCTAAGCGCAAGAAAATGGGGCTAAGTGCCAGAGCAGCAGAAAGCTTACTGATTCCAGCTCGCAAGTGGCGCTAAGACCCCTAAAATGGAGCTAAGCCCCAGTGCAGCAGAGACACACTGAGAAATAAGGCTAAGCCCCATTTGCAGAAACATCAGCATTTCATAAAAAAAATAGAGCACCACCCAAGACTCATCACATTCCACCAAAACTCACCTATAACCCCAAAATAACCAAACAAGGAGTTAATTGCGCACTCTAACATGGTAATTCAACATGAAATGCACTAGAGAAAGTATGCAAAAGTAAAAATAGACAACCTATCTAATCAACAAAAATAAAGCAAAAAGGGATAGAAATCCTGGGTTGCCTCCCAGTAAGTTCTTCTTTAACGTCACTAGCTTGACGAATGGTCTTCAGGGGTCATGAAGACGCACAGTTGCTGTTGAGCGCTCCAAATTACCACCCAAATAGACCCTGAGCTGTTGACCATTGACTTTGAAACTCCTCTGGGAGGAAGGATCCTCTACTTTCACAGCTCCATGAGGGAGAACCTCTTTAACAACGAATGGTCCAGACCACTTAGACTTCAACTTACCTGAAAATAATCTCAGCCTTGAATTGAATAAAAGAACTTATTGTCCAAGCTGGAATGTTTTCTGGATAATGTGCTTATCATGGTAGGCCTTCACTCTCTGCTTATAGATCACCGCATTTTCATACGTATTGAGGCGCATTTCCTCCAATTCATGTAGCTGTTGGACTCGCTTTTCACTTGCCAAAGAGGCATCAAAGTCTAAGAACTTCAACGCCCAAAAGGCTCAATGCTCCAACTCCACTGGTAAGTGGCAAGCTTTGCCATAGACCATTTGAAGTGGAGATAATCCCAATGAGGTTTTAAAAGCAGTCTGGTATGCCCACAAAGCATCATCAAGCTTCTTAGCCCAATCTTTTCTTGAGGTGGCCACAGTTTTTTCTAAAATACGCTTGATTTCTCTATTAGAAACCTCCGTTTGCCCATTGGTTTGTGGGTGATATGAAGATGCCACCTTATGCCTCACGTCATACTTTGTCAAGACATTTTGTAGCTGTGAGTTGCAAAAGTGGGAACCCCCATCACTTATAAGAACCTGTGGTGCACCAAACCTAGCAAAGATGTTCTTCTTGATGAACTTGACCACAATCTATGCGTCATTTTTCGGCGTTTTGGCAGCCTCCACCCATTTCGAAACATAGTCCACAGCCACCAAGATGAAATGATTCGAAAAGGACGATGGAAGTGGACCCATAAAATCAATACCCTAGCAATCAAACATTTCAACTTCCAAAATGTTTTGGAGGGGCATCTCATCTTGCTTGGTGATATTTCCAATTCTTTGGCATTTATCACAATTCTTCACATGATTGTGAGAGTCTTTGAAGATTGTGAGCCAAAAGAACCCGAATTGAAGAACTTTTACAACGGTTTTCTCTCCATTGTAATGGCCACCATAAGGGGAGTTATGACAATGCCACATGATGTCCTTAGGCTCCTCCTTCGTGACACATCATCTCAATAATCCATCCGGTCCAAACTTGAAGAGGAACGGGTCATCCCAGAGATAATGATTAGCATCCTTGAAGAACTTCTTTTTTTGTTGCTATGAAAAATGCTCTGGGATTACATTTGCTGCTTTAAAGTTGGCCATATCAGCAAACCACGACATCTCTTGCACCATCAGTAGTGCTTCATCTGGGAATTCATCCCGGAGCTCTTTTTCCTTAGCTGTGAATTCCTCATTGACTAGCCTTGAAAGATGGTCTGCCACCATATTCTCGCTGCCCTTTTTGTCCTTTATATCCAAGTCAAATTCCTGCAACAACAAAATCCATCGTATTAGCCTTGGTTTAGAATCTAACTTGGTTAACAGATACTTAATAACAACATGATCAGTAAATATGGTGACTTTTGACCTAATCACATAAGGACGAAATTTTTCCAATGCAAATACTATGGCTAGTAATTCTTTTTCAGTTGTTACATAATGCACTTGATTTTCATTCAAAACTTTGCTAGCATAGTATATAGCATGAAAATTTTTATCCTTTCTTTGACCCAAAATAGCACCCATAGTATAATCGCTAGCATCGCACATAAGCTCAAAAGACAAACCCCAATTGGGTGCAACAATAATGGGTGCAGAAACTAATTTTTTCTTTCAAAGTGTGAAATACATCTTAACAAGCACTATCAAAATGAAAAGGGATGTCCTTGTTAAGTAAATTGCACAACGGCTTTGCTATCTTGGAGAAGTCATGGATGAGCCGTTTATAAAAGGCTGCATGACCAAGGAAGCTTCGTACTCCCTTGATATTCACCGGAGGTGGTAAATTCTCTATAACCTCAATTTTTGCTTTGTCCACCTCAATTCCTTTAACTAAAATTTTGTGCCCAAGAACAATTTCCTTTTGTACCATAAAATGGCACTTCTCCTAATTTAATACCAAGTTGGTCTCGACACACCTTTGCAACACAGTAGCTAAGTTAGTCAAACAAGAATCAAAGGATGTACCAAATATAGAAAAATCATCCATAAAAACTTCTATGCATTTTTCAATTAAATCAGAGAAAATGGAAAGCATACACCTTTGGAATGTCGCCAGTGCATTGCATAGTCTGAATGGCATCCTCCGGTAAGCAAATACTCCAAAAGGATAAGTGAAAACAGTCTTCTCTTGGTCTTCCAGGTTAACTGTAATTTGGTTGTAACCCAAATATCCATCGAAGAAGCAATAGTATGCTTATCCGGCCAACCTTTCTAGCATTTGGTCCATGAAAGGGAGTGGGAAATGATCCTTCCTTATTACTTGATTAAGCTTCCGATAGTCTATACACATCCACCAACCAGTGACCGTTTTAGTTAGGATCAATTCATTTTTGACAATGGTAATGTCACCCTTCTTCGGAACAACTTGAACCGAGCTTACCCAGGCACTATCGGAGATCAGATATATCATTCCGGCCTCAAGAAGTTTCAGCACCTCTTTTCTCACCACTTCCTTCATAGTTGGATTCAATCTTCTTTGTGGTTGCACCACCGGTTTGAATTCAGCCTCCATCATGATTTTATGTATGCAATAAGTTGGACTTATTCCCTTGAGATCGGAGATAGACTAACCCAATGCTTCCTTGTTGTCCCGCAAGATTCTCACTAATTTTTCTTCCTCTAACTTGGACAAAGAGCTACTAATTATCACTGGTTTCTTATACCCCTCCTCAAGCAAAACATATTTGAGAGTGGAAGGTAATGGCTTCAATTACAACTTGGATTTTTCCATAACTTCTTATGTTTTCAACTCTTCCCTCTTCAAATTTACTGCTTGCTCTATTCTTTGTGCTTCCAAACCCAACAAACATTCCTCGACATCCTTTTCTTCTTATTCACTAAGATTTTCAAGAGAATTCATCAAGACCTACTTAAGAGGTGTAGGAGTGTGTTGTTGCCTCATTGTGTTACTTACCATTTCATCAACCACATCCATTTGAAAATAATGACCTTCATCTTTAGGGTGGTGCATAGCTTCAAATACATTAAAAGTTACTTTTTCATCTTACACTCTCAATATAAGCTGCCCTTGTTGCACATCAATTAAGGCTCTGCCAGTTACTAAAAATAGTCTCCCCAATATAAGAGGCATTTCTATATCCTCCTCCATGTCTAAGATCACGAAATCTGCCGAGAAGATGAATTTATCAACTTTCACAAAGACGTCTTCCATGATACCATAAGGACGCTTGATTGATCTATCCGCAAGTTGTAGTGCTATCCTTGTTGGTTTTACCTCACCACCTCCAAGCTTGTTCAATATTGAGAGTGGCATCAAATTGATACTTGCCCCCAAATCGCATAAAGCCTTACCAATAGAAATGCTTCTAATTGTGCAAGGAATTGTAAAGCTTCCAAGATCTTTAAGCTTTGGAGGCAACTTCTTTTGAAGAATTGCACTACACTCCTCCGTCAAGACAATGGTCTCATTCTCTTTAAACCTTCTCTTCTTTGTGAGAAGTTCCTTCATGAACTTAGCATAGATTGGCATTTGCTCAAGGGCCTCGGAAAAAGGAATGTTAATTTGTAACCTCTTGAATATGTCAAGGAAGCGAGCAAATTGGTCTTCCTTCTCCTTCTTCTTTGTTAGGTGCAGGTATGACACTTTAACATATGATGGAATCTCTTAAGGTTCACCTCCATCTTTCAAAAGTTGGTTTTTACTCTTCCTCAATATAGAATCCTCATCTATTAACTTTTCACTCTTTTCTTTTTCTTTCTCTTTTTCATTTTCTTCTTTCTCAATCTCTTTGCCATTTTTCTCGCTTGTCTTGCTTTTTTTATTACTTGACTTTTTTTTTTCAATAACTCTCTCTTTTTCATTTAAATGTTCACAACAAACATTCTCAAGGCTTTTACAACTCCTCAATATAATAGCTTTACAATGCTCTTTGGGATTAGTTTTAGTGTTACCTGAGAAACTTCCTCCTGATTGTTCAACCAAATGCTTTGCAATTTGTCCAACTTGAACCTCCAAGTTCTTGATGGAAGCATCTGTATTTTTCTGGTTGAACATAGACATTTGCATGAATTGATTGAGAGTGTTTTCCAAAGCAGAAGTTCGGTCCTGAGGTAGTTGTGTGGTTGGAGGTTTACTTGGTGGCCCGACATCATGTTTCCACCCAAAGTTTAGGTGATTCCTCCACCATTGATTGTGGGTGTTGGAATATAGATAGTTGCCTTGCTTCCCATAGTTCCCCATATAATTGGCTTCCTCAGAAGAATTAGGGGTGGCCTCACCATTGCCATTGTCATGATCACCTCTACAAAAATCATATTTCATTACTTATTGTGGCTGCATATTGGTGCTTTGCATAGCTTGAATTTGCTGTGAAAGCTGAATAAGTTGCTTGTTAATGGCCTCAAGTTGCTGATTCAAAAGTTTATTTTGAGCCAAAATAGAATCCTTTGAGTCTAGCTCCAGCACTCCCCTTTTTGAGTTGGTGCCTCGATCATAGTGCATCAAATAGTCATTAGATGTCATAGCTTCTATCAATCTCAATGCTTCCTCTGGTGTCTTGGTGTTCATAGAACCTCCAGCTGAGGCATCCAACATGAGCTTGGTTGATGGTCTCAATCCATTGCAAAATGTTTACTTTTGGATAAGATCATCAAACCCATGATTTGGACATCTTCGGAGTAGTTCCTTAAACCTCTCCTATGTGTCATGAAGAGTCTCTCCCTCTTGTTGAACATAGCTTGTGATATCACCCTATGTCTTCACAAATTTGGATACGGGAAAGAACCTTGTGAGAAACTTGGTTTCTAAGTCATCCTATATAGTAATGCTCCCTCGTGGTTGAGATTGGAGCCAAGCTCTAGCTCTATCTCTAAGAGAGAAAGGGAACAACCATAGGCAGATTGCATCTGCAATGGCACCATTGATCTTCACCGTATCGCACAGCTCAATGAAATTGGAGATATGAGTGTTCGAATCTTCCTTTTCCATCCCTATGAACCGATTTTGTTGCATAATGTTCAAGAGAGTAGGCTTGATCTCAAAATTGTTGGCAGTGACTGGAGGTGGTATTATGCTAGAGGAATGCCGATTTGCATTGGTGTTGGCATAATCCCCAAGTGTCTTTCGACCTCTATCACCATTTCTAACTATTTCTTCCTCCACTTGTTGAACCAGAGTGGAAGATGGAACTTCTTGTTATTGTTGTGTTGTCTTGGCTAACAACTTATTCTTCCTTGTCTGACCACTATTCCTCCTAGCTATTTTCTTTATTTTTAGATCGTAAAGAAGTCGATCAACTGGAGTTTTACCTCGCATAAACAACACAAGCTAAAAAAATGATTAGCACAATGAGATTACTAAAAACAAAAAGAATAGAATAGAAAAAATAAATTTGTGTCTAGATTAGTAATCAAAATAGATATGCTAGTATTGAAACACCGAGATCCTCGGTAACGGCGCCAAAAACTTGTTATTTCTTTGGCAAGTATACCAAATTGTGCAAGTAATAAAGAGATGAGTGGGTTATTGTTTCCAATGAGGATTGTGATAAATACTAACGCATAACAAATCAATCACTATCTAAACAATGTTTTTGGAAAGAAGGGAGCTCAAACATTAATTAACAAAATCAGAAATTAAAGGAGCAAAGCTTAAAGGAACAAAGTCTTTTTGTAATTTTCTCAAACACTTGGTGAGCACAAATGAAAATGAATTCAATTAAGATAAGATGTTGGGGTCAGACTCACTAATCTTCTCCCAAATGAAATGACATGACAATCAATATAATCTCTAACTTCAATTATGAAAATCAATCCTCTAGTTACTCAAATCCTAATCCCTTAGATGAGATGAGCCTAAATCCCCTAATTAAATCCTAATTCCTTAGGTGACTTAATAAGTGAATTTACATTAAGATCAAGGATTAATAAATTACTAATAAACCAAGATCCATTCCTAGATTCAAGATTTACTAGGCGATTAATTTCAGATCTAGATTTAGCATCAACTTTTCAATTGTCTACCGAATAACGAATCAGGTCATGAATGATCAAACCACAACAAGCATTAAGCAAAGAAATCAATCACTCATAGAGAAGTAGATAATTATATTGAAAGATCAAGTCGAATACATAAGAGATTCAGAATTAACTACATCCAACCCTAACAAGAAGATGATTTAGCTAGACATGATCAAAGTAATAAAATGAAAAGAGATGAACAAAACAAATGATGAAACATGGATGCTCTTCTTGTCCTCCCACCGAAAAAGTCCAAAACTCTAACTGCCAAAAGAGTTCTCCCCATCTTCTGCACAATGCCCTGCTTTTAGAATGCTTCCAAACGCATTTGGTGCTTAGCGTAGCATCAATCGCGCTCAGCGCGATTTAAGTGACTTTGCTGTTGCACCATGTGTGGTCGCGCTAAGCGTAGATTAGCTAGCGCTTAGCGCAAACCCTACTGAAATGCCTTTCTCTAATCACTCTATCAGTCAATCTTCTAGTTCCTTCAGGCTAAGTGCTAGGACCATGGACCTAAGCGCCAAGACCATGGGGCTAAGCGTCATCTTCAAGATATGGATTTTAGCTAGAACTTCAAATTGGGCTTCAATGGGCTTTAAACTCTTGCATCCAAACTACACAAAAATATATCAAAACATCATTTAACTAACCCAAAAATAGCTATTAAGATAATACTCCTAATGACTCAATAAAACACACAAAACATGGGATAAATTGACCTCTTAAGTCTTAAAAGAGAAATAAACTACCCCAACACACACCTAAATTGTATGCATATTGGCCACTTATCAATGTTGGAATATATTCATATTGAGTGGCTAAACTCTTTATTTATGGAAACAGATCCTCTCCTATTATAGGAGAGGTCCTGTTCTTTGTAATAGGTAAATTTTACCGAATGTAATATGTTATAAAATAAAAATTATGCATATCACTTGTAGTATGTTAAAAAAGTATGTATTTTTAACTAACAGGATTTTCTCTTATTTCATGAAGGAATCCTGATCCTTTATTTATAGTAGGGGATTACTTGCTAATTTTAAGAGATTAAATTTTATTATAATTAAGAATCTTGATAATTATGAAGGGATTTGGTGCCACTTATCCTCATTGAGTGAGGGATTTTGTTAGGGTATTGTGGTCATCTAGAAGTTAGGTTAGTTAACATATTTGGGTTGCGATGGGCTAATGTAAATGCTAGTTATCCTATTTGGGTTACGATATGCTAGGGTCGCAAGAGTGTAATATGCCCCTAGTTGTAAAGATCTCTCATGGTGCAGACTTTTAGTTATGATCCATTATGAAGATGTTATAATAGCCTAATAAAACATATTTTTAATATTAAAAATTAGACTTTATTACCTCTAATGCAAATAATTTGATAACTTTGCTACATGTTAATTAATTTATTTAATTTGACTAATAAATAATTATTTGTGTTAAATTACAAAAATTATAGAGTTGAATTTGGAAGATGAAGGTCTTGGCAAAAAATATTGAAAGGAGCATCGTTCCCCTTTGTTGCGGATCAGGATCCTCTCAATTTTTTTCTCCTCTCAAGTGGTCAATTGTAAAAGAGAGAAAGACACAAAGTTATAAAAGAAATTTCACAAGTTTCAACTGGATCTCATTAATAACTTTTTTATGTTTTTCTCTTTTTTACAATTAACCACTTGAGAGAGGAAAAATTTGAGAGGATCCTGATCCTTTTTTGCACTCACATTCAAGAGGTAAAAGCTAAGGAAAGTGGGCCTACATTTATAAAGTTTTAATGAAAGGAAAAGCAAAAAATCCAACGTAATACAAGTTAAAAGTGGGCCATGCAGGCAAGGATAATGAAAATAGAACGTAACATCAGCTTGCACAAATTAAATGGCCCAATGGAATTGAAGCTAGTGGAGCATTCAGCAGCAAATAGAAAGCGGGAATGGAAAAGGTATATAAAAGAAACAGATTGAAGTACAGAAGGGACACTGTACATGTAACACCTTCAGTAACGTGTTAAACTTGTATAGAGTTACATAAGTAACATAATACTTGCTTGACATGTCCGTAAAGTTTGGTGGCAAACTGAGTTAATTTAGGTATTTTGTCCTAACATAGAAAGTGAAAAATAACCTAAAATGACTCAGAAAATCATTTTAAAGGCTAAGTTAAGGGAAATAAATATGAATAATTTATTTTGAGGTCACACATAAGTTAAGAAGATGTAGTTAAAGTTTAAGGGTAAATTGAGTTCGTTTGATATTTTTAAGACACTGAATGAGTATTTTAATATCGAATGGACTTAGTACAGATATAGAAATTAATTGAAATAATGAATTTGGTAATTGAATGAATCTTATAATTTATTCTAATTCCTAAGGAAGTTAGGAAACTTGACATAGTAAGATCAAAGTGTTCCTAAGAGGTATAAGGTTTCAGTGAAACCTTAATACTTATCCTTTAAGAAGCCAATGTTTGACTTTTTTCTCCTCATTTCTCATACGGTCACAGAGGCAGTAAAGAATGAAAGAAAGAGAAAGGAATAGAAAATAAAGGAGAAAGAAGAAGAGAAGAAGAACAAAAAGGAAAAAGGCAAAGCTATAGTGTGATCTTCCACTCCATAAAGAGGTAGGGGTGTTTGTTTTTATCCTTTCCCACTTATCTTCATTTGTTTTCTTAGTTTGGTTTGATGAAGAAAAGTGGGTATGGATAAGAAAAGTGAGTTTAGATGCTCTTAAGGTAGAATTGAGTTAGATAATAACTTATTTGAGGCATGATATTTAGTTTTGGTTTCCTAGAGCCCATAGTTTTTTTATTAAGATTAAAGTTAAAAAAATAGGGTTTTAATTTGAAGTTTGAGTTTAAATCCGTGATTGATGAGTTGAATTTAATGTTTAATGATCCTAAAATGATTAGAAACTAGGATTAGGGTTAGGAAACACTTAGAATCCATGATTTAAGAATTAGAACTTGGTTAGAAACCAAGTTTATGCAAAACTTGATTCTATAGAAACAAGACAGCATCCAAACAATTTATAGTGTTTTGTAGCATAACTTGAGTTGTAGTCATTGGATTGACCTGATTCTTGTTGCATTTGAAAACTAAGATACAAGGATTCATGTAGTAAAAATTTTAGATTTTTAGCCCAACCCAATTAGAACCAGTTTCGGTTTGAATCCAAGTCTGATTTTGCATAAATAAGTAGTTTGACACCCCGTAAACCAGATTTCATAACTTCTTTCTCCTAGGTCATATTTACATGATACCAGTGACATTTTGAAGCTAACATGTAAAGATATAAGGGATCAAAATTTTATAATTTTTGCACTTCTCATGCATTCCCAGTTTCAATTTAAATTAAGGTCAGATTCTAGGAAAACAAGTAGTTGCCCTGTTTCAGTCTCTGCATTTTGAAGCATAACTTTTGCTATACTAAGTCAAATGAAGTGAGGTTTATTGCATTTGAAAGATATGAGACAAAGTTGTTTTCCTGTAAAATATTAGAATTTTGTAAGTTATTATGTATATTTGGTGCAATCTTGAAAATTAGCCTTTCTAAGCTACTAAACTAGAAAATGTCAAGATATGTGAGAATTTTTTATGCATCCCCTAGTTGTGACTTGTCTTAGTGGTGTATATAGAACCATAGGCAACATGGAGTTGCATTAGATATCACTTGAGAAGTGATGAAGAAATGGGATATTAGATACAAGTGTACAAGTATGTTTGGCAATAGTGGAGTGCTATAGTGCCTAATTGGAAAGAGTTAAGTGTCATAGTGCCTAGTTGACAAGAGTTAAGTGTCATAGTGCCTAATTGGCAGAGTTAAGTGCCATATACCCTAGTTGGCTAGAGTTGAGTGCCATATTTCCTAGTTAGCAAGAGTTGAGTGTTATAGTGCATAAAGGCTCTTATAGAGTTGAGGTAGAACTAGTAATGCAAGGAAGGAAAGAATACTAAGTTTGTTGGCAATAATAGAGTGCTATAGTGCATGAATGCTCTAATAGAGTTGAGGTAGAGTTAGTAGTGTAAGGATAAACTTGGTATAGAGTTTATGTGGTGGTTATGTAAGATTTGGACATAGCACCACATGCATCACACACACTTGCTATTCCTGACAGTTGAGGTAGTGGAAAAGTCCACTCAGTATAAGGTAGGTTAAGGAGGTAACATGTTAAGATAACAGATTCCCTCCCTACCAAGAGGAATAGTCAAGTTTCATGACATTGTATCCACACTATCACATTACATCTCATTATCATAATCATACATCATAACATGGCATTTTGCATTTTCTAGACAATTGTATGGACGATTTTCTTATGTTATTGAATGAGTTAGTTCAAAGTTATAGGTTGATTGAGAACATTACATAGAGAGAAAATGTAATTGTTCCTTGAATAATGAGTAGTAGTTTGTTTGGTTGTTATAGATTTTTATTTAAGATATTTATAGGTTGTATGTTCTTTGTGAATATTACAATTGCTAGTATTGGTACACTTATACTGAGAATATAAGATTCTCACCCCATTAGGTGAAAGTTCTCTCCATGGCAAGCAACAGAAGAAGACTAAAGATTAGACTAGTTTTATGTTTTAGTAGTTAATTTCTAGATACTCATGTATATTTGATATTAGTTTGTAAATAGATGCATGTACTATATTTATGTCATTTTTGACAAAGTTGTATATATGCGGTTGTTTATTTCCACAAGGCTCTCCTAATGATTTATTTGTATAAATGATATTTATTAGATTAATGTTTAAGTTAAAAGTAGCATACCTAATACTGCTTATCCAGGTATATGTCAGATATACTAGGATTTCAGCATTAGGATGTTACTATGCACCGCACAAAAGAATATGAGAAAAAGGATGTGACATCGAAACCTGCAGCGCAGTGTGGAAAGAAAATTGCAGAATATTGTTTGCCATGGAGAATTATAATGAGATAATTTTATTGTGTTTTAATCTTATTATGTCTTGCTAAATTCTTTGTACTAAGGGGATGATGAAACCTTGATTTTTTTGGCATTACAATGTTGAATTATTTTTATCCAATTTTAAGATTTAATATTTATTGATTCTATTTTTCTATCAGATTATATGGATGAATTTTAAGATGAGTTCAGTCATGTTTTTCTCATGCTTTGTATTTTATTTGTGTTATCTGAGTGTTGGTGGTAATTGTTGGATATTAATTGTGGTTTCTTATTAGGGACGCATTTAAAGATTTGATAATTTACTATTAATTGAGGAGATTGATAACTCTATGAAATGCAGTTATTTATGCCCCATATTTATGTTTCATGGCATGCTTAGTCCTTGTTTTTATGCATATTTGGAAGATTTTATACTAATATTTAGGAAATTCTATTTTCAAGATCTTTCTTTATGTTTTTGAGCAATTTGTGCATATTGATTGATTGATTAAGAAGATTTGTAATTATATTTAACTTGGTGCTTTCTTTAATGTAGGAAGGGCTCAAAAGAGACAAATTGATGTAAGTCAAGGCCCAGCATTGGAGGAAAGAAGCCAAGGGAGCATTCCAGAGCTCCATGCCGCGACGCAAACATATGCATGCTGCGGCATGACAGCACAAGTCAGAGGAGACCACGGCCTATCACGTGTTCTCACACATGGGCCCCGCGCCGAGGCGTGGACTTGTTCACGTCGCGGCCCAAGTCGATGAGCTGAGCCTTTAGATTCTATTTTTCACGCTCTTTTTCTCTCTCTCTTGGCTCTTTCAGTCGTTTCTCTCCCTCTCTTAGTTTTCTCTTAGGTTTTATTAGGTTTGTAGGGTTAGAGGCTCGGCTGGGTCTTCCATTGGAGGTGGAGATGGAGCTTGGGGAGCTAAGGATGGAAGCCCTCATTCTCTTGGAGGAGGATCCGAGCGTCAATGGCGAAATCCATAAGCTTTCTCTTTCTCTCTTTTCTCTTCCTTATTTCTTGAACATGTATTTTGTAGTTTTTTTTCATGTTCATTGTATAGCTGAGCTTTATTTAGGGATGACTTTGGATCCTTTTATCAATATTAATGATTTGTTCTTCTCTGAGTTTGTGTGGATCTTTGATTTTGTTCAATCATATTGAACTTAATGCTCTTGAGTGTTTGACTAACATTTAAGTTAATTTGATAAAATCTAATGAACTTAAACATATGAATTTGGGTTTGGGATCGTATGTATGATTGATGCATGTTCGATTCTATTCCAATGGCGGGATAAGTTGATTTGTTAATAGGATAGAAATATACCTCTTAGCCATGCATAGCACGTGTTTGAGAATAGACCTTAAAAAGTAAATTTTGTGTTAGCTCTCAAGGACACTTAGGGAGTTGGGCAATTGAAACAATGGTTAGATGACCTAGACATAGGCGTTTAGCTAATATGGATTCTCAAGCTAACCTAATCATTGCATTCATGTTTATGAAGAGGATTGCATGTTGTTGGTTGAAGTAAAAGGTCAAGGAGGATTTCCCTAAACTCTAACCGTTTATCTTTATTGCTTTCTGTCTTTACTTTCTTTACTTTTAACCATTTTTATGTTCTTGAATAGAATTAGGTAAACTATCAGTTAATACTTAGCATTAGAAATAAGCTTATCCTCGAGGGAACGATCTCTACTTTTCACTTTATTACTTGAATAACCCGTGCACTTGCGGCCTATTTTGGGACAAACAAGTTTTTGGTGCCGTTACCGGGGATAAGACATTATTTCTCTATTGCTAATATTGATGATGAGTTTGCTTAGTTCTAATTCAAGTTTTGGTTTAGTTTAATTCAATAAGTCCATTTGGACAAGTTTAGATCCTTTAGTTTTTAGCTTTTTATGTTGTTTTTAGTTTATGTTCTTGTTTTGTACATAAGTGCTAATAGTTAGGTTTTTATGTTTTTGTTATGTTTGTGTTGTACATTCTGTGTTTTTAGCTTTTAGATACATTTTGGAGGTGCTAAGGGCCAAAATGGAACACCAATTCTGGCAGATTGGTCTGCTGCAGAATTCTGCAGCATGACTTCTCACGCCGCTGCACAGCCTTACTTCACGCCGCGGCATGCACTCAATTTTTCTACAAAATTCTTCAATTTTTTTACCATGCCTAGGTGCACTAAGTTCATGCCTAGGCATGGCAGTCTCTGCCTGATCAAGAAAACGAGCCTGAGAGCTCCATGCCACGGTGCACACTTGTCCAAGCCGCGGTGCAGCACCCTTGTTTTGCATTTTTCTATAATTTTTCTCTGCTTTTTCTTTATTTAATAATGTTCAGTTCAATTTAGGCCACTGTTTTGACTTGCTAAAGTACCCTATAGACCATAAACACCAAGAACATACATTCACTTTGGTTTGGGGGAGTATCTTTATATGTTTTCACCCTTAATGCTTAATGTTTACACATGTTTTGATACTTTGAGTATGTGCTAGTGATAGTCATCATGCTTTCATGATTATATCCTGTTTTGGCTATTACTGGTGGGCTGTTGATAAAAGTTTCAATTTTCTGCACTTTGTACATATTGTTATGCATCCTTGAATAGAAAAATGATGGATCTTTAGAATGCATAACATTATGCCATTTGCTAGTGTGTGATGGTTGGCCAATGATGTAATTGGCATTGACTAAAGCAATGGTTTTGATGATAACTGATGCACACTTTTTAGTTGTCGCATTTACAAACCCAAGTGCAGGTTGTCTCAAGTAATAAATTTCTCGGTGAGTCCGAGGTCGATCCACAGGGAATTGATGAAGATTATTTAAGGTAAGGTTAATATTTTGTTACTACAGTAAAAATTATTTACTTGGGTAAAAATGATCCACTCTTGGTAAATAAAGTAAAAGTAAGATTAATTCCTTTTATAACTCAATTAGAATCCTCGCAACATGGAGGTTCCAATCGGAAAATATAACGTTAAAAGTCCATTAAAATAATACACGTAATTATATTATGTTTCCTAAAAATATTACCACCACTTATAAATGGGTTAAAGCATTCATTGTGCCAATATTTTGTCTACAACAAATCAAGAACTCCTCTTTACAAAGATGATTTCTAAATTATAAGAAACAAATTATAATACGTATAATGGTTACTAGAAAATATAAATCATTTAAGCACAAGAGAAGAATAAATCTAACCTTACTTTATTACCAAGAGCTTCACCCTTTCACCCAAGTAAAATGAAACTTAGTTACTCATAGATAAGAAGAAAGAAAGAAAGAAGAAGAAGAAGAAGAACATGACTTTCATTTAGAACAAAGGAAAATTACTACAAGAAAACCTAGTAACAAAATGGTATTATTTTAGTAACTAACACCTAATACCTTCAATGATCTGCCAAGGCCCCCTTTTATAGAGGATTAGAGATACAAAATGTCAAGGGGGCTGAGTTATTAGTGGTTGAATGATTAGAAAATGAGTGGAAAATGCCAAATGACATTAAATGAGTAGGAAATTATGGAGATTCCTTGTCTCCGAAATCATGCAGCTCTGAAGTCATTGCATTCGTCATTTTTGAACCAAGTGGTCTTCATGAAAGTTGTAGGCTTGGATCTTAGCTTTCAATGGCTTTAGTGTGGGTCCAATATCATTTCTACAACTCTAGATACGTTCAAATTACTACATACTGTCCAGGCCCAGTCACAGCTCCTCTGTTCTGACTTCCAAACCCAATATCACCTTCAAGGAATCCGATTATGGAAAAGTGTTCAACATGAAAGTTGTAGATATGGGTCTTAACTATTCATCATCCAAATTTCAGTCTATTTTACAACATCTAGCCCAAAATCTGTGATGAACAGTATACGTAGGTCAAGTTGTCAGGAACAGCACTCTAGTTCTTGCTTCAACCCCAATTTGAGTTATCTACTCGTGTGATTGGGCCTTTGAGGTCTTCATGAAAGTTATAGAACTCTCTCTTATCTTTCAAATGCCACTAGAATTACCTCCAAAGACCACCTACAGCCCAAGATATGACCCAAATACAGAAACAGTGTAAGATATGAATCATGCTGAAAAATTCAATTAAGTTCAATTTGAGTCCAAACTTACAAAACATAATAAAACTCAATCAATTAAGTACATAGAGAGTGTAAATGACTAAGAATGAAAGCTTATTAATGTATCAAATATGTGATCATCAAACTCCCCCATACTTAGCTTTTTGCACTCCTGAGCAAAACACATAAGATCACTCACAAAAAAAAAAAAAAAAAAAAAAGCAGACTCAAAAGCTAAACACTCTAAAAGACTCAATTTCTAATAATATTTAAAAATGAAGAGCAATCATTCAAGTAATCAAAACATTCATGAGGTAACATATCTTCACTTCTCAAATCAACAAGCAAGGATATTTGAATTGAAAAGCATGAGTCAAGAATGATAGATTTTCACAAGATTCACTCTCAATCCCTCAAGTGTTTAAAAGGTAGGTATTTCACTCAATTCAACCCATGAAAATTGCACTACCATAAGCTTGCTTATCTTCTACTTCTCCACTACTCAGAACACATGCACACACAAATCATGAGGACTTTATTCAAGGTTGTAATGGGGTCAAGGAAAAGGAGGAGACAAGTTAAACACCAGAGAATAAAAGAACATGAGAGCTGAGTTCAATTAACAAGCATGAAAATTCATCCCAACTCCACCTAATACAAATTCTCTTTACATATTCTTTTCCTTTCCTTTATTACCTTGTTGACCCTCTTCTTTTTACAAATTTTTTTTTTGTTTTGTTTTGTTTTTTTTTTTTTATTTTTTGATTTTTTTGATTTTTGATTTTTGATTTTTTTTTTTTGAAGAATAAGAACATCATATATACACATTTTTTTAAATATTCTGCACACACACCCCCACACTTGTTCAAGAACTCATCGAATGACAAACTAATGTTCTCTTATTCCCTAAGGTCAAGTAAGAACATGATTTTTCATTTAAGGCGCATAATGAGTTCGAAACAAAAAATAGTCAAATAAGCTCAAAGGGGTTAAGCAAAGGAAAATATGCACAAGGTTGGCTATTTGGCTAAAGTAGCTATTTCAAGAAAAATGCCTCAATCATATTCATGTATGCATATGAAAATGTAGTCTCAAAAAGAATCAAAGCAAGTTCTAGAGCAACAATTCCATGAGTGAAATTCATACAAGAAAGAAAAGAATGGTACAAATGTTCAATCCATTCATCAATAAGCTCAAAATCTCACAAGGCATAATTCTATCATTCTCACCACCAATTCAACATCCATAACCAAGCATGTGAATTTTAAGAAAGAAGACAATTTACTCAATCATGCAAATTTCCTTGAATTTGAATTGCTACTTCCACATAAATTAGTTACTACCCTAATTACTCCTTACTCTGCCACCAATTTTTGATGCGTCTCAAGAATAAATAATTTACTCTTTACTCTGTCATCCCTAATTACTTTTGTTGTTAAAAAAATTGATGACAAACACAACAAACATATTCACAAACACACTTTCTAAATCTTTTTTTTTTTGGTTTTTTTAATGATAAACACAATAATCATATTAACAAACACACTTCCTAAATTTTTTTTTTGGTTTTTTTTGGGTTTTTTTTTTTTTTTTTTTTTTTTTTACAACCATCCTTCCCCCCAACCAGATCACAACATTGTCCTCAATGTCAAAACATAGATAGGTAAAGGATAGAATATATTACTGTTGCTGCAATTACTGAAAAGAAAAAAAAAATCTCACACAAATTTAAACGAAACAAAGTACGATAAATAAAACCAAAGCTTGTAATTATTTAAATAGTTGGAGTGTCTTGGCTGGCTTTCTTTTCATTTTGCTTCCTTCACCGCTTCCTTCGGACCAATCTATCTGAGCATTCTTGGATCAGGTTCATAAACAAATGCTTCTAATTTATCAATCAATTCATCAACAAGAGAAGCGAGAGATAAGGAGTTGTCTTGTGAAGGTGTGACAAATTTACTTCCACAAGATGGTCAACAAAAGATAACAAATTACCAAAGAAATTATTAACATTCAACAAACCTATGGGTTTATGGTGGATGTTCAATTGGCCCAAGAGACAACTTGAAAGACTTCTTCCAAAGTACCAAAACCACCAGGTAAGACAATGAATGCATCGAGTTGTCAAGCATCGCCTTCATTCGTCCATGCATAGAGGATACCTTAATTTCAAATCAATGTCTTTCCAACGATGTTCCTTCGAGTTAAAGGTTCAGGAATGACACCTAAAACTTGACCACCTCTTACAAATGCAGTAAGTGATACCCATTAACCCAATGCAACCTCCCCCATACTACTACGACGATGTTCCTCGCAGCAAGTGTTCTACCAATGCTTGCTTGCGTTTACAAACTCTAAACCATTCTCATAACTTGTCCCACAAAATACACCAATACTGAGAAATCTACGAACTGAAGAAGAAGCTCCCTCTATTTCTACACTCACTCTCTTTGAATGATTAAGAGTTGCAGAAAAGTAAAGAAAATGGAGTGTTTAAATAGGGAAGAGAATAGAAAAAGTAATAATAGCTCCTATACAGTTAGGTTGGCTAGTGTCAGAAAAGTTTGAAATAATAATAATAATAATAATAATTTTTTTTGACTTCAAGAAAACCATCAAGGTAAAGAAGTCTAGAAACCCCAAGGATCCCATCCAAAGGATCGTCATCCAAAACAAAATTCAACAAAATCATACAAAGATAAAATAATAATAACAAATGATTACATACCTTTATGTACAGGTTTCATGGCGGATCTTTATCTTCAAGCATGCGTCATGAGTGCGAGAATACCAAGACGGCTCACCAATCTGGGCATTCTTCTCCCTCCCACTTGTGGGATATTTTGATTGAGCTACGACGTCACTAATTAAAGTGCGTAAATCGATGAGCTACCACCAACGACCACGGCCCGGTGAGAGGTCGGAAGAGCCCATGGCATTAAATCACAGGATCCACTCGGAGGCATTGTCACGCGAGAATGCAAACACGGACGCTTCTTTCGTCCATCAACAAGCGAGCCTTTGGTTAAAACACAGGAATGCTTGCGCGGCTCTCTGCGAGCATGGCACACGAACCTTATTTATCGACCGGCGTGCGAAGGTCCACCCGAGTCAATGACGGATCTGCCGCCACTCCACCGCAGGGGCTCCTAATCTAATTAAAGACCAAGTACAACCGAAGTTTCGCCTTTTTTTTATTTTATTTTTTTATTTTTTATTTTTTTTTTTTTTTTTCAATTTTTTTCTTCTTTTTTTCTTCTTTTTTTTTTTCTTTTTTTTCTTTTTTTGAAAATGTACAAGATAATATATACATGTTGTTGTGATTGTGGCTCACATCTTCCTCTGTTTCACGTCCGAAACGGCTTAAACACCTTCTATGAGTCGAGGATAAGCTTCCCATCCAATTTTCTTATAAATTGGCAAATAGGGTCTTTTTGAGTCAGATTCCCAAGACTATAACGCTCTTGCTCGTCCTTGAAGAGATTTCACAAACTAAGAAGTTCACGCTGCACAACTCCACAAGAATGCGTCTCAAGAGTCAATAAGATATTATCTAATGACTCCTTACTCAATCCATTCTTAATGAAGAATATTTTATCTTCTCTCATTTACGGAAACCATCCCCAAAGAGTGACATCGCGTATTGCAATTCCATCGTGCACACTTGTAACAAACTTTCATTCTTTTTGCTCTTCTCCTTTTTGAAAATGAACTTTTACCGAGACCAGGCATGTATGGGACAAATGAATCAAGATTCACCACTAAACGAACCTTTGCTTCGATTATCCAAATGTATATCTTCTCGGGATGCCCTTATACATTAACAATCTCGATCTTTCACACCTAGCTTCATAGACTTTTGTTAGAGCATTTAGAGGGAGAGAAGGAAAATGTTTTCTTAGATTTGAGAGAATGACATCCATTTTGAAAGGAGAAGAAATCGCTTATTATGGGAAACTGAAAAACAAACCGAGTTAAGAGTCACGGAGTACCGTTATCCGCCATTTAACCAGGAACACAAAGAACTGCAAAAAGAAAGAAACAACATTAAAATAAATTCTACTCATAACAAGGATTAGAAAGAGAAATGGATTCTACCTCAACAACTTGATGTTCCAGAAATGGTTTGAGTCTTTGTCCATTGACCTTAAATATAATACCATTCCTAGGATTCTCAATGTCTATGGCCCCATAAGAATACACATGTTTGACAATATAAGGACCAATCCACCTAGATCTCAATTTTCCAGGGAATAGGTGAAGACGAGAATTATAAAGCAGAACTTTTTGACCAATTTCAAAAGTTTTTCTGAAAATTGATTTGTCATGAAAAGCTTTTGTTCTAGCTTTATAAATCTTTGAGTTTTCATATGCATCATTTCTTAATTCCTCAAGTTCATTCAATTGTAATTTGCGTAACTTGGAAGCATCTTCAAGACTTAAGTTAAAAGCTTTAATGGCCCAAAATGCTTTATGCTCCAATTCTACAGGCAAATGACAAGGTTTTCCATAAACTAACCGATAAGGAGACATGCCCAAAGATGTTTTAAAGCAAGATGCGGTAAGCCCAAAGTGCATCGTTTAGTCTTAAAGACCAATCTTTACGATTTGGGTTAACCGTTTTTCCAAAATTTGTTTAATCTCCCTATTTGCTAATTCAACTTGTCCACTTGTCTCGAGGATGATAAGGGGTTGCAATTTTGTGGGTAATGCAATATTTCTTCATTAAAGATTCAAATGATTTATTGCAAAAATGTGTTCCCCATCACCGATGATAGCTCGAGGAATTCCAAATCGACTCAAAACATTTTCTTTTAAAAATTTTAGAACAGTTTTATGATCATTGTCAGGTTTGAATGGAATTGTCTCAATCCATTTTGAGACAAAATCAACTCGCAACCAAAATGTACACAAATCCAAAAGATGATGGAAATGGACCCATGAAATCAATTCCCCAACAATCAAAAATTTCAATGACAAGGATAGGGTTCAAAGGCATCATATTTCTTTTAGAAATGGACCCCAATTTTTGACAACTTTCACAACTTTTGCAAAAAGTATAAGCGTCCTTGAATAAAGTGGGCCAATAAAATCCACACTTTGCAAGATTTTCGCAGCTGTTTTCTTTGAAGAAAAATGACCTCCACATGCTTCAATGACAAAATTTAATGACACTACTTACCTCATTGTCGGTACACATCTCCGAAAGATTTGATCAGACAATATTTGAACAAATATGGGTCATCCCAAAAGAAATTTTTCACCTCAATCAAAAACTTTTTTCTGTCTTGGTGTGTCCACCGAGGCGGCATCTTACCTCGTTACAAGAAAATTGACAATGTTAGCAAACCAAGGCATAGAATTGACCGAAAATAAAAATTCATCGGGGAAAGAATCATTGATAGGTGTGCTATCAAAAGATGAGCTTGTTGTCGGCCTTTGACAAATGATCTGCAACAACATTTTCTACTCCTTTCTTGTCTTTTATTGTGATGTTAAATTCTTGAAGCAACAAGATCCACCGTATCAACCTAGGTTTGGCATTCCGTTTAGACATTAAATATCTAACAAAGAAAGATGATCAAGTGAAAACAACATGGATGAACCAATTAAATAAGCTCGAAATTTATCCAATGCAAAAATTACAACAAGTAGTTCTTTTTCAAAGAAGTGGTGTAATTCATTTGTGCACTATTCAAAGTTCGACTTGCGTAATAAATTACATGAGGCTTACCTTCCTTTCTTTGGCCTAAAATCTGCGCCAACAAAGAAAATCACTAGCATCACACATCAACTCAAAAGGCAAAGACCAAATCAGAGATTGCATGATAGGAGCAGAAGTCAAAAGACCGATTAATTTTTCAAAAGATTTCTGACAATCTTGAGTCCAATCAAATGGTGTATCTTTTGTTAGAAGATTACATAAAGGTCTAGATATGACACTAAAGTCCTTTACAAATCTTCTGTAAAATCCTGCATGTCCTAAAAAGGAACGAACTTCTCTGACTGTTTTTGGGAAAGGCAAATGAGCAATTAATTCAACTTTGGCTTTATCAACTTCAATTCCTTTAGAAGATATCACATGACCTAACACTATTCCTGAGGTAACCATGTAATGACATTTTTCCCAATTTAACACAAATCCTTTTTCTTCGCATCTTTTAAGAACTTTTTCCAAATTATCAAGACAATTTTCAAAAGAATTTCCAAAAACTGTCAAATCATCCATGAAAACCTCTAAAAAATGCTCAATCATGTCACTAAAAATACTTAGCATGCATCTTTGAAAAGTTGTCGGGGCATTACAAAGACCAAAAGGCATTCTTCTATATGCAAAAGTGCCAAAGGGACAAGTAAAAGTGGTCTTTTCTTGGTCCTCTAATGCAATTGGTATTTGATTATACCCTGAATAACCATCAAGAAAACAATAGTAGGGATGTCCTGCTACTCTTTTTAGAATCTGATCAAGAAATGGAAATGGAAAATGGTCTTTCCTAGTGGCTGCATTCAATTTTCTGAAATCAATACACATACGCCAACTAGATGAGACTCGGGTAGGTATTAATTCTCCTTTTTCATTTTCAACCACTGTTATTCCGATTTCTTAGGCACAACTTGTGTAGGGCTTACCCACCGCTATCGAGATAGGATAGATAATTCCAACTTCAAGTAATTTAAGAACTTCAGCTCTAACTACCTCTTTCATGTGTGGATTTAATCTTCTTTGAGGTTGTTGAGATGTTTTAGCATTATCCTCTAAATGGATTCTATGTGTACAGATTAATGGATTAATGCCTTTTATATCCTTTAATGTCCATCCAATTGCACTTTTATGCCTTTTAGGTACTTCTATCAACTTACCTTCTTGTTCTTTGGTCAAGGATGAGGAAATTACCACTGGAGAGCTTTGTTCTTCTCCCAAAAATGTGTACTTCAACCCATCGTAATGGCTTCGGGTTCTAAGTGGGTACTTCTTCATGGGCATCATCATTCATAGATTTTAGCTCTTCGAATCTTGGCTTCCATCCTTTGTATTCCATTTCACGTGTGCAGTCAAGCAAAGAGCATATTTCAAAATATCATCATCTAATTGTGTAATCCGAATCAAATGAATTAATTAAACAGATTTCTAATGGGTCGAAGAACTCCCGATTTGAAGATGATCATCTATAATGGCCTCAATCCCTTCAATCTCTTCATTGTCATCATAAACTTCATGTGGTTGCTTGCACATGTTGAAAACATTAAGCTCCAGTTGTCATATTTCCAAAAGTTAGCTTCACCACTCCATTTCTCGCAATTTATCAAAGCATTAGATGTTGCTAAAAATGGGCGACCCAAAATAACAGAACCGACTTAGAACTATCAACCATAGGTTCGGTTTCCAAGACAATAAAATCCACAGGATATATGAATTTATCAACTTGTACCAACACACATTCTACTATTCCTTTTGGAATTTTAATTGATCTATCGGTAAGTAGAAGAGTTACGAGTTGGTTTTAACTCACCAAGGTTGAGTTACTTGATAAACTAAATATGGAAGCAAATTAACACTAGCACCAAGATCAAGTAAAGCTCGTTCAATTTTATGTTCACCAATAATGCATGAAATCGTAGGACAACCAGGGTCTTTATATTTCAACTCATTATTGTTTTGAATAATGGAGCTTACCTGTTACCAAAAAGGCATTCTTTTTCACATTATGTTTTCTTTTAACAGTGCACAAGTCTTTCAAATATTTGGCATAAGAAGGAATCTGTTTGATAGCATCTAACAAAGGAATATTGACCTTCACTTGTTTAAAGATTTCAAAAATGTCACTGTTATGATTCACTTTACTTGAATTGTTTAATGCTTGAGGAAATGGGGGTGAAGACGAGGATTTGATCTCCTTTTGGCTAGGTGGCTTATCAACTCCTTCCTCATCTTTGGGAATTGACTCATCATCTTTCTCAAAAAGTTCAGGAATTTGTTTTTCAATAACCTTTCCACTCCTAAGAGTTATCACTGAGTTGACTTGATCTATTTTTTGACTTTCTGAACTACCCTAATTTAGGCTAAACTGACCCTTGAGATTTGGTTGAGGTTGAGAGGGAAACTTTCCTTTCTCATGAATGGCAAGTGCAGAAGAAAGTTTAGCAAGAGTGTCTTTTATGTCAATCATGGCTTGAGTGTTTTGACTATTGATGGCCTCTTGTTTTTCCATGAATGCATGCAATGTTCCTTCAAGGTTTTTCCTATATGGTGGGACATAAGGTGCATATCCTTGAAGATTTTGAGAATCTTGTTGTGCCTGAGGAGGTGGTGGTTGCATGAATTGTGGTTGGTTGCTATTCCTCCAACTCAAATTTGGGTGATTTCTCCATCCCGGATTGTATGTATCTGAAAAAGAAGAAGTAAATGGCTTTTTAAAATTATTCATTGCATTTACTTGCTCATGCATAAGTTCTTTAAAAACAGGAATTTTTGGACATTCATTTGTTGAGTGTCCTAATTCATCACAAATGCCACAAATTTCTTCATTTTGCACAGATTTGATTTCTTTTACTTTCCCGGATTCCATGGCTTCAACCTTTCTAGCCAAATTAGCAAACCTTGCATTTAGATCTTCTTCTTGACTAAGATGATATTTTCCTTTATTAGCATTTGCAAGGTTAAATCTAATTGAATTTTCAGAAGGATTAGTACCATGCCAAGATTGAGAATTTTCAGCCAAATGGTCTAAATAGTCTAAAGCTTCTTCAGGTTCTTTACCATTGCACATTGTTTCCACAAATTGTTTGGTTTCGGGTGTTAACCCTTCATAAAAGAAGCTTATAGTGCGCCATTTTTCAAAACCATGATGTGGGCAAGAATTCAACAAATCTTTTAAACGTTCCCAACTTTGAAAATATGCTTCATTTGAATTTTGGGAAAAATTTTGGATTTGTCTTTTCAAAGCATTGGTTTTATGTGTTGGAAAAAATTTCTTCAAAAACTCACATTGCATTTCTTGCCATGTGCCAATTGATCTTGGTTTCAAAGTGTTAAGCCAAGATTTTGCTTTATCTTTCAAAGAAAAAGGAAACAATTTAAGCTTAACAACCTCTTCAGTGCAAGTTTGATCATGAAAAGCAAGATATACTTCTTCAAATTCTTTTAGATGTAAATATGGGCTTTCATTCTAAACCATGGAAATTAGGAAGTAAAGAAATCATACCTGGCTTGAATCTAAAATTGTTGGCATTGATCGGAAAGATAAAACATGATGGACTAGAATTTCGGGATGGTTGCAAATACTCACGTATGGTTCGCAGAATCGGTTGATTTTCATGTTCATCATGCACACTTTCGTTTTTCAGCCATTGTGCTTAATGTGTGTGATTGTGATTCAAACAAATCAATATGTAAAGTACCTGGATTAAGTCTAACCAAACGACCAATTTAATTTAAATCACGATACCAACTAAGCATAAACAAGTAACTTACAATATAAAATAAAATGTACAAGATAGCAATATAAATCATCCATTAAATATTAACAAAGGTGTGGTATGAACCAACCACCAAATAAGTTAATAAGCAAAAAAAGTAAAAAGTTAGATAGTGATAAAGTAAAAAGTTAGATAGTTAGTGTGAACACCTAATTTTGACCGGACTACAATAAAAAAAAAAAAAAATAAAAAATAGAAATATATAAAAAAAAATAAAATAAAAAAAAACAAAAAACAAAAAAAAAATCTCACCCACTCCCCACTCACAAAGACACACCCACATTTTCTCCATTTTTCTTTCCCCACCCACTCACTACACCGCACCCACTTCACTCATTCACGAAACCCACTCACTACCTGCACACACTCACGTTCCCACTAACTCCATTTTCTTTCTTTTCTTTTTTTTTTTGTTACCTACTCCCACACTCACTCTTTCACGTAACACACACCAAAGAGCCGCCTCAACTTCGCATGGCACACACCCACTTCTTTCTCACGAATAAGAAGCACACTACAGCATCAAGGCTAAGGGAGGATTCCTCTTCACTCACACTCATCTTCAACTTCTATATTTTTCACCTTCAACCTTCCATCTGAAGAGGATCTGAATCAAAAATCCATCCCACACATCACTTCCATACTTACCCAACCACACACCTCCTCCACCCAAACTCCATGCAACCGTAGCCTCCTAAACCCACTTCACCCATTTTCACAACAACTCCACCATTAAAAACTCCCAAAAACAGAACTCATCTCCATAACCTTCATCCACACCACAACACCCTCAAACTAACCTCCATCCAAGCCACCATGCAGTACCGTGAGACCCCACATAAAAAGGGTCCATCCTTCTCCTCCCAACCTCTCCATTATCACCTCACCTTCAACTTCTTCCGGGACTCTTCTCTCTCAACCCCTAATCACCTTGCTTTTCTCAGCCAACCTCTCACCATCATTCACCCTTCCTCCAAGCCTCCAACCGTGTCCTCCACGCCGAAACCCGAACCAGAACTCATCTCTGAACCTTTCCATTCACCTCCCAACCTCCACGCTGAAGCCACCCTCCCTAGCCACACGTCCACTTCACCTCTCCACCTTCATCAACTCCATCTCCCTCTTCATGCACACGTAAACAAGTTACCCCTACCACCTCTTCCAACCAACCACCTCATTCACGTCCAAACCTTCATCTCTTCCATCCCACCGAGTCAACTCCTTGGTCACTTCATCACATCCTTCAACCATCTACCATTCTCAAACTTCACCATCACCCCAACGTCCAAACACCTTGCCTCTCCATAATCACCTCTCCCTTCTCAAAACCATAGCCACTAACTCATCTCCATCATCAATTCATCAGCAGCCTCATCACCCCCATAACCTTCGTCTTCAACTATCTTCTTCTCCCTACCCCAACTTCATCCAACCATCAACACCACAACCCAACCCACGTCTCAACGGTGACCTCTAACCACCATCACCATCTTCCTCGAGCTCCACCAAGTAACCTCCATATCTAACGTCAAAACAACTCCATCTTCCATGGCTGCAGCCTATGCATATATAACCATCAGGTCATCCTCATCCTCCTAGTTCTCTTCACCTACACCCTGTTGCTCGTCCACACGAACCAGACTCGCTCCGCGCCACCTGCAGCGTAGGTCCGTTCAACCTACCGTGCACTGCCACACCTTGCCGCCCCTGCTCTAGGTTTCGGACTCTGCAAGTTTACCTACAGTAACTCCCTACCCCCCTTCGTTTCAGTTAGTAGCTTTATATATATATATATATATGTATAGTTTGGGTAGTTCAAACAGAAGACACAATATGCATGGTAATGTTGGCCTAACGTTAATATGCATGGTAAGAAATCTGAAACCAAATACCACGTTCACGTAGTAACTTTATAAAGAATAATAAAAAGGGTTTATAAAGAAATGGAACCGAATACCACGTTCACGTGGTAACTTTTTTTTTTTTCTTTTCTTTTCTTTTTTTCTTTTTCAATACATAAAAAATGAAAAGGTAAGACAAGAAGAAAAATAAAATAAAATAAAATAAAATAAAAATAAAAAAATAAAAATAAAAATAAAAAAATCGAGAAAGTAAAAGTGAAATAAAAAAAAAAGTTTTTGAGTTTAATTGGTTGTGGTTATCATTTGCTTGATAGTATTTACTTAATTTAATTGTGTATTTTATTTTATGTCTTGTGATTAATAGGAAGCTAAAAAAAATAAAATAAAAAATAAAAAATGTTAAGAAAAAAAAAGAGAGAAGAAAATATTTTTGTGATGTTGTGTTTTCATTTACTTGGTTTATGAAAAATTATGTTTACTTATTTGTATCAGAGTACTCCCAAAAATAAAATGATAAAAAATAAAAATAGTTTTTTTTTTTTATCCATGCAATGACCAATGATAATGATTGAATAGCGAATGCTATCTTCAACGTCATTTGGGTCATAAGGGTTTATTGAGTAGCCTAGTGCTAACTTGAACCTTGTGTCAGAATGGATTTGTTTTCAAACAAAATATCTTTAAAAAAAATCTTTTTTTTAATTAAAATCAACCAACCTACAATTATTTTCTAAAGAACTACGTAACTTTGAGTTCCCCATTGCACCAGGGGATACGTAGGAGCAGAATTTCATTTCTGTCAAGCCAAAATTAAATTTTCATAATTGTGTGGTTTCCTTTTTTTAGTTACAATGTTTTGTAAAAAGGGTAAAATAAATATTCCCAAGGATTTTTAACAATTTGCACAATTAATCTTAGGGTACCGTCTTAGGACGGGTGCGTTAGGGGTGCTGTGGGATTAAGTTTCCACCCTTCCCTAAGCATAACCGACTTCCGAATCCGATCTGGTTTCAAAGACCATTTTCAAAGAAAGGTTTTCCAATTTTTCCAAATTCAAATAAAATTGGTGGCGACTCCATTTTTCCATTTTCATATTTTCTAAATCCTTTCGAGTTGCTGTTTCCATCCGCCGCGATTTCCCGATCGCGACAGTTAGTAAGAAAGTTAGTAAGTTAGT
Organism: Ormosia semicastrata; assembly: GCA_029884595.1. NCBI lineage: Eukaryota > Viridiplantae > Streptophyta > Magnoliopsida > Fabales > Fabaceae > Ormosia > Ormosia semicastrata. Next base: position 2,245,796 of record JAQQTO010000028.1, on the reverse strand, counting down.
AAACAAAAAAAAATGACAGAAAATAAATAACAAAAAAAAAAGTGCGGAAAGTAAATTTAAAGAAAAAAAAATAAGTAAAAGGGAGAGATTCCCCCACCAAGTTAGTACGTAAAATAAAAGGGAGAGGTTCCCCCACTAAGTTAGTATGCACAGAAATTAAAAAGGGAGAGGTTCCCCACTAGTTAGTATGTTAGTATATATACAAAAATTTTTTTTTACACCGAAATTGGTCTTCAAATCAAGTCCCGAACATACGCGCCAAAAACTTGATGCACACTTTTAGTTGTCGCATTTGCAAACCCAAGTGCAGGTTGTCTCAAGTAATAAATTTCTCGGTGAGTCCGAGGTCGATCCACAGGGAATTAATGAAGATTATTTAAGGTAAGGTTAATATTTTGTTACTACAGTAAAAATTATTTATTTGGGTAAAAATGATCCACTCTTGGTAAATAAAGTAAAAGTAAGATTAATTCCTTTTATAACTCAATTAGAATCCTCGCAACATGGAGGTTCCAATCAGAAAATATAACGTTAAAAGTCCATTAAAATAATACACGTAATTATATTATGTTTCCTAAAAATATTACCACTACTTATAAATGGGTTAAAGCATTCATTGTGCCAATATTTTGTCTACAACAAATCAAGAACTCCTCTTTACAAAGATGATTTCTAAATTATAAGAAACAAATTATAATACGTATAATGGTTACTAGAAAATATAAATCATTTAAGCACAAGAGAAGAATAAATCTAGCCTTACTTTATTACCAAGAGCTTCACCCTTTCACCCAAGTAAAAACCTAGTAACAAAATGGTATTATTTTGGTAACTAACACCTAATACCTTCAATGATCTACCAAGGCCCCCTTTTATAGAGGATTAGAGATACAAAATGTCAAGGGGGCTGAGTTATTAGTGGTTGAATGATTGAAAAATGAGTGGAAAATGCCAAATGACATTAAATGAGTAGGAAATTATGGAGATTCCTTGTCTCCGAAATCATGCAGCTCTGAAGTCATTGCATTAGTCATTTTTGAACCAAGTGGTCTTCATGAAAGTTGTAGGCTTGGATCTTAGCTTTCAAATGGCTTTAGTTTGGGTCCAATATCATTTCTACAACTCCAGATACGTTCAAATTACTACATACTGTTCAGGCCCAGTCACAGCTCCTCTGTTCTGACTTCCAAACCCAATATCACCTTCAAGGAATCCGATTCTGGAAAAGTGTTCAACATAAAAGTTGTAGATATGGGTCTTAACTATTCAGCATCCAAATTTCAGTCCATTTTACAACATCTAGCCCAAAATCTATGATGAACAGTATACGTAGATCAAGCTGTCAGGAACAGCATTCTAGTTCTTGCTTCAACCCCAATTTGAGTTATCTACTCGTGTGATTGGGCCTTTGAGGTCTTCCTGAAAGTTATAGAACTCTCTCTTATCTTTCAAATGCCACTAGAATCACCTCCAAAGACCACCTACAGCCCAAGATATGACCCAAATACAGAAACAGTGTAAGATATGAATCATGCTGAAAAATTCAATTAAGTTCAATTTGAGTCCAAACTTACAAAACATAATAAAACTCAATCAATTAAGTACATAGAGAGTATAAATGACTAAGAATGAAAGCTTATTAATGTATCAAATATATGATCATCAATAACAAACAAGAAAGGAATAAAAGTGCAAAGATCAAGTCCCAAGACTCTTCAAGCTTAGCTTATAGGACTTAGATCTTGTGTAAAGGTAAAAAGGAATCACACTAAGCTCAAACAAGTTTTAAATATATTTATAAGTGTTTCTAAAATGTTTAAATGTCCAACAAACTGTTTTGGAAAGCTAGTTATGGTAATAGTTCAAAACTATGAAAAATAGTCAAGTTTGTGTTTTACAAAACTGATCTTTGGTTACACTTTTAATCATAACTTTCAAACTACTTTGAGTTTTGTTGTGAACCTTTTTGCATATGAAAATAGACTCAAATATCTTTTCAATGAGTAGTCATTTGCTTAAAATGGATAAGAAACGAAGAATTTATGACCATTTAAATTCAGCTTTCAAAAATAGTCAAGTTTGTGTTTTGCAAAACTGACCTTTAGTTACTATTTTGATCATATCTTTCAAATACTTTGAGTTTAGTTTTGAAACTTTTTTCATATGAAAATAGACTCAAAGATCTTTCTAATGAGTGGTCATTCGCTTTAATCGGATAAAAAATGAAGAAGTTGTGACCTTTTAAAGTTAGTTTTCAAAACCAGAAATGGTGTAATCGATTACACAAGTCATGTAATCGATTACAACATTGGCAGAAGTCGTGTAATCGATTACAGGAAGTGTGTAATCGATTACAAAGTGTTCAGAAAGCTTGTAATCAATTATATGAAGCTTGTAATCAATTACCAAGTGCCCAGGAACGTTTCTAACGGCTATAAACGGCTAGTTTTCATAGAAAATCATTTCTAAAACCCTCCAACGACTCTAAAACTCATTGGGCTATAAATACAAGTGTTTGGGCATCAAAAACAAGTTGGAGAACATTCTGAAAATTACCCTTGAGCATTGAAAATGAATTTCATCATCTTTTTCTCCAAATCTTTGTTTTGAGCTAAGTGTGTAAATCCTTTATACCCATAAGCTTCAAGTTGTATTATCTACTCTTCAAGAGAGTTTCTATCTTCTACACTTTGTGTAATCTATAAAGAGAGGCTGAGGTATCCCTCTAGAGTAAAGGGTGAGGTATCCCTATTTGAGGCTCAAGCACAAGGGTGAGGTATCCCAAGGTGTGGTGAGTGCTCTAGCTTGTAAAGGTTATCAAGCACCTGTTGAAGCTTGAAGATAGTGAAAAATCTCTAGCGGTTGCTTGAGAACTGGACGTAGATCACAAGTGGATTTGTGATCGAATCAGGATAAACTATTGTGTTTGATCTTCTAAACTCATCTCTTTACATTTGTGCATTTGTTTTATATGCTTGCTTGAATGTCATTTATCTTAGATTGTTTAATTTGTGAGTGAAGTATTCAATCTCATTTATCTATTCACTTCAATCATCCAATAGCTTCAACAAAAATTGTTTAATAAACGTTTTACGAAAGATTTGCGAAAATATTTTATAAACTCAATTCACCCCCCTCTTGAGTTTGAGGCCACTTGGTAACAAGTGGTATCAAAGTTAAGCTCTTGTGTAAAGGGCTTAGTAGCTTCAAGAGAAAGTGATGGCCTCTTCAAATGAATTTTCAGAAAGTTCTTCCATCTATAGACCTCCCTTTTTCAATGGGGACGGGTACACTTATTGGAAAGAAAGAATGAAAATTTTTATTAAAGCTATTGACCTAGATGTGTGGGATGCTATTGAAAATGGTCCTTTTATCCCCACAAAAGTTGTTAATGGTGTAAGGGTTAATACACCAAGAAGTGAATGGACCAATGATGATAAGAAAAAGGTCCAATATAATTTGAGTGCCAAAAACATCATTACCACATCCTTGGGGTATGATGAATTCTTTAGAGTCTCAAATTGTAAATCTGTCCAAGAAATGTGGGACAATTTAGAAGTAACCCATGAGGGTACTAGTGAAGTGAAAAGATTAAGGATTAATCTCTCACTCATGAATATGAGCTTTTTAAAATGAACCAAAATGAAAGCATTCAAGAAATGCAAAAACATTTTACACTTATTGTAAATCATTTAGCTTCATTAGGAAAGATATTTTCTAATGAAGATCTTATTAACAAGGTTTTAAGATGTTTGAGCAGTGATTGGCAACCTAAAGTGACGGCTATATCGGAGTCAAGAAATCTCTCAACCATGACCTTAGCCACACTTTTTGGCAAGCTCCAAGAACATGAATTGGAATTGAATAGACTCAACCAAAGTGAGGAGATTGACAAGAAAAAAAAGGGAATAGCTCTCAAGGCCACTTTCTCCATGATTAATAACGATGATGATGATGAAGATAATGGAGATGGCTTGGAAATAGATGAGGAGAATCTTACTCTACTAGTAAAAATATTTGGAAGATTCTTCAATAAGAGTGGAGCTAAAAAAAGGCCTCCCTTTTCCCAAAAGAATGTCTATCACAAAGGGGAAGGAATCTCATCCATTCCTAAATGTTATGAATGTGGAGAATTGGGTCACATGAACATGGAGTGCCCAATCTATCAAAGTAAAGTGAAAAAATATCACAAAAGATCCTCAAGGGAGAAGAAAGAAAGAAGAGCCTACATAACTTGGGATGATAATGACATGGATTCAACTGATAGCTCGGATAATGAGAAAGCCAATCTATGTTTCATAGCTAGAGGAGAAGAGGAAGATGGAGACGACATGGAGGTAACATCCTCAATTTTTGAATCAAACTCTTCCCCTTCCTATGATGAATTGCAAGATGCTTTTGAAGAATTACATAATGAATCTATAAGACTTGCAAAACTTGTTTCATCATCCAAGAAATCAATTTCCTCTTTTGAAAACAAGATATCTATGTTAAATAAGGAAATTGAGGAACTTAAAATAGAAAATGAAACTCTTGGACTTATTGATGCAAATTCTTCATGCATGACATATTTATCACTAGAAAATGCATCTACACCCTCATCTTGCTCATCATGTAAAGCATTTGAAATTGAGATTGAGGACTTGAAAAACACTCTTTCAAAATTTACCTATGGAAGAGATAATTTGAACATTTTGCTTGGAAACCAAAGATGCATTTTTCAAAAGGCTGGTTTAGGGTATAATCCTAATAAACAACAAAAGTTTCTCAAGAACTTCTTTGTTTCATCAAGTACATCAAGTAGTCCCTTTATTAAATGCTTTCATTGTGGTAGGAAAGAGCATAGTGCATCAAATTGCAATGTAAGGAAGAATATCAATAACAAGCTAGGAACTAAATTGGTTTGGGTTCCCAAAAGCACTTTGCCAAAGACTAACACACAAGGACCCAAGAAAATTTAGGTATCAAAAGTCAAAGATTGAAGTGTGTTGTAGGTGTGCTTGAAGGCCAAGAATTAACTTTGGATATCTTGAAAAGTGGCTGCTCTAAGCACAAAATAAGAAAATGCTTTATGTTATCCTCCTTGTCTCCAAAAGGCTTGAACTTGTATCCTTTGGTTAAGTGGAGTCTTGTTCTATGCTTTACTTGGTTAACATATTAAAAAATATCTTTTATATGTCTTGTATATGCTAAATGAATATGCATCTTGTGTGAAATAACATGTATAATATCAATTTCTTTGAACTTGATATAATGGTTTAATCATGCATCTAATTTGCTGCATAATTCATTATCCTTCTGCATAATATGTAAGTTTCTGCATAAAGAGCACACTTTTGGTGATATCAATTTCTTATTCTTATTTATGTTTTAATTTGAATATCATGTTATATTTTGAAAAGTCATATTTTTCTGCATATTGCCATTAATTTTGCTGCATAATGTGACATTTTTGCTGCATAATCTAACTTTCAATGCATAAATTGGTCATTTTATTGCACAATTCATCCTTTTTGCTGTTTTGTTGTATAAAGACATATTTTTCTACATAATGCCATTATCTTGCTGCATAATGTGACTTTTTTGCTGCATAATCTAACTTTTATTGCATTATTTTGAAATGGATATTTTTCAATAGATATTCTGGTTATATAATGCTGATTTGGTTGAATTCCTTATTGAATATTCATTATTTAGCAATGGTTTTGCTCTATCACTTCTCTCTTTATCAAAATCTATATCTTGTATATCTTTTTGATCATGACAAAAGAGGGAGAAGTTTATGAGTCTTTGAGAAAAGGTAAATAACAATGTACAAAATCAATGATCTTGGAATTTCAAAATTAAGGGGGAGCTGTGCAATCTCTGATCAAATCACCTCTTGAAAAATAGAGGGGGAGTAAGTCTCTAATACACCTTTTGTGAATTCTAATTTATTTGAACTAACTCTTTTCTCAAATGAATGTTTGTCATCATCAAAAAGGGGGAGAATGTAATTGACATTGACTAAAATAATGATTTTGATGATAACAAACAAGAAAGGAATGGAAGTGCAAAGATCAAGTCTCAAGACTCTTCAAGCTTAGCTTATATGACTTAGATCTTATGTAAAGGTAAAAAGGAATCACACTAAGTTCAAACAAGTTTTAAATATATTTATAAGTGTTTCAAAATGTTTAAATGCCCAACAAACTATTTTGGAAAGCTAGTTATGGTAATAGTTCAAAACTATGAAAAATAGTCAAGTTTGTGTTTTATAAAACTGACATTTAGTTATACTTTTGATCATAACTTTCAAACTACTTTGAGTTTTGTTATGAACCTTTTTGCATATGAAAATAGACTCAAATATCTTTTCAATGAGTGTCATTTGCTTAAAACGGATAAGAAACGAAGAAGTTATGACCATTTAAATTCAGCTTTCAAAAACAGTCAAGTTTGTGTTTTGTAAAACTAACCTTTGGTTATTATTTTGATCATATCTTTCAAAATACTTTGAGTTTAGTTCTGAAACTTCTTTCATATGAAAATAAACTCAAAGATCTTTCCAATGAGTGGTCATTCGCTTTAATCGGATACGAAATGAAGAAGTTATGACCTTTTAAAGTCAGTTTTCAAAACCAGAAATGGTGTAATCGATTACACAAGTCATGTAATTAATTACAACATTGGCAGAAGTCGTGTAATCGATTACAGGAAGTGTATAATCAATTACAAAGTGTCCAGAAAGCTTGTAATCGATTACATGAAGCTTGTAATCGATTACCAAGTGCCCAGAAATGTTTCTAACGGCTATAAACGGCTAGTTTTCATAGAAAATCATTTCTAAAACCCTCTAACGGCTCTAAAACTCATTGAGCAATAAATACAAGTGTTTGGGCATCAAAAACAAGTTGGAGAACATTCTGAAAATTATCCTTGAGCATTGAAAACAAATCTCATTATTTTTTTCTCCAAATCTTTGTTTTGAGCTAAGTGTGTAAATCCTTTATACCCATAAGTTTCAAGTTGTATTATCTACTCTTCAAGAGAATTTCTATCTTCTACACTTTGTATAATCTATAAAGAGAGGGTGAGGTATCCCTCTAGAGTAAAGGGTGAGGTATCCCTAGAGAGTGAGGCACCTCTCAAAGTTAGTAAAGGGTGAGGTATCCCTATTTGAGGCTCAAGCACAAGGGTGAGGTATCCCAATGTGTGGTGAGTGCTCTAACTTGTAAAGGTTATCAAGCACCTGTTGAAGCTTGAAGATAGTGGAAAATCTCTAGCGGTTGCTTGAGGATTGGTGATAATCACATATTTTATTTATTAAGAAACCCTTATGTTTAGTCATTTACACTCTCCATATTCTTAATTGATTGAGTTTGGTATGATTTTGTGAGTTTGAGCTCAAATTGGTCCTAATTGAATATTTTCAGCATTATTGAGATTTTACACTGTTTCTGTATTTTGGCCATAACTTGAGTTCCTGATATCTGATAATCATGAATTTTATCTTGTAGGAAATCTAAGAGGAAGCTCTACAACTTTGATGAAGAGCTTGAAGTCCTAAACAGATGTCTAAGGGACCTAAGTTTACATGGAAGTCAGAATACGGGTTCTGTCACTAGAATCCGAACGGTGTGCACTCATAAAATCATATCTTAAGTTGTAATAATGGAGATGGGCTGAAATTTGGATAGTTGATATTCAAGACCCAAATAAATAACTTTCATGAAGAACACCTTTTGAAAGAATGAAGTCTAATGGGTCAGTTTGGGCTTGCAAGTCGGAACAGATGTGCTGAAGTTGGGTTTGAACAACCTGTGGTATTTGGGTCATATCTTGGGCTGTAAGAAGCCAAATTGGACGATCCAGATATGCATGTTATAGCCAAGACAAAGATCTATAACTTTCATGAAGAGTACTTTTCATGGATCTGAAGTATAGTCGGTCGTTTTTGGCTTCCAAGTCAGACCAAGAAATTTTCGCACTCAACCACTCTACTCCACTCAACCAAATCACTCCACTCATCCACTCAACTACTCATCCACTAAATCAAACCACTCACTCCACTCATCCACTCAACTACTCATCCACTAAATCAATTCACTCAACTACTCAACCACTCCACTCCACTCATCCACTCATCCACTCAACTAACCCACTCAACCAATCCACTCAACCACTCCACTCCACTAACCCACTCATCCATCCACTCCCTTTGTCATTTTGTTACCCTAGACTTCTATAAAAGGCACCATTGGTTATCATGAAAGAAGTTGGACTCTCTTTCATTTCTCTCATAGTTTCTTCTTGTTTCTTCATAGTTTTTCTTGTGATTTCCTTCTAGTTATGTGTAACTAAACCTCCTTGGTTAAGGGAGTGATGAAACCACTAGTATTAATGTTGTGAACCTTGCATATTTGATTATTTCAACACAGTTATGTTTTTATTCATATATTTCTGAATCTATTATTGGTATGAAGGTTTTTATACTTGTTTCCACTTTCAAAGTGGTAGATCTGGGTTTATTATGCACGGTTGTGGTAGTAGATCTAGTGGGATGTATGATGTTCATGTGGGTATAATTATCTTTGTGCTATTTGTCAGTTATAAAAGTGGTAGATCTGGGTTTATTATGCACAGTTGTGGTAGTAGATTTAGAGAAATATATGTTCTAAGTAATTTAATCCCGGTGTGTGATTAGATCTTAGTGTAATTGGTTTTCTAAATCTTAATGCAATTGTTGGATAGTTGTAAAAGCGGTTGCTTTATGACTAATCAGTGATTAGGAGTTGATTTGAGCGGTTGCTAAATTGGCCAACACGTAAGGAAAACAGAGATTTACTCTCACAATTGCATAAAAACATAATTGAGCATGTTGGAATAAAATGATGTGTGAATTTACATTATCATATAAATCTAGTGGTGGATTCAATCTCTTAACCAATTTTCTTATATTGTTGATTTCAGTTCATTTATTGTTATTGTCTTTGAATCTGTTCATTGTTCATCAAAACTCCAAAACCCCCCTTTTTACTGTTTATTGTTAATTAGAGTCTAAATTGGGAATTGTTTAATAGTGTTAATTGAATTGGTTCTCTGTGGATCGACCCTTACTAACTACAACTAGTTGTAAGGTTTTTATTTTCTGGTGGGCCTGACAACTGCTTTTTATCTAAATTTTAATGACTACATCCGCACGCATCAATTGGACGTAGATCACAAGTGGATTAGTGATCGAATCAGGATAAACTATTGTGTTTGATCTTCTAAACTCATCTCTTTACATTTGTGCATTTATTTTATATGCTTGCTTGAATGTTATTTATCTTAGATTATTTAATTTGTGAGTGAAGTATTCAATCTCATTTATCTATTCACTTCAATCATCCAATAGCTTCAACGAAAATTGTTTAACAAACGTTTTATGAAAGATTTGCGAAAATATTTTATAAACTCAATTCACCCCCCTCTTGAGTTTGAGGCCACTTGGTAACAAATGATATAAATGTTTGCGATTGTCCTCAATTCTTTCGTGAAACCATTTGCGATCTTGAAGCATGCTTAAGCAATCTTGTTTGTTCTTATGGATGATGTGTTTCTCATTTAGATGCTTGTTTAACTTTGGAAAGATTTGAGTGTTTGTCTAGATAATGTTTATGAATTGTGCATGTGGATGATTTTTTTTATCCTTGAAATTGTTTTGGAACTCTCTTGAGGTGAAATCCTAGATTGTGCATGATTAAGGAAATGATTAGGGCACTGTTTGGACCGTTTGAGCTTTAAAAAGCTTACCTTGATATGACGATATCCCTAGGTCCCTTTTTGAAGCCTTATACTGTTTGACCTTATTTGTTTTTTCATAACTATTGTGTTCGTTAACTTGTTAACCGTTCTAATGCATGTGAAAATATTGTATTTTTCTTCCTACCCTTGTTGTTTGTTGAGTACATGATGTTTTATTTCTTGAAGTGAGTCTTGTCATTAGGGGTATTAAAGATTCAATACAAAATGAGCCTGAAGGAATTAGATGCAGTCAAACAAAAAGCATTGTTTTGAAAAAAAAATGATGAAAATAAAGAAATAAAGAAAAAGAAAGACAAAGAAAAAGCAAAAGCAATGCTAAAGAAAAGTAAAGCTCAAAAAGCATCAAAATGGTTTTGGCGAGTTTTCTGATCTCACTTTTCAATACCCTGCTAATATCAGTCAGTGGCTCATATCTTGAAATAATATGTTGTGTTTCTCAATATTTGTGTGTATTCCTTTCCCATTCATTTCTTTCACTCCTTACCATTGGCCTTACATTACAAACTATAAAGTCCCTTTTGATCCTCAATCATGTATGATTTACATTAGTGGAGAGAGAGCTATGCTACAATTTTGTGGAGTCTTGATTTGTATCCATGTGTAGGTTCATAAACTTATCTGGATGAGCATGATTTGAAAATGATAAGTTTAACTTGCATGTTTGTGGGAGATGTTATGTGCATGATTGGAATTGAGGGCATGTTAAGGATTGTGTATATATTGACCTTAAATGTGAGGCATGCGCATTCTTTGAGGGCCATTATAATCATTGTGCACTGATTGTAGTTAAAAGAAAATTGAATTTATCATTATTGAATGCATGTGAGCATGAACTATCAAAGTGAGTTTTCTTAATCATACTTTGTGTTGCTCGAGGACTAGCAACATCTTAAGTTTGGAGGTGTGATAACTCCATGAAATGCAATTATTTATGCCCCATATTTGTGCTTTATGACATGCTTAGTTCTTGTTTTTATGCATATTTAGAAGGTTTTATGCTAATATTTGGGAAATTTTATTTTCGAGATCTTCCTTTATGTTTTTGAGCAATTTGTGCATATTGATTGATTGATTAAGAAGATTTGTAATTATATTTAACTTGGTGGTTTCTTTAATCTAGGAAGGGCTCAAAAGAGACAAATTGATGCAAGCCAAGACCCAGCATTGGAGGAAAGAAGCCAAGGGAGCATTCCAGAGCTCCACGCCGTGGAGCAAACATGCACGCCGTGACGTGATAGCATAAGTCAGAGGAGACCACGGCCTATCACGTGTTCTCACACACGGGCCCTGCGCCGAGGCATGGACTTGTTCACGCCGCGGCACAAGTCGGCGAGCTAAGCCTTTAAATTATATTTTTCACGCTCTTTTTCTCTCTCTCTCAGCTTTTTTAGCCGTTTCTCTCCCTCTCTCAGTTTTCTTTTAGGTTTTATTAGGTTTTTAGGGTTAGAGGCTCTGCTGGGTCTTCCATTGGAGGTGGAGATGGAGCTTGGGGAGCTAAGGATGGAAGCCCTCTTTCTCTTGGAGGAGGATCCGAGCGTCAATGGCGAAATCCATAAGCTTTCTCCTTCTCTCTTTTCTCTTTTCTCTTCCTCGTTTCTTGAACATGTATTTTGTAGTTTGTTTTCATGTTCATTGTATAGCTGAGCTTTATTTAGGGATGACTTTGGATCCTTTTATTAATATTAATGATTTGTTCTTCTCTGAGTTTGTGTGGATCTTTAATTTTGTTCAATCATATTGATCTTAATGCTGTTGAGTGTTTGGCCAACATGTAAGTTAATTTGATAAAATCTAATGAACCTGGACATAGGGATTTGGGTTTGGGATCGTATGTATGATTGATGCATGTTCGATTCTATTCTAATGGCAGGATGAGTTGATTTACTAATGGGATAGAAATATACCTCTTAGCTATGCATAGCACGTGTTTGAGAATAGACCTTAAAGAGTGGATTTTGTGTTAGCTCTCAAGGACACTTAAGGAGTTGGGCATTTGAAACTATGGTTAGATGACCTAGACATAAGCGTTTAGCTAATGTAGATTCTCAAGCTAACCTAATCATTGCATTCATGTTTATGAAGAGGATTGCATGTTATTGGTTGAAGTAAAGGGTGAAGGAGGATTTCCCTAAACTCTAACCATTTATCTTTATTGCTTTCTGTCTTTACTTTCTTTACTTTTAACCATTTTTATGTTCTTGAATAGAATTAGGTAAACTATCGGTTAATACTTAGCATTGGAAATAAACTTATCTTCGAGGGAATGATCTCTACTTTTCACTTTATTACTTAAATGACCCGTGCACTTGCGGCCTATTTTGGGACAAACAGAGATTTTATAATATATTTGATTATTATTTTTATTGCTATATTGGTAGATTTTTCGTGAGCACATACTTGCCACAAGATGTTCATGAGTTAAATTATTTGAATACAATTATTTGACATAGTTAATGTTAAAATTAATCTTAGTAGAATCTGAACCTTAGGCATCTTACATCTGATAGAAACTCAATTTGTTTACTTTGCTACACTTTAATTTGCATTTAAAATTAATTTTTATTTACTATTAATTATTTAATATTTTTCTTTAGTTTCTTTGTTTCTTTAGCTATTCTTTTAATTTGTCTCTTTATGGAATCGACACCCCAAAGTTGTGCTACAATTACCGTGTTTGTAAATGTGGTAACTTTATTCTCTCTTTTATCTTGCTGCATCTTTATTTTATTTTCTTTTCTTTTTAAAGTTTTTTTTAGTATTGCATTTTTTTTACTTTGCGTGCACATGTATAAAGACTCCTTGGGTCAGTTTGCTCGTAAACCTATATCAGTGTTAGAGTATAATTTTTCTATTCATTTGTTTGATACTTCTTCTAATTCTAAGGAAATGAGTGAACACAAATATCAACCTATTAAGAGCCTTCATAATTACCTCCATCCTACACACACAACCACACCATCACGCATCATGTTTCTAGCTAATACTCCCTGACTGGATTTTAAAACAGGGATGATACAGTTACTCCCTACTTTTCATGGCTTGAAAAATGAAAATTCATATTTGCACATTAGGGAGTTTGAAGAAGTAGTTGCGACTTTTCATAGGCAAAATATAATTAATGACGTTGTGAGACTTAAGTTCTTTCATTTCTCTTAAGTTCTTTCATTTCTCTTTGAAGGATAGAGTTAAGAGTTGGTTATATTCACTGAGACCAAAATCTATTGGGTCATGGAATGAGATGATTTAGGCCTTCTTTAATAAATACTTTCCCTAACATAGGACCAACACTTTAAAAAGGCTAATCTCCACCTTTGCACAAAAGGACAGAGAGACTTTGTATCAGTCTTGGGAGAGATTTAAGGAGTTTTTGAGCATGTGTCCTCACCACAAGTATATGAATTGACGCTTAATGAGCTATTTTTATGAGGGACTTACACCTAGGGAATGCCAATTTGTGGAAATAATGTGTAATGTTGAGTTCTTACAGAAAGATCCTGATGAGGCTATAGAATACCTTAATAAGCTTGTTGAAAAAGCTCACACCTTGACTAGACCTAGTGCTTTTGAGAGCACAAATAGGTCACGACCTGTAGGAAACCCAAATGGAGGTGGAATCTACTATCTTAGGGAAGAGGATAACCTAAAGACTTTTTTTTAGATGCTCACTAGGGAGCTAGATGTGTTAAAGACTAAGGGCTTAAAACCAACACATGTGGCTAATCATACAGAATTTTTTAAATCATATTTTGTGTGTGGCGAGGTAGATCACCTCACCCAAGAGTGTCCTACATTTGTTGAGATGAGAGGGATGTATGAGGAATAATATAATGCAGTAGGTATGTACAAAGATGACTTTTTTTTTACTAGAGGTGGTTTTAGGGATCTAGCCTTTCTTCCTAATTCCAGATGGGCACCATCCTTTTTTACTTGTATTAGGATAAGATTTCCCAACTCTAAGAGGTTAAGGACCATGAGCTCTTAGTTGACAAGGTGGACATTATGGCCTTCTTCTTAGATTAGGCCAACAAGAAGGGGCAAATCAAGTGCTCCTAGATCATTAATGTTGTCGACAATGATGCTAGCGTGATAATAGTGTAATTGGCTATTGGTCATTAAAGATTGTTTTGATAATAACAAACATAATTATGATGATAAGATCAAGTCTAAGACCTTCAAGAATAGCTTTAGGACTTAGATCTTTTTGTAAAGGTAAAATGGTTCACACTTAAGCTCTAAACTTGTTTTTCAAAGAACCTAAATTAGCACACATGGTTTCAAGGCTTTAAAATGGTTTTTGGTTTATTAAGAAATAGCCTTTAAATGTGTAAAAGCTTGTTATATCTTTTGGAAACATTTGGCAAGGTTTAAAAGCAGTTTAAAATGGTTTTCAAATAAGTCTATTCGAATATAGGGTTTCCCTATTTGAATGCCAAAAGTCAGAATTCTAAGATTTCCATTTCATCAAGCTTTATTTGAACAGAATTGGGCACTATTCGAATAGAAGCTTAAAATGGCTGATGCATAATTTTTAGTTTCAAACAAGTCTACAAACTTGATGCGGGATTAATTGTTACATTACGAACCCAAGTGCAGGTTGTCTCAAGTAATAAATTTCTCGATAGTCCGAGGTCGATCTACAGGGAATTGTTGAAGATTAATTAAGATGAAGTAAATATTTTGTTACTATGGTAAAAATTATTTACTTGGGTTAAAAGATCCACTCTTGGTAAATAAAGTAAAAGTAAGATTAATTCCTTTTATAACTCAATTAGAATCCTCGCAACATGGAGGTTTCAATCGAAAAATACAACGTTAAAAGTCCATTTAAAATAATATACGTATTTATATTATGTTTCTAAAAAATATTACTACCACTTATAAATTGGTTAAAGCATTCATTATGCCAATATTTTGTCTACAACAAATCAAGAACTCCACTTTATAAGGAGAGTTTCTAACACCACCACTTGTAAATGGGTTAAAGCATTCATTGTGTCAATCTCTTATCTACAACAAATCAAGAACTCCAATTTACAAGGAGGGTTTCTAAATTAATTGGAAACAAAATACAATACGTATAATGACCACTTGAAAATATATCATTTAAGCACAAGAGAGAAATTAATCTAACCTTATTTCATTACCAAGAGCTTCACCCCTTCACCCAAGTAAAATGAAACTTAGTTACTCATAGATAAGAAGAAAGAAAGAGAGAAGAAGAAGAAGAAGAACATGACTTTAATTTAGAACAAAGAAAAATTATTACAAGAAAATCTAGTAACAAACTAACATCATTTTGGTACCTAATACCTAACTCACTCAATGATATGCTAAGGCCCCCTTTTATAGAAGATTAGAGATACAAAATGACAAGGGGGTGAGTCATTAGTGGGTGGATGAGTGGAAAATGCCAAATGACTTTTGGTGAGTGGAAAATTATGGAGATTCCTTGTCTCTGAAATCATGCAGCTCTGAAATCATTGAATTCGTTATTTTTGAACCAAGTGGTCTTCATGAAATTTGTAGGCCTGGATCTTAGCTTTTAAATGGCTTTAGTTTGAGTCTAATATCATTTCTATAACTCCATATGCGTTCAAATTACTGCACACTACTCAGGCCCAGTCATAGCTCCTCTATTCTGACTTCCAAGCCCAATATCACCTTCAAGGAATTCGATTCTGGAACAGTATTCAACATGAAAGTTGTAGATATGGATCTTAAATATTCAGAATCCAAATTTCAGCCCATTTGACAACCTCTATCCCGAAAAATGTGATGAATAGTACACGTAGGTTAAGCTATCAGGAAAAGCACTCTGGTTCTTGCTTCAACCCCAATTTGAGTTATCTACTCGTGTGATTGGGCCTTTGAGGTCTTCATGAAAGATATAGAACTCTCTCTTATCTTTCAAATGCCACTAGAATCACCTCCAAAGACCACCTACATCCCAAGATATAGCCCAAATACAGAAACAACATAAGACATAAATTATGCTGAAAAATTTAATTAAGTCTAATTTGAGTCCAAACTTACAAAACATAATCAAAATAAATCAATTAAGTATATGGAGAGTGTAAATGACTAAAAATGAAGGCTTATTAATATATCAAATATGTGATCATCAATGGCTACACGTCCTTGTGTTTTTAAAAAGTTTATTCATATAATCGAAGATGTTATTCGAATAACATGTTCCAGAAACTAATCTATCTTGTGCCAAAAATGCATTTATTCGAATAAGGGATTGTGTTATTCGAATAACTGAGTTTCTTGAAACAGAAATTAATAGCTTGTTCACTTGCAATTAATGTTCCAACCACTCCCCATCGGATCTTTATTGCATTAGGCTATAAATACAAGTCTTTGGGCATTAAAGAAGGTTGGGGAAATCAATCTAAAAATCCTTGTTGAGCATTAATACAAGTTGTTACAGCCTATATCTTTTAACCCCTATTTTTTAGCTTAAAGTGCAATCAATCCTTATACCAATTGAGTTTCAATTTGTAATATCTACTCTTTTGAGAGTTTATCATTCAATCTTTCTTTGATTTCCTATAAAGAGGATGAAGTATCCCTCTAAGGAAAAAGGGTGAGGTATCCCTTGATAAAGAAGAGGGTGAGGTAACCCTGTTTTTTAGGCACAAGCACAAGGGTAAGGCATCCTAGAGGTGTGTTGAGTGCTCTCAGTTGTAAAGGTTTTCAAGTACCTATTCAAGCCTGAAGGTTTAGTGAAAAATCTTGGATGATTTACTTGAGGACTGGACATAGGTCACAAGGGATGGCTGAACTAGAATAAATCATTGTGTTTGCTCTTCTCAACTCTATCTCTTTACTTTGATGATTTACTTTTATATGTTTGCTTGAATATTATTCATCTTGACTTGTTTATTTATGAGTGCAGTATTCAATCTCATTTATCTATTCATTTCAATCAATCAATAGCTTTAACAAAAATTGATATACTAGTGTTTTGTGAAAGATTTGCGAAAATATTTTATAAACTCAATTCACCCCCTCTTAATTTTGAAGCCATTTGATAACAAATAGGTGGGTTCCGGGGTGTGTTCACTCTTATTTGCCGTGCTTTAAATATGTTCTTAGTGTTTATCTGTTCTAATATTTGGTTATTTTTATTATAGCTAGCATGGCCCCAGCAAAAAACAATGTGGAGCTTTAGTGCTGGAGCCGCTGCTGTAGCTACTCCTAGGGCTCCAACCTTTTGAGCCCAACTATGCAAGTGTAGTAGTCAAGCTCTGAATCTTTTGGGCAATTTACTGCTCTCCAGCCCAACAAATGCAATGTATCCAAGAAATGCATGTATAACTGATTAAAGAGTGCTAATACTGAGCCTAACCAAGTTGTTGATTTGACCACAGAGGGTGGGGGTGTCTAGACCTTTTCCACAAATCACCATGACTTTGCTCTTGGGTCGTTATGGGGAACTGGGTTCAATGTTCCAAAGCATATTGATGCTCATCTCCTTACTTTGGAGGACCTGGCCACCTTGTGTAACATTCGCATAATTATTAACCAGTAAAATAATTTACGTAGAAAATAATTAAAACAATATTTATAAAAATATAATTTGTGGTTTATGATTGAATGTGCACGTGTGTGTGCACGTGAGTGAGTGTGTGTGTGCGCGTGAGAGAGAGCATATGTATACATGTGTGTGCACTAGGTTAAATAAATAATTAAGCTCATTATGTCTTGCGATAATGTGTGTGTGTGTGTATATATATATATATATATATATATATGATATAGAAATTATTTAATATTAAAATATGTGATCATATAATATGAAAATAATATTTAATCAATTTAAGTATATGAAGAGATTTAATCTCTAAGAGTACTAGAATCTTCTTACTAATTAAATAATAATATATTCAATCCCACATGCAGTAAGTAATAAAATAAAATTATTGTTGTTAAGAATATATAGGAATGACCAATAGAAAATCTTGCTTTTGGAAGAAGGAGAGAGAACATAGGGCCTAGACAAATAAATGAAGTGTAAAAAGGCATGGAGAAGGAAGCCGAGTAATTAGTGGGTCTTTGTTTTACATTAAATGAGTTCACACCTTTTAGTAATATTTTATTACAAAACAAAGCCCTTCCCACCTCTATATAAGGCCATTTGGCCAAGCCCCCCAAACTCACACCCTAAAGCATTTTCTTAGCAAAGTTTAAGAATTTGAAAGGTGAGGGAGAGAGTGAGGCCAAAAGAGAGAGTAAAAGATGAAGGAAGAAGAGTTTGAAGCAAAGGAGTAGGAGCTTATCATCAAGCAACCTAGTCACCCCCATTTTCTTGAAGAGGTCGATTCCTTGAGGTAGGGAAACTTCATAACTTGTTTCCTTCTAGTTGATTCATACCTTGTAAATTGATCTTGAAGTTGTGATATAACTTATTGGACTTATGATAATAACTTAATAATATATATTTTTAATATTAAAATTAGGTTTTATTATATTTTAATGTAAGTAATTTTGGTAATTATGTGATTTATTAATTAATTTTTTTAAACAAATTAATTATTAATCTTTATTTTATTTTATAATGCTAGTCAAGAAAGAATATACTTAAAGAATAACTAAATCACGACAATTAATGAGTGGTCACATTATATTTTAATTCGGAACACTCTGAAATCATTTTAATTATCTTATGTTGAAACTTGGCCCACGTCTTCTATTAAGCTAACAAATGGTGGCCACGGTGTGAATTGGATGCAATTGACTTATGGGTGTGTGGCAACAAATAATAAAAAAAAAACCCATGATCTAGCCTAATGGAAACGACATTCAGCAGGAAGGAGTGAAGAAAAGTTATAAATAGAGAGAATTGACTTACAGCGTAGAAAAAAAGATTGGATGCATTGCACGTGCCTTACAGCGTAGAAAAAAAGATTGGATGCATTGCACGAGGCACGAGGCGAGATAGCAAAGACGAGGTAGCAGCGCCGCATAAGACGAATAGAAAACAAGGAGGACAAAGCAAATTTTATGGATTTTTCTTCTATTTTTGTGTTTGATATTTTTATTATGAATAAATAATTTTATTTTTTATAATTAAGATGAAACTTTAATTTTTATTTTAGATGATTTAACTTTATTTGAGATTTTTTTTATAATTGTATAATATTGATGATTATTGATCTTTAATTGTTATTTAATTTAATTTTTATTAATTATCTTGTAGTTAATTAATAAATTTAAATTGATATATTTTAATCACATGTCTAATTTTGTATTCTTAAGTATGAGTTGTGCAATAGTATTCATTATTTTTGTGATCTAAGAATTGAATAGTTTATGCTATGTTAAATGGTTTATGTCATAATTTGAATATGTTATGTTATTTTAGATGAATTATGTCATTAATTAAATTTTAATAATCTTTAGTAGTAATCAAAACTTGTAGTCGTAGATACCTTATAGAACAAGATTAGTTCTCATTCAAGTTAAATTCATGTTTACATGATTAGTGGTGGATTCGAGGTCTTAAAATTGTTCTTGCATTCTAATTTTAGTCTTTTTATTTAGATTTATTATTTAATTTTACTTTTAGTTTAATACGTAATTTATATTCTCTGTTTAATTAAATAAAATAAAAATCTCTTTTCTTTTTCCTTTAAATTAATTTAAGTAGATATTATATATTAGTTAATCTTGTCATATTCTCGTGGATGGGTACGACATCATTATATTTGTCAAATATTACATTGATATTATGTACTTGCAAGTAAGAAGTAATTTTATTACTTGAAAATCTCTATCAAGTTTTTAGCACCATTGCTGGAGAGTTAATTTTGTGATTGCTTTAATTTAATTTTTTCTTAATTTAATTTAGTTTACATTTTTATTTTTTTATTTATTTTATTTTATTTGTTTGGACTTTGTGTTTTTATCTTTATTATTAGTGTTTTCACTTTTTATTTTTTATTTTTATTTAGTTGACAAGGTTGGAGAAGATCAATTCTACTTGAACTTGTAACTCCAAGTGCTTTTGTTCCAACTCTTACTCTTATTAGTTTGATATTTTGTTTGGATTATTTTTTATAGGCATTCATCGTCATTAGATTTAAAAGAGTACGGCACAGAGATAGAGCGTACACTTAGAATACTTAGAGCACAAAACCAAACTGCACTCATTGATACTGATTTAAATATAGTAAAAAATAATCAAGCATTTAGGGAATATTTTACTCCAAATGCATATGATTCTCCTGCTTGTGCTCGTTTCTTGAGATTGAGGGCTAATTACTTTGAAATTAAGCCTAGTGTAATTCAAATGTTACCAATATTTTATGGGCTTGAGTTTGAAAATTCATATAAGCACCTAGATGCTTTCTTAGAGGTATATTTCACTTTTAAAATCTCTAGTATTACTGATGATGTAATTCGTCTGTCTTTTCCCTTTTTCTTTAAAGGATAAAGCTAAAGATTGGTTTTCTACATGTGATAACATTGTCACATGGGATAGATTATCTAGAGAATTTTTAAAGAAATATTTCTTAATTGATAAACTTACTGTAATGAGAAGTGTCATTACCACTTTTTCTCAAGTTAATAATGAATAATTTTATAAGAGTTGGGAAAGATTTAAGGATCTTTTGAGCTGTTGTCCACACCATCAAGTTCCTAAATGGCAACAAGTGCAAAGCTTTTATTCTGGATTGAATGAATGCAACCAATAGATGGTTGACACGTCGTGTGGGGATATTTTCTTGTACAAAACCCTAGATGAGGCATGAGAGTTATTTGAGTACTTAATTGAGAATTCAAAATTGCATACCTTGTTCTCAGATATATAAAGACAATTAGGGAATAAAGTGGAAATTTATGAGATTTCACACATATCTGATCTGACAATTAAGGTGAAATTTCAATCTAAGAAAATGAAACAAGTTGATGCAATATCTAAGAAGATGGATCAATTGTTGTTGCTCAATTGACAAGTGTACCAAATCACAAAATATATTAAAATGATGAGAAAGAGTGTCGTCCCACATGAATTATGTTGTCATGTATTAAATTCGTCAAATTAACACTATCTTGTCTATTAAAAATTAAGATTTGTGAGGACTGTAAAAAATTTTAACATAAAAACCTGAATATAAAATTTACTAACAAGAAAATATCCAAAATTAACAAGAGTAAGTTTAACCAATCAACAAAGGATGAAAGATAATAATATCAAAGTGTTAGGGTTTAGATTTTATTTGAACTCTTTTGATGTAAATTCAAAGATTATTTTAACCAAGTTCTATTCTATGATTCATCGTCACCCTAACTAGAGAAGTTTAACTACACATGGAGAAAGAGGAAAGCAAAGATGAAAAACCAATAAACTTCATAGCAGATAGGTGAAAAGGTTGAAAAAAAACTCCTAATCTTTAAGCTTGGATGCTCTCACATCAAAATAGGGTTTGTGCCCCCGCTCCTCTCTTCGAAATCTTTGACCAAAAGCATCACTTTTCAAAAGACGCATCAGAATACATACTAAGCACTTAAGAGCTTAGTTTTTGGGCGCTTAGTCGTGCAGCCCTTAGCATTCTATGCTTGGGCGATTAAGCAGTCAAAAGTTGGGCGCTTAACCAAAATCTCCCTTTTAGCTTTTTGCTCCTTGTTCAAATCCAATCTTCTTCCTTATGTAACCACCTAAGAAAACAAATTAAACACATAGTTCAAAAAATTTTAAAACATCAAAAGCATGATAAAATTTAAGAGTAAAGCTCAATCAAAAGGGAATAGAAGAGGGTGAAAACCAAGATTTTGTAATAGAAAAACATAAGTTTTTACAAGTTCATCACTCTCTCAAACTTAAGATTTTGCTTATCCTCAAGCAAAACAAGACAAAGAATTCAAAATAAGACAAGGAAATTAAAAACTAAACAACTAAAAACTCAAAAAAATTGCTAACTCAAACAGGAAAATACCAATTATTAAATATCATTCATATCCTCATAAAATACTTCACAACCTCATTTTAAGGTATTAGACATGTACAATCCAATTGTTATATTGAATCTCACATGGGAATTTCATGCATAAATGAATTCTTATAGACATGAATGTAAGACCAATTCCTATTCATGAAGTACAAGCCCGTATAGGTTTATAAAATTACAAATGCACTTCAAACTAGCATCCATAGGGTTGGTTTTCATCCCTCTCTCCACTAATGTAAACAAAACATAACTAAGGACCAAAAAGGTCTTTTTAAGCTTGTAATGTAAAGCCAAAGTGGGGGTTGAGAAAGAAGGGGTAGGATAAAGAAATCAAAAGTTAAAATAGATAATCATGCAAATTTCAAAATTCAAGCCAATAAATATCATGAAAGTGCAAAATGGAGCACAAGAATCAATCACTTTATTTTATTTTATTTTTTAATCATTTCTTTTTCATTTCCTTCCATTCTTTATCACTTTGTTTTTCTTTTTCTTTTTCTTTTCTTCTTAGCTCCTGTAATACTTCATGCACAAAGATAACTAATTAGTTGACTTGAATAATAAAACAAGACATGATATGCACTCAACAAAGGGAACATGTGAGAAGGGAATTTTTTTTATGGGGTATGGGATGGGAAAATGTAGGTAGAGAAAAGAAATAAAGGTCAAACACATATGAGACTACAAAAGGGGACCTAGGGATATAATGTTATTCAAAGGTTGGCTTGAAGGGTCCAAAGAATGCCCTTATCATTTCCTTGATCATACATTGTCTAGGATTTCACCTCAAGAGAGAATCTAAACAATTTCTAAATGCAAGTAATCCACACACATGCATTTCCATAAACTTTCTCTAAGCTTAACATGCATTCATATTTCAAGGTCTACCAAACATAAAGATAAGAGATGTATTCATACATAATTGAAGCACTAGAGATAAACACAACTCCTGAACTCATGTAATGTCCCAAGAAAAGAGATCAATCCACAATTCATGCTATCATTGGATATTCAATTTAACACATTGGTATGCTCAATTTCAACTATATGACCCAAAACAAAATACCAACAAATAGTAGAAAATAAGAAAACTAAAACTAAAAATAAAAGACCTACTCCCCCAAACTTAAGAGAAATAGTGTCCCCATTGTGCAAGCAAATATAAACAATTAACAAAAAGAAAGTAAAAATAATAAAATAAAAGTGAAGGGCAAAGAAAAGCTCATTGTTTCACAGTCTAATCATCGTGCTCCTCAACATCATCTTCCTCCTCCTCTTGTTCTTCCTCAGGAACATAGATGGGAAGGCCTCTAAGCTTGTCAAGATCCAAGTTCAATTGAGAAGTTAAGTTGCGTATCATTCCTTCCATTCGAACTATGTAATGGGAGAGATGGGTTAATATCCCTCTACATTCTCGCACTTCTCTTTCGACGCTGGCTAACCTTTCTCTGACTGGTCACTGCTGCCTCCTTCGTCTTACAGGAGTTAGTGGGGGAGGATGTTGGATTGGCACAGTGCCCTCTTTGAAGTATGCCTCCAGCATGGCAGAGTCCATCGACAGGGTTGGTCTCTCTTCCACATCATTCTCCTGTGGAATTCCCCCCTTCAAGCATAATTTTGTGATGATGGAGGGATATGCTAACTTAGTCACGTCACTATGAGCTAAATCGTGAATGTTGGATACAATTACTTCACCCACATTAACTGGCAGACCACTCACAATTGCAAAGATGAGAAGAGCTCTGTTTATTGTTACCTCATGGGTGTGTGAGCAGGGAAGCAGGGTGGCTTGCAAAAAGGTACACCACGCTTTTGGAATGGGCTTCAAGTCACTCTTTTTTATATGCTTGGGTACATCATTAACATCACACTCCCAAACAACTCCTTCTTTGCAAAGCTCTTAAAGCACTCCTTCTTAATCCAATTCTTGATTCATTAGCCTAGCATAGCCACAATATCCCGCTTATTGGATATCGCCTCCCGTACCAAGCAATTCGTTCAATTCATCTTTACTAAACCACAACTCACGACCTCTCACATAGATCGTGAATCGTTCAGCATATGTCAATAGAATTCCTTTTCTTCTTCGTCTCCTTCTCCACAAAGTTTGTGTGGAATTCCTTGACCAATGTAGGGCGGCTTGGTTGAGGAGGTGATTGTTACCGCAAGTGCATGGATCGCTCAAGTAATACAGATACAGAATAAAAGTTCGTTTCCACGAGGATAATTGGTTATAAAGCTAAGTACCAACCAATAGCTTAATCAATTCTATTCAAGGACATAAAAATGGAAAAGAAATAAACTAAACTAAATCTAATCTACTAAAGCAATAAAGATAAATGGTTAGGTTTCAGGGAATTCTTCTTCACCCCCTACATCTACCAACAATATGCAATCCTCCTCATTAACATGAATGCATTGATTAGGTTAGCTTGAGAATCTGATTTAGTCAAAAGCCTATGTCTAGGTCAATTAACCCTGATTTTAATTGCCCAACTCACTAAGTTTCCTTGAAAGCTAGTGCAACATCTACTCATGAACAATCTATTCTCAATCACACACTATGCATGGCCAATAGGTATATTTCTATCCTATTAACGAATCAATTGAAAAGTTGAACATGCATCAACCATACCATATCCATATTAACAAATTCCTATGTCTAGTTCATTTATAAATATTAGGATCATGCAATTGATGGCCAACCAACAGCAAGCATTAAGCATAGATTATGATTGAACAATAACCAAATATCCACATAAAAACTCAGAGAAGAACACATCATTAATATATATAAAAAGATCCAAAATATCCCTAAACACAGCTTAGCTATACAATGAACATGAAAACAAGAGTAAATCATATCCAAGGAGGATAAAGAAGAGAAGAGAGAAAAGGAAAAGAGAAAGGAAGCTCATTGATTTGTCTCTCAAGCTTGAATCCTCATTCATCCTTGTTCCTAGCCTCCAATCCACCATCAATAGAGATCCAGCCAAGCTTACTAACCTAAAAACTACCTAAAACTAAGAAAACAATGAAAACCTAAAAATAGGAAATGGCCAAAATGGCCAGAACTCAGAGAAAAACATGAAAAATCTATTTACAAGCTCAGCTTTACCGCCGTGCACCGTGGCCCCCACATACTCACACCGCGGTGCCCACACAGTAGGTATACTTACGCTGCAGCGCCCACTTATCCTGGGCCGCGGCACTCTCGCCTCGGGTTGAAGTGTGGCATGGCTGAAATGCTCTCTACGCCGCGGCGCGCACTACCTTGCGCCGCGGCGTTGACTGCTGAAATGCTAATTTGGCTTCCTCTTCCACTTTAAGCTCACATACTCCACATTTGACCTTGTTTGGAGCCCTTCGTATCATAGAGAAAACACCAAATCAATAACAAATATAAATCTACTTAATCATATATCATTTAAGCACAGTTTGCTATAAAACATACAAGAAAGACTTAGAATCAGAATATGACAAATATAAGCACAAAACCCTCCAAATATACATTATAAATAAGGACTTAAGCATTCATTCTAGCACAGAATTAGGGCACCAATAACTACATTCTATGGAGTTATCAGGAGGCTCACAAAATCTTTTTGATAGAGATTTTCAAGTAATAAATTTACCTCTTACTTGCAAGTGCACAAGATCAACATAATATTTGGCAAATATAAAGGTGTCGTATCCACAGGGAGTGACAAGATTAACTAAAATCTAATATCTGCCTAAATTAATTTAAAGAAAAAAGAAAAGAGACTTTTATTTTATTTAATTAAACTGAGAATATAAAAATTACGTTCTAAACTAAAACTAAAATTAAATAATAAATCTAAATAAAGCGACTCAAATTAAAATGCAAGAGTAATTAAGGAACAACTCTAGAACCTCGAATCCATCACTAACCATGTAAAGATGAATTTAACTTGAATGAGTATTAATCTTGTTCTACGGAGTGTCTAAGACTACAAGCTTTGATCACTACTAAAGATTATTGAAATCTAATTAATGACATAATTCATCTAAAATAACATAACCTATTCAAATTATGATATAAACCATTTAACATATCATGAACAATTCAATTATTAGATCTCAAAGCAATGAATACTATTGCATAACTCATACCTAAGACTATAAGAATTAGGCATGTGATTAAAAGATATCAATTTAAATTTACTAATTGACTACAAGACAATCAATAAAACTTAAATTGAATAATAGGGATAAAAATAGACCAGGCTGCCCATCAAGGGCCTATGGGCTAGCCTGTCTGAGGCCTGACTTGGCCTGCCTGTTTACTAAACAGGCTAGGCCAAAACTTTTTTTAAAAGTCTATTTAACTAAAAAGGTCAAGTCTCAGGCTATTTAATAGACCTTTTAAGCTTGGCAAGTCAGTCTGACTTATTTAACTATATATAATATAATATATATTAATATAATAATTATAAATTATAATTATAATTATTAATTTATTATAATATATTAATATATTTTTAATTAAATTTTAATAAAAGTTAATAACTAAAACTTAAGTTATTAAGTTAGAATGGAAATAATATATTTATTAATATATTTAATGTAATATGTTTATTAGAATAAAAATAATAAGTTAACACTCATCTCCTACTTTTATAAATGCCTACTACTTTCTTGCTCTGATCTTTGATCGATATGAGACTTAGAGATATACCAAATTACAAAATTATTAGAGGCATATAGTTGCAAAACATGAAGGTATAACCTACGCTATTTATATCTCACAAGGGACCATGAATTGTAATAATATCTCACAACATTGAATTATATCTCCTCTGTAATTGTGACACCATTTGAAAGGACCCCGACCCTTGTTTCTACCAATGGAAAAGTTCGTTCTAGGTATATAAAACAAGTGGGCTCTTTTAGCAATTTTTATTTCTAGAATTCTTGTTTATATATTTGTTAATAACATATGTAAGGTTATTATTTTAATTTCCTTATAGTTAAATCATGCAATTATTTTGTCTCTAGTTGTAGGAACTTGACGAAAAGTTACCAAAGTTATTGGACTATGTTTCATGTCTAATTCATTTAGCTATTTGTGGAATTCTTGGGGTAATATGCTAACCTCACCAATTATTGATATTATCATATTATCTTTATTATCAATTCATTATAAAACATGCATTTATTATCATGATACTAATTCATTATAGCTCTAGTCTTTCTTGCGTTCATGTTGCAATTAGAGGAGCATGGTATATCTCCAAGTCCCACATTGACCAAAGACTAGAGTAAGAAAGTGGTGAGCATCTATAAAATTAGAATGTGAATGTTAAGTTATAATAAAGGCCTATTGGCCTTAAGTAGACCCGTTAGCCTATTTCAAGGCTTAGGCCTATTAGCCTATGTAAAGGCATGTTGGCCTATTTAAAGGTAGGCCTGTTATCCTATTTAAAGGCCTCATTGCAAAGTAAGTCTTTAAATAGGCTTTCAGGCCAGGCTAGGCCTTAAAAATTGGTCCATTACAAGTTCACGGACCAGGTTCAACCCTTATAATTGGGATACATGTTAGACTTGTTTAAGGCAAAGCCTGACCTAACTTGGCCTGTTTCCACCCCTATTGAATAATAATTAAAGATCAATAATCATCAACATTGTGCAATTATAGAACAAAGAAAAATATCCCAAACAAAGTTAAATAATTTAAAACAAAGATTATGGTTTCATCTTAATCCTAGAAAATAAAATTAGCTACTTATAGTAAAAGCATAAAACATAAAGGGAGAAGAAAAATCCATGAAATCTATTCTGCTGCACTGCGTTAAGCCTTTGCAATCTTTCCTCCCATTTCATGCCACGCGTCCCCTTCTTCCTTTTTTTCTCCCTTTATGGTTTGTCGCTGCCTGTGCTTTATAAATTTTTTAATCTTCAATCTTTTCGAGCGGTGTGCATCCCTCTATTTCACACTTCTACCATGTGCTCTTTTATCTCTGGAGTCCTTCCCCCATTAACCACACACACACACACACACATATATATAAGAGGCTGCTATGTCAATTAAGTCAAGTCTTTTGTTTCTTTTATTTGCTATGGACCCAATAGCTTAATGGCTCAATAGAAAATGTGGACTAGCTTTAGTTGTCTTGGTTTAATTATTCCTTGAGTATATTCTTCCTTAACTAGCATCACAAAATAAGAAAAATTCAATAATTAATCTGCTTAAAGAAATTAATTAACAAGTCAAAAAATCACCAAAATTACTTACATTGAAGTATAATAAAGCCTAATTTTAATATTAAAAATACATATTGTTAGGCTATTATCACTTTCACATCTTCTCCTCTTGAATTCATTAATAATGGGACAATACCTCTCGCCCTGTAGGTCAATCCCCCTTTCTCTGATCGTGCTCTTCTTTCCTACTACATTTATGTATCTCTCTTCGTGTTTGGAAGAGTGGAAGTGGTGTTCATCAAAAGCAGCGTTTCTAGAATTGGACCCTCCTATTTCCTTTCCTTTTTTTTTGTTGGGAATCATTGGAAAAGGATATTTTTGCACAAAAGAAGAATACAACTAGTGAATCTTTGCTCAATTTATCATATCCAAAATACTACATTGTGAGTAATAATTTGAATATAAAAGGAAAGACAACAATGCATATGATCAAATTCAAAGTTAACTTTTCAATTCAAAACACGAGGATAATATCCACCCATCAAATATGCAAGCAAATTGCCAAGACAAATTCTAGGCATTCATAACAAAGACTACGCATTTACAACAATAACTCAACCTATCAGAACATTTTTAGAATTAATACCTTAGAGATCCTGAGAAGTCTAGGTATTGAAAATAAAATCTACTCATCAAAATTAATGCATCAACAACATCAACCTATCAACAATTCAAAACATTCCTCATATATCCCACATGCATTTCAAAATTGCAAGGAAATTTAACAAATTAAGCATAAAAATTGCATTCATAATCAACCCAACAAACCCAAAAATTATGTTAATAGACCTCAAGAACCCAAAAAGCTTTAGAAAACCCTAAATACCTACAAAGCTCAATATCTCCAAATGGTCATTCAACAATTTCAAAAGTTAAGTTCTACCCTCAAGCAAGTGGAAGATGAAGAAAATACCTAACCAAGGAAGATTGCATGTTGGAAGAACACAAAATAGGATTTTCCATGTTTTTCTCTAAATTTGCGGCCTAGCTTTCCAATGGGGTCTGCAATGGGGTTTTCCCACGAATTAGAGAAGATGAGAGTAGGGGTTAAGTGCAATTTTGAGGGAGGAATGGGGTTAGGTTGGTGTTTGGGTGGATGGAGAGTGAATAAGAAGAATTTGGGTTGAAGATGGAAGAGAAAGATAGGGATTTGAGAGAGAGATTTGGGGAAAAATTAGAAAGTGGGTCTGAAATACACTTAAAAATTGGTGCGCTGAGGCCGCGCACTTAAGTGGTGGGTTTGTGACCTCTTAATCATTGGCTAATAGAAAGGGGTGCGTGTTTCTAGTGTTGCACTCTTAAGCAGTGATAAAGTCTTTGCTTAATCGTTGGTTGACAAAAAGCAAGGGTACTGAGTGCTTGAGTGCTCAGTTTTTGGGAGCCTAATCGGTGAATGGCGGAGAGCAAAGGTTTTGAGCGACTAAGCGCCCAATTTTTGGATGCTTAAGCACTCAATGATAGGAAAGAAACTCTTTTTTACTGATATCCAATGATTGAACACCTAGCTTTAGTGAATCACTTGGAAAAAATTGAAAAACCCCTAACTTTATTGTTGGCACCAATTTTTCGCAAAAAAACTAACTAAACAACTAACTAAACTTTGAAGGAAGAGACTTCACAACCACTAATCAAAAAGACAAAACAAATAACCAAACTAACTAATTAACATAATTCAAAATCAATGCATTAATGTAAAATAAAAAGGGAAAGAAACTTGAGTTACCTCCCAAAAAGTGCTTGTTTATTATCATTAGCTTGACGTTGTCCTTTGTTCAAGTTGGACAAGGTGGCTTAAAATAAGAGAAATAAGATAACTCATTCCCTTTTTCAACGTAATACTTTAACCTTAGAAGTGCCTTCAAAGGCATTTTGAACCCCAAGTGGTATTGGTTGTCCTAAATGAGCCTTGGCATGAGAAATTCCATTAGGCCATGGTGGTTTTAATTAATCAAAAGATGTTGGAACAGTCTGCAATGAATCATAGACAATGGGAAGGCCCTTCTCTGTTTGAACAATCTTAAAGATGGGAAGGTCAACAACAATTAATGATGAAGAACCCTTACTAGTAAAGTCCTTTTGAGACTTAACTTCAATGCAATTAATAGGGGTAGAGAGATTTAATGTTGGTAAATACTTTGGCAAAGACATTGATAGTCACTTGATCTTTATCCACCCTCAAAATGAGTATGCCTCTAGGTACATCAATCAATGCTCCAGATGTTATTAAAAATGGATTGTGTTATTTATAATAAACATAATAAAGTCCTTAGAATAGTAAGTTTAATGTCATAGGACATCAAGTAGATGACTTGATCATGAGATCCTATTGGATAGAATCAGAACACTATTCTTAAATGTCCCTGGTCAAGTATTATTGTTAATTAGGACAACAATAATGTATTAAGACTAGTATGTGCATAGACTGATGACTACATCTCACGGGTCGTAAATATGAGATATCAAGTCTTCACATGGGTACATATTAGAGTAATGATCTATTGGACTGACCCACCATGAGAATGCTGCATGGATCGTTACGTGAGTGTCATAAGCGATTCTCAAAGTGACAATGGTGTATGTGGTTCTTTAACCTAAAATCACTATGATTCCTACATGATGAGTTGAATGTTTTAATGCCATCAAACATCATATGTAACAAGATGCTTATAAAGTTAGTTATTGGACATACCACGAATCATGCAGAAGGATGTGACCTAGATGAGATTTGTCCCTCCTACATAACAAGAGTAATATCTTCGGGCTCCTGATTGAATGAGACTACGAAATGCATAGCTATGCTCAAATGAGTCTTGATGAGATATTGATCTCATTTGTTATTACTAAGTCTACTCGAGTATTAGGAAACGAAAGATTGAACTATACAAAGGTGACACATTCCATGCTTTGTGTTCAATCTAGATATCTGGAAAAAGGGACTAAACTATATGGAAACATTGATCACGGAAAGGTTATGTCAAATCACTGTCAGTCTCATTACTTGGGTAGTAGCGATGTGTTACTAGATACCGCTCACTGCTTGTAATATTAAAATAGGATTCTAATATTACTGCCAACGTCATGAGAACCTGCAGGGTCATATATATAGAATAGACTAAATTGAAGTAATGAGAATCCAAGTTAGACTAGGATTCTATCGTGGGCCAGGCTCATAACATATGATTCCAAGGTTGCACTACTAACCCTAGTGCTACTATCACTCACATAAGGTAGTCAGTGTTATAAATAACACTGCTAAGGGGCTGTCAAGGAGTGTATTACGAACCCTAGTCGCACCCTAATAGAAACAGTGAGTGAGAGAGTAACAGGTTTCTTTTCTCTTCACTGCTAGCACTGTGCTAGAGACGCTAGACTCCAAGATTGCAGATGTTGGATGTCTGTGAGTCTGTTCATATGGACAACGTAGAGGCATCGTCATTGCTATGGTGCTAGTGATTTGCTTTGATCATTCTTCTTCTGGCTTTAAGAGGTAAACTCAAAAACACGAATCATGGCCCTCTTTCGCAGGGATCCTTCGTGGGAATTCTTTTTCCATTGTGCTTTTGCTCCCATAATTCCTAATAGTAAGACAGTTCTAAAGACATATTTTAAACACAAGTAGGAAACCTAATTTAAGTCACCTGCATATTTGGGGATGCTAGGCAGAAATAAGGATCTATAATCCACATGAAAAGAAACTAGATACAAGAACAATCAGTGAAATTTCATTAGTTATCTAGAAAATTCTAAAGGATATATATTTTATTGTCCTACCCATAGTACAAGAATTGTTAAAATTGAAAATGTTCAGTTCATTGAGAATGGTGAAACTAGTGGAAGTGAAGCTTCACGAAATATGGAGATTAAGGAAGTTAGAGTACAAGTTCCTTTAACTTGTACTCCTACTTATGAAATTGTTGTTCCTCATATTGTTGAACTGAATAACTATCAAGAAAAACAACAAATTAATGATCCCGAGGTTAATGATGAACCTATAGTAGAATAACCACAAGAAATAGCATTAAGAAGATCTCATAGAGAAAGGAGATCTGCTATTCCAAATGACTATGTAGTGTATCTACAATAGTTAGAAAATAACTTAGGAATTAATGATAATGATCCAGTTTCATTTTCACAAGCCATTAATAGTGATAATATTGATAAATGGTTAGATGCCTTGAAAGATGAGCTTAAATCAATAGAGCAGAATAGTGTACAGGACCTTGTGGAATTACCTGAAGGGTGCAAGAGAGTTTGGTGTAAATGGGTCTTTAAGACTAAGCGTAACTCTCATGGTAACCTTGAACGTGACAAGACCCATCTTGTTGCCAAAGGTTTTACTCAAAAGGATGACATTGACTATAAGGAAACATTTTCACCAGTTTCTAAGAAAAATTCTTTCAGAATTATCATGACATTAGTAGCTCATTATGATCTAGAGTTGCATCAAATGGATGTAAAAATCGCCTTTCTAAATGGAAATTTAGAGGAAGATGTTTATATGGATCAACTAATAGGGTTTTCAATTGAGAAGAAAGAACACATGATATGTAAACTTAAGAAATCAATATACAAACTTAAGCAAGATTCCCGGCAATGGTATCTCAAGTTCAATGATACAATTGTATCCTTCGAATTTGATGAAAATACTATTGAACAGTGTATATATCTGAGGGTCAGTGGGAGTAAGTTTATCTTTCTAATTTTGTATGTTGATGACATTTTGCTTGCAACTAATGATCTTGGTCTATTAAGTGAGACTAAGAAGTTTCTCTCTAATAACTTTGAAATGAAATATATGAGAGAAGTAAGCTGTGTGATTAGAATATAAATATTCTATGACAAATTATAAGGATTGTTGGGTTTGTCTCATAAAGTGTATATCAATAAAGATATAGAAAATGGATAAATAGTCAGCAGGCATATTTCCAATTCAGAAAAGGGGTAAATTTAATGCTATGTCATGCTTTGAGGCCATTATTAATGAATTATAGTTGCAAAATTTTATTTAAGACTTGGAATTGTCAACAGTATTGCCAAATCTCTAAAGCTTATTGTCTGCAACAATCTTTTTTCTAAAAACGACAAGTATTCTAAAGGTGCTGAACATACGGAATTGAAATACTTTGCCGTTAAAGAAGAAGTTCAGAAACATAGAGTGTCAATAGAGCATGTTAGCACCAACTTATGATTGATGACCCTTTGACGAAACAGTTACTGCCCAAAACATTTAGTGGAAATGTTGAAAGTTTGGGCATTGTTGCCAAGTAGGCATTATTGTATATTATGTTAATGATGATGTTTTATATACTTTGACACTCTGAACTCATGAATGAATATGTTTCTGTTTTACCTGTTTTCCTAGTTTGTATACATGATTGAATATGAATGATGATAACGGGTTCTGTCTTTAATAAAGACATTATTGTTAGACCAATTATGTGATTTTCATTTATAGGTCATGTCAAGGAGAGGACTAATTTTGTGGTATATGGAAGGGACTATGTCGATTAAATGATATACGACCGTCATGACTCATGTTAGTTTATTCTTGGTCATGGTGAATGATGTATCCAATGTAAAGAAGAGTTTGACTATATATATGAATTCATATTATGTTTTGACAGACTTATCAAACTATAAAAAAGGTAATGCCACATGAGCCAAGTAGGAGAATGTTAGATTAAATGTCTCACGTGATAGACTTGTGACTTATCTTATTAGTTTAATAAGTAATTAAATTAAGTTAATGGGCTAAACTCTTATTGGGTAAAAGGGAAAGGGTAGTTTTACAAATATAATAACTGTTAACTTGATGGAAGTTACCAATATTTAAGGAACAATTTCTGTGCAAAACTCTAGGTCTATTCCTGGCCATTAGGATTTTTTCTTCCCTTAGCATCACTAAAGTAGAAGAAGCATAAATAAAAGGCAAAGGAATAAAAAGTAAGTTCTGAGATCTCTCTAGCGCTCTTGGAATACAGTCTACTAATTTTTTATGGATAAAGGTTATTGTCTTCTTCTTATACTTTTATTTGTGGGAATCATGAATTCTAAGATCCGTACGTTTGAATGGTAATTTTCTATATTAAGATTCTTAGAAAACTTATAAATTTAACACCAGTGGCATCGGTGAAGTGACGACGCTTGTCTTTGCTAATAAAATATTTGATACGCGAAGCCATGATTTAATGGATTTCTTTTTCTATAGATATATCATATCTTATCGTATAGAAATAATAGAAATATTAATTGATTTTTTCTTGTATTCGAAAAAAAATAAAAAAAGATATTTAAAATTCAAATGACTTGTATGTTGAAACTTGGAATAAGCCCTTCCGCGTGGAGGAATGGAATAGTAATTTATTCATTCCAATAGAACTAAGGTGCCTGTATGGTGGTGATTGCTGACATCCAAGATGAGCTAGGCAATCAAGTTACTGTGTCCATTGGCACCCTTAGGTGCACCTACGTTCATTGTGATATGGCAGATAAAGACCAAGTCCAAAACCTCGTTCAATTAACGATCAACATTTATGGACAACTTGGCATCATGTTCAGCAACGTTGGGATCCTCAGTCCCTATGATCAAACCCTTCTTGAACTCGACATATCCTAACTTGATCGCTTATTCTCGAATCAATGTTCAAGGAATGGAAGTATGCATGAAGCACGCAGTGCGTACCACGGTGGAGAAGCACTTGAGGGGAAGCATAGTGTGCACGACGAGCGTCTCTGCTAGCCATGGTGCATCTACGAATACTGACTACATCATGTTGAAGCACGCAGTGTTAGGGCTGATGCACGCGACAAGTATACAACTTGCAGTGCATGGGATAAGGGTGAACTATGTCTCACCTAAAGTATTAGCAACACTGTTCACATATAAATTGCTTGGGAGCAAGAAGTGTTTGGTATCTGCGAGTGCACGGGTCGACAAGTAATATAATGAGAGTTAAAGTATCATGTCCCAAGGGACTGATAACTAGAAAAGTGCTAAAACTTGAACAATCTCCACAAAGATCTTATCCAAGCAATCGAAATATAAGAGTGGTTTTTAATGAAAAATAACATCTTAAAATAAACAAGACAAGAAGCACCAAAAACTAAGTTCGTAAGAGAAAGATAAGTATGATTAAGGTCTAGGGGTCCCTATTCACTTGCTACTTCAATGAATATTTCCAATTCAAGAGCAGCTACTAAAGATTTGATTTTGCTAGCAAAAACTGATTATAGTTAAAAGCCTATGTCTAGTTCAATTACCCATATGAAACTTACCCAAACCACTATGTGTCCATGTGAATTAGCATAAGAATCACTCATTAAGATCAAGTTTCAAATACTTGTTATGCATCACCAAAGGGTATGCATCCATCCCATTAGCTAATCAACACACCCAATTAACTTGACTGTAATTGAACACACATCAACCATACCATGTCTATATTTCAAATTCCTATGTCTAGTTCATTTGAAAATACTATAATCATGTAATTGATGGCCAATCAAGAACAAGCATTAAACATAGGTATGGAAGAATAAAACCAAATTTATTGATAGGAACCCAAAGAAATTACAAAATATTTATATTCATAGCAAGATCCTAGAGAGCCCCTAGATCAGAGTTTAGTTACACACTATAAAAAGAAGGAAAACAAATAAATTCATGAACTCCATCAAATTTACAAATCAAGAGAGAAATTGGAAAAAGTGAACAAATTTGGAGAGAATCCAAGCTTGATCTTCCTCCCTTGATCTTGATTCTTCCATTGAATCTCCTCTTTTCCAAGTAGAAATTCCCTTCTCTCACTTCCTCTCTCGAACTCTGCTTTTAGAAAAACCAAAAGTCCTCCCCCTCTCTCCAAAATCAGATAGAAAGGCTAATTTCGTGGACTGGGCTTTTTCCCATGCCCAGGTGCATGGCTTTTCCTACACCTAGGTGCCACTTTCCCACGCCTAGGTGTGGGTTTCTCTGTCTGATTTTCCTAAAAACCCGAGAGTGTCACACCTAGGCGTGGCTTTTTCATGCCAAGGCATGGCTTTTCCACTTATCCACTTTTCAAGCTTTCTTCCATTTTAAGCTTCTCTTCACTTCCTTTATCTCTTCCAAGACCTTTTCATCTTAAATACCTGCATTAAAACAATGATAAAGTTCATGAAACCAGGATCCATCCAAATTTCTCAAATAGAATCATTAAATATTCAATTCTTTATCATTTGAGATAGGAAGCTTTAATTATCAAAATCATGCATAAATTGAACCTTTGGACTTAAAAACTTTAAGAATATCATGCACGTAAACATTCTAATTAACTTCATTCATAAAATAACTTCATTCCAGCGAACTCAGCCTAACAATGGAAGAAGAGACATAATCAATCACAAAAAATCTAGGAACAATTTGAACTTGAGCATAACTAGCTTCCAATCATCATTCATACCCTCAAAAATTACTTGTCACCTTCTTAACATGGTCCAAACATATAAGAAGAATTCCAACTATCATGATTACCCTTGAATGCAATTTTCATGCATGAATGATTTCCCAAATTTATGTGTTTAAGATTCTTTCCTAATCATGAAAAGCAAGTTAGATGAATTTATAAAATATAGATGCACTCTCATAAGAATATATTTCATCCCTTTCTCCACTAATGTAGGCAACACATAATCAAAGATCATCAGGGTCTTTTAAGCTTGTAATGTGAGGCCTGGGTATTGGTTAAGAAAGGAGGGGAAGGAATTAAAATCAAATATTAAACACATAATCACACAAGTTCATTGATTCAAGCCAAATAAGTAAGATGCAGATAAAGGATTCAATATGAAAAACCAACCCTCTTTATTCTTTTCTTCTCTCTCTCTCTCTCTCTTTGGAAAACATATGTATATGTTTAGTTTCTTTACAGAAAGGGGGCTATATTTTATGCAGCACCCCATCATGCCTAGGCATGATTTTTTTTTCTTTTTTTTTCTACGCTTAGGCAAAGAACTTTTTTTTCAAGAGTTGGTTCCTAATTGATCTCTTATCTTCACTATCATGCAGGATAAATTGGCTCAAATCAACAAAAATTGCCTAATTATACATTCAACAAGGGACATGTGAAGAGGGTAAAAAGATTATTCACAAGAATGGGTGAAGGGGTGGAAAAAATTTAGGATTATAGCAGGAAAAATTTAAGCCACTCATACACACCATGTTTCAAAAGGGAACTAAGGATATCATTCAGTTCAGGTTGGCTTAAAAGGCTTAATTGGTCCAAATAAATGTCCTAGCCATTTCCTTAAAAATTTATCACCTAGGATTTCACCTCGAAAGGGAGTCAAACAAGCTTCTAAGATGCAAATTGACTATACATATGTCTTTCATAAATTTTCTCCAATCTTGCAATTCATTCACATTCCAAAATCCACCACACATACAAAATGGAAATACACTCACACACAATTATAGAAATAAGTATAAGCACAAATTTTGAATTTTTTCCTGTGATTTCCCAAACAATGAGGCATATCTTACATCACACAATCATTGGATACTCAAATAAGAATGCTGGCATGCAATAGCTTAACCTGATTCCAAGAACAACTTATCGCTTAAATACATATTCTCAGGCAGTC
Source organism: Ormosia semicastrata (assembly GCA_029884595.1). Lineage (NCBI taxonomy): Eukaryota > Viridiplantae > Streptophyta > Magnoliopsida > Fabales > Fabaceae > Ormosia > Ormosia semicastrata. The sequence continues at coordinate 2,208,207 of JAQQTO010000028.1, read as the reverse complement.
TTTTTTTCTTTTTTATACATTATTATTTTTTATTTTTATTTTTAATTTTTTTTATAGAGATATCATGCCTAGGCGTGATAAAGCCATGCCTAGGCATGGTAAAGCCACACCTAGGCGTGGAGCCCTGACTACAAAATTCTGCAGAGACAGACATTAAATCATTTTTTCTTAGCTCTACCACAGCTTCCTCTCTCATAGAAACATTCAAGACACATTATTAACATTGTGTAAAATTGACAAGACGTAAAATTTGAAAAACACACTAAAAGGCTAACAAAAACACCTTTAAACCATAAAGAAAAACTCTTTAAGCATGCATAAAATTGTCCTAAGCTAAGAGATAGAGTTAAGAAGTTAGGTTACCTCCCAAAAAATGTCTTATTTATAATCCTGGCTGGACTTTGCAATTAAGAGCTTGGGTTCAATACTTGGATTCCTGAAAAATCAAGTAGCTTAGTACATCCCACAACATCATCCCTATCTATGTGCTCATATATGGATGTCAAAGATAAAGTAAGGAAATCATCAGGAAAACTATTATGAAATGCATTATTGACTACTTGATCAATCATACATATGTAGGAGCATTCTTCATGATCATTTGGAGATTTCATGGCTTTATAAATATTAAAGATTACCTTTTCATCATTAACTTACATAGTAAGTTCACCTTTTTGCACATCTTACCAGTGGCTAAGAAGGCCTCCCAAGAATCAATGGTATAATGTGGTCCTCCTCCATGTCTAGGATGATAAAATCAGCTGAAAAAATTAACTTGTCTACCTTCACCAAGACATCCTCTATGACCCCCTTCGGATAAGTGAGGGAACAGTTAGTGAATTCCAAAGTAACCGAAGTTGGCTTCACCTCCCCTAAACTTAGCCATTGGAAGATACATAGGGGCATCAATTTATTCTTGCCCCTAGGTCACACAAAGCTCTACCAAAGAATTGACTACCAATGGTGCATGGAATGGTGAAGCTTCTAGGGTCTTTCAACTTGCAAGGTAGCTTATTTTGTAAAATGACACTACATTCCTCTGTGAGAGCTACAGTCTCATAATCCCCAAGCCTTCTCTTCTTGGTCAAGATGTCCTTCATAAACTTCACATAACTAGGCATTTGTTCTAAGGACTCAGCAAATGGTATGTTAATGTGAAGTTTCTTGAAAATCTCTAGAAATTTTTGGAATTGAGAATCCAATTTTTGTTTAGCTAGTCGGTTGGGGAAATATGGAGGTGGTGTATAAGGCTTGTCCTCCTTCTTCTTGTCCTCAACCTTCTTCTTTGCAGTTTCCTCATTCTTCTCAACTTCATTGCTCATAGTCACCTCATCTTTTGCCACCTCAACTTCTTCTTCAAGTAGCTTAGTCTTGGGATTCTCTTCTATTTCCTTCCCACCCCTCAATGATATGACCTTACAATGCTCATTAGCGATGCCTTTAAGATTATTAATGGTGTCGCTTGGAAAACTCCCTAGGGGCCTATTGTTTAAAGCTTGGGCAAGTTGGCTAACTTAAGTCTCAAGATTCCTTAAGGAAGCTGTTTGGCTTCGCATCAAAGCATCGTGGGAAGTAAGCCTTGCATCAGTTTTAGTCATATAGTCCTGTTGGCTAGTCATGAATTGAGCAAACATCTTTTCGAAGTTGGAAGTTGAAGTTGAAGTTTTGACATGAAAGAAGCTCTGTTGTTGAAAACCGAGAGGAGCAAGGGGTGCTTCTTTGGGCTGAGAAGAAGAACCTTAAGAATTTCCACCCCAAGAGAAATTAGGATGGTTCCGCCAACTAGAGTTGTAAGTGTTGCCAAAAGCATTATTATGACTAGGTTAGTGGAATTGACTAGCATATTGCACACTTTCTCGGCTAGATGTGCAATTTGCAGTAGAGTGAAGGTTCCCACTATGATCACAAATCTCAGCTGAGATATTGGCTCCACTTGCCACTGAATTAACTGTCATGGTGTCAAACTTCTTGGAGAGTGCTGCCACTTGAGCTGAAAGCGATGTGAAAGCATCAACTTCATGTATACCGGCTGCCATTCTCCTAGGAGTAACCCTCTCTGCTGGCTACTGATAGTTTTTATTAGCCATTTCCTCCAAAGAGTCATAGGCAGCGTCTACAGTCTTACTCATGAGAGCCCCTCCAGTTGCTGCATCAATTATAGATCGAATGGATGTTGTCATCCTATTATAGAAAGTATGTACCAACATCCATTTTGCTATACCATGATGGGGGCACTTCCTCAACATCTCCTTAAACTGCTCCCATGCCTCATATAAACTTTCTCCCTCAAATTGCCTAAAGGACAGGATATCATTTCTGTACTTCATTGACTTCATGGGAGGGAAGAATCGATCTAAGAACTTCTGTGCAAGTTCATCCCAAGTAGTGATGGAATGCTCAAGTAAGGATTGAAGTCAAGTTTTGGCCCTATCCCTTAAAGAAAAAGATAAGAGCCTCAAGTAAGCTGCACCATCAGTCATCTCTTAGTGCTTAAAGGTATCAAAAATCTCCAGAAAGTTGGCTAAATGAGCATCGGGATCTTCATGAGGTAGATCCACAAATTGCAAGGTATTATAAACCATCTGGAAAATGGCGGGCTTGATCTCAAAAGTCTACGCTTGTACAGCTAGCCTTCTAATGCTATATCGGATATCTCGAGTATTTGGAGTTGCATACTCCCTCAAGCGTCTTTCAGTATTCACTTCTTCTTCTATCTTATATTCACTGTCAAAATTTAGTGCTTGCCTTTGCACTTGTTGTTCTCTTAGAAATCTACAAAAGGTCCTCTCGATCTTAGGATCATAAGGAAATCGAGATACACTTTGAGTCCTTCGCATACAAGAGCCAAGTACTTGAAAAACAAAACTGTAACACCTTCCTTTGGGTATCACATTTAAGACCGACTCCTTTAATCTCCTTTACCCAAGTTATGAAATATTTGATGTTATAAAGTATAATTCTAAAAAATGTAGGTTTTTTTTTTTTTCGCGGATAGTATATACATAAAACTTATTAATGTACGGGTTCCAAATTTCTTTTGTAGAAGCATAAACTTTGAAGTAAGGTGACAATACAAGATATAGCTACTTAATATTACACACCAAAAAGAATTATATACACATCAATGACATGGATTACAATCCACCCAAAATATATCAGTTTATAGCCAAACGACATATAGGGTCCACCGACTCCAAAATATATACTGGCCCAAGTCTAGACCTCTAGGGAGTAGGATTTTTGCCTGGATCCTCCATAGGATCTTCCTTGGGGTCTTCCTCTGGGTCCTCTTCCTCCTCAGACCCTAAGTCAGCAAAGTTCCTTAACTGAGGCAACAACCCACGAGCTGGTGTCCTAGCCGAGGACTTCACAGGGTCCGGATCCTCCCTAGGGGTGTAGTGTAAATTACCCCATAGCTCCCTAAGTGGCATGAAAAACTCTACGTATACAGCAATAGTAAGAGAAAAGAAAAGGGCATCATCACGATTCCTACGGATAGTTATAGTTACATCCCCAAAATATCTGACACGCTCATTGTCCCAATCAATGCGCCAAGCACCCGCGCCATCATGAAACTGAATTCGAACATAACCAAAAAGATCTCTTCTAGCAGCCATTCCAAAATACAACAGCAAACAACAACCTTTCTCTTAATCTTTGCTCACAGGACCATATAAAATAGAAAATAGATCGAACAACAATACAAAGAGGTGAGACTTTCTACATCATTCTAACATGGTAGCAAGAGACAACAAGCAACAGTAATATTACAGAGTTCAATCATAGCAATTTACAGTCAATTAAATTCTTCAATAGACATCTCAGTAATAATTATCACAAGTAAATCCACAGTGTATTAACAAACGATTTCACCATGTAGGATCATCATAATGAAATACGAAATGGTATGTGTGTGCACAATGGACAGACACCTACTCTATGGAGCTAAAACTAACTTCGGAGAGAATGATCGGGAGAGTCACTGTCTGAACATCATTAGCCTCAAATCAAGTGCATCTCAACATAATCAATATGCGCAACATGGCTGTACAAGACACTCTCAACCGGATCGTGAATAGGATAGTGTCTGGTCGAGATCGTCGGTGCATTGCACAGTCACCATGGCCCAGTGGAGCTACCAACTGTCCACTTGTGCGATACCCGCGCCCCGATGTCTCCAAGTTCAACGAGTGAACTACACTACACAATTCACACCCGTACAAAGGTGTAATTCATCTCCTAGGCATTCTGCCTTAACAACAAGTCATTCCGACTTTTCAATGTATGATCATATAACAATGAGCATAGGCATTCCGCCTATATAACAAGTCATTCTGACTTTACAATGTATGATCATGTAATAATGAACATAGGCATTCTGCCTTAACAACAAGTCATTAGCTCAACCGCATAATAATATTATGTCCAAATCATAAGGCATTCCAAATATAAGATTCTCAAGAATCATCCTTCATGAAGGTCCAACGAAACTATAAGGTATTGATTCTACATTTCACTTATCTTTTCTCATAAGTTCTAATGGCACTTTACTTGATTATGAACACTCTTCCTCACTTGTTTTTCTCTCTCAAGGCCGAACCTACCTCAAATTAAATGGCCAAAATTTTTGTTTTTACTAATCCCTCATGATTATGAAATCTCTAATTTAATCTCATTTCCATTCAAATTTCAAACTTCCAATTTAATATAAGATTTTATTTTGAATACCCCTCTTTGTAGCCTCTTGGCCGTGAGCTTCCTAGAAGGCTAAGGTCTCAAATTTTTCCACTATCACAAGTAATCTCAAGCAAACAAATCATATTAACTATCATAAATTTCACCAAGATCACACATAACACTAAATCACAAGAATCACATAAAGAAGGGTCCACACAAAGCATCAAGAACCAACACAATAAAGTGAGAAATCCTCACATGGATTCCTCACTACCCATACATAGATTTCGTCCCTCACCACCATGAATGGGTGATGAGAAAAATCTCCCTCTTACCTTTGGAGCTATCCAACTACTTGTGTAGGGCTTTTAAGAAAACTTCCTCCTCCAAGAATCCTTTGAAACTGAAAATGACAATAGTCAAAGGTCATTATTTTTGAACTTGAAAGAATGGTTAAGAACAAGAATCAAAGCCTTGAAAGGAAGAAGAAGAAGAATGATGAAAAGGAAAGAACTTTTACCTTAGAAAGTCTCAAACCCTAGCTTAAAGGATCCTTGAAAAGATGGTGAACAGCCAAGATCTTCACAATAGATGGCCTTAGAAGGAAGTATGGATTTCAAAAAACTTAGTTGTTAGAAATTTGAGAAGGTGAAATGGTGATGGAGTGGTGAAGGCCGTGTGGTGTTGGAGAGAAATGGAAGAGGATGAAGATAGAGAGAAAAGTGAGAGAACGTTTGGTGATGAGAGAAATGGATAGGAGAGTTTGATGTGAAATGGTGATAAGAATTTGTCCAATCATCCTCTTTTCTCACCTATGGCCGTGTGCCTCCTTGGAAAAGGGAGAAGGAAGTTTTTCTTGGAAGCTTTCTCTAAAGCTTGCTTGAGAAGCTTCGCACGCTTCCCAAAAATATCAATCAATGATGTGATGTGACGATATCACTTGGGTGATGTTGTAGAAATGACTAGATAAAAATAATCTACTAGATTTTTACTACAACTATTATTCAATGGACAAAAGTTACTGTCAATAAATCTAGTATCAATTATCCAATGGTTAATAGAGTGTACCCAAATTTTATCTGTCAGATAAAATCTTAAAAAATAAAAACTTTGTAAACTGTGTCCGGTTTCAGGTTTAGTAAGATCCCTCGGTCCCAGTTTAGTAGTCCAAAATTTTTCGGCCTCGGAGAAATATTTTATTTCTCTGGTCTGGCTTAATGGGCACGTAAATTGAGAAATATAATAAAATAATCAAACAATTCAAATAATTTTAAAAAAATTCACAAAAATTACAAATATTATAAAATGAATAAATATCATGAAATAATAAATTTTTGAGGTGTTACAACTCTCTCCCTCTAAAAAGAATTTCATCCCCGAAATTCCTTATACCTTAAAATAAATGCGGACATTGCTCTCTCATCTTGTCCTCTAACTCCCAAGTTGCATCTCTGTTTACATCATTCTAGATTACTTTGACTAATAAAATTTCTTTGTCCCTGAGTTGCTTCACCCTCCTATCCTCAATCTTGATAGGAAGTGTTTCATAGGTCAGGTTCTTCTTTAGCTGTACTGTATCTAGCTCTATAACATGGGCTGGATCAGGAATATACTTTCGTAAGTGTGACACGTGGAAAATATTATGAAGATTGGAAACAAAAGGTGGTAAAGCTATTTGGTAGGCTACTGGACCTATCCGATGAAGAATTTGGTACGGTCCAATGAATTTTGGAGTGAGTTTTCTATATTTAAAAACCCTTCCAACACTAGTAGTAGGTGTGACTCTCAAAAACACATGTTCTCCTTCCTTGAATTCAAGGGGGTCATCGTCTCTTGTCAACATAACTTTTCTGTCAGCTTTGAGTTACTTTCATTCTTTTCTGAATCATCTTAACCTTATCAGTTGTCTGCTGTACCAGTTCGGGTCCCACCACAAAACTTTCACCGTCTTGGTACTAACACAATGGTTTTCTACACCATCGTCCATACAATGCCTCACAAGGTGTCATTCCGATGCTTGCATGGAAACTATTATTATAGGTGAACTCTATCAAAGGAAGGAATTCATCCCAACTCCCGGTCTGCTCCAAAACGCAAGCCCTTAACAAATCTTCCAATGATTGGATTTTTCTCTCCGACTGACCGTCCATCTGCGGGTGGTACGCAAAACTCAAATGAAGCTTCATGCCCATGGCTTTTTGTGGGCTCTGCCAAAATTTTGATGTGAACCTCAAATCTCTATCAGAAATAATACTCGAAGGCACACTATGTAGTCTCACAATCTCACCAATATACACTTGAGTCAATTTCTCCATGGAATACTTCATATTGATTGGCAGGAAGTGCGCTGACTTCGTAAGCCTATCAACAATCACCCATATCGAGTCGTATCCTTTTCTCATCCTTGGCAATCCACTCACAAAGTCCATCACAATGTTATCCCATTTCTATTTAGGAATAGTCAAGGGTTATAGCATTCTAGAAGGTCTTTGGTGTTCCACTTTTGTTTTTTGGCAGACTAAACACGATGAGACATACTCGGCAACATCCTTCTTCATCCCCTGTCATCAATACAATCATTTTAGGTCTTGGTACATTTTGGTAGTTCTGGGGTGCATACTTAGCTTGCTTTTGTGGGCTTCCTCAAGAATCACCCTCCTGAGCTCGGGATCATCTGGCACACAAACTCTGCTTCTGAATCTTAGAACTCCATCTAGTCCTTCAGAGGATTCAGATATAGCACCTCGCTTTACTAGCTTTTTCTCTTCTTGTAAATATAGGTCACTTCCTTGTTTCTCTTTAATCTCCTCCATTAACTTACTGGAAATGGTGATCATACTCAAACATATCCTTCCTTGAGTCAGTTCCATGGACAACTGCATATCTCTGAACTGCTCTATCAACTCTCGTTCTTTGAGTATCATAGCAGAAACACTAAGCTTCTTTCTACTCAAAGCATCCGCTACAACGTTTGCCTTCCTGGGATGATACTGGAGTTGAAAGTCATAGTCCTTCAGGAATTCCAACCACCTTCTTTGTCTCATATTCAGCTCCTTTTGGTCGAACAAGTATTTTAGGCTTTTATGATCAGTGTAGACATTGAACGTTGCTCTATACAGAAAATGTCTCCAGATTTTTAGTGCTAACACAACAGCGGCTAACTCTAAATCATGTGTAGGATAGTTCTTCTCGTGGATCCTTAATTGCCTCAAAGCATATGCCACAACTCTTCTATTCTGCATGAGGACGCATCCTAAACCTTGATATGAAGCATTATAGTATACTTCAAAAGGTTCGTTGGGATCTGGTAGAATCAACACTGGCGAATCAGTTAACCGTCTCTTCAATTCTTGGAAGCTCTCCTCACATGCATATGTCCATGCAAAAGGTTAATTCTTCCTTGTAAGCTGAGTGAGAGGTCCTGATATCTTGGAGAACCCTTCAATAAACCTTCGGTAATAATCAGCCAATCCAAGAAAATTACGGATCTCCGTTACCATCTTTGGTCTTTCCCACTGAAGCATTACTTCCACCTTTGATGCATTAACTTCAATTCCTTCTTTCGAAATTACATGTCCTAAAAATTAAACTTCACTCAACTAGAATTCACACTTGGACAGTTTTGCATATAACTTGTTTTCCCTCAAAATCTGAAGAACCACTCTGAGGTGTTCAGCATGTTCCTCCTAACTTCGAGAGTGGGCCAAAATGTCATCAATAAAGATAACAACGAATCTATCCAAGTAGGGGTGAAAAATCTTGTTCATGAAGTCCATGAATATGGCAGGAGCATTGGTTACTCCAAAAGGCATCACAAGGTACTCGTAATGTCCATAGTGGGTTCGAAAGGTCGTCTTAGGAATATCCTCTTCTTTCACACGGATTTGATGATAGCCAAAACACAGATCAATCTTGGAGAAAACAGCGGCTCCCTTCAACTGGTCCATCAGGTCATCTATCCTTGGAAGTGGATACTTGTTCTTGATTGTGATCTTGTTTAACTGGCGATAATCCACACACAACCGCGAAGTCCTATCCTTCTTCTTAACTAACAATATTGGAGCTCCCCATGATGAAATGCTAGGTCTCACAAACTTCTTCTCTAATAGTTCCTCCAATTGCTTCTTAAGCTCAGCTAATTCTAATGGTGACATCTGATATGGTGCCATGGATATAGGACCCGATCCTGGCATAAGATCGATAGAGAATTCTATCTCTCTTTTTGGTGGCAATCCAGGTATCTCATTAGAAAAGACTTTAAGAAAATCATTTGCCACATGAATAGCATCCACACTAGTCTCACCCTTGACTTCTAAGGAAGACAAAAGTATGTATCCTTGAGCTCCATTCCTCAACAGGATTTTAGCTTAGTTAGTAGTTATAAATCTAGAAATCTCAAAATCAGGAAATATTAAGGTCTTACTAAAATAATTTAACAAGATATGGTTAGTAGATAACCAATCCATTCCTAGAATGACATCTATTTGGGAAAGGGGTAAACAGATCAAATTGACTGAAAAAGCTCGACCTTTCATAGAAATAGGACAATTCAAACAAGCTTGAGCAGTAACAACGGGTTTAGCAGTAGGAGTAGAAATACTTAAATCAAAAGGTAAGGAAGACAGGCAAACCTAGTCGGTGCACACAATCATAGGCAATAAAAGAATGAGTTGCTCCTGAGTTATACATCACAGTTAAAAGATTACCTCCTATTTAACAATCTCCCTGAATCAGATCTTCGGATTGAGAGGCCTCCGCTCCACTCATGGTATAAACTCTACCTCCCACCTGGGGTCTTGTAGCTCGCACATTACTAACAGAGGGCTCCGCCTTAGGTTGATTGTAATCTCTGGAAATATATCCGGGCTTCCCACATCCGAAGCAAATGATCCCTTTAATTGTGCAGTCCTTCGTCCAATGGTCCCTTACACACTTTAGACATCTTGGTGTAGATGCCCAGGCTATACCAAACTTGTGGCCACTAGAACCTTCTCCACGGTTTTGTTGTTGGGTTTGATTTCCCAGTGGTCTCGAATATGGCTTTTGCTGGAAATGACTGCCACCACTACTCCTCCCCCTTTGGAATCGAGAGAGTCCAAAGTTACAATTTCTTGTGTCCCGAGATGGTTCCAACTCCGCGAGTCTGCAACACATGTCCATCAAGGCTGAGAACTGATTTATCCTCATCGACAACACTCCCTTCTTCAATTCAACTCTAAGGCCTTCTTCAAATTTTTGGCATTTCCACGCTTCATCAGGCTGGAGTTGTAGATACTGCGAAAACTTTGACAAGCTCTCAAATTTAGCAGCATACTCATTCACTGACATGTTTCCTTGCTTTAGGCCTAAGAACTCCATCTCTTTAGCGTGTCTCGCACTATCTGGAAAGTACTTATCTAGGAACTTGTCCTTGAAGGCTTCCTAAGTGATTATGATTCCCTCAGCTACCATCAACCGTCGGGCTCCCTTCCACCAATCTTCGGCATCTCCCATGAGCATAAAGGTAGCATAAGTTACCTTTTGTGCATTAGTGCATCCCATTCCTTCGAATATCTTCTCCGATTCTTAAAGCCAAAGACTCGCTTTCTCTAGTCAAACTCTCCTCTAAATTGGGGTGGATTATTGCGACGAAACTCTGATAAATTCTAAGTCTCAGAAGCAGCTTCGTGTTGTTAGGCGACTCTTTGATTTTGTTGCATTATAACCTCTGTCATTCTTTGCATTGCCTTTGCTGCTGCAGCCATACAATCGCTATCTCTATCAGGGTTCACACGTGCAGCTCCGCCTCGTGCCATCTCGTTCCTTCGAAGTCACACTAAACCACATATAATGAAAGTTAGATAAGGTCCTTTCACACAATTTTGTCTCCTTTCGGAAACTAAACAATACATCTCTGTATTCAGTCTCAGAGAAAACACACAGCATGGACAAAATAAACCTATCCACAAACCCAAAAGACTCAAACTTGGGCTCTAATACTAACTAATGTAACACCCTCCTTTGGGTATCATATTTAAGAATGACTCCTTTAATCTCCTTTATCCAAGTTATGAAATATTTGATGTTATAAAGTATAATTCCCAAAAATATAGGTTTCTTTTTTTTTTGTTCACGGATAGTATATGCATAAAACATATTAATGTACGGGTTCCAAATTTCTTTTGTAGAAATGTAAACTTTGAAGTAAGGTGACAGTACAAGATATTGCTACTTAATATTACACACCAAAAAGAATTATATACACATCAATGGCATGGATTATAATCCACCCAAAATATATCAATTTATAGCCAAATGACATATAGGGTCCACTGACTCCAAAATATATACTGGCCCAAGTCTAGACCTCTAGGGAGCAGGATCTTCCCCCGGATCCTCCATAGGATTTTCCTCGGGGTCTTCCTCAGGATCCTCTTCCTCCTCAGACCCTAAGTCAACAAAGTTCCTCAACTGAGGCAACGGCCCACGAGCTGGTGTCCAAGTCGAGGACACCACAGGGTCCAGGTCCTCCCTAGGGGTGTAGTGTAAGTTACCCCATAGCTCCCTAAGTGGCATGAAAAACTCTACATATACAGTAATAGTAAGAGAAAAGAAAGGGACATCATCACGATTCCTACGGATAGTTATAGTTACATCCCCAAAATACCTAACACGCTCATTGTCCCAATCAATGCGCTAGGCACTCGCACCATCATGAAACTGAATTCGAACATAACCAAAAAGATCTCTTCTAGCAGCCATTCCAAAATACAACAGCAAACAAAAACCTTCCTCTTAATCTTTGCTCACAAGAACATATAAAATAGAAAATAGACAAACCAATAATACAAAGAGGTGAGACTTTCTACATCATTCCAACTTGGTAGTAAGAGACAGCAAGCAGCAGTAATATTATAGAGTACAATCATAGCAATTTATAGTCAATTAAATTCTTCAACAGACATCTCAGTAATAATTATCACAGGTAAATCTACAGTGTATTAACAGATGATTTCACCATTTAGGATCATCATAATGAAATGCGAAATGGTATGTGTGTACATAATGGACAAACACCTACTCCATAGAGCTAAAACCAACATCGGTGAGAATGATCGGGAGAGTCACTGTCTGAACATCGTTAGCCTCAAATCAAGTGCATCTTAACATAATCAATATGCCCAACATGGCTCTATAGGACACTCTCAATCGGATCGTGAATAGGATAGTGCCTGATCGAGATCATCAGTGCGTTGCACAGTCACCACGGCCTAGTGGAGCTACCAACTGTCCACTTGTGGGATACCCGCGCCCTGACGTCTCCAAGTTCAACGAGTGAACTACACTACACAATTCGCATCCGCACAAAGGTGTAATTCATCTCCTAGGCATTCCGCCTTAACAACAAGTAATTTTGACTTTTCAATGTATGATCATGTAACAATGAACATAGGCATTCTGCCTTAACAACAAGTCATTCCGACTTTACAATGTATGATCATGTAATAATGAACATAGGCATTCCGCCTTAACAACAAGTCATTAGCTCAACCGCATAATAATATTATGTCCAAATCATAAGGCATTCCAAATATAAGATTCTCAAGAATCATCCTTCATGAAGGTCCAACGACACTATAAGGTATTGATTCTACATTTCACTTATCTTTTCTCATAAGTCCTAATGGCACTTTATAACACCCCGATTTTCTCATTTTTCTTGAAATAAATACGTTTTATAATATTTATGAGTTTTTGTGAATTTTTAAGAATTTAAAAATTATTTTGAATATTTTAATATTATTTTGATGATGTTAATAATATTTTGGAACCGTACGTCCAAATTTCATTTTTTCTGAAAACATACAAGTTTTATAATTTTTATGATTTTTGAAAATTTTTGTAGATTTTTCTGATTTTTTTATTATTATAATATTATTTTGAGCTGTATGTGTGTTTGATATAGGCCCGAAAAAATAAAAAATTTTTCTAGACCAGAAAGTTTTGAATTGTCAAGGCGGGATCGAAGGATCTTACTAAACTCGAAATCAGGAACAGTTGACAGAGATTTTCTATATCTGAGTTTTCTATTACCCATTGTGTAATAATAGCAGTAGGTTTATCCATTAGATAACATCTTCGGGAAAAATATCTTGATGACGCCGAGTCACACATTCCAGAAAATTCTATTGATGACTCAGCAGATGACTCAGCACTACAACTCACCATGCTGACTCAGCTGTTCTAAAAAATTCTATGATGACTCACTTAGTAAATATCTAAATATAAATATATAGGAATAAATATCTAACGAGAAAATATCTCAGTAAAATATCTTAGACAAATATCTGAATACAAATATTTTTTTGAAAATATCAAACTGAAAATATCTTAGCAGAAAATATCTAAGATATTTTTAATCAAAAAATATCTACGCTAAATATCTCAAGTGTAATCATGAAAGCTGAAAATATCTAAGCTAAATATCTTAAGAGTAATCATGAACCATCATTGCATAACTTTAAGATTAACCAATAGAAATTAGTCAAACTTAGTGGCATAGACTTTGTTTTGAACCGTTGGATGGCAAAACTTGATGAAGAAGCCTTGGATGATCACCATTGATTAGATTTTAATCTCACTTCCATTCAAATTTCAAACTTCCAATTTAATATAAGATTTTATTTTGAATACCCCTCTTTGTAGACTCTTGGCCGTGAGCTTCCAAGAAGGCTAAGGTCTCAAATTTTTCCACTATCACAACTAATCTCAAGCAAACAAATCATATCAACCATCATAAATTTCACCAAGATCACACATAACACTAAATCACAAGAATCACATAAAGAAGGGTCCACACAAAGCATCAAGAACCAACACAATAAAGTGAGAAATCCTTACATGGATTTCTCACTACCCATACATAGATTTCGTCCCTCACCACCATGAATGGGTGATGAGAAAAATCTCATTCTTACCTTTGGAACTATCCAACTACTTGTGTAAGGCTTTTTGAAGCAAAACTTCCTCCTCCAAGAATCCTTTGAAACCGAAAATGACAATAGTCAAAGGTCATTATTTTTGAGCTTGAAAGAATGGTTAAGAACAAGAATCAAAGCCTTGAAAGGAAGAAGAAGAAGAATGATGAAAATGAAAGAACTTTTACCTTAGAAAGTCTCAAACCCTAGCTTAAAGGATCCTTGAAAAGATGATGAACAACCAAGATCTTCACAATAGATGGCCTTAGAAGGAAGTATGGATTTCAAGAAACTTAGTTGTTAGAAATTTAAGAAGGTGAAATGGTGATGGAGTGGTGGAGGCCGTGTGGTGTTGGAGAGAAATGGAAGAAGATGAAGATGGAGAGAAAAGTGAGAGAATGTTTGGTGATGAGAGAGAAATGGATAGGAGAGTTTGATGTGAAATGGTGATAGGAATTTGTCCAATCATCCTCTTTTCTCACCTATGGCCGTGTGTCTGCTTAGAAAAGGGAGAAGGAAGCTTCTCTTGGAAGTTTTCTCTAAAGTTTGTTTGAGAAGCTTCACACGCTTCCCAAAAATATCAATTAATGATGTGATGTGACGATATCACTTAGGTGATGTTATAGAAATGACTAAATAAAAAGAATCTACTATATTTTTACTACGACTATTATTCAATGGATAAAAGTTATTGTCAATAAATCCAGTATCAATTATCCAATAGTTAATAGAGTATACCCAAATTTTATCTGTCAGATAAAATTTTAAAAAATGAAAACTTTGTAAACTGTGTCCGGCTTCATATTTAGTAAGATCCCCGGCCCCGATTTAGCAGTCTAAAATTTTCCAGCCTCGAAGAAATATTTTATTTCTCTGGCCTAGCTTAATGTGTACATAAATCGAGAAATATAATAAAATAATTAAATAATTCAAATAATTCTAGAAAAATTCACAAAAATCACAAATATTATAAAATGAATAAATATCATGAAATAATAAATTTTCAGGGTGTTACAAAAATAAACAAACAAAACTTGAAATAAGAGTTGTGAATCAATATAAGAAATAACACCAAATCTAAACTCAACCCCTGGCAACAGCATCAAAAAACGTGTTTGGTATCCGTAAGTGCACGGGTCGACAAGTAATATAATGAGAGTTAAAGTATCGTGTCCCAAAGGATTGATAATTAAAAATGTGCTAAAACCTGACCAATGTCCACAAAGATCTTATCTAAGCAATCGAAATATGAGAGTAATTTTTAATGGAAAATAACAACTTAAAATAAAGACGACAAGAAGCACCAAAAACCAAGTTCGTAAGAGAAAGATAAGTATAATTAAGGTGTAGGGGTCCCTATTCACTTGCTACTTCAATGAATATTTCCAATTCAAGAGCAACTACCGAAGATTTGATTTTGCTAGCAGAAACTGATTATAGATAAAAGCCTATGTCTAGTTCAATTACTCATATGAAACTTACCCAAACCACTATGTGTCCATGTAAATTAGCATAAGAATCACTCATTAAGACCAAGTTTCAAATACTTGCTATGCATGACCAAAGGGTATGCGTCCATCCCATTAGCTAATCAACACACCTAATTAACTTGAATGTGATTGAACATACATCAATCATACCATGTTTATATTTCCAAATCTCTATGTCTAGTTCATTTGAAAATACTATAATCATGCAATTGATGGCCAACCAAGAACAAACATTAAGCATAGGTATGGAAGAACAAAACCAAATTCGTTGATAAGAACCCAAAGAAATTACAAAATATTCACATTCATAGCAAGATCCTAGAGAGCCCCAAGATTAGAATTTAGTTACACGTTATAAGAGAAGGAAAACAAATAAATTCATGAACTCCATCAAATTTACAAATCAAAAGAGAAAAGGGAAAGAGTGAACAAATTTGGAGAGAATCCAAGCTTGATCTTCCTCCCATGATCTTGATTCTTCCATTGAATCTCCTCTTTTCTAAGTAGAAATTCCATTCTCTCACTTCCTTTCTCGAACTCTGCTTTTAGAAAAACCAAAAGTCCTCCCCGTCTCTGCAAAATCATATAAAAAGGCTAATTTCTCAGACTTAGGCTTTTCCCATGCCTAGGGGCCACTTTCCCACGCCTAGGCATGGGTTTCTCTGTCTGATTTTCCTGAAAACCCGAGAGTGTCACGCCTAGGCATGGCTTTTTCATTCCTAGGCGTGGCTTTTCCATTCATCCTCCTTTCAAGCTTTCTTCCATTTTAAGCTTCTCTTCACTTCCTTTATCTCTTCTAAGACCTTCTCATCTTAAATATCTGCATTAAAACAATGATAAAGTTCATGAAACCAGGATCCATCCAAATTTCTCAAATAAAATCATTAAATATTCAATTCTTTATCATTTGAGACAAGAAGCTTTAATTATCAAAATCATGCATGAATTGAACCTTTGAACTTAAAATTTTAAGAATATTATGCACATGAACATTCTAATTTAAGTGAAATAACTTCATTCCCTAGAGTTATCTAGGAGAAGGTGGAAGCGGTTTATGGGCAATATGCAAGGCTGAAGGGGGTGGTACTTACGACCAAACATGTGGTGGATGTTGTGTTATTTCTCATCTCTAATGACTCAGTTTATCATTGGCCTTGATCTTTTAGTGGATGGTTCGTTCATAGTTGTATAATTTAGATTGGAGGTTGATATGATCATTAGGTCAACAATTTGACTGCAAGCCTAATAATAATTATACTGGAAAACTCGAATAAAGTATAAGAAAATATTATATTACAAAGTACTTGACATTTATAAAAAAAATATTTTTATTTTAGAAGATAAGATAATTTTACACAATTTTGTTTATTAAGTGTCCAAATTATGTACATTGATCAATTCTCATATATAAAACTAGTAGATTCACAGGCACTAACGTGCTTGTCAATACGTGTTTTTAATTATTTTTAATACAATTATATAAATAACTGTATTTGCTTCTATTATCAAATAATTCATCTCATGAAAAAAGTAAAGCGCTACAATATATACTATGTGCCTGTCATCCGCATTCTTTGTTTTTTTTTTTTTTTTGCATGCATTTTATATATACTTAATATTAAGTTATAATAAAATGTATTTCCTTTAACAAAAAGGTTTACTTGATTTTTTTTATAAATTTTTATTATATCATTTTGCCAATAAAAGACTACATATTGCACCCATTGTACTAAATGAAGTAAATGAAATAGAAACCATTGGTTTCACTTTCTCTATACGCTTTGAGTGTAAGATTTTATTACTTGATGAGTTTATGAGTTTTTATATCACATTGGTATCAAAGCTGGTTAAATTTAGCGCCAATTATTTTAGAGTGTTTGAGAGGAATAAGAGTGTTCTCCAATATCCAAATTTTGTTTAGAGCCAGTGTTATCCAAAAGTGAAATATGACAAACAATTACAATATTGTATGGTTAGGTCCCAAATTACAATCTTGTGCTTTCAAGCTCTACAATGGCTAGATGAGTTTCATTCTCTGTACCTTCTTCAAATGTGTAAGTAAATACTGAGTGGTTAGTAGCTTATACTAAATCAAGGTTAGAGATGAGATAAGGTGGGATAGGAAAATATCATGATGGCAAATTATAAAAAGAAACATGGATTACCCTTATAAAACAAAAAAAAAAAAATAACAAATTTGGGGTGGGAAACAAAAAGTTATAGAGGAAAGAATTTGAATGTACTATCCATGTAAAAGTCTTTTACACACCCATTTAATTATATTCTGTCACATTATAAAAAATGTTTGTCTCTCGTAATAATTAGCCTAAAGGTCATATATATGATCATAAATGATTAATTAATAGTGTAAAAAATTTTACACTAATAATGCATCAAAATTAAACTCATTTTTAAAATGAAACTCATTTTCATATTATGGTGTTGTTAGCAAAACAAACTTTACTATATTTGCTTTTTGTTAAGGATTTGAGAAAATGGTACATTTATAATTATAATATTAATACTTAGTAAATTTTTATTATTATGAAATTGTGTATATATTATGTATAATTAATTAATAATTATTTAATTATTATAAATTATATTTATTACTTGATTCAACTGTTGGTTTAACACGTTAAAGCGACTGAATCATAAACCACTCTCTTTTTCGATTTATCAGTTAAACTGATTTTTATAACATTGGTTGGAGCGTATCTTATCTTCTATTTGTAAAATGAAGCCAACCATCACCGCCCAAGAAAGGTTGCATTGTAGCATACTTATTGGCTTTATATCAAATCAAGGTTATCATATAAGTGGTTATTGGGAAGATAAGTTGGGTGGGGTAAGGAAATCTCATAATGAAAAATTATAAAAGGGCATGTGGATTACCCTTATCCAAAAGAGTATTAAAAATTTTGGGGTGTGTTCTGAACGGGTGTGAAAGGTGGTATTTTAGTAAAAAGCTGGTGGTATTGTTCTCTGTAGTGTAGCTGCCAAAGTGGTGGAGCAGAGGGAAGGGTGTATCTACAAAAGACACTTCAATACTCAAGTCAAGCAATGCACTAGAAGATAGTATTTGGGTTTAAAGAGATACTTGAGTGTTCAAGCTTGATATTTATAGGAGAATGCTGCTTATAAGGGTTAAGCTAGATAAGAGGAAAAATCCCATTTTAAATTCTCATTAATAGGTAGTTATTGTTGATTAAGGGGTGCATATCCATTCCTATTTCTATGGGATTTGCTAGGCACAATTCCCCCTTAATTTTGCAACTGTCGTATGTGAGGCGGCGCTAACTCAAGACATGCTCCATGGTGTAAGTGGTGCTAGAAAGCTTATATTGGTCGGGATGCCCCCAAGGGAGTGGGTCTAAATCCTGATCTAGAACAGTTGTTCCCAATTTTGTGCTTCACTACAAGTGGAATGTCAAGTTATCTCAACCACAAGCTAACAAGAGCATTAGCTTCATATTCTTTTCTACAAATATAGTGCTCGTGAACATTCTGAGATATTTTCCCCTTCCATCCATTT
The DNA here is from genome assembly GCA_029884595.1 of Ormosia semicastrata. Classification (NCBI taxonomy): domain Eukaryota; kingdom Viridiplantae; phylum Streptophyta; class Magnoliopsida; order Fabales; family Fabaceae; genus Ormosia; species Ormosia semicastrata. Next base: position 2,189,548 of record JAQQTO010000028.1, on the reverse strand, counting down.
TGTTGCTTGTGAGAGCTTGGATAAAGTGGCATTTTGGGTGTACCGGGATCTGGGAATGTCTCAAATGGATATTATCCCTTCAGCCAAGATCCGGATTGACCTCATCTTAAATAGAATGGATTCCGAGAATGTATCCCAGTGTCCTTCATCTAAGTTTAGTAACTCTTGTAAGAGTTACCTGTCAGCTTTGATAACCTTTTTAAGATAGTTAGACTATTTTGTTATAACATTGAATGTGAGAAATAGCTGTTAATAGCCCAGAAAGTAGCACAAACTGCTAGAATGAGGGAAATAAATATGGAGGATTTATTTCCAGGTCAAAATAAATAGAAACTGAAGTGGTTAATTTTGGAGAATTAATTGAAGTAGTTTAGTATTTTTAGTAACACTGAGTAAGTGTTTAAAGACCAGATTAACTAGTCAGATATTTTGGAAAATTGTAAGAATTTGAGAAGATATGAAGTAAAGAATGAAGAATTTTCTAGTAAGGAGAACATGTTAAGGTAGATACATGTATGCTCATTAGCTTATTTTCTTAAGTTTAAAGTAACTTAAGGAAGAGTAATAGAACTTCAATGATAGTTTTAGGTGTATGAACAATCAAGTAATGATGAAAATAGGATTAAGATGAATCCTACAATTTTTCATAACACCTATGGAAGTTAGGAAACTATGATTGGTAAGATCAAAGTATTCCTAAGAGATATAAAGTTTCAAGCTAAATATCTAGTCCATTATTATCTCTCTTTTCTTTGACTTTTCCATTTGTTTCTCTCATCTCTCACGATGGAACTAGTAGAAAGGAAAAGAAAGGAAAGAAGGGAAAGAAGAAGGAGACGGAAGAGGAGGAAGAACCAAGGGAAGGCAAGAAGACCAAGTTCAAGCATCATCCTTAGAGACTTAGGTAGGGGTGTTCAATTTTTTTAGTTCAATCATTTTCTACAGTTTCTTGATACAAGAAGTATGCTTGATTAGTTAGAAAATGAGTTTTGAAGTGTTTCTCAAGGGTTTGAGTTGGATGAACTCATTAGAAACTTGAAATGTGATATGTATTGAGTTAATACATGTATGATTGTAGCTTAGAGCATGTAAGCATCCATAAAACTCCATAATCTTGTGTTGAAGAAATATGGGTTTTGGTATGAAAGATTTAACATACATGTGCTTGATCATTAAGTTGGTGATTTGAGATCATGTATGAGAGTTTTAGTATGTTTAGAGACCACAAATGAGGTTGAAAATCATCCAAGACTTGTGTTTGGGAGTAAAGAATTGGTTAGAAACTCAGTAGAACAAAGCATTTGAGTTTGGTGCTGGGCGCTTAGGGAGCGCCTAAGCACCCAAGGTCAGAAGGCAGAATCGTGATGGGCGCTTAAGTGGGCGTCTAAGCGCGCAAGACCAGAAGGCTCTAGTGCTAAGTGATTGATCGCTTAGAAGATGGGCGCCTAAGCGCCCAGTGACAAAAGAAACAGGGGTGGTTTGCTATCATGGAGCACCTAAGCACTGGGAGAGTGAGCGCCTAAGCACCCAGATACAGAACTTCCTAGGTTGTTTATTTTAAGGAATTAGAGTTCCTTATTTGTTGGGATCTTTTATGCATGCTTTTTAATGTGAGTTAAAAAACGATTAAGGATATTTCATGAACGAAATATCCCACTAATACATGTGTAAAAGAATAGGCCTTGTACATCCAATAGTAGTGGATTGACATAGGTAATTTGCTAATCATTGAAGAGCAATGATGTTACATTTTATATCACTTGTGATGTGATGATGTGGTATACTAGATGTAAGTATACCGAGTTTGTTTGGCAATAGTTATTTGTCATAGTGCACAAATTGCTCCATTATGATGAAAGTAGAGCTAAAGATACATGAATGGTAGTTGTTCCCTTATTTGCTAGAGATGAGCTGTGGGGGTAACCTAGAAACATGATTTGCTCCTTTATGTGATAAAGTTGAGCTGGAATTTCATGTTAGTAAAAAATGGCTCCTTTACTAGTTAGAGTTTAGTCATAGTACAATTTATCCTAATACAATGGAGTAAGAAAAGCACATTGTTAAGGATAGATTAGTGAGATAAAGGAGCGAGAAAAACACCTTGTCATAGTAGAGAAGTGAGAAAAACTTTTTGTCAAGAAAAGGGGTGAGTAAAATACTTTGCCAAGGAACATGATGTTTTACAATTGTATGGACAACTGTTCATCATTGAGAAAAGGTTAGTTACGGATATAGATTATGTATTGCTTTGTGAATATTATATAGAGTAAGTATATTAATATTCCACTGGTATTGAGTAGTGACTCATTTACTTGTTACAATCATAATTTATTGTTAGTTGCTAAGGAATAATGATATCTCACAATTGTATGGACAATTGTTTATCATTATTAACTTAGTTTAAGGATTATGGGTTGCTTTGTGAATGTTGCATAGAGAAGTGTGTTAATGTTCCAATGGTAATGAGTTGTAGCTCATTTATCTGTTGTGATCGTAATCCTTTATTGTTCAATTTAGTTATTATTAACGGATAATTATGTGATAATTATACCATAGATGTAATAAAATTGAACGTTCTGCCTCGGGAAGATTTAGGAACAATTTTTTGCTTTTGCCCTCTTTCTGAAGTATAAGGAGTTTTATAACTAGTTTTCCCTGAAGCAGTTAGGGGTAACATGATGACATATATGTATATTTAGTATTGAGAATTGTAAATTCTCACCTCGTCTGTTGTTCCATGTTAAATCCAGGTAGAGACTCTTCTAAGGAGAAGAAGAAGAAGAAGCAGATAGACTAAAGTAATTTTTATTACTTTTGAACAAAGCTTGTATATTCTTATATTTGCTTTGGTTTGTATAAGGTTTATGTATTACACTATGACTTTGGAGGCTAATGTTATATATATAAATATGATCTTTTTTTTCCCTCTTGGCTCTTTGTAATAACTTATATGATTATTATGAACTTAGAATGTTCTTTTAAGTTAGAAGTAACACGGCTAATGCTGTTTACTATTGTATATTCAGAATATACTAAGGCAATGGTATTAGGATGTTACATTATAGTATTAGAGTAGTTCATCATATTGAGCCGAGTATGAACTGATTATGCTTAGGCATGTTTAGTAATTCTTGTTGTAAGTTATGCATTTCTTGTCTCATAGTGAGATGTGTGGATAAAATTGCATGATAGCCTTAGGTTTGAATATTAATGGTTACCATCACACAATTACATGATATTGACTGATCAACTCAATATGTATTATTCTGTGTGTACAGGGAACTATGACTTCACCAAGGCGAACTAGGGGAAACTGAAATTCTTCTAGTGAAGGTTCAACTATTACGACTGAAGTGTTCATAGAGATGGAAGCTGCTATGAGGGAGCAGATTGCTGTCACAAATAGAGTTTTAGAGGGAATGAAAGTAAATCCACCTTAGCAGCTAGTACCACTAGTACAGTTAGTGTATGAAGTTTTGGTGGTAAAGAACTGAAACTTCCCAAATTTTTCAGAGCTTAGGAAGGCCAACCCTTCATCTTTTAAGGGAGAGTATGACTCGGCTGGAGCAAAAGTATGGCTTAAATAATTGGAGAAAATATTTATAGATATAGCTTGTTTAGATGAACAGAGAGTTTTGATTGCCTCCTATATGTTAGAGGGGGAGGCAGGGGATTGGTGAATAGATGCCAAGAGGTTGTTTGAGGCATCTGACATTTAGATTACTTGGGGGATATTTAGGAATTCATTTTGGATAAATACTACCCAAAGAATCTATAGAATGCCAAGGAGATGAAGTTCCTGAGACTTGAACAAGGTGGCATGACAGTTGGCTAGTATGTGGTCAAGTTTAAAGAAGTAAGAACTAAGTACAGAATGAGCAACATAAATTAACTTCAATACATAGAAATTAAGTGCCTATGACATCATCTATTCAAATTTGCAAGATTTCAGAGATAAACCAACTATACAAAGTAAGCAAATTTTGAATGGCGTGGTCATCGAGGCTAATCGAATAAACTAGATGAGCTATTCGATTAACATAGTTCAAAAAGACATACTAGTGTTAATCGGGTAGATTAAGTGTGTTATTCGATTCAGAGTGGTTTTAATGTTAATCAAAATATCTTGTTAGTTTTGAGCAATAGCTAAAAATGACATACCTTCGATGTTGATCGTATAGACTAAGAGAGCTATTTGAATAGGCTATTTCAAAATGGTTTAAGCCTTTTTAGAAGGGTAAGTTAGACTAACCCGAAAATAGGCCTAGTGAATAGATAACTATTCTACAGGCGTAATTTCAAGAATAATCAAACCAACTTGAGATAATTCAACTAGCATAATTTTGATTGGTCCAAACAGGCGAAGAGAGGCTTATTTTTTATTTATCGAAATAAACAAGGTGGTGTTTTTAGTGCCATTCAAAGAGAATAGTTGAAGGTCTTGATAACCAGCCTCAAGTGGAACGAAAGACACAAGGTTTTCACAAGAGGAAGATAGAGGATGATAGGTACAAGAAGGGTACTTCTAGACCTAATTATCCTTAAGATAAAGCCAAGTAAGTTTATTCATAATCGAAAGGACCAAAATGTGATAGATGTAGGAGACAACATAGTGGTAGACCTTGTCTAGCGGGCTAAATAGTATGTTATACATGTGACCAACCTGGGCACTATTCAATTGAGTGTCCATAGAAACAGGGAGCAGTGCCTAACCCCAAACCTCAAGCTAGAGGAAGAGTTTATACTCTGAGTGGTAAAGAAGCGGCTCAAATTCTTGATCTTATACAAGGTAAGTGCATAGTTAAAGATAATCTCTTAGTTGTATTATAGAGTCTTCCCAAGATCACATTGTATGCGAAGGGATAGTCCATCACCAAGAACTTGACCTTTACTATTTTATGTATGGGTTCTTCTCTAAGAGTCACAAATAGCTCAATGTATCCCTTCGGCCTAACCTTTCCTCCTGAAAAACTGATGAGGGCGATGTCAAAGGGTTTCGGGTTTGAAAGTGGAATGCCCATGTTCTTGAAACACTCGATAAACAAGATGTTCGCTGAGCTTCCTTGGTTTTATGAAGACCTTTTTCACTCTTGCATTCACCATTTTCATAGTGATTACCATGGGATCGTCTCCCTCATCAATAAAACTAATCACCAGTGTTCGAGATCCACTGTCGCGCTTCATAATTGGGTGCGAGGCTAAACTAAGTACGACTTTCAGGTGCCTTCATCGAGCTAACCTTGTTTGCCTGCCCCCAACAAAGCCTTCGGCAATAGTGTTAATGGTCCTTGTGACCTCATTATCACGCCTCGTGTCTTTTTGAGGTGATGTTGTTCTTCACCTTCTAACATTTTCTTATGGTGGGGAGTGCTCAGTGGGTGATGGGGAGCAGTGTCAGGGGCTCAAGATTCTTTTTCTTTCATCCCTTCTCTAGTATCATTGTGACCCATTCCCCCTAAAACCCTAAACATAGTTTTGCAGGCACTTGTGCTGAATCAAAGTTAATATGGCATCCCAAAGGTCCACGTAATCCTCTGTGGTGTGCCCGGACCCAAGGTGGTAGTTGCAGTACTTACTCTTATCTACCCGTCCTCTTAGCCTCAATTGTATAGGTTTCGGGAGGTCAATGAGCTTCGTAGCGTATACTTCCTGCAGAATTGTTCTCCTAGGGACTCTAAGGGAGTATAATCATCAAGCTTTCCCCACGACAAACCCCTTAGATTATTCTTTGGGACTTTGGTCTCGAGCTCCTTTTCCTTCTTCTGTTGTATGTCTCGTTCTTCGTGGGTGTGAACAGCCAATTTTGTCTGGGTTATTAAGACTTGTACATTCATAAAGAAATAAATAATAATAATAATAATAATAATAATAATAATAATAATAATAATAATAATAATAATAATATAAGAAAAGAAATAAAAATAATAAAAAATCAAAAATAAAAAATAAACAAAAAATAAAAGAAATAAAAAAATAAAAAAATGACCTAACTCGCTTAACCCATAACTTGACCTATCGACCCATTATCCAACCCATAACTCATATGCCACTAAACACCCAAAGAAACCCTAACAACTACCCATCTCTTATCTCGAAACCCTAGCCACCATCATTCCCCAAACCCTAGCCACCATCACTCTATAAACCCTAATCCCTTCATATAAAAACACATAACCCGGACACTTTAGACACACACGTAAATACGTAAAAAATACCGACACACTCACAACTCCATTTTTTTCACTCACGCCGCCATCATCCCCATCTCATACATCTTCAACCTCATAGCCATCACCCACATCACCATCTCCACTTCCCATCAACCACTCACAAACCTCCACCACCACATCACCCCACCATCAACCATCTTTACTTCCATCTTCCTCACCATCAACACACCACCATCACCCACTTCACCACACCACACCATAAACACCATCACCACACCTCCCCTCAACCACCAACACCCACAAACCACCAAAGAACCACCTTCATCACTAAGTCATCCTCACTTTCATCTTCAACCTTCACCTTCGCCACCACCATTACATAACCTTCATCATCAACCCACGTCCAAGCTCCATCTTCCATAACCACCATCACCACCATTCTCTATCGCCACCATCTTCATCACCTTGCACCACCACCAACACCACAACCCTCCATTCTCATAACAACCCCCACCATCAACAACAAGCTTCATCATCATCACATTCACCCTACCATGTCCAAACTCCTAACAACCACCGCAACCCCTACTCACACCATGTCCAAACTCTCGTAACAATCATCATCTTCAACATTTCTGCTTCAAGCCCCATCATTGAACTAACTATAACCTTCAGAAACTTTCCACCCTATAACCACGTCTAAGCCAACACCACACAAAGAACCCAAAGCACCACAACACTCCACCAACAACCACATTAAAGCCTCCACCCACCAACAACCACATCTAAGAATCCATCCAAACCGTAACCACCACCATCAACCATCCTCCGAATCACCCCAATCGTGTTCACCATCAACCTCCACCACCACAACATCCCACACCCACTATCCCAAACAACCACCAAACCTCCATCCCGTAACTACCACACTCCACCATAACACCCACCATCACCATCAAATAATAACCACCACACAACAACCATGAAAACCAATCCCATCATAGCTATGCCTCCCTCTACCCAGAAAACGTTATTGCCATTGTCAGCCTTCACGTAGCCAATAGCACCACGCTCAGTATAGCACCCATCGCGCCTTTGTTCTTGTTGTCAAGTTCCATTGTGCACCACCTAGAATTGCACCCAACAACATTGTCGCAGAGTTGCACACTATCCAGCTACCACCCACGTTGCACCACGAATCACTAGCCCAGCCTCTCCAAACAACCACCACGGCCTAGCCCCCCACCAAATAGCCATCATGCAAACACAGCCGCCATTAAGAGGCCACCATCCTCAACACACCAGCAACCACTATAAAACAAAGCAGCAGCCAGACCCGTGCAATACAGCCACCACAAACATGAAACAGCCATTGTCCCTACAGTCCTCACGGCTGGTCATCCCCCGCCTCGCGCCGTATGCACCACTTGACCATCACCCACCGGTCACCATACAAAGTCACAACCTAGTCACATACTACGTCCTCTACGCCATTGAAGATCGAGTTCTGCTTATCTTCCTGTTTCTGCATTTTCTGTTTTAAACCTCTTTTTTTTTCAAACTGACACAAAGAAAGGATTATTATTTTAAAAAAATAAAAGGGGAAAATAAAAAAAATATGATTAACATTAATAAATTTAAACAAAGATAAAAAGAAAAAAAAAGAAATAATAGGTTTTTTTTCATTTGGTTCTTGTCTTGTTTATTATCTGTTTTATGTGAACCATAAAAAAATAAATTTTCTTTTTTAAAAAATAATAATAAGAAAAAGAGAAAAGGAAACCTTTTTTTAATCAACGCAATGACCAATGATAATGATTGAATAACGGATGTTATCTTCAATGTCATTTGGATCATAAAGGTTTATTGAAAAGCATGGTGCTAACTTGAACCCTGTGCAAGAGTTGATTTGTTTTCAAATAAAATTCATTTTTTAATTTTTTAATTAAAATTAACTAACTCACAATCTCTTTCTAATAATTACGTGACTTTGAGTTCCTCATTGCATTCGGAGATACGTAGGAGCGTACTCCTATTCCGTTGAACCAAAAATTAAATTTTCACAATCTGTTTGTTTGTTTTTTCATTTAAAAAATAGTTATAATGTTTTTAAGAGGAGTAAAATAAATATATTTGAGATTATCAAATTTTACACAATTGACTTAAGGTACCGTCTCAGGACGAATGTATTTGGGGGTGCTGTGGGATTAAGTTTCCACCCTTTCCTATACGTAACCGACTTCCGAATCCAATCTAGTTTCAAAGACTATTTTTCTAAGAAAATATTTTCTAATTTTTTCTAATTCAAATAAACTTGGTGGCGACTCCATTTTCTATTTTTATCATATTTTTTGCCACTCCCACCGCGATCTCGGTCATAACAAATGGCAACTCCACTGGGGATACTTGGAGAGTCAAGTCTGTTATTGTTAATGGTACAAATTTTTAATAATCTCTATTTATTTATTTTACCCTTTTTGTCTTTATTTTTTTTCTTATTTGTTTGTATATAGATTTTTTCTAGTACTTTTATATAAATATCTAATAACATTATGCTATGTTTATTTTGACATGATTTACTGGTATTTTTTTTAATTATTTGTGTTTAATTATTGAAACCCTAGGGTAGATGATTGTTGGCTGGCTATTGTATGTATGTTTTTGCAAGTTGGGGGTTAGTTTTATCTTTTTAAATTTTTGTACAAGTTTGTATGCTCCCTTACACACGTTACTATCATTTACCTCACACACTTTTTGGGCTTTATACCCGAGTCTGTACGAACCCAAGAAATAGGAGGGATCTCGACTTTTGTTATTAAGGGACTTTATGGTCACTTGACATTTGTAGAGACACCACTCATATTGTTATAAGTATTATGTGTAACACCCTCAATAGCATGTTAGGCTTGTAAATGAGTTACAAAGGTAGCCTAATACTTGCTTGACATGTCAGTTCAATTTTGTGACAAACTGAATTATTTTAGACACTTTGTTGCAACACAAAAGTTAAAAAGTGGCCTAAAATGACTCAGAAAATAGCTTTAAAGGCTAAGTTAAGGGAAACAAGTATGGATAACTTGTTCCTATGCCACAAATGAGCTAAGTAAGATGCAGTTAAATTTTGAGTATAATCAGAGTCAGTTTGTTATTTTTAAGCATACTAGTTGTGTGTTTTAATACCGATCAACTAGCAACAGATATGAAAAATTAAGATAAAGGTGAAATAACAATTTAGATGAATCTCAGGATTTATTCTAAAGTTTTTGGAAGTTGAAAAACTTGAATTGGTATGATTCGAGTGTTCTTAGCAGATATAAGTTTCAGTGTACAAACTTAAGTTACCATTTTCTCTTTGTTTCTCTTTTCTCTCCACGGCCAAAAGAAGCATAAAACAGAAACAGAAAAAAAAGGAGAAAGAGAAAAAGGAGAAGAAAGAAAGAAGGGGAAGAGGAAGAAGAAGGAAGGAAGATCAAGAGCAAGATCAAGAGGCTTCAAAATCTTCATCCAATCATAAGGTAGGGGATTTCTATTCATTTTTCCCTCTTTGTTCTTTTTAAATGGGGTTAGCGATTTTGAATGGAAAAAGGGATTTGGAGAGTCAAATCATAGTTCTTAGCTTGATTCTTAATTCCAAGGATTATGTTAAGCTAGTTTCAACTTAATGAGAGCAAAATAGTTATTTAAAACTTAAGATAATCGATTTTGGATCATTGAAGGAGCTTAGATAATGAGTTGGGGTTAGAGAGATTTCTAGCCTAAATGAGTTCATAGGTTATATAAGAGTTATAACAAGTTAAGGGGCCTAGATTGAGGTTAGAAATCATAAGAAAACTAATCTTGAATGATTGGAAGTGATTAAAGTCCCAAAGGGACAGAACCTAATTCTGTAAAATTCTATAGAATCCAGTTTCTGCAACTCACGCCGCGGCATGGGAATGTCACATCGAGGCGTGAGGGTGACTAAGAGTAGCACGCCGCGGTATGACAAGAGCTATGTCGCGGCGTGAGTGGCAGAGTACATTCACCGAAGAGTAGCACGCCGCGTGTGACAAGGGTTGTGCCACGGCGTGAGCACCAGAATTTCTCAAAGATGTTATTATTAACATTTTGAGATTCCCTATTAGTTGGGATCACTTATATATGCTTCCTTAAGTGTATTAAGACACTTTTAAGGATATTTCACAAAGGAAATAACTCCCTAGCATATAAGAACAAGTTGAATTTCTAAACTTTTCAAGAGAAGGATTTGTTTAAAATGGAAGTCTAGAACCTTTTATCACATTAGTGTGGTTTATAATTCCATTAGTAATGTGATGGTAAGGTAGTTTATATATAAATTTAAGAAGAAAGTTATTGGCATGATTCACTCTCTTATAGTTAAAAATGAGTTGATTATGTTAGTTTTATAAAGAATACTCTGTTATCTCATTAAGTTGGGAGTAAATGGGGTGTTTAGCAAGATTGGCTCCCTTATGCAATAAGGTAAAACCCTAGTGACTTCGCTCCCTTATGCAATGAGGTTGAACCCTAACATCCAGTTCCCTTATACAATGAGGTTGAACCCTAGTAAATTGGTTCCCTTAATGAGGTTAAACCCTAGCAAGACTTGGTTCCCTTAATTAGGTTAAACCCTAGCAAGACTTGGTTCCTTTATTTATTAAAGTTGAGCCTAATAAAACATGGATCAGTATATCCTATGCTAGGCTAAGGGTGAGCATATCCTATGTTAGGCTAAGGATAAGTAAGTAATAAGCCAGAAGAAGGAATTCAATTCCTAAAAATAGTTAAGCTACATGTATGAGCTTAGTGAAGGATTATATAGTTATCAGATTATTATTTACATAAAGTCAGAATGTGAACTTTCTAGTGGTAGTGAGTATAGTCTCACTTATCTAGTGTAACTATTAATCCATTGTTGATAGTGTTATTCATTATAAGGTGATATTTGTATAATACTTATATCATGATAATGAATAACTATACTAGAAAAGTTAGTATAATATATTTAGTTTCGAAAAACATTTATTCAGTATAAATGCTTTAGTACTGGTATTGGTTCTCATACTTGAGAATTTTATTTCTCACCCCACTATATTTTTATGTAAATCCAGGTCAAAGCCCTTCAAGAGGGTATGAAGACAAAGATATAGAAGAACTAGATGAGTTTAATTATGTTTTTAGTTCAAAGCTTATGTATTAATTTATATTTGCTTTGAGAATGTAAAAGTTATATGTATAATGTTGTATATATGTATGACTTTTAGTTATGGATCTCCATAATTATTTGCTTAAATGTTATGGATTAGTTGATGATTTAGTTAGAAGTAGCATGGTTGATACTGTTTATCCAAGTATATGTTAGATATACTAGGGTACCGGTGTTAGGATGATACATCATGGACTAGTCATATTGAAAGGGTTTATCCTTACTTGTGAGTAATTCATGAATTGGGTCCTTGTCTTTCGAGATGGGGGCAATCTGGGGACCATGACTTTTTTAGAACTTTAGATCTATCCTAAAAAAGCTTGCATTGACAGATTAAACATAATGACCACCAATATTAGAGTTATGACCTTAAGGAAATCCAAACCTTAGGTTCCACCTAACAAAGACACGAAGGGAGCATACTTTTGCTTTATCTATCTATTCCTTATCTCATTCATTCTTGCATTTTTTTAAAACATCAGTATAAAAAGAAAAAAAAATACATTATCTTACATTTTCATTCCTAGAAAAAAAACTTCTTTTTCTATCTATTCATCATGTCATTCATTTTTGCATTAAAAAATACATTATCTTGTATTTTCATGACATCCCTAACATTTTTTAAAAATAAAAAATAAAAAAGATACATCATCTTACATTTTCATGACATTTTTAGCATTCCTTAAAAAAATACATCATCTTGCATTTTCATAGCATTCCTATCATTCTTTTAAAAAAAAATCTTGCATTTTCATGGCATTCTTAAAAAAAACATCATCTTGCATTTTCATAGCACTCCTAACATTCTTTAAAAAAAATCTTACATTTTCATGGCATTCTTAAAAAAAATAATATCATCTTGCATTTTCATAGCATTCCTAGCATTCTTAAAAAAAAGAAAGAAAAAATACATCATCTTGCATTTTCATGGCATTCCTAGCATTTTTTTTAAAAAAAAAAGAGAGAAAGAGAATGTTTTCATCACAAAGTTCATTCATTTCATCTTATGCATCTCATTCATTTCATCTCATTCTTTGTTTAATGTTACCTTGTTTTAACAAATCAAATTGGTTCAAGAATCATTGTGCGGCCTAGGAAAGAAGAGACCAATTAAACCTGAGTTCACAATACTAGATCTCAGACTAGAATGGCTGCTAGTGATCTGGAGGCAGGGAGAAATTTGAGCAGAGAAGTTGATGAAATGACAGGGTAGATGAATGAGATGTCTGAGACCCAAGCAAGGTTAGAGGTAATACTGCAAGATGTGAGGGAGTCTATTAGTTTAATTAGTGGAAATAGTGGTGCAAATGGGGTTGAAGCATATGTAAGTGTGTCACCGATCCCCTCCATTATAACAGCCCCGACATTCTCAATTGTAACCTCAAACATCGTTGTGGGGAATCATGAGCAACCACATCAAACAACATCAATAGTCATGCCTATCGGGGAAGGGTATCACGCCTTAGAAGGTGCTCATAATGAAATCCCTGGTTATGCTAGACCTATTTAGGAACAACCTCATGTGTCCATTCCGGGATAGGCAACAATGCCTCACAGCATGACCGAGAAAGACAAGATGAAGGAAGAATGGATGAGGAAAATAGAAGAGCAGATCAAGGCAATCAAGGGCCCTAATGCTTATGGACCTCTCATAATAGAAGAACTGTGTCATACAACAGATGTCGTGATCCCTAAAGACTTCAAGATTCCTAATTTTGCCAAGTATGACAAGAGCAGCAACCCTCGGTTTCATTTGATCAGTTATGAAACCAAGATGGTTATTTGGTCTAAGGATGATAAGTTCCTCATCAGCTTTTTCCGCGAGAGTCTTACGGGTCCCACTTTAGAATGGTATCTTCAACTAGACCACTCTAAGATTTCCCGTTGAATGGATTTAGCTGATTTATTCATGGATCAATACAAATTCAATTTGGATGCAGCTCCAACCCGGGAACAGTTGAGCTCAATGCATAAAGGAAATGAGGAATCTTTCAAATAATATGCACTAAGGTAGAGAGCTTTGGCAGCTCAAGTTCAACCCCCATTGACACTGTCTACGATGTGTTCATATTTCTTAGGAACCCTGGGAAATCCTTTTATCGGGACAATGGTCAGAACAGCCTATAAAGATTTTGTTGACTTGATCACTACAAGAGAAAGGATTAAGATTTTAGCCAAAGCTGGGAAGTTGTCAGTGAGCAATACAGAGAATATCACTCCTAAAAAGGGATTCTAGATGAAAGAGAAAGAACTCGGAGTGAATTATGTCAAACACCAACAAACCTTTAGACCTCGATATTCATCACAATACCTAAGTCATCAACCAACATATAACCCTAATCTTCACTTTTCATACTAAACACCTACACCTCCTTATTACTCATCCCACCAAATTGTGCTAACCACAAACATCACCCCAACTCCACAATTACTAATCAACAATATTCCCGCATCACAACCATATGTACTAGTTCACCCAGCCTATACCTAATGTCCACTTGCACCTCCGCAAAATTACCCAAGCTACCCACAACCTCGGCCAAACTCCCAAAATTAAGGTCGCTTCCATCCTCAAAACCTACCCCATTTCCCAAGATTATCTATTTCAAACGTAGACTTATTCCAAAGGCTGTTTGATGCTCACCTCATCATGGGAAATCCTATACGTTCATTCCTAACGTGATATAACCTGAATTTAACATGAAAATAACACATGGATATCCCAAGGTACTCAATCGAAGATTATGAATCTTTCAAGACTGCAGTAAAGAAGCTAATTGCTTGTGGGAAGCTTACATTCAAGAAGAGGATGGACCCAATATTGTCAACAACTCAATTCCTAATCATGGTGGAAGGAATGAGGTAAATGCTTAGAATGGTTAATCAAGGCAACCTTAGAAAGTTCAACTCAATGGTGGTTCATTTTCTAACCGTTGAGAATAAATAATACCTTGGAGTCCTCCAACACTGGGGAATTTCTGAGTGGCTAGTATTCTGATTTGTTTATCAAGTTGTTACCATGAAACAATGGTTTAATTGTACTAATCCCATGCTTGTTCAATCATTAAAGTCATTTGGGTTTTGAACTTGTGTAAATTTTTTTGAAGCATTAATGTAATGGATTTGCATAGATCTTAGCATACCTTGTTTCCTTCTCCTATGTTCTTAGCACCCATGTTCTTGTCATTCTTTCCTTCACTTGCTTTCTTTTGGTTCGGATCCCATGAGACTCTCATTTTGAAAGAAATTTGGTGGTCATGAAGCCTGCGTATGCAAGTGTTCTTTGCCAAAAATAAAAATAATAAAATAATAAAATAATAAAATAAAGTAAATAAGTAATCATTTGGTGTGCATTATCCTTTAGTATCTAAATTAAAATTTTTGAAAATGAACAATCAAGATTTGAAATGAAGATTATCCATCTTTCTCTATGCTTCACAAGAATTCATCTTTTCATCATCCTTCATTATCCCTTTTTGAGCTTGAAAGTTTTCTTCAATAAACCCTAGACAAAGATCACCCCTATACTAGGGGAAAGCACAAAAGAAAGGTCGATTGTCATGGTGACTATTTTGAAGCATAATGGAAAAAGAGAAAAGGAAGAAAAGGTGAAAGGGGCAGAAAGTAAAACCAAAGAAAAAAAACAAAAGAAAACCAAAAAGAAAGAGAAGGGAAAGAAAGAATAAAGAAAATGAAATGAAAAATGTCATAACAAAGGTGAATGATTGAAGTGAAAAGAAAAGGGGAAGAAATGGAGAACAATAAGAGAAAAGTGTGTTTGAAAGCGCAAAGGCAACTGACAAAGTTTAATTTTGAACAAGGATCCTTGGACCTATTCAACCGTTAAATACTTGTTTGAGTCTTATATCTTTCATTTCATAACCACGAACCTTGTCCACGTTACATTCCTTAAAAAGTTCATTTTGATCAATGTATGATTGTCTTTATTTTCATAAGTTTTAATTTTGAGACAAAAGGTTGTGCTCATACAAGTATTTAGTTCATTGCTCTCTTTTTAAAAAAAAAAAGCTCGTTAGGGTAAAACCCATAAGGGCGGTCTAAGCAAAAGAGATAGGGCAAAAAAAAAGAAGAAAGAGACTCACAATGACAAATTTCTACCTTGTTCAATTTGGCCCTACATTGGGGCAAATTTTTTCTCTAGCTCGATTTGGCCTATACTGGGACAAATCTTTTGGTTCAATTTAGCCTATATTGGGGAAATTTTCTACCCTATTTAATTAGGCCATATACTGGGGCAATTTTTTTTTCTCTAGCTCGATTTGGCCTATATTGGGGCAAATCTTTTGGTCTAATCTGGCTCTACATTGGGGCAAGTCTCTGTCCTGTTCAATTCAACTCTAAACCAGGGTAATTTTTTTTAGTTTGATTTGATCCTTCACTAGGGCAACTTCGTGGCATACACTGAGGCAAAACTTTTGTTCTCGATTGTCCCATATTGGGGCAAATTTTTGTTGTCAAATGGCCTACACCGAGGCAACTTTGTTCACAAATTACATACCCTGAGTCAAATTCATTTTTTTATACCATACACGAGGGTAGATTTTTGTAGATACTTGATCAATCACATCCATACTGGGGCAAAAACCCTCTGGCTTTCTTGCTATTCTACTTATTGTGGCTTTATCCTTTGTAAATGCCCTTTGAGCAGTCATACTCCCAAAATCAGTCAAAAAGTTACTCAGTTTGTAAGTTTCTTTCCTATTGTACTTCTGAATCCATGCATATCTGGTACATTATGCTTTAGGTTGGGTGAACATAAATATAATAATACAATTTAATCATCTAATGGTAGCCTCTTGTTGAACAACTCAAGCCAAAGGAGCTCTAAAGTTTTAATCAATGGAGGAAATGACATCCTCAATAGATGATTCAAATTGAAGTGTGTCCGGTGGAAATAGAAACCTTTAAAGGAAGAAAGTCATAAGCTTCTACGCAGGCCATATCTAATGAAGAGAAACTTGAATAAGATGAGATTGGCAATGATCCCCTTTTAATGTGGGTTTGGTTGGTCAAAGTTTTCCAAGAAGTGTTTGGTTCAAAGCTTTGGTAAAAATGTTTTTCTCAAGTACATTCACTTCTTTGGCTCGTGGCTCATTGCACAAAGTTCTTGGGCTCAAGGTCCACTGCATGAGTTTTTATGCTTAAGGCCCTTTGCATAAGTATTCTAGCTCAAGGCCCACTATATGAGTTTTTAGGCTCAAGGCCCTTGCATAAGTTATTTTGTCTCAAGGCCCACTATATAAAGTTTTCTGACTCAAGGCCCACTGCAAGAGTTTTTAGGCTCAAGGCCCTCTGCATAAAGTTTTCTGGCTCAAGACCCACTACATGAGTTTTTAGGCTTAAGGCCCTTTGTATAAGTTTTTCTGGTTCAAGGCCCATTGCATAAAGTTTTTTGGCTAAGGGGCCTATTTCATTTAGTTTCAAGTTCAAAGGCCTATTTTGTATTGTTTAGGAGCTCAAAGGCCTAGTGCATTTAGTTTCAGGCTCAGAGACATATTCCTTGTTTTTAAATTCTTGTCATTTCTTTTGAGCGCATTAGTTCCATGCATTTTAAATTTTTGTCATTTTCTTTTGAGCGCATCAGTTCCTTGCATTTTAAATTCCTGTCATTTCCTTTTTGATCGCATTGACTCCTTACATTTTAATTCCTATCATTTACTTTTGAGCGCATCGACTCCTGTCATTTACTTTTTAGCGTATCGGCTCCTGTCATTTTACTTTTTAGCGTATCGGCTCCTTGCATGTTAAATTCCTGTCATTTACTTTTGAACGCATAGGTTCTCGTCATTTACTTTTGAGTGCATCGGTTTCTTGCATTTTAAATTCCTATCATTTACTTTTGGGCGCATTGACTCCTTGCATTTTAAATTCTTGTCGTTTACTTTTTGAGTGCATCGGCTCCATGTATCTTAATTCCTGTCATTTACTTTTAAGTGCGTCAGCTCCTAGTATTTTAAGTTTCTATCATTTACTTTTGAGCGCATCGGCTCTTCGTATTATTTTGTTCTCGCATTGTTTTGTATTTAATTTTCTTCTTGTATCATCTTATCTATTCCCAGATAAAATTTGAGTTCATGTCTTTACTTGTTCCTTACAATGATAAAATGAAAAACTGCGGTTATTCTTTTTATCTAATAAGAAACAAGTAAAGAGAGACAACTGTGAATATCTAATTTTGTCTGAGTCATTAAGACTTGTACATTCATAAAGAAATAAAAGTAATAATAATAATAACAAAATAAAAAAATGAAAAATAAAAGAAAGAAGAAAAAAAATAAAAAAAAAAAAAAAACAAAATAAACAAAAAAATAAAAGAAATAAAAAATTAAAAATTAAAAAAATAAAAATAAAAAAAATGACCCAACATTCTAGCTTAACCCATAACCAGACTCATCAACCCATTATCCAACCTATAACTCATATGCTATTAAACACCCAAAGAAACCCTAATAGCAACCATATCTTATCTGAAACCCTAGCCACCATCACTCTCTAAGCCCTAATCCCCTTGATAAGCCTATATTTTATAATATTTAATTGAACAAATGATGGTGATTTGCTTGTAATTATGAAATAATTTTAAATGAATCCCTATCATTATCTTCGTTTTGCAGTTCTAGAAAGATTTAATGCATTTGGAGAGAAAGCAGGTGAAGATGTCGTGTTTTCAAGGCAAAAGTGGAGAAAGCTAAGACAATTCTCTACTACTTCCATGAAGACCTCAAAGGCCCAATCACGAGTTTGGATAACTCAAATTGAAGTTGAAGCAAGAACTAGGGTGTTGATCCTGAAAGCTTGACCTTTGCGTACTGTTCATGATATATCTCAAGCTACAAGTTGTCAAATGAGCTGAAATTTTGATGGTTGATAGTTAAGATCCAAATCTACAACTTTCATGTTGAACACTTTTCCAGATTTGGAGTTCTAATAGGTTATATTGGGCTTGGAAGTTAGATTACAAGGCTTGCACCAAAATACAGAGCCTGCGTCAAAATACAGAGCCTGCGTCAAAATACAGGGCCTGCATCAAAATACAGGGCCTAGAAGTACACGGCCGTGTACGCCTCTGACTTTGCATATGAAATAGTGAAGTTTTGGACCCCCAACTCAGAATCATACACGGCCTAGGCCGTGTATGCATACACGGCCGTGTATGTTTCCAGACAGCAATTATTGAAACTTTTGCGCGAAGTTTGTTTTGGGGGCCTATATATTGACACTCTTGGCACGTTTTGAAAGGGTGGAGACCTAGAGGAGCAGCTGCAACTCCTTGGAGAAGGAGAGAGGAGGCATAGAATTAGAGATCTAAAGAAAGGAGGGGCAGATCTGAAGAAAAGAAGGATTGATCTGAAGAAAGGAAGGATTTTTCTTGGAGGCTTGAAGATCTGAATTTCTACAAAAGGGGTTTTTGATCTCTCTTTCTTTCTATTTCTCTTATTTCTTTTGCTATTTCTTCATGGATCTGTATCTTATTATGAGTTTGTTTGTATTAAATATGTGTGGTTAAATTCATAGCTAGGGCTATGGGGGATCTTGTGTTCTTAATTATTTAGATCTGATTTCTAGATTGATTATGGTAATTTCTTTGTGGGTTTACTTTATTATTTGCATTCTTGTCATAAATTGATCACTTGTGACATTTATTAATTCATTGTTTAACCAATGACCATCTGCACTCAATGAGTGGATCTATATGGTAAGCCTGGGATTATATTGGTGAATGACCAAACATCAATTTCTCCTACCAATGGAATTGACGGGTTGTTAGTTCATATCTTGAAATTGGAACTTAATGCATTCTTGATTAATTCAACTAAATGACCAAATAGGTGGATTAAATTAAGAATAGAATATTATTTCATCAATGACCATTGGGATTCAATAGCTTATAAGATAATATTGACAAAAGAATTACTCAGTATCATAATTGAAAGAAGATCCTAATAATGAGACTCAAGTGAACCTTGCCCTAGCATCTCTCTATCTTTGTTTATCTTTTCTTTATTTAATTGTTCTTTTTATTTTCCTCATTAGTTTTCTGTTTTAAATTTGGATCTTGCGTACACTTTCGACTATCTAAATAACATAAGAATTTTACAACTTTAATAATTATCATTTATTCCTCGTGGGATCGATAACTTGGACTCATAGTCCTATATTACTTGGCGATAGAGTGCACTTGCTCTTAGTGTATATTTTGCACGCACCAAGTTTTTGGCGCCGTTGCCGGGGAATAATTTTGGTAATATTAGAGGCGTAAAATTCTAGTTAATTTAGATGAAATTTTTATTTTAATTTATTTTATCTGTTTTTATTATTGTGTTTTGCTTTTGTTTATCTTTATTTGCTTTTATTTTTTGTTTAACCTTATTTGTATTTATTTTCTTATTTTGTATATTTCTTTTTTTTTTATTGTCATTTTTTTTCTTTTATTTTTGTTTATTATTTTTGTTCATGTATTTTTAATTAATTTTTCACTGTAATTTTCACTTTGTTCATTTTTCTTGTTTATGTTCACTCGCTCTCTGTTTCTTTCGATTTGACATTTGATCTAGAAATTGAGAAAACAAATTTCAATAGGTTAAGAAAACAAACTTAAAATTCAAATTGACAAAAAGACATAAACAGAATGGAAGGACCAGCAATTGAAGGGAATCGTGACGAAATAGCTAACCCAGCAGAGCGAACCATGCTTGAGTACTCAATACCCACTGCTGAAGGGTATGGAGGAAGTATTATAAGACCAACTATGGTGGCTAACAATTTTGAGATCAAACCCGCATTGATCTCCATGATTCAGAATTCTGTACAGTTTGGTGGATTACCTTCAGATGATCCAAATCAGCATTTGGCTAGATTCTTGCAGTTGTGTGACACTATCAAGTACAATGGAGTGACAGATGATGTAATTAGATTGCGACTCTTTCCTTTCTCTCTTAGAGACAGGGCGAGTCAATGGTTAACGTCACTTCCAAGGGGTTCCATCACTACATAGGATCAATTGACACAACAGTTTCTGGCTAAGTATTTTTCTCCTTCTAAATCTGCTAAGTTAAGAAATGATATATCTTCTTTTGTGCAGTTTGAAATGGACACTCTTTATGAAGCTTGGGAGCACTTTCAAGAGTTATTGAGGAGATGTCCACACCATGGATTTCCCGTGTGGCAGCAAGTCCATACTTTTTATAACAGTTTATCTTCTACAAACCGTTCCCTCATTGATGTCTTTAACTGGAGGTACTATATGGAGGAAAACACCTACTAAAAGCCAAGCATTGATTGAAGAAATGGCGCTGAACAGTTATCAATGGCAAAATGAGTGCCAAATTCTTAAGAAACCAGTAGGAGTGCATGCTGTGGACGCTTCTACTACTATTCTGAATCAATTGGAAGCCTTGACAAAGAAGGTGGAAACCTTGATGGTAACAAGTAATGCAGCCCCACCAACTATTTGCGATGCATGTGGAGGACAGGGTCATACAAGTTCAAACTGTCAAGTTGGTAGTCCCTTTGCCCAGAACCTAAAGCAACAAATTTTGTTGAAAATCCCAACTGGCAGTAGTACAATCCTTATGCCAACACCTACAATCCCGGTTGGAGGGACCACCCCAATTTCAAATGGGGAAATCAACAAAGCTATCAGCAGAATCAACAGAGAGCCCCACAATCACCTCCAGGTTTTCAAGCACCTGCAGAGAAGCCAAGCTTTGAAAATCTTGTAATAAAGTACATGGAAAATTCAGAAGCTAGAATGAAGACCATGGAGACTCAGATCAGTCAGTTGACCACTCTGATGTCAGAAAGAGCACCAGGGACATTGCCTAGCACTACTGAGACTAATCCTAGGGAGCAGGCCCATGCAATTTTCCTGAGTAGTGGTAAGGAACTTGGGGAGTCTCCGCAAAAGAAAGAAATGTCAGAGCCTAGAGATACTCTTGTTCAGTCAGTGCAAGAAGATGAGAAGGCAACTGACGATGTCCTTACTGAAGATGTCAACCAAGAGAGAGAGGTTGAGAAGAAAGTACCAAAGTGGCAGAGAGCAAAAAAGGATCGTGAGCAGAGTGCAGTTTATGAACCATCCCCATATGCCAAGATCCCATTCCCTCAGAGGCTCAAGAGCAATCAGCCAAATCAGCAATTTGCCAAATTCTTGGAGATATTCAAGAAATTGTAAATTAATATTCCGTTCGTTGAAGCCATATCTCAAATGCCCAAGTATGCGAAGTTTCTGAAGGAAATACTTACAAAGAAACGTAAGCTTGAGGAATTTGAGACTGTATGTCTTACTGAGGAGTGTTCTTCCATTCTTTTGAAGAAGCTACCTCCAAAATTGAAAGATCCAGGGAGTTTTACTATTCCTTGCACTATTGGTAACTCTTATTTTGATAAGGCATTATGTGATTTGGGTGCTAGTATTAATTTGATGTCTTTTTCTATGTTTAAGAAATTGGGAATGCAGGAACCGGAGCCTACCAACATTTCACTATAGTTGGCTGATAGATCCTTCACTTACCCGCGTGGTGTGGTGGAGGATGTTTTAGTGAAGGTGGATAAATTCATTTTCCCAGTTAATTTTGTGGTGCTAGATATGGAAGAGGATGCTGATATTCCTCTCATTCTTGGAAGACCGTTTTTGGCCACTTCTGGAGCTGTGATTGATGTACTTTAGGGTGAGCTCATCTTGAGAGTGGATGGAGATTATGTGACCATCAATGTCTTTAGGGAGGCTAAATCTTCCCCAATGTCAAATCTCCATGCCCCGATTAATTTTGTTCAAGCTAAGAAGCAGGAAATCTTAGCTATCAAGGACCCCCCGCCATCATACAGTGTTGATGTTGATTTGTTGGAAAGTCGAGCTGCTAAGACAGATAAGGGTCCTCCCAAGATTCATGTTTCTTCATAATTTAGTCTTTCATCTGTTGATCGAGTGCAACCACCTTGGCCTAGTGGAGTTAAGGCGCAATTGGGACAGTCAAGTTCTTTTCTAGTTTAGAATTCTGTTGGAAGCAGTCCCAAGGCCATTGTTGAAGGGAGGAAGAACTATTTTGAAAAGAAAAAGACATCCTCCTATTTCTCTTGCTTTAAGCCACCTTGATTCTTCTGAAAAAGGTAATGTCAGGCTCATGACCTTAAACAAGCGTTATACATGAGGCAACCTGTGTTTCTTCTTTATTGTCTCTTCTTTTAGTTATTTTTGTTATCTTTGTTTTAAAGTTGCATTTTTAAAAATAATTTCCACAAACCGAGAAGATAAAAATTTAATTCATTTCGAATGGCTGAGTAAAGAGTCATACTCTTGAGACGCATTCATGTCAACTTGTGCATCATGAATTTCTTATTTGTGGAAACTTTTCAGGGGTGAACATAAGTATTACAGTCTTGGGAATCTGACTTTAAAAGACCTTAGTTTGTGTTTCTACTCATGTGTTCTGTGATTTTTCAGACTCTGTTGTAGCTCTGACTGTTACGTTATTTTTCTGCCTGCCATGTCTCGTGCCTCATCAGGTTGTATTGCTCTTTTCCTTACTCTTTATTTATCTCTCTTTCACATTGAGGACAATGTTAATATTAAGTATGGGGGAGTGGTAATGTACTTGGTAATGTACTCTGAAAAAAATAAAAATAAAAATTTGCACAACTGATGAACACTTGAGTATTGCTGATAGTTAAGCTGGAATTGTGTGTTAATCGCTTGATTTATTCTGAGCTGATAGAAACATGTTTGAAAGGGGAATATGTTAATTATGAGATTATTTTGTGTGAAGTAATCTTGTTCAATTGAGAAAAGTGAAATTTAGCATCTTTGATTTATGCCTGCTTGTTTCTGTTTTCTTTATCAACTTAATCAGAAAGTGAGTTTTGAGCTTTAATGATTGAATTTTTCATAAATAAAGTCCTATTTTCCTTCTAGAGTGAATTTTCTTTTGATTGATGTGCGCTAGAACTTGCTTTGATATCTTGTTAAAATTTTAATGATTCACATACATGCTTGAATATGATTGAGGCAATTAGGTTTTATTCTTTCTTGACTTTCAGAGTTGTATTGATAAAAATAACCCTTAGTTGCCCCATTTGAGCCTGAATTTGATTTCTTTGAATATCCAATTGAATAATCAGGTTGAATTCTTTAGAGCATCTGATGTGTTGAAAAAAAAAGTCTTAGAAATTATGTTTTATCTTCAAGGGTATTAAAAAAAAGAAAAAAAAAGAAAAAAAAAGGAAAAGAATTATTGGTGAAGAATAATGAAAATATTGGGTTGAAATTGAGGATTGATTAAATGTTTGTGCATTATGCTCTATTTATCTTTTCAGCCTGATTCTACTTCGTATTGATTAATCCATGAATATTTTTCCCTTATTTATCTTTTTCCTACCCTGCATTATTACCCTTGGCCACGTTATAACCAGACAAAGTCTTTTTGATTCTTGCCATGTATGTGAACTTGAAAGTGGAGATGAGATTGATAGGCAAGCTTATGGTTTAACATTTTTCATGAGAAATTTGAGTGATCTCTTCATCCTTAAACACTTGAGAGATAGAAAGTTGAGTGATCTCATATGATTGGTAAAGAAAACAGTTGCAAGCTAGGCTAAAGCATCTTATTGTTTAAAATTGCTGAATGATTTTGATTGATTGGATTTGATTACTGATCTTGAACTTTGGAATTCCCTTGATTTATGTTTTTGGATGTTAAGATTAATCTTGCTGTTGACCCCTATTCTTTGCTTGAGGACAAGCAAAAGCTCAAGTGTGGGGGAGTTGATAAGCCTATATTTTATAACATTTAATTGAACAAATGATGGTGATTTGCTTGTAATTATGAAATAATTTTAAATGAATCCTTATCATTATCTTCGTTTTGCAGATCTAGAAAGATTTAATGCATTTCGAGATAAAGCAGGTGAAGATGTCGTGTTTTCAAGGCAAAAGTGGAGAAAGCTAAGACAATTCTCTACTACTTCCATGAAGACCTCAAAGGCCCAATCACGCGTTTGGATAACTCAAATTGGAGTTGAAGTAAGAACTAGGGTGCTGATCCTGACAGCTTGACCTTTGCGTACTGTTCATGATATATCTTAAGCTACAAGTTGTCAAATGAGCTAAAATTTTGATGGTTGATAGTTAAGATCCAAATCTACAACTTTTATGTTGAACACTTTTCCAAAGTTGGAGGTCTAATAGGTCATATTGGGTTTGGAAGTCAGATTACAGGGCCTACGTCAAAATATAGGGCCCTGCATCAGAATACAGGGCCCTGCATCAAAATACAGGGCCTAGAAGTACACGGCCGTGTGCGCCTCTGAATTTGCATATGAAATAGTGAAGTTTTGGACCCCCAACTCAGAATCATACACGGCCTAGGCCGTGTATGCATACACGGCCGTGTATGTTTCCAGATAGCAATTATTGAAACTTCTGCGTGAAGTTTGTTTTAGGGGCCTATATATTGACACTCTTGGTATGTTTTGAAAGGGTGGAGACCTAGAGGAGCAGCTGCAACTCCTTGGAAAAGGAGAGAGGAGGCATAGAATTAGAGATCTAAAGAAAGGAGGGGCAGATCTGAAGAAAAGAAGGATTGATCTGAAGAAATGAAGGATTTTTCTTGGAGGCTTGAAGATCTGAATTTCTACAAAAGGGGTTTTTGATCTCTCTTTCTTTCTATTTCTCTTATTTCTTTTGCTATTTCTTCATGGATCTGTATCTTATTATGAGTTTTTTTGTATTAAATATGTGTGGTTAAATTCATAGATAGGGTTATGGGGGATCTTGTGTTCTTAATTATTTAGATCTGATTTCTAGATTTATTATGGTAATTTCTTTGTGGGTTTACTTTATTATTTGCATTCTTGT
Organism: Ormosia semicastrata; assembly: GCA_029884595.1. NCBI lineage: Eukaryota > Viridiplantae > Streptophyta > Magnoliopsida > Fabales > Fabaceae > Ormosia > Ormosia semicastrata. Next base: position 2,164,299 of record JAQQTO010000028.1, on the reverse strand, counting down.
CATAAATTGATCACTTGTGACATTTATTAATTCATTGTTTGACCAGTGACCATCCGCACTCAATGAGTGGATCTATATGGTAAGCTTGAGATTATATTGGTGAATAACCAAACATCAATTTCTCCTACCAATGGAATTGATAAGTTGTTAGTTCATATCTTGAAATTGGAACTTAATGCATTCTTGATTAATTCAACTAAATGACCAAATAGGTGGATTAAATTAAGAATAGAATATTGTTTCATCCATGACCATTGAGATTCAATAGCTTATAAGATAATATTGGCAAAAGAATTACCTGTATCATAATTGAAAGAAGATCCTAATAATGAGACTCAAGTGAACCTTGCGCCCTAGCATATCTCTATCTTTGTTTATCTTTTCTTTATTTAATTGTTCTTTTTATTTTCCTCATTAGTTTTCTGTTTTAAATTTGGATATTGCGTATACTTTCGACTGTCTAAATAACATAAGAGTTTTACAACTTTAGTAATTATCATTTATTACTCGTGGGATCGATAACTTAGACTCATAGTTCTATATTACTTGGCGATAGAGTGTACTTGCTCTTAGTGTATATTTTGCACGCACCACCCCTCCTATAAAACTCATAACCCAGACACTTTAGACACACACAAAAATATAGAAAAATATCGACACACTCACAACTCCAATTTTTTCACTCATGTTGCCTTCATCCTCATCTCACCCATCTTCAACCCCATAGTCATCACCCACTCACCATCTCCACCTCCCCTCAACCATTCACAAACCTCCACCACCACCTCACCCTACCATCAACCATCTTCACTTCCATCTTCCTCACCATTAACATACCAGCCATCACCCACTTCACCACACCACACCATAAACACCATCGCAACACCTCCCCTCAACCACCAACACCTATAAAACACCAAAGAACCACCTTCATCAAGAAGCCATGCACACTTTCAACTACAACCTTCACCTTCTGCCACCACCATTACATAACCTTCATCATCAACTCGCATCCAAACTCCATCTTCCATAGCCATCATCACCACCATTCTCCATAGCCACCATCTTCATCACCTTGCACCACCACCAACACCACAACTCTCTATTCTCATAACAACCCCCACCATCGACAACAAGCTTCATCATCATCACTTTCACCTCACCACACCCAAACTCCTAACAACCACCGCAACCCCTACTCACACCACATCCAAACTCTCATAATAACCATCATCTTCAACATTTCTCGGTTCAAGCCCCCATCACCGAACCAACCGTAACCTTTAGAAACTTTCACCCCATAACCACATCTAAGCCAACACCACACAACAACCCAAAGCACCACAACACTCCACCAACAACCACGTCCAAGCCTCCACCTCCACCAACAACCACGTCCAAGACTCCATCTAAACCGTGACCACCACCATCAACCATCCTCCATAATCACCCCAATTGTGTTCACCATCAATGTCTACCACCATAACACCCCACAACCACCATCCCAAATAACCACTAAACCTCTATCCCGTAACTACCACACTCCACCATAACATCCCACCATCACCATCAAACAATAACCACCACACAGCAACCATGAAAACCAATCCCATCATAGCTACACCTCCCTCTGCTTAAAAAATGTCATTGTCGTTGCCAACCTCCACGTAGCCAACAACACCATGCTCAACACAGCACCCATCGCGCCTATGTTCTCATTGTCAAATTCTATTGCGCACCACCCAAAATCGCACCCAACAGCATTGTCACAAAGCTGCGTACCATCTAGCTGCCACCCACGTCGCACCACGAATCACCGGTCGAGCCCCTCCAAAGAGCCACCATGGCTAAAGCTGTCAAAATAGGTCAAGTACGATGGGCCAACTCGAATAGTCCGACAAAATGGATGGGTTGGACTAGCAAATGCCAGCCTAGAATTAAAAATAGCTCGGGTCAGCCTGCAATGGGCTGGGCTAGCCTGACCCGTTTATATTAAAAAGAGGCGGGCTGGAATAACAAAATGCCAGCCCAAAACTTATATAGCCCAATCTAGTCCGGCCCAAAAATGGGCTAGCCTAATTATGGGCCAAGTCAATCCATTTTGACAGCTCTAACCACGGCTTAGCCCCCCACTAAACGGCCATCATGCAGACACAGCCCCCATCAAGAGGCAACCATCCTCAACACACCAACAACCACTGTAAAAATGAGCAGTAGCCAGACCCGTGAAATACAACCACCACAAACATGAAAACAGCCATTGTCCCTATAGTTCTCATGGCTAGCTGTCCCCCACCTTGTGTCGTACGCACACTAGGCCATCACCCACCGTTCACCATACAAAGTCACGACCCAACCGCATTCTACGTCCTCTACGCCGTTGAAAACCAGGTTATGCTTATCTTCCTGTTTATGTGTTTTTTGTTTTAAACCTCTCTTTTTTTTTTTGAAAACTGTCAAAAAGAAAGGATTATTATTTTAAAAAATATAAAAGGAAAAAATAAAAAAATATGATTAACATTAGTAAATTTAAACAAAGATAAAAAAAAAAGAAAGAAAATGAAATAAGAGGTTTTTTTTCATTTGGTTCTTATCTTGTTTATTATCTATTTTATGTGAACCATAATAAAATAAATTTTATTTTTAAAAAAATATAATAATAAGAAAAAGAGAAAAAAAAACCTTTTTTTAATCAACGCAATGATCAATGATAATGATTGAATAGCAGATGTTATCTTCAATGTCATTTGGATCATAAGGGTTTATTGAGTAATCTGGTGCTAACTTGAATCTTATGCAAGAGTTGATTTCTTTTCAAATAAAATTATTTTTTAATTTTTTAATTAAAATTAATCAACTCAAAATCATTTTCTAAACAACTCGTGACTTTGAGTTCCTCATTCACCCCGGATACATAGGAGTGATACTCTTATTCCATCGAGCCAAAAATTAAATTTTCACAATTTGGTTATTTTTTTATTTAAAAAATAGTTACAATGTTTTTTAAGAGGAGTAAAATAAATATATTTGAGATTATCAAAATTTACACAATTGACTTATGGTACCGTCTCAAGACGAATATGTTAAGGATGCTATGGGATTAAGTTTCCATCTTTCCTTATACATAACCGACTTTCGAATCCAATCTGGTTTCAAAGACTATTTTTCTAAGAAAATGTTTTGTATTTTTTCCTAATTCAAATAAAATTGGTGGCAACTCTATTTTTTATTTTTATCATATTTTTTGCCGCTCTCGCCGTGATCTTGGTCGTGATAGTGGGTATCGTTCATGTCTTTTAGGGTTTCCTCCATATTGATGTACTTTTCGAAGCATTGTTTCAGCTCCTCTAATATCTCTGGGCTCTTTCAGCTAACAACCTAGCAAACTCTCCATGCTTCATTCCTCCCATGATTGCATGTATTGTTGCATCATGATTGAAGTCATGGACCTCAAGGCAAGCCTTGTTGAATCTGTTCATGTAGTCTCAGAGAGTCTCATCCTTCCATTCTCTTATACTAAACAAACTTTGAGTGGTCTTGGGCTGAGTCTTACTCGTTGCAAAGTAAATAAGGAAACTCTACGCTAGTTTGTCAAAGTTGTTGATTGAGTAGGCTAGCAGGGTAGTAAACCAATTTAGGGCTACTTTCTTGAGGGTGCACGGGAAGGCATGACATTGTATGGAGTCAGTTTCCCTTGTGAGTAGCATGAAGGCCATAAAAATGTTTAGGGGCTCTTGGGGATCCATAAACCCATGGTATGCTTCAGTGGTGGGAGGTTTAAAGCCTTTTGGCAGTTGTATCCCCATGATGAACTCAGAGAATGGATTGCTAAAATTATAATGGGCCCAATGCTGGTGTGTGGGGCTAGAGGCGGTGAAAGGCTCTTGCCTTCTTTACGGTTCACGATCAACACGGGGCTGTTCCACAAAGTGTGGTTGTACGACTACCTGAGCTTCATGGTCCACATCATCCACAACATCATTTTCAACTACGCAATCCTGAATCCCATTGAGGGTTCGCAGTATCTTTGTCAGTTGGTCTTGTTGACGGTTAAGGATGACATATAGTTGCAGGTTAGTAGGAAGTGGATTTGGTGCTTGCTTCTCCTGTGGAACTGGAGAGGGAGCTTGTAGAATTAGGGAGGGAGCTTGTTGTTGTTAAACATATTGTTCCATTCATTGGAGGACAAAAAGAAGTCGTTGAGCAGGAAAATATGCTTATGATCATCCTTAATGTTGTGATTTATAGAGGCTGGCAGTCAGGAGCGTGAAGGAAAGTTTGTGTCCTAAAGGAACCCTAGGTTGTGGCCCCACTTAGGCATGCTTGTTTGTGCCCTATTGGTCCAGCTAAGATGACCTTTTTGCCAAAGGTCATGGGTCACACCTTTGCTGTTAATGGGCTTGGTTCTTAGAGGCCCAAAATTATAGGATGTATTAGAAATTGTAGCTTTCTCTTCCCCTATACACTGTGTGACTCTTTGAGTGTTATTCTGAAGTAAATTCAGAGGGTACCTGAGATAGGCACCTATGAAGTTGACTCCTCCGTGGCACAGTTGCTTCTGCGATGGTACTAAAGGGTGGGTACCTGCAAAAAATACTCCGACACTCAAGTTAGACTGTGCATATAGTAGGTAATCTGTATCAAAGGAGATACATACCTTTGAGACCTGGCTTAGCATTTATAGGAGTATCTTAGGATGGTGCAATCTGTATTAAATGCAGATATTTAAGATTAGAATCCTTTAAGGATTATGATCCCTTTTAACTAATTTCTCTATTTGTGTGGGATATAATTAGCTTTCATATTCATTAAGGATGCTTGAGAGATTTATGCCTAATAAATAGGTTGATACACTCATCAAAATAGTGCATAGTAATATCTGAGTATTATTCTGGTGGGGCCGGGTTGCTCTTGATTGATAACCCAAAATCCTTGTCCAGAACAGTTGTCCCCAAGTTGGCGCTTAGATGGGACAACTAAGTGTCAAGGTACCCAGGTTTAGTAGGAGCACATAGTACGCAATGAACAAAGGGATCCAAGTCAGAGTTAACGCCGGATCTCACAATCTTTTCGAAAGGGCCGAGGTCTGTGATATATCATAGTATTCCTTCGGGGTTGACATGTAAAGTCGAGGTCCGAGTCGGATTGCTCTGCTTTCATTATCATTCTGTCTTTTGAGGTAAGCCATATGTTGCCCCCATGTGTAGTTTGGGGGATTTCAGTTGTATGGCATAAGTGAATTCTTACCAGGGTGTCAACGACGGATTCAAGTCGGATGCATTTCGGGTTGACTAATGGGACAGGATCCTGAATTACGGTCCAGAATTATTGCCCCCAACTTGACATTTGGCCAGTATAGTGAAGTAGCAAGTCTCAATACCCCCGGATGACGAACTTCGTGTTTTACTCGAAGCCGTGGTCTGCACTTTTCTATAAGGTTATGAGTTCTAATATGGAGGTGTTTAATCATGACACTTACGGACGCGTCGTAGTTCAAACATGGTCCATGTGTCAATTAACCATAAGTGGATATTCCGGGGTGTAGCTGGGGTCCTTAGAATGAGGCATAATTGTTGCTATGTTTACTTCTTTTTCCATGGTCCATATTGGATCCAATGCCCATTGTGTTGCTTTTCACAACCATTTTACAAACTTAGGCAATTGTTTCCTTATGAAAAAACCATGGTTCGGGATCCCACACCCATAATATCAAGTGCATGGCATTCCACTTGACTTAGGTAAAAATGAAGCCTTAGTCCATTGTCCAATGTCTATCATAACCAAGCGTTTTAGAATTTAAGACTTAGGCATAGATAACACCCTAATCCATAATCCAAGGCCCATAATACCGAGCATTCGAAATCTTTAGATTTGGGCAAATATAATACCTTAATCCATAATCCAAGACTTATAATATCAAACATTTGGAATCTTAAGATTTAGGCAAATATAACACCTTGCCCAGGGCATCTAGAACCCCTTTTGGGTTAGGTATAATTTATAACCTTGCCCGGGGCATTTAGAATCTCTTTTGGCTTAAGTATAATTTAAAACCTTGGTCTGGGGCCCTATGCTCATCTCATTGAACATATGACATTTCAGAATTAGGTATAATTTAAGAATAAGGCCTTGTCCGAGGTCCTACACCAAAAATCATTTTGGCACTTAGAATCCCACTTGACTTAGGCATAATCAACACCTTAGTCCAAGGTCTGATGCCCATAAAATCGAGCCTTCAGAATTATGGACTTAGACAAAAATAAACCTTACCCAAGGTCCTTCATTAATCATATTAGATTTTTGGGATCCTACCTGGCTTAGGTATGAAAGAGAAACCTTGTTCGGGATCCATCACCAATCGCTCTGGTATTTAGGATCCCTTGTGACTTTGGTATAATTTAAGTGGTCCTTAGCCGGGGTCTTTTAATGCTTATAGTTTAGTGCGTGAATTTTCCTTAAACTTAGGATTTTTCTACTGCACAACCTATTTAACATAAGATAACTTGTGGCAGGTACTGTAATGGCATAAGGGTATGGGTGAAAAGCCTCGAATGCGCTCCTTGACCTTGGGCAATGGTCACGTGGATTCCCTTGTCTGGCCATCTAAGGTGCGACTCATATGGGTACGGGTTAAGACCCTTGAATACGCTGCTTGCCCCTAGAGGGTGGTAAAGTGGATTCCCCTGTTTGCCGTCATCTATAGCTGATCCTCTTCGGACCTTGTACTCCTCGGATCTCGCTAAAGTGTGGCAACCTTATGGGTTGTGTTGGGCCAAAGTAGCAGTGGATTCGAGGTCTTCTGATGGAACAAGTGAACTTGCTTTGGGCTTTGTGAGAAGACCATCCGTATTTGTTATGTAGGATGATCTGTTGTCTCTCAAGGCCAACTTTTCTTTTCTTCTGGGAGACCGGCCTTGCATCCTGTGTAATAGATAAACGATGATAGATGAAAGCGGGGTCTAGCCCAGGCATATCGAAGGACGTCCAGGCAAAGAGGTCTTTGTCTTTCTGGAAGAGCTCCATAAGCTAGCGTTTCTCCTAATCTTCCAGATTTGTGCCTATTTTGGTGATTTGGTCAGGCTTGTCACCTAGTTAGAGTGGAAGAAGTTCTCCTTCTGGCTGGGGTTTGGTGCCCCGAATTTCCTCTCTGATATCCAGCTTGGTCATAAGGATTTTAACTTGATCAACAGCCGGGCTAGACGTACGTGCTCGTGCTTTCCTGGGAGTCTTATAGATCTTGAAACTCTTATTATATTATAACATTTGCGTACTAAGATTTGATCGCCCTTAACGGTGACCACTTTATTATTCTTGTTAAGGAATTTCATGGCCAAGTGAGCAATGGACACTACAATGGCAATACCATTCAAGGTGGGACACCCTAGGATAATGTTGTAAGCAGACAGGCAGTCCACGATAAAAAATCTGACTTTGGCAGTTCTGTAGGCTTTGTTGTCTCTGAGGGTTAGGAATGTTTCAAAATAGCCCACCGGGGTGATTTTCTCTCCAGAGAGTCCAATGAGTTCGCCCTTATATGGGGTTAAGGCGGACATGGGGAACTTCAATTTTTTTAAAGCGTCCATGAACATTATGTCTGCTGAGCTACCCTGGTCCACTAAAATACACCAGACTTCAACGTTAGATATTATGCCAAAGATAACGAGTGGATCATCATGATCTCGGACAATATCATCGTAGTCCTTAGCGGTGAAAAATATTGGTGGTACTTCCCTGTCATCAACACGGGGTCTGCGCGTAGAGCTAGAAATGCTCAATACGCAATCTGTAGTGCTTTACTCTGGAAATTACTGGATGAACCTCTTCCTACAAATCCTTTAGAGATAGTATTGACCAGCTGATCTGTCTTGTTGGCCTTGTTTTGAGTATCCCAATCTCAATCCTGCCGATTGTCAGTATCACAGCTTGGCGGAGTCTGAGATTTTCTGACAAATCTACATGTTCTCCTCCTTTGTCGTGGGGTCGGACTTCGTCGAGGGCTACAGCTACGTCTTCGCTCTCTCTATCTTTTGGGGTTGTCATTGTTTCGGATATCGATAATATACTTTTGTAGCCGTCCTTCCTTAATTAAGAACTCAATGACATCTCGGGGCTAATTACGTTCTTTTGTTTTGTGGCCGTAGCTTCTGTGCCACTTATAGTGCTTAGAGTGGTCCTTCACTTTTTTTAGAGGGGGTGACCTTTGGATATTCCAGATTTTAGTCTAAAGCACCTTTTTGAGATCATTTCCCTTAGGGTGTTTAGAGGAGTGTAGTAAAAGTACTTAGGCCAGTATGCTTCGCCTTTAGAGAAGCTTCGAGACTGGTTAGAGTTACAGTTATTTTTCTAGTGAGTGGGCTCACATTTTTCTAGAGTCTTTTATCCTTGATGATCTCCTCTAGGTCAATGTATTTCTTTAAACGGACGTGGAATTCATTCATAGTCTCTGGCTTCCTTTTTGCTAAAGACCGGAAGAATTCAAAATTAGTTCTGAGACCACTCTGGGCATAGTGAAGGGTAATTTTGTCATCAAAATTTTTCACATTAGTGCAAGTCGTTGTAAAACATTTCACGTAATCGCAGAGGGGCTCATCCTTTCCTTGATGGAGCTTAGCCAGGGATTCAGTAGACCTAGGTTATTCCTTGATGGTGGTGTATTGGAGTAGAAAGCGCTGTTTAAGATCCGGCCAGTTAACCATGGACCTCCGTGGTAAGGCTGAGAACAATTTTAGGGCACCCTTCCTCAAGGAGAGAGGAAAAGCACGGCATAACAACTCCATAGATCCTTTGTGAAAGTAGAGGGATTGCTCGTAAGCATTAATGTGCTCTTGGGGATCCGTGGTTCCATCATAAATTTCCAGGTTTGCTAGGAATTTAAAGTTCCGAGGAACACAGTATGCCATCAGTTGATTAGAAAATGGGTGCTCTTCGAATATGCGGTTTGGATTGTCATTCCGGATATTGATCACGGAGGCGTCGGCATGTGCCCTTCTCTGATTATTTCCCATGCTAAGGTTGCCATCGTTATGGTGATGTCTAGGTTGGTTTTCATGCATGGCGCGTTGCATGTCTTCCAACCTTTGATATTGCTCGTTCAGCATAGCCATATGCTATTGCAGCATGTCTTGAAATTAACGTTGGGATGCTAAAGACTGATTTGTACGTCGAGAGTGGGACGCACGGTTGCCTGTTTCAGTATTAGGCATTCCCAAACACTGATGAACTAGGACCCTGCGCTATTAGGAATTAGGGTTGCCTCCTTGTGCTGGGATTCCAAGTCTATCTCGTACAGGAATCCTATGCGGTGAGTTTGGGCTTTCATCGAAAACCGAAGCAGAATGCTCATCGTGTTAGTTCTCTACATTGAGTGCCTAGTTTCTCGCAGCGGAGCCTTCAGTAGCAGGCGGAGGGGTAGGAAGAGGAGGGTGCTAAGTGGCCTGATCGTGCCTCTGGTTTGTGGAGGCCTGGCCAATGTCTCTTCTTAAATTCTGTCTTGTGTTCACCATGATTAGAGTGGGATTGTAGTTTCTCGTTCCCACAAATGCCGCCAATGTTCTGAAGTAAATTCAGAGGGTACCTGAGATAAGCAAGTATAAAGTTGATTCCTCCATAGCACAACTGCTTCTGCGATGGTGCAAGAGGGTGGGTACCTGCAAAAGGCACTCTAACACTCAAGTTAGACTGTGCATATAGTAGGCAGTCTGTATCAGAGGAGATGCATACCTTTGAGACCTGACTTAGCATTTATAAGAGCTTCTTAGGATGAGTGCAATCTGTATTAAATGCAGATATTTAGGATTAGAATTCATTAAGGATTATAATCCATTTTAACTAATTTCCCAAATTATGTGGGATATAATTAGCTTTCATATCTATCAAGGATACTTAAGAGATGTATGCCTAATAAATAAGTTAATATACTCATCAAGATAGCGCATAATAATATCTGAGTATTATTCTGATAGAGTTGGGTTGCTTCTGATTGATAATCTAAAATCCTGATCCAGAACAAGTGTGTTCGAGAAAATTTTACTTGATGAGTTTGTGAGTTTTTTATATCATATTGGTATCAGAGCTAGTTAAATTTAGCGCCAACTATTTTAGAGTGTTTGTGAGGAATAAGAGTGTTCTCCAACATCCATATTTTGTTTACAGTTAGTGTTATCCAATAGTGAAATATGGCAAATAAGTACAATGTTGTATGGTTTTGTACAAAATTTCAATCTCATGCATTCGAGCTCCACAACGGCTGCATGAGTTTCATTCTCTGTATCTTCTTCAGAAGTGTAAATAAGTGAAAAATTGTTACTAGCTTGTAGGAAATCAAGGTTATCGTATAAGTGGTTATTGGTGAGATGAGATAGGGTAGGAAAATCTTAGAAAGGCAAACTATAAAAGGTAACGTGGATAACCCTTACAAAAAAAAAAAAAATTGGGGAGGCAAATAAAAAGTTATGGAGGGAAGGATTTGATGATTTTTAAAATGAAACACATTTTCATATTATGGTTTTGTCAACACAATAAACATTTTATAAATAACAAACTTTGGTTAACATTTGCTTTTTATTAAGGAATTGAAAAAATTGAAATTTATTATTATAATATTAATACTTAGCAATTTTTTATTATTCTGATATTAATAGTTAGAAATTTTTTTATTTTAATGAAATTGTGTTTCTAATATGTATGATTAATAAATACTTAGTTATATATTTTATTTAATTATTATACATTATATTTACTACTTATCCCGTTCAATCATCAGTTTATAAACGACTCATTTTTTCAGTTTATCAATTGAACAAGTTTTTGAAAAATTGAATGGAGCATATCCTATCTTCTATTTGAAGCAAGAAGCTAATCTTCACCATCAAGAAAGACTGCATTACAGCATTAATATTGGCTTGAAGCAAATCAAGTATATCACAAAAGTGGATTGTGGTACGAAAAGGAAATGAAAGTAAATCTCATATGGCAAACTATAAAAGGACACCTAGCTTACCCTTATCCAAATAATATTAAAAAATTAGGGTTGGGAAACGAAAAGTTATAGAAGGAATAATTTGACAATTTTTAAAATAAAACTCTTTTTTTATATTATGATGATGCCAGCACATTAAAACATTTTATAAATAAAAAAATTTAGTTAATATTTACTTTTTATAAAGGATTTGAGAAAATGACAAATTTAATATTATAATATTAATACTTCGCAATTTTTTATTATTATGAAACTTTGTATATATTTTGTATAATGAACTAATAATTAGTTATACATTTTGTTGAATTATTATAAATTATATTTATTATTTAATTCAACTATTAATTTTACTAATGAAACTAATCGAATTACAAATCCTCTCTTCCTTAATTTATCAGTTGAACTAATTTTTAAAACATAGGTTGGAGTATATCTTACCTTCTACTTGCAAGAAGAAGCCAACCAACACCACCCTAGAAAGGTTATATTGCAACAAACTTATTATCTTTATATCCAATCAATGTTATCACATAAGTGGTTTGTCGGGAGATAAGTTGGGGTAGGAAATTCCAATAATGGGAAAATATAAAAGGGCTTATGGATTACCCTTACGCAAAAAAAGTATTATAAATTTTGGGGAGGAAAATGAAAAGTTATGGATGGAATAGTTTGTGAGGCTATCAGCACATTAAAACATTTTATAAATAACAAATTTAGTTAATATTTGCTTAAATTGATAAGGATTTTAGAAAATGGCACATTTTTCATTCTGATATTAATAGTTAGCAATTTTTTTATTATAATGAAATTGTGTTTCTAATATACATGATTAATTAATAATTAATTATATATTTTATCTAATTATTTTAATTTATATTTATTAGTTATCCAATTCAACAATCGGTTTATAAACCACTCACTTTTTCAGTTTATCAATTGAAATAGTTTTTAAAACATTGAGTATATACTATCTTCTATTTGTAGGAAGAAGCTAATCATCACCATCAAGAGCTTACCTATTGGCTTGAAGCAAATCAAGGATATTATAAAAGTGGATTGTGGTAAGATAAGGTAATGAAAGGAAATCTCATAATGGCATACTATAAAAGGACACAGATTATCCTTATCCAAATAATATTCAAAAATTGAGGTTGGGAAACGAAAAGTTAAAGACGGAATAATTTGACAATTTTTAAAATGATTTTTTTTTATATATTATGGTGTTGCCAGCACATTAAACATTTTACAAATAACAAACTTTTGTTAATATTTACTTTTTGTTAAGGATTTGAGGAAATGGAAAATTTATTATTATAATATTATTATTTCATAATTTTTTATTATTATGAAATTTTTGTATATATTTGGTATAATTAATTAATAATTAGTTATATATTTTATTTAAATATTATAATTAATAATTATATTTATTATTTAATTCAACTATTAGTTTAACTGGTTAAACCGGGTGAAATATAAACCACTCTCGTCTTTGGTTTATCAGTTAAAGCAGTTTTTAAAACATTCGTTGGAGCATATCTTATCTCCTATTTGTACGAAGAAGCTAGCCATCACCACCCAGGAAAGGTTACATTGCTTCATAATTATTGTCTTTATATCAAATCAATGTTATCACATAAGTGGTTTGTGGGAAGATAAGTTGGTGTAAGGAATTCCAATAATGGGAAAATATAAAATGGCATAAGGATTACCCTAACGCAAAAAAGTATTAAAAATTTTGGGGAGGAAAATGAAAAGTTATAGATGGAAGGATTTCTGATGCTATCAGCACATTAAAACATTTTATAAATAATAAATTAGTTAATATTTGCTTATTGATTAGGATTTTAGAAAATGACACATTTTTTATTTTGATATTAATAGTTTGCAATTTTTTTATTATTATGAAATTGTGTTTCTAATATGTATGATTAATTAATAATTAGTTATATATGTTATTTAATAATTATAAATTATATTTATTTGTTATCCAGTACAACCATCGGTTTATAAACCACTCATTTGCTCAGTTTATCGGTTGAACAAGTTTTTTAAAAATTGTATGCAGCATATTCTATCTTTTATTTGTAAGAAGAGTCTTTTTTATCAAACTGTTATTGGAGACAAAATTATTTATTAAAATATCATTTTTTAATTATTTATCATATTATTACTTTTTTAAACTATTTATCAAAATGTAAATCTTTTAAAATTATATACCAAATTGTAAGTTTTTTGTCTAATGTGACATTTTTTAATATTTTTTTACTACGTAGGATGCATCATCTTACATGACATTTTTTACGTAAATACGTCATGTAGGATGACGTTTTTCAGTTAAAAATATTAACATATTTGACATTTTTCACGTGGACAAAAAATTAAAAAAAATACTTATAAGGCACTTATCCCATTTCACAGAGTTCTTAATTACACTCTTTTCAAAAATACATGTATTTCATATATTTATTAAAGAGTGCACCATAACGTTAAAATATATTAATATCAATTAACTTATTTATAGGTCAAGTGTTTACTTTTGATCCATAAAATAATCGATGTGAGACTTTGGTGTTGATAAGGCAAAACAACTAAGTAAGGCAACAAGGTACTTTTATTTGATGTGCGACTTTGGTATTGACAAGACAAAGTAACTAAATAAGACAACAAAGTATCTTTATTCCATGTGAGATTTTGATCTAATTAAATATATCATTATATGCTACTTTTATGTATATTGCTAACTTCCTTCAACTTATAATGATATATCGTTCACAGTTACTGCTAGTACAATGGACAGGGATTTTCTCAGCAACATCTCTGTTGGCAACAAACAATACCTAAAGTTATATCATCTTTCTATTTTAAACTAGAAGAGGGATTTCGGGTAGAGTTTAAAGAGAATTAACAAGAATATTGTGTATTACACGAGTTCTTTTTAAATATAAACTAAAAGAGAAAAAAATATTTAAATTTATAAAAAAGATATACATAATAATTAATTTTTTATGGGAGAATAGCTCTTAAAAAAGTATTCTAATTTAGTAAATAGCAATGAATTTAACTTTACATTAACTTATTTGGGCTGTGTATCAGGGTGCCAGTCTTAATTGAGGATTGCCACGACAGTCACGAAAGTTCTATCCTTTGATTAGTGCTGTCAATGCCAGACTTCCTAATGTGTCCAGTCATGATGTGTAAGCACAAATTTCCCAAGCTTGCTTCAAATATTTACACTATCTGTTAAATAATTGCTTCTTGTCTTATATATATGTGTGTTCCTGTTGTCGTCTTTGCAAGCCTGGAACACTTGATCCTACCAAAGTAAAGGGAAGAATACTAATCTGCCTTCGAAGAGATAAGATACAATCAGTTGGTGAGGGCCAGCAAGCTGCCCTTGCTGGCGCAGTGGCAGTGTTTGTGAAAAATGACAAGCAAAGTAGAAATACACTTCTAGCTGAGCCTCATATTTTACCTGGTGCAAGTATCAACGTACAGGATTATGAAGGTCAAGGAGGTTCCCATGGAGATAGCAAGTAATCATATATCATTAATCTGTTTAAATGTCACGTTCTAAATATATATACTTGCAGCAAATGAAGCACTTCATTTATACATAAAAAAATATAAATATTCTTATGAGCTAAAGTGATATGTAAACAACTTGAATGAAGTTAGCAATATACATAAAAATAGTATATGATGATATATTTAATTAGATCAAAGTCACACATTAAATAAAGTATTTTGTTATCTTACTTAATTGTTTTGTTTTACCAACATCAAAGTCTCACATTGAATAAAAGTACCTTGTTGTCTTACTTAGTTGTTTTACCTTGTCAACACCAAAGTTTCACATTGACTATTTTATGAATCAGAAACAAACACTTGGCCTATAAATAAACTAATTGATACTGATATCTTCCAATGATATAATGTACTCTTTAGTAGACATGTGAAATGTATGTGTCTTTGGAAAGAGTGCGAAAACTTCGTGAAATGAGTTAAGTGTCTTATAAGTATTTTTTTATTTTTTTTGTTTATATGAAAAATGTAAAATGTGTTGATATTTTTAACTGAAAAACGTCATTCTACATGACGTATTCACATAAAAAATGTCATGTAAGATGACATATTTACATAAAATACGTCAAATAAAATAGTATATCCATGTTTAATATATAGTTTCAAAAAAATAATATTTTTATAAATAATTTAAAAAAAAGTGATAATTTATTAAATAGTTTAAAAAATAATATTTTAATAAATAATTTTACCACTAATAATAATTTGATAAAAATACATGTAGGAAGAAGCTAATCATCACCATCAAGAAAGGGTGCATTACAGCATACCTATTGGCTTGAAGCAAATCAAGTATATCATAAAAGTGGATTATGGTACAAGGTAATGAAAGGAAATCTCATAATGGCAAACTATAAAAGGTCACCTAGCTTACCCTTATCCAAATAATATTAAAAAACTGGGGTTTGGAAATGAAAAGTTATAGACGAAATAATTTGACAATTTTTAAAATGAAACTCATGTTTATATTATGGTGTTGCCAGCACATTAAAACATTTTAAAAATAACAAACTGTAGTTAATATTTGCTTTTTGTAAAGGATTTGAGAAAATGGCAAATTTAACATTATAATATTAATACTTCGCAAGTTTTTATTATTATGAAACTTTGTATATAATATGTATAATTATCTAACAATTAGTTATATATTTTATTTAATTATTTTAAATTATATTTATTATTTAATTCAACTATTAATTTAATTAATTAAACCAATTGAACCATAAACCACTCTCTTATCTAATTTATCAGTTAAACCCATTTTTAAAACATTGGTTTTAGCATTTCTTATCTTCTACTTGTAAGAAGAACCCAGCCATCACCACCCAATAAAGGTTACATTGCAACATACTGATTATCTTTATATCGAATCAATGTTATCACGTAAGTGGTTTGTGGGAAGATAAGTTAGGGTAGAAAATTCCAATAATGGAAAAATATAAAAGGGCATACAGATTACCATTACGCAAAAAAGTATTAAAAGTTTTGGGGGAGGAAAACGAAAAGTTATGGTTGGAAGAGTTTGTGAGGCTATCACCACAATAAAACATTTTATAAATGACAAATTTAGTTAATATTTGCTTGTTAATAAAAACTTTAGAAAATGGCACATTTTTTATTCTGATATTAATAGTTAGCAATTTCTTTTATTATTATGAAATTGTGTTTTTAATATGTATGATTAATTAATAATTAGTTATATATTTTATTTAATTATTAAAAAAGATTTAGATCTGAATAGCATATATGAAGACTTAATTTATGATAGGATATAATAGCGTCGTTTGATCCATGTAGTCGACCCCACACAGTGAGAAAAGGCTTAGTTGTTGTTGTTGTTGTATTATAAATTATATTTATTAGTTATCTAGTTCAACCATCAGTATATCCACTCATTTTTTTCAATTTATCAGTTGAACAAGGTTTTAAAATTTTGAATGGAGCGTATCCTATCTTCTATTTGTAGGAAGAAGCTAATAATCAACATCAACAAAGGTTGCATTACAGTATACCTATTTATTCTGGACCGTAATTCGGGATCCTTTCTAGCAGATCAACTCAACATGTGTACAACTGGACTCTACCCTGGAAAACACGGCTAGAGCCTTGATGGTAGTCTAGACCTCGGAGTCATGCACGTCGAATAACATTGAGTCGTGGTTTCAAGATTGCTAGATTTGCGTAGAGGATATATCCCTAAATATCCGCAACTGCTAATCATCATCTTACGATATTATAGGACTCATAACTGTCTCAAGTTTCTAAGTAGCTTCCATATCAAAGTTCCTAACTTATAGGGATTTACACCAATAATAATGGGATGATAATCTCTATCAGGATACTAATCCTAAATACCTGCATTCAATAAGGATTGCATTACGATTCTATACACGCTCTATAAGTACCTAGCTAAGTAACCTTAAACATGTATCAGTAAACTACTCACTGCATATTACCTTACTTGTGCACAACCTGACTTAAGCGTTGGAGTCCCTTTGCCCACTCCTTATCTCAACATGCTCGGCCGCTGTTGCTCAAGGAAGAAACTACTGTGACGTGTCTATCTCAGGTACCCTCTGAATCCACTTCAGAACATTGGCGCTGTCTACGGGGTACGATAAACTTCTAATCCCACCCAATTATGGTGAACACACGTCAACACTCGATAAGGGATGCTGCGTAACCTTCTGCTAACCAAAGATAGTGACCAACAGCACAACACCCTTCTCATCCAGTTCCACCACCTGTTGCTGAAGCCTCTGCTGCGGGAAACCAAGCACTCGTCTCAGAACATCTACGCGATGGCCATGAGACTTCACTTTTTGATGAAAGTCCCCATCCATCACATAGAGTATCTGCGAGAGACAGATTGGCCGCCCAAGGGAAGCACCTAACAATGTCATCCAGGGGTCCAAGGTCCTAGTGCAGTCGCGTCTAGGCCCCCTGAACGACGATGCTAGCGATAGAGTGTCTACCCAAGGCACCGTTCGTTCCAAGATAACCAGACATTGCCTCCAAGAATTGGTGACCCAACAAATGCAGCAGATTAATGAACAATGTTGTCAGTTAGACGACCAACGTTGTGGGCTAGACGAGTTGGGGAGATCCATACACGATGAGAATGATAACGGGAGGCAGAATGCAGCTCATAACCAGAGAAGGCCGCCACACGATGAAGCCAGCAACGCTATTGGAAACAACATCCCAGCCCCTAGCGAACAACAATAGTCATTCTCAAACGAGTCAATGGCGTATAGAGTCCCATGAAACTTCAAGTTTCCTTCTAATATGGAGCCCTACGATAGGACAATGGAGCCCTAGGAACACTTGGATGCTTACATCCAGTCTATGCAGTTCCATGGGGGATCCCAAGAGTTGTTGTGTCGCGCTTTCTCCCTCTCCTTAAAGAAGGGCACTCTCCGTTGGTTTTTCACCTTACTAGCGAAATACGTCACTGGATGAGATGATCTTACACAACGCTTCTCGCTGCACTACACCACTACTAGGGACCAACCCAAATCAATTGATTCCCTTTCTAGAATTCTCCAAGGGAGTAATGAGCCCCTTCATGAATACCTTAAGAGATTCAGTGACGCTTGCGCTCGTATAGAGAGCTTGGATGACAGGATTGCTCTACATTATACCCGGAATGGCCTCTGAACTGATTCAGACTTCTTCCGATCTTTGGCAAAAAACAAGTGGAGACTTTGAATGAATTGCATCGCCACTCCCAAAAGTATATCGACCTAGAGGAAATCACAATGGTTAAAGAGAGTCTGGAAAAAGGTGAGCTCACTCACTAAAAGAATAACCAGAACTCCAACCAGCCTAAAAATTCCTCTAAGGACGAGGCAGACCGGCCTAAGTATTCTGACTACACTCCTTTGAATACCGTAAGAGAAATGATTCTCAGAGAGGTGCTTCAGACCAAGTTCCAAGATATCAAAAGACTGCCTCCCATGAAGAAACAGGCTCAAAAGGACCACTTAAAGCACTGTAAATGGCATAAAAGCTATGGCCATGAAATAGAGGAGTGTTATTAACTCTGTGATGTCATTGAATCCATAATCAAAGAAGGACGACCATAGAAATATATCAGCAGTTTCCAAAATAATGAGAATCATGGAAGACAGAAGGACCGAAGGCGTAGCTACAACCTTCGGTGAAGTTCGACTCCACATCAAAGAAAAAGAACCCGAAGCCTCACTAGAAATTCTCGGACTCCGCCTCGCTGTGATACCGAAATTCGGCAGGACCAGAACCAAGATACTCAAGGTAGGGCCAACAAAAATGACCAGTTAATAAGTACCATCACTGGAGGATTTACAGGTGGAGGCTCATCTAGTAATTCCCAAAGAAAGCACTACGAACTACGGTATTAAGCGTTTCTAGCTCTACACGCAACCCCGATGCTAAAGACAGGGAAAAACCACCCATCTCCTTTTCAAGAAAGGACTAAGGCGATATTATCCAGGATCACGATGATCCGCTCGTCATCTCCGGAATAATATATAATGACAAGGTCCAGCGTATCTTCGTCGACCAAGGGAGCTCGACAGACATAATGTTCATGGATGCATTTGAAAGGTTGGAATTCCCTATGTCTGCGTTAACCCCCTATGAAGGCGAGCTCACTGGTCTCTCTGGAGAAAAAGTCACTCTGGTGGGTTACTTTGAAACATTCCTGACTCTGGGCGATGACAAAGTCTACAAAATAGTCAAAGTCAGGGTTTTGGTTATTGATGATCACATGTTTTATACATTAATAAAGCCTCATTTTGAGTCATTTACACTCTCCATGTACTTAATTGATTGATTTTGGTTATGTTTTGTAAGTTTGGACTCATATTGGACTTAATTGAATTTTTCAGCATGATTTACGTCTTACACTATTTCTGTATTTGGGCTATATCTTGCACTGTAGGTATTCTTTTGAGATGATTCTAGTGGCATTTGAAAGATAAGAGAGAGATATAAAACTTTTATGAATATTTCAAAGGCCCAATCACACGAGTAGATAACTCAAATTCGGGTTGAAGCAAGAACTAGAGTGCTGTTCCTGACAGCTTGACCTATGTGTACTGTTCATGCCATATTTCGGGATAGATATTGTCAAATAGGCTAAATTTGGATGCTGAATAATTGAGACCTATATCTACAACTTTCATGTTGAATGCCGTTCAAGAATCGGAGGTCTAGTGGGTGATATTGGGCTTGAAAGTCAGAACAGGTGTGCTGGAACTGGGCTTGAACACTCTGCAGTAATTGGCCCATATCTTGAGCTATAGGTGGTCAAATAAGATGATTCTGCTATCCATTTTGAAGCCAAGATCAAGCCCTACAATTTGATTAAGATCACATTTGCTCATTCTGACGTATTCAATGACTTCAGAGCTAAATAATTTTGGAGACAAAGAATCTCCATAATTTTTCACTCACCAAAAGTCATTTGACATTTTCCACTCATTTTTCACTCATCCAGTCACTAATGACTCAGCCCCCTTGTCATTTTGTATCTCTAATCCTCTATAAAAGGAGGCCTTGGCAGATCATTGAGGGTGTTAGGTGATAGGTACCAAAATGATGATAGTTTGTTACAAGGTTTTCTTGTAGTAATTTTCCTTTGTTCTAAATTGAAGTCATGTTCTTCTTCTTCTTCTTCTTCTCTCTTTCTTTCTTCTTGTCTATGAGTAACTAAGTTTCATTTTACTTGGGTGAAAGGGTGAAGCTCTTGGTAATAAAATAAGGTTAAATTTATTCTTCTCTTGTACTTAAATGATTTATATTTTCTAGTAACCATTATACGTGTTATATTTTGTTTCTTATAATTTAGAAACCATCTTTGTAAAGAGGAGTTCTTGATTTGTTGTAGACAAAATATTGGAACAATGAATGCTTTAACCTATTTATAAGTTGTGGTAATATTTTTTGGAAACATAATATAATTACGTATATTATTTTAAATGGACTTTTAACGTTGTATTTTTCGATTGGAACCTCCATGTTACGAGGATTCTAATTGAGTTATAAAAAGAATTAATCTTACCTTTACTTTATTTACCAAGAGTGAATCTTTTAACTCAAGTAAATAATTTTTACTGTAGTAATAAAATATTTACTTCACCTTAATTAATCTTCAACAATTTCTTGTGGATCGACATCGGACTCTCGAGAAATTTATTACTTGAGACAACCTGCACTTGGGTTTGCAATGTAACAATTAATCCCGCATCAAGTTTGTAGACTTGGTTGAAAAATTTGTGCATCAAGTTTTTTGCACCGTTGCTGAAGACTTGATTTGAAGAACAAATTTATGGTGTAAATATTTTGTGTATATATTCTATTTTTTTATTTTTTTACTTACTAACGTACTAACTTAGTGGGAGAAACTCTTCCTAATTTCTTTGTAATCTTTAATCATTAATTAAATAATTTTTTTCTTCTCTTCTCTCTTTGAGCAAAAAATCGGCTTCTTAGATTCTCTGATTTTCATATTTTAAATTTACTTTTTACACTTTATTTTTTGTATATTATTTTTTACACTTTATTTTCTCGTATTTATCTTCTCATTTTTTTTTTGTTATTTATTTTTTGTTATTCATTTTTGTTTACTAACTTTCTAACATTTTAATTTATCTGCATACTAACTTTTTAATTTTTCTGCTTATTAACTTATTTGGTGGTTGGTTTATACCACAATCTTATTAAGTTACTTGTTTATGCTTAAGTGGTATCATGATTTAAATTTTGGTTGTTTGGTTAAAGTTAATCTAGGTACTTTACATATTGATTTGTTTGAATCACAATCACACACATTAAGCACAATGACTGAAAATGAAAGTGTGCACGATGAACATGAAAATCAACCGTCGCGAACCATGCGTGAGTATTTGCAACCTTCTCAAAATTCTAGTTCATCATGTTTTATCTTTCCACTCAATGCCAATAATTTTAGATTCAAGCCAGGTATGATTTCTTTACTTCCTACTTTCCATGGTTTAGAATCTGAAAGCCCATATTTACATCTAAAAGAATTTGACGAAGTATGTACCGCTTTTCATGATCAAACTTGCACTGAAGAGGTTGTTAAGCTTAAATTGTTTCCTTTTTCTTTGAAAGATAAAGCAAAAACTTGGCTTAACGCTTTGAAATCAAGATCAATTGGCACATGGCAAGAAATGCAAGGTGAGTTTTTAAAGAAATTTTTTCCAACACATAAAACCAATGCTTTGAAAAGACAAATCCAAAATTTTTCCCAAAACTCAAATGAAACATATTTTCAAAGTTGGGAACATTTTAAAGATTTGTTGAATTCTTGCCCATATCATGGTTTTGAAAAATTGTGCACTATAAGCTTCTTTTATGAAGGGTTAACACCCGAAACTAAACAATTTGTAGAAACAATGTGCAATGGTGAGTTTCTTGATAAAGAACCCAAAGAAGCTTTAGACTATTTAGACCATTTGGCTGAAAATTCTCCATCTTGGCATGGTACTAATCCTTCTGAAAATTCAATTAGATTTAACCTTGCAAGTGCTAGTAAAGGAAAATATCACCTTAGTTAAGAAGAAGATCTAAATGCTAGGTTCGCTAGTTTGGCTAGAAAGGTTGAAGCTATGGAATCAGGGAAAGTAAAAGAAATCAAACCTGTGCAAAATGAAGAAATTTATAGCATTTGTGATGAATTGGGACACTCAATAAATGAATGTCCAAAAATTTTTATTTTTAAAGTTGTGCATGAGCAATTTTAAAAAGCCATTCACTTCTTCTTTTTCATTAACATACAATCCGGGATGAAAAAATCACCTAAACTTCAGTTGGAGGACCAACAATCAGGCACAATTCATGCAACCACCACCTCTTCAGGCACAGCAATATTCTCAAAATCCTCAATGATATGCACCCTATGTCCCACCATATAGGAAAAACCTTGAAGGAACATTGCATGCATTCATGAAAAAATAAGAGGCCATCAATAACCAAAACACTCAAGCCATGATTGACATAAAAGACACTCTTACTAAACTTTTTTCTGCACTTGCCATTCATGAGAAAGAAAAGTTTCCCTCTCAACCTCAACCAAATCCCAAGGGTCAGTACAGCCTAAATGAGGGTAGTTCAGAAAATCAAAAAATAAATTAAGTCAACTCAGTGATAACTCTTAGGAGTGGAAAGGTTGTTGAAAAACAAATTCCTAAACTTTTTGAGAAAGATGATGAGTCAATTCTCAAAGATGAGGAAGGGGTTGATAAACCACCTAGTCAAAAGGAGACCAAACCCTCGCTTTCACCCCCATTTCCTCAAGCATTAAACAATTCAAGTAAAGTGACTCATAACAGTGACATTTTTGAAATCTTTAAACAAGTGAAGGTCAATATTACTCTGTTAGATGCTATCAAACAGATTCCTTGTTATGCCAAATTTTTGAAAGACTTGTGCACTGTTAAAAGGAAACATAATGTGAAAAAGAATGCCTTTTTAACTGAACAGGTAAGCTCTATTATTCAAAATAATAATGAGTTGAAATATAAA
The DNA here is from genome assembly GCA_029884595.1 of Ormosia semicastrata. Taxonomy (NCBI): domain Eukaryota; kingdom Viridiplantae; phylum Streptophyta; class Magnoliopsida; order Fabales; family Fabaceae; genus Ormosia; species Ormosia semicastrata. The sequence continues at coordinate 2,141,204 of JAQQTO010000028.1, read as the reverse complement.
GACCCTAGTTGTCCTACAATTTCATGCATTATTGGAGAACATAAAATTGAACGAGCTTTACTTGATCTTGGTGCTAGTGTTAATTTGCTTCCATATTCAGTTTATCAGCAACTCAACCTTGGTGAGTTAAAACCAACTTCTGTAACTTTTCTACTTGCTGATAGATCAATTAAAATTCTAAAAGGAATAGTGGAAGATGTGTTGGTACAAGTTGATAAATTCATATATCCTATGGATTTTATTGTCTTGAAAATTGAACCTATGGTTGATAGTTCTAAGTCAGTTCCTGTTATTCTAGGTCGCCCATTTTTAACAACATCTAATGCTTTGATAAATTGCAGAAATGGAGTGGTGAAGCCAACATTTGGAAATATGACACTGGAGCTTAATGTTTTCAACATGTGCAAGGAACCGCAAGAAGTTTATGATGGAAATGAAGAAATTGAAGGGATTGAGGCCGTTATAGATGATCATCTTCAAATTAGGAGTTCTTCTGACCCATTAGAAATTTGTTTAATTAATTCATTTGATTCAGCTACACATTTAGATGATGATGTTTCTGAAATATGTTTTTTACTTGACTGTATACAAGAAATGGAATACAAAGGAAGGAAGCCAAAATTTGAAGAGCTAAAATCCATGAATGATGATACCCATGAAGAAGTACCCATACTAGAACTAAAGCCATTACCTACTGGGTTGAAGTACACATTTTTGGGAGAAGAACAAAGTTTTTCAATGGTAATTTCCTCATCCTTGACCAAAGAACAAGAAGGTATGTTGATAGAAGTACTTAAAAGGCATAAAAGTGCAATTGGATGGACATTAAAGGACATAAAAGGTATTAATCTATTAATTTGTGCATATAGAATACATTTAGAGGATAATGCTAAAACATCTCAACAACCTCAAAGAAGATTAAATCCACACATGAAAAAGGTAATTAGAGCTGAAGTTCTTAAATTGCTTGATGTTAGAATTATCTATCCTATCTTTGATAGCCAGTGGGTAAGCCCTACACAAGTTGTGCCTAAGAAATCTGGAATAACAGTGGTTGAAAATAGAAAAGGAGAATTAATACTTACCCGAGTCTCATCTAGTTGGCATATGTGTATTGATTTCAAAAAATTGAATGCAGCCACTAAGAAAGATCATTTTCCCTTGTCATTTCTTGATCAGATTCTGGAAAGAGTAGCAGGACATCCCTACCATTGTTTTCTTGATTGTTATTCAGGGTATAATCAAATACTAATTGTATTAAAAGATCAAGAAAAGACCACTTTTACTTACCCCTTTGGCACTTTTGCATATAGAAGAATGCCTTTTGGTCTTTGTAATGCTCCAGCAACTTTTCAAAGATGCATGTTAAGTATTTTCAGTGACATGATTGAGCATTATTTAGAGGTTTTCATGAATGATCTAACAGTTTTTAGAAATTCTTTTGAAAATTATTTTGATAATTTGGAAAAAGTTCTTAAAAGATACGAAGAAAAAGGATTTATGTTAAATTGGGAAAAATGTCATTACATGGTTACCTCAGGAATAGTGTTAGGTCATGTGATATCTTCTAAGGGAATTGAAGTTGATAAGGCCAAAGTTGAATTAATTGCTCATTTGCCTTCCCCAAAAATAGTCAGAGAAGTTTGTTCCATTTTAGGACATGCAGGATTTTACAGAAGATTCGTAAAGAATTTTAGTGCCATAGCTAGACTTTTATGTAATCTTCTAACAAAAGATGCACCATTTGATTGGACCCAAGATTGTCAGAAATCTTTTAAAAAATTAATCGATCTTTTGACTTCTGCTCCTATCATACAAGCTCCTGATTGGTCTTTGCCTTTTAAGTTGATGTGTGATGCTAGTGATTTTGCTGTTAGCGTTGTTTTAGGACAGAGAAAGGAAGGTAAGCCTCATGTAATTTATTACGCAAGTCGAACTTTGAATAGTACACAAATGAATTACACCACTACTGAAAAAGAACTACTTGCTATCATTTTTGCATTGGACAAATTTTGAGCTTATTTAATTGGTTCTTCCACTGTTATTTTCACTGATCATGCTGCTGTTAGATATTTAATGTCTAAGCAGGATGCCAAACCTAGGTTGATACGGTCTTATTGCTTCAAGAATTTAACATCACAATAAAAGACAAGAAAGGAGCCGAAAATGTTGTTGCAGATCATTTGTCAAGGCTGACAACAGGCTCATCTTTTGATAGCACACCTATCAATGATTCTTTTCCCGATGAATTTTTATTTTCTGTCAATTCCATGTCTTGGTTTGCTAGCATTGTCAATTTTCTTGTAACAGGTAAAATGCCGCCTCAGTAGACACACCAAGATAGAAAAAATTTTGATTGAGGTGAAAATTTTCTATAGGGATGACCCATATTTGTTCAAATATTGTCCTGATCAAATCTTTCAGAGATGTGTACCCGACAATGAGGTAAGTAGTGTCACTAAATTTTGTCATTCAGAAGCATGTGGAGGTCATTTTTCTTCAAAGAAAATAGCTGCGAAAATCTTGCAGTGTGAATTTTATTGGCCCACTTTATTCAAGGACAATTATACTTTTTGAAAAAGTTGTAAAAATTATCAAAAATTGGGGTCCATTTCTAAAAGAAATATGATGCCTTTGAACCCTATCCTTGTCATTGAAATTTTTTATTGTTGGGAAATTGATTTCATGGGTCCATTTTCGTCTTCTTTTGAATTTGTATACATTTTAGTTGTAGTTGATTATGTCTCAAAATGGATTGTGGCGATTCCATGTCGGCACAATGATCATAAAATTGTTCTAAAATTTTTAAAAGAAAATATTTTGAGTCGATTTGGAATTCCTCAAGCTATCATCAGTGATGGGGGAACACATTTTTGCAATAAACCATCTGAATCTTTAATGAGGAAATATTGCATTACCTACAAAATTGCAACCCCTTATTATCCTCAGACAAGTGGACAAGTAGAATTAACAAATAGGGAGATTAAACAAATTTTAGAAAAAATGGTTAACCAAAATCGTAAAGATTGGTCTTTAAGATTAAATGATGCACTTTGGGCTTACCGTACTGCTTTCAAAACATCTTTAGGCATGTCACCCTATCGATTAGTCTATGGAAAACCTTGTCACTTGGGTGTAGAATTGGAGCATAAAGCATTTTGGGTCATTAAAGCTTTCAACTTAAGTCTTGATGATGCTTCCAAATTACGCAAATTTCAATTGAATGAACTTGAGGAATTAAGAAATGATGCATATGAAAACTCAAAGATTTATAAGGCTAGAACAAAAGCTTTTCATGACAAATCAATTTTGAGAAAATCTTTTGAAATTGGTCAAAAAGTTCTACTTTATAATTCTCATCTTCACCTATTCCCTAGAAAATTGTGATCTAGGTGGATTGGTCCTTTTATTGTCAAACATGTGTATCCTTATAGGGCCATAGACATTGAGAATCCTAGGAATGGTAATGTTTTAAAGGTCAATGGACAAAGACTCAAACCATTTCTGGAATATCAAGTTGCTAAGGTAGAATTCATCTCCCTTTCTAATCCTCGTTATGAGTAGAATTTATTTTAATTTTGTTTCTTTCTTTTTGCAGTTCTTTGTGTTCCCGGTTAAATGGCGGATAACGGTACTCCGTGACTCTCAAGTCGATTTATTTTTCAGTTTCTCATAATAACTGATTTCTTCTCCTTTTAAAATGGATGTCAATCTCTCAAATCTAAGAAAGCATTTTCCTTCTCTCCCTCTAAATGCTCTAACAAAAGTCTACAAAGCTAGGTGTGAAAGACTGAGACTGTTAATGTATAAGGGCATCCCAGAAGATATACGCTGGATAATCGAAGCAAAGGTTCGTTTAGCTGGTGAATCTTTAGATTCATTTGTCCCATACATGCCTGGTCTCGGTAAAAGTTCATTTTCAAAAAGGAGAAGAGCAAAAAGAATGAAAGTTTATTACAAGTGTGCACGATGGAATTGCAACACGCGATGTCACTCTTTGGGGATGGTTTCAATAAACAGAGAAGATAAAATATTATTCATTAAGAATGGACTGAGTAAGGAGTCATTAGATAATATCTTATTGAATCTTAAGACGCATTCTTGTGGAGTTGTGCAGCGTGAACTTCTTCGTTTGTGGAATCTCTTCAGGGACGAGTAAGAGCGTTACAGTCTTGGGAATCTGACTTAAAAAGACCCTGTTTGCCAATTTGTAAGAAAGTTAGATGGGAAGCTTATCCTCGACTCATAGAAGGCGTTTAAGTCGTTACTAGACGTAAAACTAGAGGAAGATGTGAGCCACAATCACAATGTATATATTATCTTGTACATTTTCAAAAAAAAAAAAAAAAAGAAGAAATAAAAAGAAATAAAAGAAATAAAAGGAGGGTGAAACTTCAGTTGTACTTGATCTTTAATTAGATTAGGAGCCCCTGCCAGCAACAGACCTGTCATTGACTCGGGTGGACCTTCACACGCTAGTCGGTAAAAAAGACAGAAGCGTCTCGTGTTTGCATTCTCGCGTGACAATGACTCTGAGCTAGATCCTGTAATTTAATGTATAGGCTCTTCAGCGACCTCTTATTGGCTGTGTTCACTGGTCGTCGTATTCAGATTTTCTCTCTTTAACTAGAGGGACGATGCATAAGCTGGAATATCCCACAAGCGGGAGGGAGAAGAATGCCCAGATTGGCTAAGCCGTCTTGGTATTACTGCACTTATGACGCGTAGTATAAAGATACGCCATGAAACCTGTACATAAAGGTATGTAATCATTTATTTATTATTATTTTATCTTTGTATGATTTTGTTGAATTTTAGTTTTGGACAGACGATCCTTTGAACGGGGTCCTTCAGGAGTTTCTAAACTTTTTTACCCTGATGATTTTCTTGAAATCTAAAAAAATAAAAAAAATAAAAAAAATTAAAGGGTAAAATAATAATAAAACAAGTTTCTTAAATTCAAACTTTTCTGACAACAGCTAACCTACCCATATAGGAGCTATTATTACTTTTTCTATTCTCTTCCTTATTTAAATACTCCATTTTCTTCACTTTCCTGCAACTCATAATCATTCAAAGAGAGTGTGAGTGTAGAAATAGAGGGAACTTCTTCTTCTGCTCGTAGATTTGCCAGTATTTGTGTATTTTGTGGGACAAGTTATAGGAAGGATTTAGAGTTTATAAATGCAACAAGCACTATTGGTAGAACACTTACTACGAGGAACATTCGTGTAGTATATGGGAGAGGTAGCATTGGGTTAATGGGGGCTGTATCACTTTCTGCATTTGTAAGAGGTAGTTAAGTTTTAGGTGTCATTCCTGAACTTTTAACTCAAAGGAACATCATTGGAAAGATAATTGGACTGGAAATTCAAGTATCATCTATGCATGAACGAATGAAGGTAATGCTTGAAAACTCTGATGCATTCATAACCTTACCTGATGGTTTTGGTACTTTGGAAGAAGTCTTTCAAATTATCTTTTGGGCCCAACTGAACATCCACCATAAACCCATAGATTTGTTGAATGTTAATAATTTCTTTGATAATTTGTTATCTTTTGTTGACCATGCTGTGGAACAAAAATTTGTCACACCTTCTGCAAGATGACTCCTTATCTCTGCTTCCACTATTGATGAGTTAATTGATAAATTAAAAGCTTTTGTTTATAAACCTGATCCAGTAATAGCTCAGACAGATTAGTTAGGAGGCAGCAGCAAGGGAGGCAGCAGCAAGAAAGGCAATAGCAAGGGAGGTAGCAAGGAAAAAGAATGTGATCTGACACTTCATCTATAACTTTCCTTTATCTTTGGTTTTATTTATCGTACTTTGTTTCTGTTTAATTTTGTGTAAGGTTTTTCTTTTCAGTAATTGTAACAACAGGTAATATATTTTATCCTTTACCTATCTATGTTTTGACATTGAGGACAATGTTGTGATCTAGTTGGGGGGAAGGATGGTTATGAAAAAAAATTAAAAAAAACTAAAAAAAACCAAAAAAAAAGGGAATTAGGAAGTTTGTTTGTTAATATGTTTGTTGTGTTTATATTAGGAAGAATGAAAAAAAACTAAAAAAATCCAAATATATATATATATAGGAGTATGTTTGTTACTATGTTTGTTGTATTTGTCATCAATTTATTAATAACAAAAGTAATTAGGGATGGCAGAGTAAGGAGTAAATTAATTACTCTTGAGACGCATCAAAATTGATGGCAGAGTAAGGAGTAATTGGGTAGACAACTAGTTTGTGTGGAAGTAGCAATTCAAATTCAGGGAAATTTACATGATTGAGTTAATTGTCTTCTTTCTTAAAAGTTACATGCTTGGTTATGGATGTTGAATTGGTGGACTGAGAATAATAGAAATATGCCTTGTGAGATTTTGTACCTATTGATGAATGGATTGAACATTTGTACCATTCTCTTCTTTCTTGTGTGATTTTCACTCATAGAATTGTTACTCTAGAACTTACTTTGATTCTTTTTGAAACTACATTTTCATATGCATACATAAATATGATTGAGGCATTTTTCTTGAAATAGCTACTTTAACCAAATAGCCAACCTTGCATATTTTCCTTTGTTTAACCTTTTTGAGCCTATTTGATCATTTTTGTTTCGAACTCATTCTGTGCCTTAAATGAAAAATCATGTTCTTATCTAGCCTTAGGGAATAAGAGAACATTAGCTTCTGTCATTTGATGAGTTCTTGAACAAGTGTGGGGGTGTGTGTGCAGAATGGTAAAAAAAAATGTATATATGATGTTCTTTTTGTAAAAAAAAAATTATAAAAAAAAGTAGAAAAGGGTCAACAATGTAATAAAGGAAAAGAAAAGAATATGTAAAGGGAATTTGTGTTAGGTGGAGTTGGGATGAACTTTTATGCTTGTTAATTGAACTCAGCTCTCATGCTCTTTTATTTTCTGGTATTTAACTTGTCATACCCATATTACCTCCTCCTTTACCTTGACCCCATTACAACCTTTAATAAAGTTTTCATGATTTGTGTATATATGTGTTTTGATTAGTGGAGAAGTAGAAGATAAACAAGCTTATGGTAGTGCAATTTCTCATGGGTTGAATTGAGAGAAATACCTATATTTTAAACACTCTCTATCATTCTTGACTCATGCTTTTCAATTGAAATATCCTTGATTGTTGATTTGAGATGTGAAGATATGATACCTCATGAATGTTTTGATTACTTGAATGATTGGTTGCTCTTCATTCTTAAATATTAGAAATTGAGTCTTTTAGAGTGTTTAGCTTTTGAGTCTGTTTTGGTCTTGTGTGTTTTGCTCAGGAGTGCAAAATGTTAAGTATGGGAAAATTTTATGATCACATGTTTTATACATTAATAAACCCTCATTTTGAGTCATTTACACTCTTCATGTACTTAATTGATTGATTTTGGTTATGTTTTGTAAGTTTGGACTCAAATTGGACTTAATTGAATTTTCCAGTATGATTTATGTCTTACACTGTTTCTGTATTTGAGCTATATCTTGCGCTGTAAGTATTCTTTTGAGATGATTCTAGTGGCATTTGAAAGATAAGAGAGAGATATACAACTTTCATGAAGACCTCAAAGGTCCAATCACACGAGTAGATAACTCAAATTGGGGTTGAAGCAAGAACTAGAGTGCTGTTCCTGACATCTTGACCTATGTATACTGTTCATATCATATTTTGGGCTAGAGATTGTCAAATGGCTGAAATTTTGATTTTGAATAGCTGAGACCTATATCTACAACTTTTATGTTGAACACTTTTCAAGAATCGGAGGTCTAGTGGGTGATATTGGGCTTGAAAGTTAGAATAGAGGTGATGGAACTAGGCTTGAACACTCTGCAGTAATTGGCCCATATCTTAGGCTATAGGTGGTCAAATGAGATTATTCTGCTGTCCATTTTGAAGCCAAGATCAAGCCCTACAACTTTGATTACGATCACATTTGCTCATTCTGACGCATTCAATGACTTCAGAGCTAAATGATTTCAGAGACAAGGAATCTCCATAATTTTCCACTCACCAAAAGTCATTTGGCATTTTTCACTCATTTTCCACTCATCCACTCACTAATGACTCAGCCCCCTTGTCATTTTGTATCTTTAATCCTCTATAAAAGGAAGCCTTGGTAGATCATTGAGGGTGTTAGGTGTTAGGTACCAAAATGATGTTAGTTTGTTACTAGGTTTTCTTTTAGTAATTTTCCTTTGTTCTAAATTGAAGTCATGTTCTTCTTCTTCTTCTTTTCTCTTTCTTTCTTCTTGTCTATGAGTAACTAAGTTTCATTTTACTTGGGTGAAAGGGTGAAGCTCTTGGTAATAAAATAAGGTTAGATTTATTCTTCTCTTGTGCTTAAATGATTTATATTTTCTAGTAACCATTATACGTGTTATATTTTGTTTCTTATAATTTAGAAACCATCTTTGTGAAGAGGAGTTCTTGATTTGTTGTAGACAAAATATTAGCACAATGAATGCTTTAACCCATTTATAAGTGGTGGTAATATTTTTCAGAAACATAATATAATTACGTATATTATTTTAAATGGACTTTTAACGTTGTATTTTCCGATTGGAACCTCCATGTTGCGAGGATTCTAATTGAGTTATAAAAGGAATTAATCTTATCTTTACTTTATTTACCAAGAGTGAATCTTTTAAGCCAAGTAAATAATTTTTACCGTAGTAACAAAATATTTACTTTACCTTAATTAATCTTCAACAATTCCTTGTGGATCGACCTCGGACTCCCGAGAAATTTATTATTTGAGACAACCTGCACTTGGGTTCGCAATGCAATAATTAATCCCGCATCAAGTTTGTAGACTTGGTTGAAAAATTTGTGCATCAGTTGTAGATTTCCCCTCTGCATACAACATTATTTTGGGTTGCCCCACACTAAATGGCATTACCGCCGTAGTGTCTATCGCTCGCCAAGCTATGAAATTCCTCAATAAGAATAATGAGGTGGTCATGGTTAAAGGCGATCAGATTGCAGGGCGAAAGTGCTATATTGAAAGCCTCAAAATATGTAGAACCCATAGGAAGACCAGGACATGCACATCTAGTTCGGCTTTGGATCAAGTTAATATCCTCATGACCGACCTAGATGTTCGTGAAGAGATTTGAGGTACCAGACCTTATCCTGAGGGAGAGTTGCTTTCGCTCCAACTAGATGACAAGCCTGACGAAGTCACCAAGATAGGCGCAAATCTGGAAGAATAGGAGAGACGCCAACTAATAGAGCTTTTACAGATAAACAAGGACCTATTACATTGGACGTCCTCCGACATGTCTGGGCTTGACCCCGCTTTCATCTACCATCATTTATCCATTAAACGGGATGCGAAGCCAGTCTCCTAGAAGAAAAAAAAAAGTTGGCCTTGAGAAACAACAGATCATCGAGGAGTAAGTTAAAAAGCTACTCAGTGCCGGCTTTATGAGAGAAATTTCATACACCACATGGCTCTCCAATGTGGTCTTGGTAAAAAAATGACAAGTGGAGGATGCGTGTGGATAACACGGACCTAAACAAGGCATGCCCTAAGGATCTATACCCTTCCCTAATATTGACAAATTAGTGGACACCTCTTCTGGCTTCCGGCTGCTGTCTTTCATAGACGCTTACTTTGAATACAATCTGATCTCAATGTATCCCGAAGATAAAGATAAAACCATATTCATCACTGAAAAGACAAGTTACTGCTATAGGGTAACGCCCTTTGGATTGACAAACGTAAGAGCCACCTATCAGCAGATGATGAACAGGGTTTTCGAGGATCAAGTGGGGAGAATGCTCAAAGTTTGCATTGACGATATGATCGTCAAAACCCCACAATTCGGATCACACACCTCAGACCTTGAAGAAGTATTTGTGCAACTGAGGAAGCACAACATGAGGCTTAATCTAGAAAATGCGTATTCGGGGTCCAGGCTAGCAAGTTCTTGGGCTTCATGCTGACTCATTGCTGAATTGAGGCAAATCCAAACAAATGCCAAGCGGTGCTTGACATGCGTAGCCCTCAGAACATGAAAGAAGTTCAACAACTGACAGGACAGATTGCGGCCCTCACATACTTCCTCGCTAGAGCTGCTCACAAATCTCTCCCCCTCTTTAAGTTATTAAAAATTGGGATTGGTTTTAAGTAGACTCAAGAGTGTAAGGATGCCTTCACGTCTCTGAAAGACTTCTTGTCTTCTCCCCCCATATTGACTAAGCCGGAGCCCGGTGAGACATTGTACCCGTATCTCTCAGTTCATGAAGAGGCTGTAAGTTCGGTGCCTATTTGGGAAACGGCTAATGGTCATAAGCTAGTTTATTATGTGAGTAAGGTACTGCAAGGTCTCGAGCTTCGATACCAGAAGGCTCAGGCAATACTTCCAATGCCATCCAATAGTGGTGAGGACAGATTAGCCAATCCACCAAATATTACACAAACCAGATCTAGCAGGAAGAATGACTTCCTAGTTCATTGAGCTTTCCGAGTTCAAAATTGCATGCAAGCCCAGGTTAGCAATCAAGGCACAATCACTCTTCGACTTCCTCGCTGAGCTTACTTCGGACCCCGGTGATACCATGGGAGTTTCGTGGACCGTATTTGTTAATGGATCCTCTAACCCCAAGAGGAGCGGCACCGGAGTAATCCTGGAGAATTCTGAAGGACTTACCATTGAGAATTCCCTGAAGTCCCCATTTCAAACAACTAGGCAGAATATGAAGCATGCATCGCCAGACTAGTGATGGCTAGAGAATTAGGAGCAACAAAGATTACATTTTATAGTGACTATCAGCTCGTGACATCTCAAATTCAAGGTGATTATCAAGATAAGAAGCCCCTCTTGTAGAAATACCTAGCAAAGGTACAAGGGCTCCTTAAAAGCTTCCAAACGGTGAAGGTGAAGCACATACCCCAAGAACAGAGTTCAAGGGTCGACCACTTGTCTAAGTTGGCCAGTACAAAGAGTCCGGGTAATAACCGTTCAATGGTCCAAGAGACCCTCTCACAACCTACTATCATGGACTCAACTATTTTCCAAGTGGAAGAACAAGAGCGCACCTGGATCACCTCGATAATTGAATACTTGAAATATGACATCCATCCTGAAGACCCAAAGGAAGCCTTCAAATTAGTCAAAACCAATGTCTGGTACACCGTCTATGATTGGCAGTTATACTGAATTCTCTTCGCCTCTCCTCAAATACCTTACACCAAAAGAAGCAGAATATATACTGGCTAAGGTCCACGAGGGCAGCTGTGGACACCATTTGGGAGGCAAAGCCTTAGCTTTAAAGGCACTCAGGGTCAGATACTATTGGTCCACAATGGAGGCTGACTCTATGGCACATGTCCAAGTTTGCGACAAATACCAGCGGCACTCGGATCATTATCATGTTCCACCCGAGGAACTCTCCACGATGTTCGTGCCCTAGCCATTCTACAGATGGGGTATGAATATCTTAGGTCCATTCCCTCAAGCACCCGGACAGTTGAAATTCCTTGTGGTAGCCATAGATTACTTTATTAAATGGATTGAGAAGGAACCCTTGGTCACTATTACCTCAGTCCAAATCCAAAAGTTTGCATGGCGCTACATCATTACAAGGTTTGGAGTCTCGGAATTCATTGTAACGGACAACGGGACACAATTCAAAGACAAGGAGTTCGAAGAGCTACTTACTGATTTAAAAATCAAGCATCATTGTAGCTTTGTTGAAAACCCACAGACAAATGGACAGCCAGAAGCCGCAAATCAGGCTATTGTTTGTGGACTAAAGAGAAGATTGGATGAAGCTAAAAGAAACTGGGCTGAACAATTAGATCATATCCTTTGGGCTAACCAGACTACTCTTTACTCCACAATAGGTGAGACTCCTTTCAAGCTCACTTATGAGTGTGAGGCTATGATCTCAGTAGAGATAGGAGAACCTAGCTGGCACCTCCAACATTTCTCACCCGATAGTAACCCCGGATTGATCAAGGAAGACCTAGACCTTCTAGATGCCGCCATCAAACAGGGGACGGCAACACGATACAACCATAAAGCTATTCACAAGAAATTCCAGTCAGGCGACCTAGTCCTTCGTAAGGTTGACATCAGAGGTAGGAATGTGAATGCTTATGTCTTGAAGCATATCAAATGGGTTTTTGATGATAATAAAGCCAAAGATGAAGATCAAGATCAAAAGAGAAGACCAAGATCAAAAGATAAAGACTAAGATCAAAAAAGATATATTAGATATAGGTCTTAGAATATCAATGTAAAATGCCCTTTTAAGTATCTCAATGATTCTCAAATGGTTTTCCAAATATCGTTTTCAAAATCAACTTGCAATTTCAAAGTTAAACATGTTTTCCCAAGAAATGTTGCTTTTAATCTTGGATTCAATATTCATGAAGGCATTTATGTTTAATCCAATGATCTAAGTGTTAGAAATGGCTTACATACTCAATTGGACTTGAAAAATGTGTTCAAAAGCCAATGTAATCGATTACATGATATTTGTAATTGATTACACAGCAAACAGAGGCCTTGTAATCGATTACATAAGCATTGTAATCGATTACAAGCAAGTCAGAGGCCTTGTAATCGATTACACCAGTAATGTAATCGATTACATTGAGCCCAGAAAGGCAAGAATACGTTCAAGGAGTCATGTAATCGATTACATAGATATTGTAATCGATTACAAGCAAGTCAGAAGCCGTTAATCGATTACACAGAGCCCAGAAAGCCAAGAACATGTTCAAACAGCCATGTAATCGATTACATAGATTGTGTAATCGATTACACGTGGTCTGACAGCAGCCAACGGTTATTTTCTTGGCTTTTAATGCTGCCTGTTAAAGCTCCCAATGGCTTCTTTCTTCCAACAACTTATAAATACTTGCCTTGGGTCTTCATTAAGGGTAGAACTTCAATTTAGAACATCAATCTAATACTCATATATGAGAATCAATCCTGAAAACGTTTTTGCCCTATTTTTTGTGAGAAAACTTGAGATATTCAAAAGGGGCATTGTTAGAACTTCAATTTATATTAATCTACTCTTCAAGAGAGTTTCTATCTTCTATACTTTGTGTAATCTGAAAAAGAGAGGATGAGGTATCCCTCTAGAGTAAAGGGTGAGGTATCTCTTAGAGAGTGGGACATCTCTCAAAGTTAGAAAAAGGGTGAGGTATCCCTTGAGGGTGAGATATCCCTGTTTTGAGGCTCAAAGCACAAGGGTGAGGTATCCCAAGGTGTTGTTGAGTGCTCTCAATTGTAAAAGTTTTCAAGCACCCGTTCAAGCTTGAAGTTTAGTGGAAAATCTCAAATGGTTCGCTTGAGGACTAGACGTACGTCACAAGGGGTGGCTGAACCAGGATAAATCCTTGTGTTTGATTCTCTCAACCCTATCTCTTTACATTTGTGCATTTACTTTATATGCTTGCTTGAATGTTATTCATCTTGGCTTATTTGTTTTGTGAGTGAAGTATTCAATCTCATTTATCTATTCACTTCAATTATTCAATAGCTTCAATGAAAATTCATAAACAAACGTTTTACGAAAGATTTGCGAAAATATTTCATAAACTCAATTCACCCCCCTCTTGAGTTTGAGGCCACTTGGGTAACAAGGAATGTCTCCCAAGGGAAGTTAGCTCCTAATTGGGAAGGCCCCTACTGTATCATGATCAGCACTAACAAAGGAGCCTACACATTGGGGATTCTAATAGGAAAGCCAATCAAGAACTTTTGGAATGTGGACAAACTTAGAAAGTACTATAGCTAAGTGCCTTCTAAGGCCTAGTCTCGGTTCACTTCATGTTTGATTTGCTCCAAATTATTACTGGAGCACTTTATATGGACCTTAGTCCTTTATTGAATCAATAAAACAAAGTGATTTTTACTTCATTACATGATTATTGGCAGCATGGATAAGCCATTATGGTACCCACCAAGAGTTGTCTTATGTTAAATAGGTTGTGCAACAGAAAATCCTAAGTCTTAGGAAAATTCATGCACTAAAATCGTAAACATAAAAGACCCTGGCAAGAACCACTTAAACCAAAGTCGCACAGGATCCTAAGCACCAAAACGATTGGTGAAGGACCCCGAACAAGGTTCTTTATACCTAAGTCACATGGGATCCTAAAAGCCAATACAATTAGCAACAGATCCTTTGCAAGGTTTCTTTTATTTAATACCTAAGTCCTAAAGGGAACCCCAAGTCCATAAAGGGTGTTGGACCCCGGACCAGGGATTCTAAACGACTAGAAAATTCCTAAGTTCATGAAATAGTTATAAGAAATACCGTAATAGGCATTAGACCCAAGATGGACCATGGAAATGAATGAGCATACAGAGCAAAATTAAAGGCAAAAGGAAGTAAATTAAAAACCCTGAAACCTGGGGTAACTGTCTTTACAAATGTTAAACACCCCAATCAGGGGGCCAAAACAAAAAATCAAAATGCATCTGGACCACGGACAATAGTAAACGGAACTTCAACAACACTTGGATCCTCTAGAGCTTCATTGGGAAGCACGAGGCGGCCATCCTAGATCACCCTGCTGAGATCCAGATCATCCAAGACCAAAGTGTAACACCCCGAAAATTATTTGTTTCATCATAAATAATCATTTAATAATATTTATGATTTTTAAGAATTTTTGTGAATTTTTCTGGAAATGTTGAATATTTTAATATATTTTTCATTTTACGTGCACACTGAGCAGAGTCAGTATAACACCCCAGAAATTATTTTTTTTCATGATAAATAGTCATTTTATAATATTTGTGATTTTTGAGATTTTTTGTGGATTTTTCTGAAAATATCGAATATTTTAATATATTCTTCATTTTACGTGCGCGCTGAGCGAAGTCGAGAAAACGAAATACTTTTCTCGAGGCTGGTAAATCTTAAATTGTAGAAATGTCGATAGGGGATCTTACTAAACCTGAGGTGGGGCACAGTTTACGAAGTTTATATTTTTCAAGATTTTATTAGATAAAATAAAATCGCTGTATCGTGAAATCATCTGATGAGTGATAAATACTATTTTTATTAACTGTAACTTTTGTATACTGGATAATAACCCTAGTGCAGTATTAATCATCTTTTCTAGAGTGTTCACCTTATGTGACCACATTACCCTTTACTTTATTGGGAAGCGCACAAAACTTCTCAAGGAAGCTACAAGGAAGCTTCAAGGAAGTTTCCTACCAAGCTTCTCATGTAAGCTTCCTCAAGCTTCTAAGACACACTTCCTCCCTCTCTCCTCTCTCCCATCTCGACGGCCAAGAGGCCATTTGGAGCCAAAAGATTAGTTTCACTTTATCATTTCATTCCTAAATTCTAATTTCAAAAGCTATCATCTTTTTACTATCAACTTCTCTCTCTACCCTTTTCTTCCCTCAAGTTTTCTCCTCCTTCTCTCTACCTCCACATCACACAACCACCCTCTTCTTTGCCCTCCACTATCACAAAAATTTCAAACAACCACATTTCCTTAATTTCCACTACATTCTAAACACCTTTCTAGTTGAAGATTTCTTGAAAAGCTTCTATCTTCATCATCTTCTTCAAGCTTCAAGTTTGAAGCTTTAGGGTAAGATTCTTGACCTCTCATCTCTTCCTCTTCATTTTCGTGTTCATGGCCTTCACCATGACCAATGACCCATTCTTTTCAAGCTTTGGTGTTGATTTAATGGAGTTGTGATTTCTAGGGTTTTGGTGAAGCTTGGCCGAATTTCACAAGGAGCAAGTAAGGAGATTCCTTTTCTTGATTTCTCTTAGGTAAGAGGGAGATGATCCACTCCAACCTCTCTTGGTAGTGAGAGACTTGATTTTTGTGTTGTTTGTGAGGAACCCTTGTTAGGGTTACTCTCTTTGATGTATGAAATTTTGTGGTTATGTGTTGATTTTATTTTGTTTAATTTATTTGGTTGATTATATATGTATATTGATGATCTTGAATTGATTTGGATGGATTGAAAAAATGGAATGGAGGCAAAAGTCCCTTACCTTTCCACATTGAGGCTTATGGCCATGACCCCCCAATTGGAGGGATCATGATTGAAATGTTGTAACCAAGATAGAAATATAATTAATCAAGTGAATAAAATGTAATGGAGTTGAGAAAATTTAGGGCTACCCCCTTGGGAGGCCACGGCCTCTAGGCCCTTTTAGGTCCAAAAGATGTAAATCTTAGTTAACTTTTGGGATTCAATAATCAAGTAACAAGTAGCTAACAAGGTGATGGAGAGAAATTTAATTGATAACCTAAAAGTGAAACTTAGTTGATTGGTTAATTAGGAATTAATTAGGGATTCATAAGATGGAAAGAATCGAGAGTGAGATCTTATTATAAGACTTAGATTAATTCTTAATCAAAGGAAAGATATAAGTGTAAATAAGATATTAAATAATTCAAATTAAAATTTGTCTCAAGAGAAACTTAACGAGAAGAATCTAGAAGATTAAGTCATAACTTCCATGATGATCCCTAAAAGCATAATACATTATTCGATGCCTATCTTGGCCAATTTGTGGCATGTTGTGGAAAAGTATATTATTGTTGAATATACATGATGTATGCATTGAGTCATCATGCATTGTGAAAGTCCGATGGACTGTTGTTAAGGCCATGTTGCCTAGGAGATTGAACACACCTTAGTACGGGTTTGAGTAGACTAGTGTAGGTCATAATGTTGACTTTGGGGGCGTCGGGATGCGGGTACCTCGCAATGGATAGTTGGTAGCTATTCTGTCCATGAGGCAGACCGATGCAAATGCACCGATGATCCGAACTGAGACACTGTCCTATATCGTGATCTAGTGAAGAATGTCTTGTACAATGCCTTAATGTGTACGTGAATAAATTGATGATTTATAGCACTTTGGCCGCGGCAGCCGAGTTACAAACATGTCTCCTGATCTTTCTCTATGAATGTTTCTGTCTAGCTCCATGGAGTAGGATTTTGATATCGTATGCATGCGCATAGTGAGTCAATATTATCTGACACTCAATTCATATGATGATTGGAACTACTATCTTATTAATGATTATAACTGCCTGAGATTGCTACATTGCTTAATGTCTGCTTTTGATACTATTCATTATTCTGGTAATTGCTGTGTGGGCGTTTTGCACCATTTTGTTTCTCTGCTACCAAAATTGGTACTGAAGGTAGGATGTCTCACCTCTCTTTCTATATTTTCTGTTATCCTGTGTATTTGTATATTTCTCCGAAGACGTCGGTGAATAGGGGGAAGTTTACGAGTTCCCTGGTTTTTGGCCCGACTTCGACTAGCATCTGTTTTGATCATGATGGCTCGTCCGTATGGATTTTTGGGATATGTGTGACTGACTTTCCTTGGAGGTCCAGATTGCTGGCATACCAACCTGGCTATAGATCATTGTGTTTATCTTGGGGACGTGACAGTATCACTAGCCTAGGGGCGTTATGATCCGCTCATCTTTGCTTGTAGTGTTCGTTTGCACTTAGAGTTTTATTTACCTGTCCAGGATATGTGGGGAGATCATTTTTACTCCCCGCAAGAGGATTCGTTCCTCTCTACTGCCCGAGCCCCAGCCCGCAACGTGGTGGCTTCGATGAGGGTTTCCTCTGATGAAGAAGACCCCAAGGAGGATCTTGACATGGTTCCTTCTCTTTCTTCTTAGGGGCTGATACTATCGATAGCTACTGATGGCTATCTGTGTTCTTTTTGGGGCATGATGATTTATCTTTTTGGTGGGCTGTACATGTATGATTTTTGGGGCATGCATAGTTTTACTTTTTGTATATCAGGTGTTGTAACTAAACAAGTTCGATATGATTATATATTTAAGTATGTTGGTCGAATGTATGGTTTACTCTATTTTTTCCTTTGCTGTAACTACGTCTCGTCACTTTATTTTATCATTTTTGGTATTAAAAGAAAAAAAAATATTCACTAATTTATTTATACATTTTCAACCAAGCAAGTTTATTTATAATATAATGAATCGGGTCTTAATTTATACTTTTATTTTTTACATCGTAAATAATGATGTGACGTTCCCTCCCAAAAAAGGGCATTACATTAAGTTGGTATCAGAGCCCCGGTTTATGTTTTCTTTGGGTCTTTGTGGTTAGGTCTAACTTGTTTGTGCTGTGTGATTCTCTGTGATTGGTATTCCAAAAGGATACATCTTATCTTTCCTTGTGTTTTTCAGTTAATCTAACTTGAAAGAACGCAATGGCACGTGGTGGAGACATGGCTACAGCGATTGAGGCAATGCAACGAATGGCTGAGGCTATCGCACAACAAATAGAGAGGACTGCCCAGCAGTGGGAAAATGCTACACGACAGTTAGAAGTGTCGGCTAACACTCAAAATTTGGCACAGTTTCGTCGCTACAACCCTCCTCAATTTAAAGGAGAATTTGATCCAGAGAAAGCTAGTCTGTGGATCAAGGAGTTGGAGAAAATCTTTAGAGGCATAAAATGTGCCAACGACAAGAAGGTGACTTATGCCGCTTTTATGCTGATTGGGGATGCCGAAGACTGGTGGAACGAAGCACAGAGAGTGTTAGAGGCTGAAGGTCGCGCAATTACTTGGGAGGTATTCAAGAATAAGTTCTTGGAAAAATATTTTCCCATAAGCACCAGGCATGCAAAAGAAATGGAGTTCCTCAGCTTGAGGCAAAGAAGCTTGTCTGTAAACGAATACGCCACGAAGTTCGAAAGCTTATCCAAGTTTTCAACTTATTTCCAGCACCAGCTAGACGAGGTGTGGAAATGTCAAAATTTTGAGGAAAGACTGAGGCATGAAGTGAATAGAGCAGTTATCACCTTAAAGATCAACTAATTTTTGGAGCTATTAGATACGTGTTTCCAGGTGGAAGCTCTGGATCAAGCTCGGGACTCAAGAAACCAAAACTTTGGACCTACCAGATTCCAACGAGGAGGCGGCAAAAACGTAAACCGTTTCCAAAAGAAGCCTTATTCTCGACCACCGGGAAATCAGCAGTAGACGTCTGGTGGAGGTACCAGTGGAGGTTTCGGTGGGAACTGAATCAGACAGAATGTGGTATTTTCTTCGAAATGCTTGAAGTGCGGGAAGGATCACGCAACCAAAGACTGCACCATCAAGGGGATCATCTATTTTCGATGTGGGAAGCCTGGACATGTCTCCAGAGATTGCAACCAAGTTAAGGTTGAGCCTTCAGTCAACACCGCACGAGGTACTAAGTCGCAGGTAGAGGCCGAGTCTATACCATGAGCGAAGCTGAAGCCTCCCAATCTGAAGATCTGATATAAGGAGAAGGTGTCATAGGAGGTAATCTTTTAACTGTACTGTATGACTCTGGGGTAATCCACTCTTTCATTTCTTATGACTGTGTGCGACAACTTAGTTTACCTGTGTCTTCCTTATCGTTTAACTTGACTGTTTCTACTCCCACTGATAAACTTGTTGTTTTTACCAAAGTCTGTTTGAATTGTCCATTGATTATTGAGGGTCGAATCTTTTTTGTTGATTTTATCTATTTACCCCTTTCTCAGTTAGATGTAATTTTAGGAATGGATTGGTTGTCTTCCAATCATATCCTGTTGGATTGTTCTAGTAAAATCATAGTTTTTCCCATAGATGAGAATTCTAGATTTTTGACAGCTAACCAAGTTCGAGCTTTCTTGAAAGAAAGAGCTTAGGGATACATGCTATTATCTTCCTTGAAGGTCGAGAGCGAGACTGGTGTGAATGCAATTCCAGTGGTTAACGAGTTTCCCGAAGTCTTTCTTGATGATGTACCTGGTTTACCGCCGAAGTGGGAAATAGAGTTCGCTATTGACTTTGTACCTGGATCTAGCCCTGTATCTATAGCGCCTTATAGAATGTCACCATCGGAGTTAGCAGAGCTTAAGAAGCAGTTGGAAAAGCTTTTGGAAAAGTAGTTCGTTAGATCCAATGTGTCACCCTGGGGAGCACCAGTGTTACTAGTCCGAAAGAAGAATGGTACCTCGCGATTGTGTGTGGACTATCGCCAACTAAATAAGGTCACGATCAAGAATAAGTATCCACTTCCGAGGATAGACGACCTAATAGATCAACTGAAAGGAGCAGTAGTGTTCTCTAAAATCGATCTGCGATCAGGTTACCATCAGATTCGAATGAAGGCAGAGGATATTCCCAAGATGATTTTTCGTACCCGATACGGTCATTATGAATACCTTGTGATGCCGTTTGGTGTAACGAATGCATCTGCCATCTTCATGGACTACATAAACCGAATCTTTCATCCTTACTTGGACAGATTCATTGTTATCTTCATTGATGACATCCTGATCTACTCTCAAAATCAGGAGGATCATGCTGAACACCTTAGTATAGTTCTTCAAATTTTGAAGGAGAAGAAGCTGTATGCCAAATTGTTGAAGTGTGAATTTTGGCTGGACGAAGTCAAGTTTTTGGGCCATGTAATCTCGACAGAAGGGATTGTAGTGGATCTGTCAATGGTGGAAGTAGTTCTACAATGGGAAAGACTGAAGACAGTGACAGAAATTCGAAGTTTTATGGGTTTGGCTGGGTACTATCGGAGGTTCATTGAAGGATTCTCTAAAATTGTAGGACCTCTCACTCAGCTCACAAGAAAGAACCAAGCCTTTGAATGGACTAATGCTTGTGAAGAAGGTTTTCAAGAATTGAAGAGATGACTAACTACTTTGTCAGTGTTAGTTCTACCCAATCTGAATGAACCCTTCGAAGTGTATTGTGATGCTTCATATCAAGGATTAGGAGCTGTGCTTATGCAGAATGGAAAAGTGATGGCTTACGCTTTGAGATAGTTGCGAGTGCATGAGAAAAACATATGACTTGGAGTTAGCAGCTGTAGTTTTTGCCTTGAAGATATGGACACACTTCCTGTATGGGGCGATATTCAACATCTTTAGTGATCACAAGAGCTTGAAGTACTTATATGATCAAAAGGAGTTGAATATGAGATAGCGTAGGTGGCTGGAATTTATAAAGGATTATGATTTCTGACTTCTATATCACCCTGGAAAAGCAAACGTCGTGGCAGACGCATTGAGTAGGAAGATGCTCAGTATATTAGCCATGATGATTAAGGAAAAAGATTTGATAGAACAGGGATGTATGTCTTTTGTAGAATTAGCAACGAGAAAAATTTGCATGAACATGGTTACTATCTCAAGCGAATTAATGGAAGACATCCGGGAAAAGCAGAAAATTGATAAGTTTTTGCAAGAAGAAAGAGAACTAATGAGGCAGGGCAATGCGATGACATTCGAGGAAAGAACAGATGGAATTCTAAGATTCTGAGGTAGGGTTTGTATACCCAGGGATCAGGAGCTCAGAAAGTATATCCTCGAACACGCTCACATGAACAAGTTGAGTATGCACCCAGGGATAACTAAAATGTACCAAGACCTGAAGAAGATATTTTGGTGGCATGGAATGAAGAGCGATATTACAAGATGTGTGTCTTCTTGTCTGGTTTGCCAAAAAGCAAAAGTGGAACATCAAAGACCGTCAGGACTATTGCAACCTTTATCTATTTCAGAATGGAAGTGAGATAGCATTGCTATATATTTTGTGGTCGAATTGTCAAGAACCAGAAAAGGTTATGACTCAATATGGGTAATCGTTGATCGACTCACGAAGTCAGCACACTTCCTACCAATCAACATAAGATACAACATGGAAAAGCTGACCCAGCTTTACATCGGTGAGATTGTTAGGCTACATAGTGTGCCTACCAGTATTGTTTCGGATAGGGATCCAAGGTTCACCCCAAAGTTTTGGAAAAGTTTGCAAGAAGCATTAGGAACGAAGCAACAATTGAGTTCTGCTTACCATCCACAAACTGATGGGCAATCAGAAAGGACAATCCAATCGTTAGAGGATTTGCTCAGGGCTTGCGCTTTAGAACAAACTGGAAGTTGGGATGAAGTTTTACCGTTGGTAGAGTTCACCTACAATAATAGTTTTCATTCAAGCATAGGGATGGCACCCTATGAAGCTTTGTATGGACGACGGTGCCCAACCCCTTGGTGTTGGTACCAAAATGGAGAGCGTCTTACTGTTGGACCTGATATTATATAGCAAATGACTGAGAAGGTCAAGATGATTCAGGAAAAGATGAGAACGGCTCAAAGTCGACAAAAGAGCTATACGGACAAAAGAAGAAAGCCTTTTGAATTTGAGGAAGGCGAGCATGTGTTTTTGAAAGTCATACCAACGACTGGGTCAGCCGAGTTCTGAAATCTAGAAAACTCACTCCAAAATTCCTTGAACCTTACCAAATTCTTCGTCGGATAGGTCCAGTGGCTTACCAAATTGCCTTACCACCTTTTCTTTCAAACCTTCACAATGTCTTTTATGTGTCACAACTGTGTAAATATATTTTTGACTCAAACCATGTCATAGCGCCGGACACAATACAATTGAAAGAAAATTTAACCTATGAGACATCTCCTACAAGTGATCTAGAGCGAAATGACCGGAGATGCAACATAGGAGTTGGAGGATAAGATGAAGGAGCAACACCCACAACTATTCTAAGGTATAAAAATTTCGAGGACGAAATTTCTTTTTAGAATGGGAGAGTTGTAATACTTCAAAAAATATTTGTTTCAGCATAAATAATCATTTAATAATATTTATAATTTTTGAGAATTTTTTTAAATTTTTCCAGAAACGTTGAATATTTTAATATATTTCTCATTTTACGTGCACACTGAGTAGAGTCAGTATAACACCCCAAAAATTATTTGTTTCATGATAAATAGTCATTTTATAATATTTGTGATTTTTGATATTTTTATGAATTTTTCCAGAAATATCGAATATTTTAATACATTTTTCGTTTTACGTGTGTGCTGAGCGAAGTCGGGAAAACGAAATACTTTTCCCGAGGCTGGTAAACCTTAAATTGTAGAAACATCGACGGAGGATCTTACTAAACCCGAGGCCAAGCATAATTTATGAGATTTATATTTTTTGAGATTTATCTAATAAAATAAAATCGTTGTACCATGAAATCATCCGATGAGTGATAAATACTATTTTTATTAACTGTAACTTTTGTATACTAGATAATAACCCTAGTGCAATATTAATCATCTTTTCTAGAGTGTTCACCTTACATGACTACATTATCCTTCACTTTATTGGGAAGCGCACGAAGCTTCTCAAGGAAGCTACAAGTAAGCTTCAAGGAAGTTTTCTACCAAGCTTCTCATGTAAGCTTCCTCAAGCTTCTAGGACACACTTCCTCCCCCTCTCCTCTCTCCCATCTCCACGGCCAAGAGGCCATTTAGAGCCAAAAGATTAGTTTCACTTTATCATTTCCATTCCTAAATTCTAATTTCAAAAGCTATCATCTTTTTACTATCAACTTATCTCTCTACCCTTTTTTCCCTCAAGTTTTCTCCTCCTTCTCTCTACCACCACATCACACGGCCACCCTCTTCCTTGCCCTCCACCATCACAAAAATGTCAAACAATCACATTTCCTTAATCTCCACTACATTTTAAACACCTTTCTAGTTGAAGATTTCTTGAAAAGCTTCCATCTTCATCATCTTCTTCAAGCTTCAAGTTTGAAGCTTTAGGGTAAGATTCTTGACCTCTCATCTCTTCCTCTTCATTTTCGTGTTCATGGCCTTCACCATGACCAATGACGCATTCTTTTCAAGCTTTGGTGTTGATTTAATGGAGTTGTGATTTCTAGGGTTTTGGTGAAGCTTGGCCGAATTTCACAAGGAGCAAGTAAAGAGATTCCTTTTCTTGATTTCTCTTAGGTAAGAGGGAGATGATCCACTCCAACCTCTCTTGGTAGTGAGAGACTTGATTTTTGTGTTGTTTGTGAGGAACCCTTGTTAGGGTTACTCTCTTTGATGTATGAAATTTTGTGGTTATGTGTTGACTTTGTTTTGTTTAATTTATTTGGTTGATTATATATGTATATCGATTATCTTTAATTGATTTAGATGGATTGGAAAATGGAGGCAAAAGTCCCTTGCCTTTCCTCATGGAGGCTCACGGCCATGACCCCCCAATTGGAGGGATCATGATTAAAATGTTGTAACCAAGATGGAAACATAATTAATCAAGTGAATAAAATGTAATGGAGTTGAGAAAATTTTAGGGCTACCCCCTTGGTAGGCCATGGCCTCTAGGCCCTTTTAGGTCCAAAAGATGTAAATCTTAGTTAACTTTAGGGATTCAATAATCAAGTAACAAGTAACTAACAAGGTGATGGAGAGAAATTTAATTGATAACCTAAAAGTGAAACTTAGTTGATTGGTTAATTAGGAATTAATTAGGGATTCATAAGATGAAAAGAATCAAGAGTGAGAACTTATCATAAGACTTAGATTAATTCTTAATCAAATGAAGGATATAAGTGTAAATAAGATATTAAATAATTCAAATTAAAATTTGTCTCAAGAGAAACTTAACGAGAAGAATCTAGAGGATTAAGCCATAACTTCTATAATGAACCCTAAAAGCATAATACATTATTTGATGTTTATCTTGGCCAACTTGTGGCGTGTTGTGAAAAAGTATATTATTGTTGAATATACATGATGTATGCATTGAGTCATCATGTATTGTGAAAGTCCGATGGACTGTTGTTAAGGCCATGTTGCCTAGGAGATTGAACACACCTTAGTGCGGGTGCGAGTAGACTAGTGTAGGTCATATTGTTGACCTTGGGGGCATCGGGGTGCGGGTACCTCGTAATGGATAGTTGGTAGCTCTTCTGTCCATGGGGCAGACCGATGCCAATGCACCGACGATCCGAATCGAGATACTGTCCTATATCGCGATCTAGTAAAGAATGTCTTGTACAATGCATTAATGTGCATGTGGATAAATTGATAATTTATAGCACTTTGGCCGTGGCAGCCGAGTTACAGACATGTCTCTTGATCTTTTCTCTCCGAATGTTTGTGTCTAGCTCCATAGAGTAGGATTTTGATATCGTATGCATGCGCATAGTGAGTCAATATTATCTGACACTCAATTCATATAATGATTGGAACTGCTATCTTATTGATGATTATAACTACCTGAGATTGCTACATTACTTAATGTCTGCTTTTGATATTGTTCATTATTCTGGTAATTACTGTGTGGGCGTTTTGCGTCATTTTGTTTCTTTGCTACCAAAATTGGTACTAGAGGTAGGATCTCTCACCTCTCTTTCTGTATTTTTTGTTATCCTGTGTATTTGTATATTTCTCCGAAGACGTCGATGAAGAGGGGGAAGTTCATGAGTTCCCTGGTTTTTTGCCCGACTTTGACTAGCATATGTTTTGATCATAACAGCCCGTCCGCAGGGATTTTTAGGATATGTGCGACTGACTTTCCTTGGAGGTCCAGATTGTTGGCATATCAACCTGGCTACAGATCGTTGTGTTTATCTTGGGAACATGACAGTGTCACTAGCCTGGGGGCATTATGATCCGCCCATCTTTACTTATAGTGTTTGTTTGCACTTAGAGTTTTACTTACCTGTCCAGGTTATGTGGGGAGATCACTTTTACTCCTCGCAAGAGGATTCGTTCCTTTCTACTGCCCGAGCCTCAGCCCGAAACTCGATGGCTTCGATGAGGATTTCCTCCGACGAGGAAGACCCCGAGGAGGATCCTGACACGGTTCCTTCTCTTTCTTCTTAGGGGCTGATACTTTCGATAGCTATTGATGGCTATCTGTGTTCTTTTTGGGGCCTGATGATTTATCTTTTTGGTGGGCTATACATGTATAATTTTTTGGGCATGCATAGTTTTGCTTTTTGTATATCAAGTGTTGTAACTAAACAAGTTTGATATGATTAAATATTTAAATATGTTGTTTGAATGTATGGTTTACTCTATTTTACCATTTGCTGTAACTACGTCTTGTCACTTTATTTTATCATTTTTGGTATTAAAAGAAAAAAAAATATTCGCTAATTTATTTATACGTTTTTAACCAAGCAAGTTTATTTATAATATAATGAACCGGGTCTTAATTTATACTTTTATTTTCTGCATCGTAAATAATGATGTGACGTTCCCTCCCAAAAAGGGGCGTTACACAAGGCGACCCCGGGATTGAAGAGCTAGACTTGGTCAATGGTATTTTGAAACTGCTCCCTACTGATATTTGTGCAAACAGTGAGGAGCTGCTGGACATCACCCTGCAAAGAAGTCGTCCTGGTCTCGAGTTGCTGGTTTTGATACAGAGGTTTTCTGGCCTGAAGTACGGTTACCTCCCTCTGAACCTCCACCAAGACGGCCTCCTTTTGCTTCATAGTATCCTTCAAGGCCGCCACTTCACTCTCCAATCCTGGGTCCAGGCTTTAGCATCATTCTTGGCTTTCTCAGCTTCCTCCTTAGCTTTAAAAGCCCGGTTTTCACCCTCCTCGGTGATTGTTACTCTCTCCATTATCTCCCGATTGTGCTCCTCATAGACCTGCTCCAGGTATCAGGCTTCAGCAGCAAGATGAAGGTCATAAGTTTGAAAACATGAGAAAGTCTTATTTGTGCTACATTGGGCGAGATGGTTTGCAACTTGCTCATCAAGAAGGTTGAAATTGATGAACTCCTAGGGATCCGACTCCTCATGGTATAAACGGATTGGGCCGATGACCTCTTCGAATGCCACCCTTTTCCATTGGTCATCCAACCTGCCATCGTCAATCACCCTTTTTTTCATCTCTTAAGCGGTTCGGGAGAATCCTTCACTTGAATAGGCTCTCTCTCAGCCATTGGAACCTCAACGGGTGGGGCCGGAGCAGCTACAACAGGCGCATTAGAAGGACCAGCGGCATTCTTGCCCTTCAAGGCTTTAAGGACCGCAAAGGCATTTTCGATTGCCATTTCAATCAAACTTCCTGCAAAATCAAAGAGTCGAAAACAAAAAAGGCTGGTACAAAATATCACAAGAAGAATATATCTAAATGCGGATGACGACCTACACTACCTAGTATGGCCCAAAGAGTATTGTCATCTGGGGCATCTAGAATATCCATTGAAGGGATCAAACCAATATGTTTGACCTGCATTTCAAAGAATTCAATGCATTCAACCTCCTCCTCGTCCAATTCATTTTTTCCCTCTCAAACTACTGAGTGGGAATGCTTCATGCTACTCGATTCTAGTACAAATTGAATATCAGTTCTCCGTTGTTGTCCAACCAGAATGGACGAGTTTTGGAAGCTGCCATCAACTTGAAAAACTTCTCTTTGAAATCCTTCTAACTCTCTTGGTACTGAAGGGAGACCTTCCGCCCTTGCCACGACCGAACTGAAAGCCAGAATTTTTGAGGGGCATTAGCGCCCTATAAACAATACCAGGTATGGAAATAGAAAAATGTTTTGTTCGAGCACCGTAACCCGACCAACCGGCAAATCTTTTCAAAGGCCAGAATGTTTGCCTAACCATTGGGATGAATGTGGGAAGGGGCAACATTAAGAGTTCGGAGGACAGCAAGGTGGAAGTCATTGAAGGGAAGTCGAAGTCCAAACCAAACGAAGAAGTCTTCGTACATGTACATGTAATGTTCTCCCGCCTGGCGAGTAGAGCATACCCTTCCGTTCTCCGGCGACAAGATTTAGTATTCATGATCCCTGCTACCATGCTCTGTCAGCATCAAGTAGCCTTGAAGTTCTTCGAGCTCTTCTCCAGACTAGAAAGGAGATATCCAATCGTAGGCGTCGTTCGTAACACATGGATATACCAACCCCAAACCACGACAAATTTAGATAGCATCTTCTTTGACTGGTTCCTAAACTGCCGACTCCCGAGCTTCTGGAACCGGTGACTCAGGATTAACCGGTCTCCTCTTTCTAGCCATTAAGTTCCTGGAAACACCCACAGAGGCTAGTGGTCAGAATCAATTAACTTTAAAGATTTAGACATAGAAAGGGGGCAAACAGGAAAGACTGCTCATGCCTACGCATTGGCCTCCGCAACCATCAAGGCTAAAGCATCAGAAGGACACCTCTGCCGCACGTAGTGCGATGGAGGAGGTGCTCCATAGGGCAACACCTTTGAATAGATAAGGGAAAGAATATTCCCACTTTTGTTCATAGAGAGAGAAGGGAAGTGCACTCCAAAAAAAAGGAGTGCACCACCACTCTAAAATATGAAAAAAGCACAGACAAGTCAAAGGGAAAAGAAATATCTGGAAGAAAATGGAAGAAATCGGGTCACTAGAAGCTCAAACTGTTGAAAAAAGAAGGAAACTTACCTCCACTGTCATGAAAAATCATTGAAAATCGCCTCAGGCCACCAAATTTGAGAGAGAAATAATAAAAATGAAGAAAGAAGGTCTCAACCCCTACTTGTAGAGGTCAGATGGTTAGGGGGCAATTTTGTCCTAGTAGTTCAGATTTGAAAAGATACTCATTATGGCACGTGAAATACTATGCATGTCTACTCAACCAGTGCGTGCTGTATGGCCCTCACAGATGTCATGGCAGTTGAAGGGACAATTGTGCGGCAAGCCAAGAAACACGCAACCCTGATGAACTAAGCCTAGAAATTTTCTACGAATCACAAAATTTTTATACGGACCCTGGCAATTTGAAAAAAGTTAAACGGTTGATCTTGAATGAAAAAGTTAAAATTCTAAACCCCATGAGGAACACGAACCCCGGGGGCAGGGACTAAAGCTTGCCACTTCATTGTTCCAACCAAGAACCAAGCTGGGGGCAACTTAGTATAACTACAGGGAGAGCATTGGACTCACCCCGGTAGAAAAAGAGTAAAACAGACATTGAAAAGCAGAAGAAAAAAAAAGATACAATATAGAATTCAAAAAGGAGAATTTTATTATCTCATTACATACATCGTCAACTTTTACAAAAAAGAGAAGGAAAAATACATCAGAAGTGTTTAGAAAAGAGTGACCATTGGGAAACCCGTGGACGGAACCAACATCATCGTCGAAACACCCTGGGTCACTATCGCATCCACAATTCCTCCGGAACCTAGCACTCGACTATTCTATTCAAGCACCAAGCTGGGGGCAACTGTTCTAGACTGTGATCGGGGATCCCTTCTAGTGGATCAACCCGACACCCGTACAACCAGACTCCATCCTAGAAAATACGGCTAAAGCCTTGATGGCAGTCCGGACCTCGAAGCCATACACGTCGAACAACATTGAGCCGTGGTATCAAGATTGCTAGATTTGTGATGTGGATATTGGCAAGTGCACCAAATCGACAAAAGTAATAAAGAGTGAGCAAAGTATAATTCCCACGAGGATTATGTTATCAATTACTAAATTCACCAAATTAACACTATTCAAGCTATTGAAAATAAAGTTGTTACAAATTTAATTAAAAAGAAAAATAGATAAGCAATAAATCAATGCGTGAAAAATAATGATGTTAAAGAGTTAGGGTTCAGACTTCACTTGAACTCTTTAGATGCACATTCAAATATTGATTTAACTATGTTCTATTTCAATGATTTATGGTCAATTCCCAAAATTAATTAATACCTAATCCCTTGGTATATTAATCCTCTTAAACTATTTGAAATTAACTAATCCCTTAGTCTAACCCCAAATAGAAAGGCATTATTAGGAACGAGGGAATTAAAAGAAAGACCACATAACACACAACGTCTATTCCTAGCAATTGCAGAAATTATGGTGTTTATCACATGTTCTAGGTTCATGCAAATTTTTTCAAATCATACATCAACCTAAAAGATCATTCCCAAATTAATCAAACCCATAAAAGAAGTCTCATCTAAGAACAAGATCCATCATCACCCTAACAAAGGGAAATTAGTTACACATGGAAAAAGAAGAACACAAAGGGAAGAATATGACAAACTCCATTGTAGAAAGGTTGAAGAAAATTCCTAATCTTCAAGCCTAATTACACCCACACCATATTAGGGTTTATGCCTCTTGACGGTTGCTGCGTTCTGACCAAGTGTATAAGAGTGTAAAAAGTATCTTGTATTTGGAAAAATTTTCTTATTTAAAAGAAATTCACACTGCAGTTTACGCATTCAACACTCAAGCACTAAGCTTTCAGTGCTTAGGCGCTAGCCCACCAATCAGGAAATCATTTGCACACAACACGCGCTCAAGCGATGTTGAGCACTGGGCTTCTGAATTAATTTTCTTCTTTTTTCTGCTTCTTTAAATATCCAATCTTCTCCATGTGTAATTACCTAATAAAAACACATAAAAACACATAATAAGAACACAATTAAAATAATAAAATCATAATAAAACTTAAGAACAAAATTAAATCAAAAAGATTAAAAGAGGATGAAAACCCAAGATTTTGAACTGTAAAAATATGAATTTTTACAAGTTCATCACTCCCCCAAACTTAAACTTTTGGTTGCCCTCAAGTAAAAAAAAAATAAAACAAAATAAAACAAACTAAAACCCAAAACAGACTCAAACATGGCAATACCGGGAATTAAAAAGAATTCATTCATATCTTCAGAAACTGCTTCACAATCTAATTTCAAAGTATCACACATGAACAATTTAATTACCACATTGTCTCTCACATGCAACTCTTATGCATAAATGACTTCCCAAAAACATGAATGAAAGACGCAATCTCCTCATAAAATATAAACCCAGATAGGTTTATGAAACTACAAGTGCACATCAAACCCACATCTATAGGGTTGTTTTTCATCTCCCTCTCTCCACTAATGTAAACAACATATAACCAAGGATCAAAATGGACTTTATAAAGCTTGTAATGTAAAGCTAAGGGTATGGGTTAAGAAAGAAAGAGTAAAATAATGAAAACAAAAATTGAGATACAAAATCAGGCAAATTTCACAATCCAAGCCTCAAAATACTGAATCAGTGCAAAACAGAGCATTAAGAATCAACACTTTTTTCACTATTTTTCTTTTTTTTTCTTTTTCTTTATTTTCTTTTTCTTCAATAATCTCCACTCCCAAACTTATTTCTTTGCAATATTTTGGGTGGATATTCTCTTTTTTTTTTTTGAATATTTTTTTCAGCTCTGCAAAACTTTTTACACAAAAATAACAAAGACTTGAATAATAAAATAATACAAGATATGTACTCAATAAAGGTTATGTAAAAGAGGAATTTTTTTTCTTTTTTCATGTGGGTATGGAAAAAAGAAAATGTGGGTAAAAGAAAAGAAATAAAAGCCAAACAATAGCAAAGCTGCAAAAGGGACCTAGGGATATACTGTTTCTATAGGTTGGCTTAAAATACTCAAACGGTCCAAAGAAGACCCTTATCATTTCCTTAATCATGCATTGCCTAAGATTTTGCCTCAAGAGAGAATCAAACAACTTCTAGATGCAAATCATCCACACATATGCAATCCCATAAACTTTCTCTAAGCTTGACATATAACTAAATTCCATGGTCTATCAAACATAAAGATGGGAAGAACATCCATACACAATTGAA
The DNA here is from genome assembly GCA_029884595.1 of Ormosia semicastrata. NCBI lineage: Eukaryota > Viridiplantae > Streptophyta > Magnoliopsida > Fabales > Fabaceae > Ormosia > Ormosia semicastrata. Next base: position 2,109,769 of record JAQQTO010000028.1, on the reverse strand, counting down.
ACAATAGAGATAAACATAACTCATGGATTCTCATGCAATATCCCAAGAAATTAGACTAATCCATAATTCAAACAATTATTGGATATTCAATTCAATACACCGACATGCACAATATCAACACAAAGAATCAAAACACAAAATGGGTGATGATGGTAAAATAAAATCAATAAAAACAAATAACTAAATGAAATAAATACAAGAAAGGAAAAGAAAAACTCTTTTTGGCAAAACCGACAACTATATACGTGCCCTACAAAGGCTCTAAACTCAGGGAGACACCTAAACCGACTCAACATTACCTTTAAAACAAAAATAGAAAAAAAAAATAAAAAATAACAAAAGAAAACAAAAACAAAATAAAAGAGAAAATAAGAGAAAATTTGGGTTGCCTCTCAAAAAGCGCTTGTTTAACGTCATTAGCTCGACGTTGCCTTTTTAACTCATCAAGGTGGCTTGAAGTAAGAAAAATACGATGACGTCTTTCTTTTATTAGATTTTTGCCTCCATACTCTACCACTAGCCTTGGAATCCTCTCCAAAGGTGTTTTGAATTTGACTTGAACCTGATTGTTCTGAATACACCTTAGCATGCGAAATCTCATCGGGCCATAGAGGTCTCAATTTTTCAATAGATTGCAAATCAGATTTCAATAGTCCTATCTGCAATGAATCAGTGGAAGCCGGAAGATCTTTTCTTATTTCAGCAATCTTAAAAAGAGGAGGACATTTCTCCTTTTCATCAACAATCTTAGAATTGGGAGAGTCAACAATAATGGATGAAGAAGAGTTCTTACCATCCAACCTCTTTTGAACTCTACTTTCAATGCAATTAACAGGGACATAAAGATTTGATGTTGGGGCAGACTTACTAAAAACATTTATAGTTACTTGATCTTCATTCACCCTCAAAATAAACTCTCCTCTTGGAATATCAATTAAAGCTCCTGATGTTGCTAGGAATGGTCTCCCCAGAATTAACGGGATATCAGCATCCTCATCTATATCCAAGACTACAAAGTCAACTGGGAAAATAAATTTATCAACCTTCACTAGCAAATATTCCACAATACTGTACGGATGTCTGACTGATCGATCTGCTAATTGAAGAGAAACCATTGTAGGCTTAACTTTATCAATTCCCAACTTGTGCAAGATAGATAATGGCATCAAATTAATGCTAGTGCCTAGATCACATAGAGCTTTCTCAATGGTCAACTCATCAATAGGACACGGAATGATGAAACTACCTGGATCTTTCAATTTAGGTGGTAGTTGTCTCATCTTCTTTCAGCTTCCTTTTCTTTGACAGCAAGTCCTTCATGAATTTAGCATATAAAGGCATCTGCTCAAGTGCTTCAGCAAAGGGAATGTTAATCTGCAGCTTTTTGAAAACTTCTAAGAATTTGGAGAATTGATTTTCTTGAATCTCTTTCCTAAATCTTTGAGGGTATGGAAGTTTAGCATAAAGTGAAGGATCAACTATTTTCTTCAGCTCCAAGTCTTTCTTTTTCCTCTGCACTCTCGATTGTTCCTCTTTAACTTCAACCTCTTTACTATCATCCTGAGACAAAATCTCTTCAATCGAAACCTCAGTACTTTCACTCTGATTTTTTGCAGAACCAGATACTTCATTCTTGTCTTCTTCTAAAATCTTACCACTTCTCAAAGTGATTGCATGACATTGCTCCTTTGGGTTTACCACAGTATCACTTTGCAAACTGCCTGGAAGTCTTTCTTGAAGCTGCTTTGCCATTTGCCCCATTTGATTCTCAAGACTTTTAATAGCTGTCTCATGATTCTTGAAATTAGTCCTTGATTCCTCTATAAAAGATTGAGGTTTGTTGCACAAAAACAGAGGTTTGCAGAGAAATTTTCTCCATTGCAATCTCAAGAGGAGACTTCTGTTCGGGTTGAGCATTCAATGGTACAACTTGATTCTTCCAAGAGAAATTTGGATGATTCCTCCAGCTTGGATTGTAAGTACTAGAATAAGGATTACCTTGTGGCCTTGAAGGGTTTCCCATATAGTTCACTTGTTCTGAAATGTTGACACCTGAATTTCCTGCCTCACATTGACCATTGACATGGTTACCTCCACAAAAATCGCAAGTCAGACCTTGATGATTAACTACATTTACCTGTAAATTACTAACTTGCTTAGTAAGGTTGACAATGTGTTGCATCATAGTCTGATTCTGTGCAAGTATAGTATCAACAACACCAAGTTCCAACATTTCCTATTTGACTACTGCTTTTCCACTAGGAACCTAATACTAATTAGTGGTCATTGTCTCAAATAATTCCTGAGCCTCTTCAGGAGTTTTAGTATTCAGAGATCCACCTGCAGATGCATCCACCATAGCCCTGGTAGAATGATTTAAACCATTATAAAAAATTTGCACCTGCTGCCAAACCTCAAATGCATGGTGAGGACATCTCCTTAATAGCTCCTTGAATCTTTCCCAAGATTCATATAATGACTCCCCTTGATTTTGAGTGAAATAAGCTATTTCACCCCTCATCTTCATAAACACTGATGGAGGAAAGTATCAAGTGAGAAATTTGCCAACTAGATCCTCCTAAGTAGAGATGCTCCCTTGTGGCTGGGCTTGTAGCTAGCTCTTTGCTTTGTCTCTGAGAGAAAATGGGAACAGTCATAATCTAATGGCATCATCAGTAATGCCATTATACTTAATAGTATTGTAGAACTGTAAGAAATTTGTAATGTGTAAATTTGGATCTTTTGTTTGACCTCCCCCAAACTGATTCTGCTACACCAGCTGTAGAAGTGCTGGTTTAATCTCAAAGTTATTGACCTGAATAGCAGAGTGCACAATACTGGTAGAAATATTTTCAGCAGATGGAGTAACATAGTCAGCCAACATGCGTCTTTGCTCTGCAGTTACAACTATTTCTGCCATCTTTTCTTCTACAATTCTTTTTCTTTCTCTAGTTGCTTTCCTGTTTGCTCTAGCTGTTCTCTCTATCTCTGGATCAAAAAGCAATTCTTCTAACTTCAAAGAACCTTGCATAAACAAACAAACAAGTAAACCAAATTGAAGTAAAGAAAAGAAATTAAAAATAAATAAAAATTAATGACTAATAAAAATAAACAAAGAAAACAAAGAAATAACAAGAAAAAATTAAAAATAAAATTAAAAATAAACAATTAAAAATAAAATTAAATAAAGAAAAAATGCTTAAATTAGTGTCTTTTTAACTATTATTTAATATCAATAACAATAATCTTCGATAACGGCACCAAAAACTTGATATGGATATTGACAAGTGCACCAAATCGACAAAAATAATAAAGAGTGAGTAAAGTATCATTCCCACGAGGATTATATTATCAATTACTAAATTTGCCAAATTAACACTATTCAATCTATTGAAAAGAGGGTTGTTGCAAATTTAATTAAAAAGAAAAATAAATAAGCAATAAATCAAAGGGTGAAAAATAATGATGTTAAAGAGATAGAGTTCAGACTTCACTTGAACTCTTTAGATGCACATTCAAATATTGTTTTAACTATGTTCTATTTCAATGATTTATGGTCAATTCCTAAAATTAATTAATACTCAATCCCTTGGTATATTAATCCTTTTAATATGTTTGGAATTAACTAATCCCTTAGTCTAACCCCAAATAGAAAGACATTATTAAAAATGAGGGAATTAAAAGAAAGACCACATAACCCACAACGTCTATTCCTAATGTTTGTAGAAATTATGGTGTTTATCACATGTTCTAGATTCATGCAAATTTTTTCAAATCATACATCAACCTAAAAGATCATTCCCAAATTGATCAGGTTTAGAAAAACATTAAGAATAGAGATAAACACGTAAATCATGAAATAGAAACATAAATTAAACCTATAAAAGAAGTTACATCATCCAAGAACAAAATCTATCATCACCCTAACAAAGGGAAATTAGTTACACATGGAAAAAGAAGAACACGGGGAAGAATACGACAAACTCCATTGTAGAAAGGTGGAAAGGTTGAAGAAAATTTTTAATTTTCAAGTCTAATTGCGCCCACACCACATTAGAGTTTGTGCCTCTTGACGGTTGTTGCGTTCTGACCAAGTGTATAAGAGTGTGTAAAAAGTGTATTGTATTTGGCAAAACTTTTTTATTTAAAAGAAATTCACGCTGCAGTTTACGCGTTCAGCGCTCAAGCGCTAAGCTTTCAGCTCTTAGGTGCTAGCCCTCTAATCAGGAATTCATTTGCGTGCAACAGGCGCTCAAGCGGTGATGACCCAGCGCTCATGAATTAATTTTCTTCTTTTTTTTCCTGCTTTAAATATCTAATCTTCTTCATGTGTAATTATCTAATAAAAACACATAAAAACACGTAATACGAACACAATTAAAATAATAAAAACATAATAAAACTTAAAAATAAAATTAAATCAAAAAGATTAAAAGATGATAAAAATCTAAGATTTTAAACTGTAAAAATATGAATTTTACAGGTTCATCAATTTGCGCAGAGAATATATCTCTAAATATTCATAACTACCAATCATCATATTATGATATTATAAGATTCATAATTGTCTCAGACTATTAAGTAGCTTCCATATCAAAGTTCCTAACTTATAAGGATTTACACCAACAATAATAAAATGATAATCTCTATTAGAATACTATTCCTAAATACCTGTATTTAGTAAGGATTGCATTATGATTCAATACACGCTTTATAAGTATCAGACTAAATAACTTAAAATAGGTATCAATAAATTACTTACTATATATTATACTATTTATGTATAACTTGACTTAAGCATTAAAGTCCCTTTACAAGTATCAATTTCTCTATTTCAACACGTTCAACCACTATTATTCAAAGAAAAAACTATGATGATATATCTATCTCAGATATCCTATAAATCTAGTTAAGAACAATATTGGATTGAAGCAAATCAAGTATATCATAAAAGTGGATTGTGGTACGAAAATGTAATGAAAGTAAATCTCATAATGACAAACTATAAAAGGTCACCTAGCTTACCCTTATCCAAATAATATTAAAAGATTGGGGTTGGGAAACGAAAAGTAATAGATGGAATAGTTTGACAATTTTTAAAAAGAAACGGTTTTTTTATATTACGGTGTTGCCAATACATTAAAATATTTTATGAATAACAAACTTAATTAATGTTTATTTTTTTTAAAGGATTTGAAAAAATGAAAAATTTAATATTATAATACTAACACTTCACAATTTTTTATTATTATGAAACTTTGTATATTTTTTGTATAATTAATTAATAATTAGTTATATATTTTATTTAATTATTATAAATTATATTTATTATTTGATTCAATAATAGATTTAACTAGTTAAACTAATTAAATTATAAATTACTCTCTTCTTTAGTTTACCAGTTAAACTAATTTTTAAAACATTAGTTGAAACATATCTTATCTTCTACTTGTAAGGATCAGCCAACCACCACCACAAAGGTTACATTGCAACATACTAATTATCTTTATATCAAATCAATGTTATCACATAAGTGGTTGGTGGGGAGATAAGTTGGGGTAGGAAATTTCAATAACGGAAAAATATGAAAGGACATATGGATTACCCTTACGCAAAAAAGTATTAAAAGTTTTGGGGAGGAAAACAAAAAGTTATGGATGAAAGAGTTTGTGAGGTTATCAGCACATTAAAACATTTTATAAATAACAAATTTAGTTAATATTTGCTTATTGATAAAGATTTTAGAAAATGACATTATTCTCATATTAATAGTTAGCAATTTATTTATTATTATGAAATTGTGTTTCTAAAATATAAGATTAATTAATAATTAATTATATATTTTATTTTATTATTATAGATTATAAATTATATTTATTAGCTATCCAGTTCAACCATCGGTTTATAAACTACTAACTTTTTCAGTTTATCAGTTGAAACAATTTTTAAAATATTGAATGGAGTATATCATATCTTCTATTTGTAGGAAGAAGCAAATCAAGAAAGACTGCATTATAGCATACCTATTGGCTTGAGGCAAATCAAGGATATTATAAAAGTGGATTGTGGTATGATAAGGTAATGCAAGGAAATCTCATATAACGGCAAATTATAAAAGGACACCTAGATTACCCTTATCCAAATAATATTAAAAAATTAGGATTGTGAAACGAAAAGTTACGGACAGAATAATTTGACAATTTTTAAAATTAAACTCTTTTTTATATTATGGTGTTACCAGCACATTAAAACATTTTATAAATAACAAACTTTAGTTAATATTTTCTTTTTGTTAAAGATTTGATAAAATGAAAAATTTATTATTATAATATATATATTTCACAATTTTTAATTATTAAGAAACTTTGTATATATTTTGTATAATTAATTAACAATTAATTATATAATTTACATAAATTTTTAATTATAAATTATATTTTTTTATTTGATTCAACTATTAGTTTAACCGATTAAATCAATTGAATCATAAAACCACTCTCTTCTTTAGTTTATCAGTTAAACCAATTTTTGAAACATTCATTAAAGCATATCTTATCTTCTATTTGTAAGAAGAGGCCAACTATCACCACACACAAAAGAATTACATTGCAACGTACTTATTGTCTTTATATCAAATCAATGTTATCTGTTCTGAAGTGAATTCAAAGGGTACTTGTAATAGGCACATTGCGGTGGTTTCTCTTTCGAAGTTCGAAAGCGTATTGTGCGAGGTGGGGGTAGATACAGTGCAAAAGCAGCGATCTCGACGCTTAAGTTAGGTCGTGCACAGGTAGGTTTATCAGATTGGGTTTAGAGTTACCTTCTTAAGATGACTTAACCTTGTATTTATAGAGCGTATACAGAATCTTAATGAGATCCTTATTGAATACAGGTAATTTAGGATAAGTATCCTGATGAAGATCACCTTCCCATTATCATAGGATATATCCCTGTAAATCTGGGATTCGAGATATGGAAGGTATTTTTCCATCAAGGATAACTATGAGTCCTATAACATCGTAAGTTGATGATTGCATTCTACGATATTTAGGGATTTATCCTCTGCACGAATCCATCAACCATGATATCATGACCCAATACAGCTTGGCTTGCCGTCTTCCAAGGTCCGGATTGCCTTATGAGCCCTTCGTCATGCCAACCTTCGAGGAGTCCGGTTGTGTGCATGCCGGGTTGATCCCATAGGACGGGATCCCGGATCACGGTCCAGAACAGTTGCCCCCTGCTTGGCTCTTGGATGGGGCAGACAAGAGTCAAGTTTAGTGCAGATCAACCGTCATATGGCTGACACAGTAATTCGATGGATAGGTGTTAGATCCTGAGTTATTACCAGTGTCCGCGACCTATTCCGTTATGAGTAAAGATCACTACCCCCAAGTAAAAGTACAAGGGAGTCCTGGAGATATTTTCAATGTAAATTCTGAACGTGATCTCTGAATTGGCTGGTGGTAACAGTCTGAGATTCTTTGGGAAACTGATACTTGGACTTTACTGGGGATTAGTGATTCTTTAAAGAGAATGTCAGTTTCATACGGATTTTCTCAACTGCTCTCTATCTTTGTGACTAGTCAGAGATTAAAAGCATTTATTTTGGCTGACTTCATGGGATCAGGTCACCTTTTGCGGGACCAATCAGGATCCCTCATGTATGTTATAAGTAGAGAATACTTCTTCATGAGCTAGCATTCCCTTTTTTTACATTCTTATGCAGAAATGATTTCTTCTGAGAGAATGAGTGTAGCTCTTTTTTCATTTCCCACATTTATGAAAAGAGCTTCATCGTTGGCAGAGATTATACTCTTATTTTTTTCAAAGTTTTTGAAGATGTTTGATTTTCCCCGAACGTTCTTTTCTTTTGATAGGGGTATTTCTTTCTTGGTGTAAAACTGGGTTGCTATGCATTTAGGGAGGCGGGAGCCTTTCTCTCCCGGCGTACGTAGGAGTGTCTAACCCCACTCACCAGCATGGAGCGGCGCACCCATGACCCTATGCATAACAAACCTGCAGAATGCTCTGACCAACCCCTTTTCCCTTCTCCAAGGGATTCCCAGTGCTTGACTGGGCTGATATGGTGAAAAGTCGTCCTTCTCGGAAGGAAAAAGCCAAGGGGACGTCTTGGGGTCGTCTGCTTTCTTTGACTTGCTTTCAAGGAAGCAGCGAGTATCCTTCTCTACCATCTTCGGCTAAGAAGGTAAATGGAGAAATAGTTGGCAGAGCGATTCTGTTTCGGAGTAGCTTCAGTCTGTTCCGGGGTGGAAAGCCTACGGGAGCTGCTCCGTAACTTGAGGAAACTTGGAATGATTGAGGCCGGCAGAGGATTCTTCAGCTAGAGAGGTCGTACCCCATCCAACAAGTGAGAGAAGACCTCGGTCTTTAGTTGCATCATAGAGGAAATAGTTTGAAAAACTTTGGTACTCATTCCGGCATCATGATCCCGGTTTGCCAATGTTCTTCAAAGTCAATCCACTTTTTCAAGAGACCGAGGTTTGGAGATGTGGACGGGGTATGATTCAAGCGGCCGGAGATGTTTGCCCCCTTTCCTGGGCTACCTTTATACATTCCATGTCTCAATATTTTTTTTCCTCCTTTTCGGATGTATGACGATGTATGGAATGAAGATGATTTGATAAAAACTTTACATTCTGTATTTGTTCTGTATTTTCTTGTTTCTCCGCCAAGGTAACGCTGCTGAGATGAGTCCAACGCTTATCCCGGTATAACTCCATAAAGACATTTCTGGGGTAGGTCTAATGCTAACCCCGGCATAATACCATAGTAATTGCATCTCAGCGTTAGTTTGTAGTCTGTGTTGTCAACAGTGATTTAGAGCTAGGATTCGTGGAACAAGTCCGAGTTTCTCTTTTGACATTCATACGACGCTTTGGGTTACTGCGTAAACGTCCTTTCAACTACTATTATAGTTGTGTGGGCCATGTGGTGCGATTTCATCGGAGAGACGTGCCTAGAGCTCCACGCGCCATGATGAACACCTTTTGAACTTATGATGGAGAAGACAGAAATGTCCCCTAACCATTCAACCCTTTATAAATAAGAGTCAGAGGTTCATCTTCCTCACTTTGCTATTTTTGGCCACCTTCACTGAACACCGTGCGGCAAAAGCTTTGACTCTTTTTAGGTGCTTTCCAGCCGTTCGTAGCTTCTCCATTGTTCCAGCACTCCTTGTCTTCTACATAGTAAGTAGTTTTCTTTTGACCTTACTGTCATTTGCATTTTCAGAATGCTTATTGCCTTTGAGAAGTAGGGTAGTAGTGTACTTCTGTTCTTGCTTTTCGTTGAACAAACCTTAGTGATTTTTTGAACTTCACATAAACTTTGTCACCTCCCTGAAATACCACCTATGGCGCGGCGGAGGAGTTCCCCTGAAAACCTTATTTCTAGTGGAACAGGAGGTCGGTGGGGGAGGTTTGGATTATTTCGCTCTCCCTATGTCTAAATCTATGAGGGTATTGATTCTGATAGTTGTTTACCGACTTCTTTGGATGTTCTCAGGGTTTCCATGACCAAAGGAAAAAAGGCTAAAGTCTAGCCCTCGCTCCATAACGTCCGTGACCCAGCAGAGGACGAGCTGATTCAAATTCGGCGGGGTCCCGGGCTGGTATATCCATGGGTGGTGGACGACGTATGGAATCGTCAGTCCAAGTTTTCAAGTGAGAGCGTACTCCGAGAATCGTTATTTGCCTTGGAGTTAACCGTGAACGAAGCTCGGGATGACGAATTCCAAGTCGTTTGTCCAAACTAAAATGAGAGGGTGTGTTCTTGCCGAGAAGCCGGTTCACATTTTATGTTCCTGTATGAGCCCCTTTTTCTCAAGTTGGGGTTTAGAATGCCGTTTTTTGACTTCTAAATGGCCGTCCTCCGTACTCTGCATGTGGCCCCGTCACAGATCCTTCCTAATGGTTTGGGCTACATCATCTCCTTCGAGAGATTTTGCCGGTTAATGAGCCTTATATGTTCAGTTAATACCTTTTTTTATTTCTATACACAAATAAACACTCAGGGGACGGTAAAGCAGACAAGTTGGCTTGTCATTCGGTCACGGCTTGGTCATAAATCCTTTGATGTTTTCAAAGAAAGCTTTAAAGGGTTTAAGACTGTATTTTTCAAAATCAAAGCCAAGGAGGGATGTCAACCATTTTTCCTCAAATCGAACAGGGAGCCGGAATTCCCGCTTTACTGGACGCAAGGCTGCTAGGGTGTGCCCCTGAGTTTGATTGAAAAAGAGGAGGGAGACCTTGACCCCGAGGAGCTCAGGTTTGTCAGGTTCATAACCTGGTATGCCGAGAAGCATGGGAACATCAATATTAGAGACGTTCTTTGTACCCCTGGTGATGATCTTCTTTATGCTTTATTAGGTAGGATTTAGGGTGTTATTACCCATAGTATCCCTAGATGTTTGCATTTTGGGTTCATGTATCAATGTTTTGTGATGTGCTGACTATACTTGTTTCTGTTTTCTTTCAGTTAGTAACATGACTTCTGGGTCTTCCATGGTTGCCCGGCATTCTTCAAGAAACCAGAGGAAGGGGAAGAAAATTGCGGCTTCTTCCTCCGCAACCGTCCCGACATCCTCCGTCCAAGGCGTTGTTATCGGAGAAAAAGATCAGCCAGGTTCCCCTAACCACAATCTTAAAGGGAGAAAAAGGCAGGCTATCGAAGGACCTTTTGAACATGATGGAGGGTCGTCGGAGGGTGGTGATAAAGAAAGAGTAGATTTCTTGCCAATCATCACAGGGCATTCCGATCCCGGCCCCTTCATTGCTGGACGATTTTTAAGCGGTGAAGACAGGTATCATATTGCCGAGCAAGGTTTGGCCCAAACCTTGGCTACGCTTCAAAGGCAAGCTCTCCGGGTGGCTGCCGAGATCCGCGTAATCGAAGAGACTATTGAGGATGCTGACAGAAGGGCGTCGGAAGAACTGAAAGCTCTGAAGAAGGCCAAGGAGGAAGTTAGCCAGAAGTTAGCCACATCCCTAAAGTCAAACGAGGATACTCAGGCAAGGGTCATCGAACTAGAGAAGGCGTTGGCGGACTCTGAGGCTGCCAGGAAACCCGAGAAGCTTGAGGCCGACAAAAACATTAGCGCACTGGAGGCCGAGGTGGTTGAACTCAAAAAGGAGGTGGAGGAGCTGGACGCGATATCTGGAAAGGTCGGGGGAGAGTAATACCAGAATGTCGTGGCGCAAATCTAGTATTTCAATCCCGGGGTTGCCCTTATCTTGGAAGGCATTACCCCGGATAAAATCTTTCATAACGGCCGACTTGTAGTTGTAGAGGAGTTAGCCGCAAGCGCTCCTGGCGACAACCCGGAAGTTATTCAAATCCCGGAGGGAAAGGAGACCGGCGTTTGAGCTTTATCTTACCTTTTTCCTTTCATCTTGCTTTTTGCCCCCTACGCGGGGTTTTATTATATATGTATTTTCTTTGTAAGGATAATTGCCCTTTGTTTGGGGTTTTATAATTAATTACTTTGTTTCACCGTTTATTATCTTGCTTTTCATAGTTCGACTTAGGTCCAACGCCCATCTTTATAGTCGTTTTAATGGACTTAGAAAAAGCTTTTTGTGATATAAAACCATAGTCCGGGGTCTTTCACTCATACCGTTGAGTGAATGACATTCCAATTGACATAGGTAGAAATAATGCCTTGGTCTGTAATCTAACGTTTATAACAATCAAACGTCGTGAAATTTTAAACTTAGGCAAAGTAATACCTTAATCAATACTCCAGTGCTTATTATGGGAAGTATTTGGAATTGTAGATATAGGTAAGAGAACGCCTTGGCTCAAGGTGTTTTACGCGAAAACCCTTTTACCTCAGGCGTCAACATTATTTAACCTTACCCGGGGTAGGTACCCTAATAATCATATAGATTTTGGGACCCATTCTTGATTTAGGTATAAAGAAGGAGTGTGTACATATGATCCGTACTGCCTCCTGTCCACTTGACATTTTAACAGTCAGTGCCGCGTGTTAAACCAAATTTGGTATCTATAACTATTTTATTGATGATATTAGGAGGACAAAAGTCTGTACAGAGCATATTATTCAAAATAGGGACGGATCAAACATAATTCTACTAGACGGCTAAGCCACTACGGGCATTTAGCTATAGTATTTTCTTAGTTTATCCGCATTCGAATAATTCTTGACTGGGGTGCCAGATAACGTTTCCAGGGTGTAAGCTCCCTTACCCGTACTGGTGACGACATGGTAGGGGCCTTCCTAGTTAGGGGCTAATTTTCCTTGGGAGGCATTTTTCCCACCTATGTCGGCTCTCCTGAGCACTAGGTCACCCGGCTGTAATTTTCTTGGGACCACTTTCTTGTCGTACTTGGCCGCTGTCTTTTGTTTAAGAGCGGCATCCCGTATGTAAGCCACGTTTCTTCTTTCTTCCAGTAGGTCTAGGACTTCTCTGATTATACCGGGGTTGCTGTCAAATGAGAACTGTTGGTAACGCCAGCTGGGCTCCCTAATCTCCACTGGGATCATGGCTTCGCAGTTGTAGGTCAATTTGAATGGAGATTCACCCATGGTGGAATGGGGGGTAGTCCGGTATGCCCAGAGAACATGATCAAGTTGCTCGATCGAGTTTTCTTTGGCTTCATCTAACCTCCTTTTTAAGCCTCGCACGATGATCCTATTGGCGGCTTCGGCTTGTCCGTTTGTCCTGGGGTTCTCAACAGAGTTGCAATGGTGCTTTATTTTTAACCCGGCCAATAGCTCTTCAAAATTTTTATTTTTGAACTGGGTACCATTATTCGTGACAATGAACTCTGGAACGCCAAACCTGGTGATAAGATGGCACCAAGTAAACTTCTGAATTCGCGCCGAGGTGATAGTGGTCCAAGGTTCGGCTTCAATCCACTTAGTAAAATAATCTACCGCTACCACCAAGTACTTAAACTACCCTGGGGCCTGGGGGAATGGACCAAAGATGTCCATACCCCACCTGTAAAAGGGCCACGGAACTGATGTCGTGAATAGTTCTTCAGAAGGAGCTTGAAAATGATCTGCATGGCGCTGACACTTGTTGCAAATTTGAATGTGTGCTTGAGAGTCAGCTTCTATTGTCAGCTAATAGAATCCTGTCCTTAATATTTTTTGGGCTAGGGCTTTGCCTCCTAAGTGGTGACCGCAGCTTCCTTCATGAACTTCAGCCAGGGTGTATTCTACTTTATTTGGGGTTAAGCATTTTAGAAGGGGGATGAGAAACCACGTCGGTATAGGCGGCCATTGTAAATAGTAAATCTGACCACAGTCTTTACCAATTTGGAAGCTTCTTTAGGGTCCGATGGTAAGTTTCCATGCTGCAAATAGTCCATTATAAGGGTGATCTAAGATGACTGATGGTCCCCCACTTAGGATATGGTATGATCCGTGATGGAGGGTTGGGAGAAAGTTTCTTGGATTACAGACCGGTTGTTGCTAGGGCTCTTCGTGCTGGCCAGCTTAGACAGAAGGTCTGCTCTGGAGTTCTGTTCCCTTAGGATGTGTTCTATCTTGACCTCCTCAAAGTCCCTCAAGAGTTCCTGAACCTTACTCAAGTATTTCTGTAGGAGGGGTTCTTTGGCTTGATAGTCACCTCGGATTTGGGAGGTTACCAGCTAGGAATCACTGCAAAGTGTGATCCGCGTTGCCTCCATATCCTTTGCCATTAGCAAACCAGCAATGCAGGCCTCATACTCAGCTTGATTGTTAGAGGTCGGGAATTCAAACTTCAAGGAGTGCTCCAAGGTCAATCCTTCTGAATTCTCCAATATCACCCCGGCCCCGCTTCCCTTAGGGTTCGACGACCCGTCGACAAAAATTGTCCAAAAGGCTTTTTTATGGTCGCCGTTGTCCGACGTAAGTTTCGCTAGGAAATCGGACAGTGCTTGGGCTTTTATTGCAAGTCGTGGTTCATATGTAATCCCAAACTCTGAGAGCTCGATTGACCATGCAATCATTCGCCTGGCCAGATCTGGTTTATGTAGCACCTGCCGGATGAGTTGATCCATTCTTACCACCACTAGGTGGCATTGAAAATATTGTCGAAGTCTTCTTGCTGTAATAACGAGCGTAAAAGCAACTTTCTCTACCTTTTGGTACTGAAGTTCGGGGCCCTGAAGGACCTTACTTACAAAATAGACAGGCTTCTGTCCTTCGTCAGTTTTCCAGATCAAAACTGAGCTTACGGCCTCATCATGGACGGATAGATACAAGTAGAGTGTTTCCCTGGTATCTGGCCTCATCAAAATAGGAGGGGAGGACAGGAGATTTTTTAAGGATGTGAAGACGTCCTCACACTCTGGGGTCCACTCAAAACTTTTCCCTTTCTTGAGTAGTTTGAACAGGAGGAGAGACTTGTGAGTGGCCTTAGCTAGGAATCTTGTGAGGGCCGCTATGCGCCCTGTAAGTTGTTGTACTTCTTTGACGTTCTGGGGACTTCTCATGTCGAGGACGGCCTGACACTTGTCCGAATTGGCTTCGATTCCTCGATAGGTTAACATGAACCCTAAGAATTTTCCGGCCTGGATCCCGAAAGTGCACTTATCTGGGTTCAACCTCATATTATACTTTCAGACTTGTGCGAATACTTTTTCAAGATTTGCCGCGTGTGATCCGTTGTGTGGGATCTTTACTATCATGTCATATCCTTATTCAAATAATATTAAAAAAATTTGGGTTGGGAAACGAAAAGTTATAGATGGAATAGTTTGACAATTTTTAAAAAGAAACTCTTTTTTTATATTACTGTGTTGCCAGCACATTAAAATATTTTATGAATAACAAACTTTAATTTGTTTACTTTTTTTTAAAGGATTTGAGAAAATGAAAAATTTAATATTATAATACTAACACTTCGCAATTTTTTATTATTATGAAACTTTGTATATTTTTTGTATAATTAACTAATAATTAGTTATATATTTTATTTAATTATTATAAATTATATTTATTATTTGATTCAATAATAGATTTAACTAATTAAACCGATTGAATTATAAATTACTTTCTTCTTTAGTTTACCAGTTAAACTAATTTTTAAAACATTAGTTGAAACATATCTTATCTTCTACTTGTAAGCATAAGCCAACCATCACCACAAAGGTTACATTGCAACATACTAATTATCTTTATATCAAATCAATGTTATCACATAAGTGGTTGGTGGGGAGATAAGTTGGGGTAGGAAATTTCAATAACGGAAAAATATGAAAGGACATATGATTACCCTTACGCAAAAAAATATTAATAGTTTTGGGGAGGAAAACAAAAAGTTATGGATGAAAGAGTTTGTGAGATTATCAGCACATTAAAACATTTTATAAATAACAAATTTAGTTAATATTTGCTTATTGATAAAGATTTTAGAAAATGGCATTATTCTCATATTAATAGTTAGCAATTTATTTATTATTATGAAATTGTGTTTCTAAAATATATGATTAATTAATAATTAATTATATATTTTATTTTATTATTATAGATTATAAATTATATTTATTAGCTATCCAGTTCAACCATCGGTTTATAAACTACTAACTTTGTCAGTTTATCAGTTGAAACAATTTTTATAATATTGAATGGAGTATATCATATCTTCTATTTGTAGGAAGAAGCAAATCAAGAAAGGCTGCATTATAGCATACCTATTGGCTTGAGGCAAATCAAGGATATTAAAAAAGTGGATTGTGGTAGGATAAAGTAATGCAAGGAAATCTCATATAACGGCAAACTATAAAAGGACACATAGATTGCCCTTATCCAAATACTATTAAAAAATTAGGATTGTGAAACGAAAAGTTATGGACAGAATAATTTGGCAATTTTTAAAATTAAACTCTTTTTTATATTATGGTGTTACCAGCACATTAAAACATTTTATAAATAACAAACTTTAGTTAATATTTTCTTTTTGTTAAGGATTTGATAAAATGAAAAATTTATTATTATAATATATATATTTCACAATTTTTAATTATTAAGAAACTTTGTATATATTTTGTATAATTAATTAACAATTAGTTATATAATTTACATAAATTTTATAATTATAAATTATATTTTTTTATTTGATTCAACTATTAGTTTAACCGATTAAATCAATTGAATCATAAAACCACTCTCTTCTTTAGTTTATCAGTTAAACCAATTTTTGAAACATTGATTAAAGCATATCTTATCTTCGATTTGTAAGAAGAAGCCAACCATCACCACCCAAAAAAGGTTACATTGCAACGTCCTTATTGTCTTTATATCAAATCAATGTTATCACATAGGTGGTTAGTGGGGAGATAAGTTCGGGTAGGAAATTCCAATAATTGGAAAATATATAAGGGCATATAGATTACCCTTACGCAATAAAGTATAAAAATTTCTGGGAGAAAAAAGAAAAGTTATAGATGGGAGAATTTGTGCTGCTGTCAGCACATTAAAACATTTTTTAATAACAAATTTAGTTAATATTTGCTTATTGATTAGGATTTTAGAAAATGACAAATTTTTTATTCTGATATTAACAGTTAGCAATTTTTTTGTTATTATGAAATTGTGTTTCTAATATGTATGATTAATTAATAATTAGTTATACATTTTGTTTAATAATTATAAATTATTTATTAGTTATCCAGTTCAACTATCAGTTTATAAACCACTCATTTTTTCAGTTTATCAGTTGAACAAGTTTTTAAAAAATTGAATGGAGCATACCTATTGGCTTGAAGTAAATCAAGTATATCATAAAAGTGGATTGTGGTACGAGAAGGTAATGAAAGGAAATCTCATAAGGGCAAACTACAAAAGGTCACCTAGCATACCCTTGTCCAAAAATAATATTAAAAAAATGGGGCTGGGAAATGAAAAGTTATAAACGGAATAATTTGACAATTTTTAAAATGAAACTCTTTATATATATATTATGGTGTTGCCAGCACAATAAAACTTTAGTTAATATTTGCTTTTTGTGAAGGATTTGAGAAAATGGCAAATTTAATATTATAATATTAATACTTCACAAATTTTTATTATTATGAAACTTTGTATGTAATTTGTTAAATTAACTAATAATTAGTTATATATTTTATTTAATTATTATAAATTATATTTATTTTTTGATTCAACAATTAGTTTAACTGATTAAACTAGTTGAATTATAACCCACTCTATTCTCAATCAGTTCGTAGAGAAGACTCACAAGTAACGCAACGGTGATTTCTCCTTTGAGCAGCGGCTGAGCGTGTTGCACAGGGGGTGAAGTCTGCAGCGACTAACGCTGCTCAATCAGCCGTGCAAAAAGGCTTAAGAGATAGAGTTAAAAGTTACCTCTTTAAGATGTCTCAACCATGTATTTATAAAGCGTATACAGAATCCTAATAGGATCCTTACTGAATGCAGGTAATCTAAGATTAGTATCCTGATGAGGATCATCTTTCCATTATTATAGGATACATCCCTGTAAATTTGGGATTAAGATATGAAAAGTGTCTAGTCATCAAAGATATCTATAAATCCTATAATATCGTAAGTTGATGATTGGCAGTTGCGGATATTTAGGGATTCATCCTCTGCATGAATCTATCAATCACGACGTTATATCCCAACACCGCTTGAGGACCGTAGTTTGTGGTTCGAAATACGTTGTGAGTCTTCCTCTACGCCAGCTAGGAGGAGTCCGATAGTGTGCATGCCGGGTTGATCCCATGGAGCGGTATCCCGGATCACGGTCCAGAACAGTTGCCCCCAGCTTGGCTCTTGGATGAGACAGACTAGAGTCAAGTTTAGAACGGATCAATCAACATATGGTAATTCAACGGATAGGTATTAGATCCCGAGTTATTACCGGTGTCCGCGTCCTATTCAGTTATGAGTAAAGATCACTGCCCCCAAGTAAGAGTACTAGGGAGTCTTGGAGATATTTTCGACGTAAATTCTGAACGTGATCTCTGAATTGGCTGGTGGTAACTGTCTGAGATTCTCTGGGAAACCGATACTTGGACTTTATTGGGGATTAGTAATCCTTTAAAGAGAATGTCAGTTTCATACGAATTTTCTCAACTGCTCCCTATCTTGGTGACCAATCGAGATTAGAAGCATTTATTTTGGCTGACTTCATAGGATCAGGTCACCTTTTGCGGGACCAATCAGAATCCCTCATGCATGTTATAAGTAGAGAATACTTCTTCGTGAGCTAGCATTCCTTTCTTTTTCATTCTCATTTAGAGATGATTCCTTTCAAGAGAGTAGGTGTAGTTCTTCCTTCATTTCCCATTTTTGTGAAGAGAGCTTCATCATTTGCAGAGATTATACTCTTATTTTTTCCAAAGTTCTTGAAGATGTTTAATCTTCCCCGAGCGCTTTCTCTTTTTGACAGGGGCCTTTCTTTCTTGGCGTAAACCTGGGTTGCTATGCATTTAGAGAGGCGGAAGCCTTTCTCTCCTGGAGTACATGGCAGCGTCTAATCCAACGTGTTACTAGGATGAGACAATATCTTCGCCTACTATTGCATGGGGACCCGACGGAGCACACTGTTCCTCTTTCCACCTTCTTGGCGAGCTATTTGAAAGCACCTGACTGGTCTTCTTCGTAGTAACGGCTGGATATGCAAGGATGCCGGGTCGAAGGAAGCGAGGACCCCCTTGGAGCAAACAGGGGTGGTCTGCTTTCTTTGACTTGCTTTCAAAGAAGCAGCAGGTATTCGCTTCTGTTGTTATCCGTTGAGAAGGTGGGAGGGGAACGAGTGAGCAGAGGATTTCTACTCCGGAGTGGCTTCAGTCTGTTCCAGGGTGGAAAGGCCGCTGTTGTTGCTCTGTAACTTGAGGCAACTTGGAATGGTTGATGCCGGCGGAGGATTCTTCAGCTAGAGAGGTCGTACCCCTTCCAACAAGCGAGAGAAGATTTCGGTCTTTAGTTCCATCACGGAGAAGCAGTGCAAGGAACTTTGGTATTTTTTCTGAGATTATGATCCCGATTTGCCAATGTTCTTCAAAGTCAACCCACTTTTTCAAGAGACCGAGGTTTGGAGATATGGATGGGGTATGATTCAGGCAGCCGGAGATGTTTGCCCCCTTTCCCGGGATACCTTTATACATTCCATGTCTCAATATTTTTTTTTCCTCCTTTTCGGATATATGACGATGTATGGAATAAAGATGATTTGACCAATTTTATATTCTCTGTATATGTTCCGTATTTTCATTATTTTTTCACCGAGGTAATGCTGCCGGGATGAGTCCAACGTTTATCCCGGTATAACCCCGTAAAGACATTGCCGGGATAGGTCCAATGCCAACCTGGCATAATTGCCATAATAATTGTACCTCAGCGTTAGTTTGTAGTCTGTGTTGTCAACAGTGATTTGAAGCTGGGATCCGCGGTACAAACCCGAGTTCTCATTTAACATTCGTACGACGCTTTGGAATACTGCGTAACCGTCTTTTCAACTGCTATTACAGCTATATAGGCCACGTGGTGCGATTTCATCGAAGAGACGTGCCTAGAGCTCCGCAAGCCATGATGAGCACCTTTTGAACTTGCGATGGAGAGGACAAAAATGTCCCCTAACTGTTCAAACCTTTATAAATAAGAGTCAAAGGTTCGTTCCCTCACTTTACCATTTTTGGCTTCCTTCACTGAAAACACCGTGTGTCAAAAGCTTTAACTTCTTTTGGGTGCTTTCCAACCACTCGTAATTTCTCCATTGTTCGAGCACTCTGCCTTTACATAGTAAGTAGCTTTCTCTCAACCCTCTTGTTATTTGCGCTTTCAGTATGCTAATAACTTTTTAAAGAGTAGAGTAGCTTTGCATTTCCTGTTGTGCTTTCCATCAAATAGACCTTAGTAGTTTAGGTAGATTTTGTCGCCTCCCTAAAACACTATCTTCGTTGTGCCATGCGCGGAGGAGGAGTTCCCCTGAATGCTTTATTTCTGGTGGGACAGGAGGTCGGTAGGGGAGGTTTGGATTACTTCGCTTTTTCTGTGTCTGAATCTATGAGACTATATATTCTGACAGTTGCTTACCGACTTCTTTGGATGTTCTCAGGATTTCCATGGCCAAAGGAAAAAAGGCTAGAGTCCAGCCCCTACTCCATGACGTCCGTGACCCAGCAGAGGACGAGCTGATTCGAATTCAGCGGAGGTCCGGGCTGGTATGCCCTTGGGTGGTGGACGACATATGGAATCGTCAGTCCAAGTTTTCGAGCGAAACCGTGCTCTGAGAATTCTTATTTGCCTTGGAGTTAACTGTGAACAAAGTTCGGGATGACAAATTCCAAGTTGTCTGTCTAAGCTGGAGTGAGAGGGTGTGTTCCTGCCGGGAAGTCGGTTCATATTTCATGTTCCTGTATGAGCCCCTTTTCCTCAAGCTGTGGCTTAGGATGCCGTTTTCTGACTTCCAAATGGCCGTCCTCCGTACTCTTCATGTGGCCCCTTCGCAGATCCATCCTAACGGTTGGAGTTACATCATCTCGTTCGAGAGGTTTTACCGGTTAATGAGCCTTAAGTGCTCAGTTAACACCTTTTTTTATTTTTATATAAGAATAAACCTTTAAAGGACGATAAAGCAAACAAGTTGGCTTGTCATCCGGTCACGGCTTGGTCGTAAGTCCTTCGATGTTTTCGAAGAAAGCTTCAAGGGGTTTAAGACTGCGTTCTTCAAGGTAAAAGCCAAGGAAGGATGTCAACCATTCTTCCTCAAACCGGATGGGGAGCCAGAATTTCTGCTTTGCTGGACGCAAGGCTGCTGGGATGTGCCCATCGATTTGATTGAAAAAGAGGAGGAAGATCTCGATCCCGAGGAGCTTAGGTCTGTTAGGTTCATAACCCGATATGCCGAGAAGCATGGGAACATCAATATCAGAGATGTTCTTTGTATCCCTGGTGATGATCTTCTTTACGCTTTATTAGGTAGGAATTAGGGCGTTATTACCCGTAGTATCCATAGGTGCTTACTTTGTCTTCATATAGCAATGTTTCGTGATGTGCTGATTATACTTGTTTCTGTTTTCTTTCAGTTAGCAACATGACTTCTGAGTCTTCC
Organism: Ormosia semicastrata; assembly: GCA_029884595.1. Lineage (NCBI taxonomy): Eukaryota > Viridiplantae > Streptophyta > Magnoliopsida > Fabales > Fabaceae > Ormosia > Ormosia semicastrata. Next base: position 2,088,713 of record JAQQTO010000028.1, on the reverse strand, counting down.
ATGGTTACCCTGCATTCTTCAAGAAACCAGAGGAAAGGGAAGAAAGCCGCGGCTTCTTCCTCCGTGGCCGTTCCGGCCTCCTCCGACCAGGGCGTTGTTATCACAGAAAGAGATCAGTCGAGCTCCCCTACCCACAACTTTAAAGGGAGAAAAAGGCAGGCTGTCGAAGGGCCTTCCGAACATGATGGCAAGTCGTCGGAGGGCGACGAAAGGGAAAGGGCGGACTTCTTGCCAATCATCACGGGGCACTTCGATCCCGGCCCCTTCATAGCTGGGCATTTTTTAAGTGGCGAGGTGAGGGAGCATATTACCGAGCAAGGTCTGGCCCAAACCTTAGCTGCACTTCAGAGGTAAGCTCTCCGGGCGGCGGTCGAGATCCGTGTAATCGAGGAGACTATCGAGAATGCTAATAGGCAGGCATCGGAAGAGCTGAAGACTTTGCAGAAAGAAAAGGAGGAAATCGGCCAGAAACTGATCGCATCCTTAAAAACAAACGAGGATACTAGGGCAAGGGTCATCGAACAGGAAAAGAGGGTCATCGAACTGGAAAGGGCGTTAGCAGACTCTGAGGTTGCCAGGAAGACCGAGAAGCTTGAGGCCGACAAAAGCATTGGCGAACTAAGGGCCGAGGTGACTGAGCTTGAAAAGGAAGTGGAGGAGCTGGACGAGGTAGCTGGAAAGGTTGGGGGATAGCAGTTCCAAGATGCCATGGCACAAATCCAGCATTTCAATCCCAGGGTCGCCCTCATCTTGGAGGGTGTTACCCCGGATAAAATCTTTCATAACGGTCAACTTGTAGCTGCAGAGGAGTTAGCCGTGAATGCTCCTGGTGGCAACCCGGAGGTTATCCAGATCTCGGAAGGAGAAGAGGCTGGCATTTAAGCATTGTCTTGCTTTTTTCGTTTCTTGTCTTCTGCCCCCTGCGTGGGGTTTTGTTGCTTGTAAGGATAATTGCCCCTTGTTTGGGGTATTATAATTCATTACTTTGTTTCACCATTCATTCTTGGTTTTCATGGTCCGACTTGGGTCCAACGCCCATTTTTATAGTCGTTTTAATGGACTTAGAAAACTGTTTGTCGTAGAAAACTATGGTCCAGGATCCTTCACTCATACCGTTGAGTGAATGGTATTTCATTTGACTTAGGTAGGAATAATGCCTCGGTCTGTAATCTAACGCTTATAACAATCAAACGTCATGAAATTTTTAGACTTAGGCAAAGTAAAACCTTAATCCATATTCCAGTGCTTGTTATGAGAAGCATTTGGAATTGCAGATATAGGTAAGAGTAACGCCCTGACTCAAGGTATTTTACGCCAAAACCCTTGTACCTAAGGCATTAACATTATTTAACCTTGCCCGGGATAGGTACCCTAATAATCTTATAGATTTTGGGACCCCTTCTTGGTTTAGATATAAAGAAGGAGTGTGTACATATGATTTGTACTTCCTCTTATCCATTTGACATTTTAACAATCAGTGCCGCGCATTGGACCAAATTTGGTGTCTGAATAACTATTTTATTGATGATATTGGGAGGACGAAAGTCCATACAGAGCGTATTTATTCAAAACAAGGACGGATCAAACATAATTCTACTAGAGGGCTAAGCCACCGCGGGCATTTAGCTATATTATTTTCTTAGTTTATCCGTATTCCATTAATTCTTGACCGGGGTTCCAGATAATGTTTCCAGGGTATAAGCTCCCTTACCCGTACTGGTGACGACACGGTAGAGGCCTTCCCAGTTAGGGGCTAATTTCCCTTGGGAGGCATTTTTTCCTCCTGTGTCAGCTCTCCTGAGCACTAGGTCACCCGGCTGGAATTTTCTCGGGACCACTTTCTTGTTGTACCAGGCCACTGTCTTCTGCTTAAGGGCGGCATCCCGTATGTGAGCTACGTTTCTTCTTTCTTTAAGTAAGTCCAGGTCCTCTCTTATTAGACTGGGGTTACTGTCAGATAAGAACTATTGGTAGCGCTAGCTGGGCTCTCCTATCTCCACTGGGATCATGGCTTCGCAGCCATAGGTCAATTTGAAAAGGGTCTCTCCCGTGGTGGAATGGGGAGTGGTCCAGTATGCCCAGAGAACATGATCAAGTTGCTCAACCCAGTTCCCTTTGGCTTCATCTAACCTCCTTTTTAAGCCTCGCACGATGATTCTGTTGGCGGCCTCGGCTTGTCCATTTGTCCTGGGGTTTTCAACGGAGCTGCAGTGGTGCTTTATTTTCAATCCGGCTAGTAGCTCTTCAAAAGTTTTATCTTTGAACTGGGTACCATTATCTGTGACGATAGATTCTGGTATGCCGAACCTGGTGATAATATGGCGTCAAGTAAACTTTTGAATTCGTGCCGAGGTGATAGTGATTAGAGGTTCGGCCTCGATCCATTTAATAAAATAGTCTACCGCTACCACCAAGTACTTAAACTGCCCTGGGGCCTGGGGGAACAGACCTAAAATGTCCATATCCCACCTGTGAAAGGGCCAAGGAACCGACGTCGTGAATAGTTCTTCAGAAGGGGCTTGAAAATGATCTGCATAGCGCTGACACTTGTCGCAGATTTGGACGTGTGTTTGGGAGTCATCTTCCATAGTCGGCCAATAGAATCCTCTTAAGCATTTTAGAAGGGGGAGGAGAAACCACATCAGTATAGGCGGCTGTTGTAAATGGTGTATCTGACCGCGATCTTTACCAATCTGGAAGCCTCTTTCGGGTCCAATGGTAAGTTTCCATGCTGTAAATAGCCCAGTATAAGGGTGATCCAAGATGGCTGATGGTCCTCCACTTGGGATACGCCATGATCCGTGATGGAGGGTCGGGAGAGAATTTCTTGGATTACAGACCGGTTGTTGCCAGGACTCTTCATGCTGGCCAGTTTAGAGAGAATGTCTGCTCTGGAGTTCTGTTCTCTTGGGACGTGCTCTATCTTGACCTCTTCAAAACCTCTCAAAAGTTCCTGGACCTTGCTCAAGTATTTCTGCAGGAGGGGTTCTTTAGCTTGATAGTCACCTCGGATTTGGGAGGTTACTAGCTGGGAATCACTGTAAAGTGTGATCCGCATTGCCTCCATATCCTTTGCCATTAGCAAATCGACGATGCAGGCCTCATACTCGGCCTGAATGTTTGAGGTTGGGAATTCAAACTTTAGGGAGTGCTCCAAGGTCAAACCCTCCGAATTCTCCAATATTACTCCGGCCCTGCTTCCCTTGGGGTTCGATGATCCGTCAGCAAAAATGGTCCAGAAGGCTTTCTTAGGGTCGCCGTTGTCCAACGTGAGTTCCGCTAGGAAGTCAGACAACGCTTGGGCTTTTATTGTGAGTCGTGGTTCGTAAGTAATCCGAAACTCCGAGAGCTCGATCGACCATGCAATCATTCGCCCGGCCAGATTTGGTTTATGTAGTACCTGTTGGATAGGTTGGTCCGTTCTAACCACCACTGGGTACCACATGACCTATTACCAAAGTCTTCTTGCGGTGATAATAAGCGCAAAGGCAACTTTTTCGACCTTTTGGTACCTGAGTTCGGGGCCCTGGAGGACCTTGCTTACGAAGTAGACAGGCTTCTGTCCTTCATCAGTTTCGCGGATCAAAATTGAGCTTACGGCCTCATCATGGACAGATAGGTACAAGTAAAGTGTCTCCCCAGTTTTCGGCCTCATCAAAATAGGAGGGGAGGACAAAAGGTTTTTTAATGATGTGAAGGCGTCCTCACACTCTTGAATCCATTCAAAACTTTTCCCCTTCTTGAGCAATTTGAACAGGGGGAGAGACTTATGAGCGGCATTGGTTAAGAATCTTGTCAGGGCCACTATGCGCCCTGTGAGCTGTTGTACTTCTTTGACGTTCCGGGGGCTTCTCATGTTGAGGACGGCCTCACATTTGTCCGAATTGGTTTCGATTCCTTTATGAGTTAGCATAAAGCCTAAAAATTTACCAGCCTGGACCTCGAAAGTGCACTTTTTTGGGTTCAACCTCATGTTGTACTTTCAGAGTTGTGCGAATACTTCCTCGAGGTCTGCCGTGTGCGATCCGCTATGTGGGGTCTTTACTATCATGTCATCTATATAGATTTCTAGCATCTTTCCCACTTGGTTTTCAAAAACCTTGTTCATCATCCTCTGTTAGGTGGCTCCTGCATTCTTTAGGCCGAAAGGCATGACCTTGTAGCAGTAGCTCGCCCTATCAGTAATGAAAGTGATTTTATCCTCATCCCCGGCGTATATAGGAATTTGGTTGTACCCGAAATATGCATCCATGAACGAGAGCCATCTAAACCCCGAGGAGCTATCCACTAATTTATCCACATTGGGGAGTGGGTATGGGTCCTTAGGATAGGCTTTATTCAGGTCAGTATAGTCAACGCACATTCTCTATTTTTCATTGGACTTTTTTACTAGAACCACATTGGAAAGCCATGTGGTATAGGAGATTTCTCTGATGAAGTTGCCATTTAGTAGCTTTTTAACTTGGTCTTCAACGACTTGCTGCCTCTCGGGTCTGACCTTCCTCTTCTTTTGTGCGACCGGCCTAGTACCTTCTTTAATTGACAATTAGTGGCAAATAAAGCTGGGGTCGAGTCCCGGCATGTCGGAGGAAGTCTAAGCGAAAAGGTCCTTGTTTCTCAACAAGAGTTCTGAGAGTTGTTATTTTTCTTTTTCTCCCAGATGAGCTCTGATCTTGGTGACCTGTTCTGGGTTGGTCCCGAGCTGAAGAGATTCCAGTTCGCCTTCGGGCTGGGGTCGAGTACCCCAAATTTCTTCTCTGACGTCCAGCTCGGTCATTAAAATGTTAACCTGGTCGATAGCCGGGGTGGAGACGGAGGGGCTCAACCTCCGGGGTACTTTACAAATCTTTAGGCTCTCATTATAGCATTTTCTGGCAGCAACTTGGTTGCCTTTTACGGTGACGACGTCATTATTTTTATTAAAGAACTTCATCACGAGGTGGGTGGTGGATACCACCGTTCCAAGGGCATTGAGAGAAGGACGAACCAGGATAATGTTATAAGCCGAAGGGCAGTCCACAACCAGGAACTTTACCTTGATAGTCTTGAAGAGTTTAGATGATCCAAGGGTCAGATGGGTTTCGTAGTATCCGACCGGGGTGATCTTCTCACCGGTGAAACCCGTCAATTCTCCTACGTGGGGAGTCAAGTCGGATTGCGGGAGCTCCAACTTCTGATAGAGATCTAGGAACATAATGTCAGCTGAATTCCCTTGATCGATGAAAATTCAGCGGACCTCAGCATTGGAAATTACCCCGGAGATTACTAGTGGATCATTGTGGTCTGGGATAATTCCGCCGTAGTCTTCGTCTGAGAAGGTGATGAGAGGCGATTTTCTATTCTCCGCTTGTGTTCTTAGTTCTGAGTGGACCACGCTAAAAACTGCCATTCTAAGTGCTTTCTTTCTAGCTCCATTGGAAGATCCCCCTCCGGCAATGGTATGGATCATCCTGTTGGGCTCGGTGTGATGGTCGTCGTTATCAATGGGGGGAGTGTTCCTGGCCCGACCCTACCGATCGCTGTTATCTCGGCGAGGTGGAGTTCGGGATCTTCTCTTAGGACTTCTTGTCCTTTTTCTGCGCAGAGGGGACGGACTTCGACGCGGGGTACGTCTGCTGTCTCTGCGTCTATTGTCCCCCTCGTTGTTTTGTACACGAAGGATATACTGCTGCAGGCGTTCGACCTTGATTAAAAATTCAATGGCATCGCGCAACTGATAGCAATCTTCTGTATCGTGGCCATAGGCCTTATGCCATGTGCAATGTTTAGAGTGATCCTTCTGCTTATGTTTCTTGATAGGGGGCGGTCTCCTGACGTTCTGAAACTCCGTGTTCATCACTTCCCTCAAGATTGTTTCCCGAGGTGTGTTCAAAGGAGTGTAGTCAGAATAATTCCTCCGTGGTGGGCTACCCTTTGAGGGTCTCGACCTTGAGGAATTCTGGTTGGGCTTGTGGTGAGAGGGCTCACCTTTGTCCCACCTCCTGTGGTCTTCTGTTGCCTCCTCCAAGTAGATGTAATTCTCGGATCGTTTCTGGAAGTTGGTTAGATTGTCTGGCTTCTTTTTTGCCAGGGACTTGAAGAATTCAGAGCCTATCCGGAGACCGCTTCTGGCATAATGCAAGACTATTCTGTCTTCAAAATTTTCTACGTTGGTGCAGGCAGCCATGAAATGCCTAACGTAATCCCAGATGCTTTCGTCCTTTCCCTTGCGGATCTTAGCTAGAGATTTGATGGATTTAGGTTGTTCCTTGCTCGTGGTGTATTGTAGCAGAAAACGCTGTTTAAGGTCCGACCAATCCACGATGGTCCGCCGTGGTTGGCTGGTAAACCACTTGAGGGCCCTCTTTTTGAGGGAGAGAGGAAAGCTCGGCACAACAGTTCCATGGATCCGCCACAGAAACATAGGGACTGCTTGTAGGCATTTATGAGTTCTTGGGGGTCCGTGGTTCTGTCATAAATTTTCAAGTTTGGAGGAAACTTGAAATTTCTTGAAACCCGGAACTTCATGAGCTGATCGGAGAAAGGTTGTTCCATAGTTCCGCGATTTCGATTATTGTCCCCAGTATTGGGAGTTCCTTCATCGTCGTGGGCCCTCCTTTTATTATTTTCCATGTCGGTCTGTCTATCACGGCGGTGCGGCTTTGGTTGGTTTTCATGCATGGTGCGTTGCATGTCTTCCAGCCTTCTGAATTGGTCATTGAGCAAATCCATGTGTTGCTGCAACATATCTTGAAATTGGCGTCGGGAACCCTAAGATTGATGTGTGCGTTCAGAGCGGGATGCACGATCATCGAACTCGTTATTCGGGATTCCCAAACGTTGGTGTACCAGAATTCTGCGCTCTTGACGGCTCTGGTCACCTCTCTGGGCTGGGAATTCAAGTCTTTCCCTGACAGAAATCCTGCGTGATGGGTTAGAAGACTCCTCAGAAAAGGAGGTGGAATGCCCATCATGTCGGCTTCCTGATCCGGGTGCCTGATTTCTCACAGCGGAGGTTTGAGCCACAAGTGGAGGCAGTGGTGGTGGTGGACGTTGCATGTCGGGATCCTGTCTTTGGTTGACAGAGGTTTGTGCAGCGTCTCTTATCGAGTTTTGCCTCGTATTCATGATTGGGTGGGATTAGAATTTTATGGTTCCCCACAATCGGCGCCAATGTTCTGAATCGGGTTCAGAGAGTACCTGAAGTAGGCACGCAACAGTGATTTCTCCTTTGAGCAGCGGCTGAGCGTGTTGCACAGGGGGGTGGGTACCTACAAAGGGACTCCAACGCTCAAGTTAGGTCGTACACAAGAAGGCTTAAGAGATAGGGTTAAAAGTTACCTCCTTAAGATGGCTCAACCATGTATTTATAGAGCGTATACAGAATCCTAATAGGATCCTTACTGAATGCATGTAATCTAGGATTAGTATCTTGATGAGGATAATCTTTCTATTATTATAGGATACGTCCCTGTAAATCTGGGATTAAGATATGGAAAGTGTCTAGCCATCAAAGATATCTATAAATCCTATAATATCGTAAGTTGATGATTGACAGTTGTGGATATTTAGGGATTCATCCTCTGCATGAATCTATCAATCACGACGTTATATCCCAACATTGCTTGAGGACCGTAGTCCATAGTTCAAAATACGTTGTGAGTCTTCCTCTACGCCAGTTAGGAGGAGTCCGGTAATGTGCGTGCTGGGTTGATCCCATGGAACGGGATCCTAGATCACGATCCAGAACAACTCTCTTCCTTGATTTATCAGATAAACCAATTTTTAAAACATTGGTTAGAGCATATCTTATCTTGTACTTGTAAGAATAAGCCAACCATCACCACCCAATAAAGGTTACATTGCAACATATTGTTTATCTTTATATCAAATTATTGTTATCACATAAGTGGTTAGTGGGGAGATAAGTTGGGGTAGGGAATTTCTATAACGGGGAAATATAAAAAGGGCATATGGATTACCCTTTCACCAAAAAGGTATTAAAAACTTTGGGGAGGAGAACGAAAAGTCATAGTTGGAAGAATTTGTGATGCTGTCAGCACATTGAAACATTTTAGAAATTACAAATTTAGTTCATATTTGCTTATTGCTAAGGATTTTAGAAAATGACACATTTTTTAATCTTTTTTTGATCAAGCTGAAAGAGAAAACAAAAAAGCCTAAGCTCTCAATCTACAAATGTCTGATGCTAGAAGAGTGAGCTGAAGAAGATGTGTGCATTGATTTCATATTTCCATAGCAGCATCCTCTTTAGCACATTTTTTAATCTGATATTAATAGTTAGCAATTTTTTATTGTTATGAAATTGTGTTTCTTATATGTATGATTAATTAATAATTAGTTATATATGTAGCTCTTTCACCGAGAGCAATTATGAGATTTCCCTACCCCACCTTATAATTGCTTGCAGTCTTTGATGTTGTTCTTTTTTTGTGGTAGTAGTCTTTAATTTTTTTTTTCCTTTTCTTGGTACAAGCAGTGTTTGATGTTTCACTTCAATAATTGGTTTGCTTTATTTTTTATAATATTTTATTGTAGGTGGTTGCTCCGGTGCAACCAAAAATCAGGTGCCATCAGTGGCATCATACAGTTGTCCAATAATATTTTGACACATAATTATCAAAGTCAGCAAGTCAAAGTTAGAAATCCATGTCACAGGGGTGTTAGTAAATTTTTTATTTCTACACTATCGTTGAGGACTTTTGTGCAAATTTTTAAAATACAGTACATAATATTCTTATACACAATTATAATTTAAAAATAAATAAAAAATTAGTAATAAACTGACGGATAGATCAATTTACTCATGAATCAGAAATCAGAAAACACTAAATAGGAAAGAACCCTAAATCCCCAAATTGAATCACCCTCTCTTCCTCTCACGGCCGGCCGAAGGCTTTCTGCTCCCTCTCACGGCCGAAGGCTGGCTTTCACGTTGGAGCTAAATCCCCAAATTGAATCACCCATTTCGCGGACGGCGAAGGCTCCCCGTCACGGTCGAAGGCTCCCTCCTTTTCGTGGAAGAACGGTCATTTCGTGGAAGAAAGCTTCACAGTGGGAGGAAGCTCCTGCCATTAAACGACCATTTCGTGGAAGAACCCCCATCTCGAACAACACGACACCACCCAAAGCACCCCCAGCAGTCGCATTCCATCAAAGGTAAGGTCCTCTGCGTTGTCACCGTGTTCTGGGTAAGGTCCTCTGCATTGTCACCGTGTTCTGGGTTCTGTCATGTAGATACATAAGTGTGGGGAGAAATTTGTGTTTGGTTTAGACAAGTCATCCCTGAATTGAGTAGGTTATACCTTTTCTGGTTTGGTTACAGATTATTGAGCTGGGTTTTTGAAACTCGGACCAATGAGTTGGTTGAACTCAACAAAAGTCCGTTGCTCATTTGAGAATAAGATAGAGTCAAAAACCATGAAATGAAAAAATTCTGGTCTTTTAGCTAGTTTTGTCTAATTAGGAAGAGTCTGAAATGCAAATTAAAAAGAAATGGAAACATGGAAAAAAGGAAACTATGAGTGATAAGAAAGTAGGGGTCACATGGGTATTCAGAACAACAGGAAAAAGAATGAAGAAATGGTTGATACATATATAATGAAATTTTAAATTTTGGTCAATATTGTTTGCCAATTGTGTCTGAGAATTTGTTGTCCGATATTTAGCAGATCAGAAGAGAGGATCTGATAATTTGACTTAATTGGGTTTCATATGTAGCAATATGGGGAGAGAGGGTAAAAATTTATTTGTTCCCAGATATCGTTGTGTACGTGTCTTTCCCTGTACATTGTATCAGTCAATAAAGTTAGCATATAGATTCCCAACCCGGCCCTATTCTTCTTATATTTTAGCCTTTACATGAAGAATTTGCTTCTTCTGTTGTTTTTGCACGTGTAACATTATGTGAATTGTGACCTTCCTGGCTATATAGGAAATTTTTATTCACTAAGATCCTATTATGAAATCTTATAAAATTATTTTGATAATCAAACTTCAATTTATGTGTTGTGTGTTATGTGTTAATTGGATTGGTGTATTACTGTAAGAGTACCTTATAATTTATTGGATAATATAGGGCAATTTTTTTGAAGTGGGAGGAAAAATTGTTAATTGCGTGTTTGCTTTATTTTAAAATTATTGCAATCATGTAAAAAAATAGTTTTTAAGAAGAAGAGTCTATTCTGACATCAACTTGGCAGCCCAACAATCTGGCCTAGGGCCTGGTTATTGTATGGCTGAACTAATGCATGATTCTGCGTTTATTAGTGAGATTGAGAAGTTGAGATATTAAATCGTATGGTGATGAAAGTTAACAGTTTATACTTTGTCCTTTGTCGAGATAGTGTTATGTTTATATGTTATGTAGCAATAAAGGATTGTTAAACGTCTTAAACTAGCAGTGAGAGTAATTTTTGTTTGTTGCTTCAAAGTTTTTAGAGATTCATAATGTTTAAGGAAGGCTTCTTGTGGGCGTCACATAGTTCCTGAAATCCAACGAAAAGAAAGACGCATAGAATAGTTGAATGAAAGATTACCTACTTCTGAAATTGTAAAAATTGCTTATTGAATTTTATTATTAGCTCTTTATACACCACAAATTTCCTCCCCTTTTTGACAGCAGTTGAGACATCTAAATTTGAATCTTTAGTACCTTTTCTCTCACCAAGCCATTAAAGAACCTTGGGAAAGAAACTGACATGGATTGGTTTGGAAAAGCCATGGTTGCAATCTTAATCAAGTTAAAAATCATAAATTTTTTTCTCATACAAAAAGAGTATATATATATATATCTGGTTACTGAACAATATATTTTTTGGACTCAAACTAGTTGTTTATGGTGTAAAATTTATTGGCAGCTTAGGAATGTATATTGTTGTGATGTGAAGCGAGTCTTTATATGAATTTAGTGTCAGAACTTCAATTATAGTAGTTTACATGTTTAGGGTTTATGGTCTGACATATGTTAATATATGTCATGTCATGGTTTGTAAAATATTATTTTGTATTTTTGTTTTGAACTACAAAAGATGCCGAAATTTAAAAAAGGTGCGTACTTTTATGCAGATGAATAGCAATAGCGAAGAATCAATTGTGAATTTGAACGAGGATACAGATGTGTTTGTTGCTGATGGTGACAGGTTTGTTGGTTTGTCCAGTGATGATTTGAATGATGATATTGGAGGTGATGGACATTCTTTAAGTGATGAAGAGTGTGATGGTCAGCAATCCGATGGAGTTTCAAGCGACGAGGAATGTGATAGTCAGCAATTTGATGGAGGTTCCAGTGATGAGTATTGTGATGGAGGTTCTAAGAATGACCTCATGAATGTTGGCTACAATGGTGGAGAGCAGAATGACAAAGATGATGGCATGAGAAAGAAGGTAGATGGTACTTATAAAAGAATTACTGAGTTGACAGGGGATGATATTCGTGAACTAGATTTTGGAAGTGAAATTGAAGCTATTGAATTTTATAGTACATATGCTAAGCTGCATGGATTTGTAATTAGGAAGAAAAATGTACATCGCGATTGCAAAGGCAATGTCACTATGCGTCAATTAGTATGCAACAGAGAGGGATTGAGGGACAAGAAGCACTTCACTAGAGTAGATAGAGTAAGAGAGCATAAACCATTGACCAGAACTGACTGTCGTGCCCAGTTCTGGGTACACTTTGACTACAAGACATCTAGATGGGTAGTGGGAAGCTTTGTTGAGGGTCACAACCATGAACTTATGCCATCTTCATTTGTTAACTTAATTCCTGCTTATTGTCGCATGACAGATGCAGATAAGTCTCAAGTGGAGAGCTTGCATTTGTACGGGGTGAGAACATGTCACATAATGGGCTTAATGGTTGGTCAAAAAGGTGGTTATTCTGATTTGGGTTTCTGCAAGAAGGATGTGTACAACTACCTCGATAGGAAGCGACGTGCTAAGATAGAAGATGGGGATGCCTTTGCTGCTCTAAGTTATTTGCAAGCGAAGGCGGACTGTGATCTGTCATTGTTTGTAAAGTTCACGACAATAAACAATGGTAGACTGCAACATTTGTTTTGGTGCGACGGTCCTAGTCGTGTTGATTTTGAATGCTTCGGAGATGTATTAGCTTTTGATGCGACTTACAAAAAGAACAAGTACAACAAGCCATTGGTAATTTTTTGTGGGACGAATCACCATGGGAAGACAACCATATTTGCATGTGCATTGGTTGATGACGAGAAAGTTGAGACTTATAAATGGGTGTTGGAAACCTTTTTGGAAGCTATGTTAAATAAACACCCAAATGCAGTTGTGACTGATGGTGATAATGCAATGAGAAAGGCTATCAAGGCTACTTTTCCGAAAGCAAGACATAGACTTTGTTCATGGCATCTCCAGAATAATGCATGTGAGAATGTAAAGAATGCCGAATTCTTGGAGGATTTCAGCAGAGCAATGTATTCTAATTTTACTGTGGCTGAGTTTGAAGATTTTTGGGCTACAATGATTGAGAAATATAATGTTTCCAGTAGGAAGGCTAAGAAGTGGATCAAGAAGACTTATAAGAAAAAGAGAATGTGGGCAACTGCATATCTCCGGGAGGAATTTTTCGGTCGCATAAGAACAACCTCTCATTGTGAAGGCATAAACTCTTTCATCAAGCAATATGTTCGTAACAAAAATAGTCTTGTTGACTTTTTGCACAATTTTGATCGTGTTTTAAAAGATTATAGAAATAATGAGCATGAGGCGGACTATAAGTCATTGTATGGTGGTGAGCCTGTGATGACAACTTCTCTTAAGAATATTGAGCTTGGAGCTTCAAAAATTTACACAACGAAGATATTTGCAGAAGTTAAAGGGGAGATAGACGAGGCTGGTGCATTAATTGTTTTAAACAAAAGTGAGGATGGAAACACTGTGAAGTACAGAATGAATAAATTTTGTAGCCCAATGACTGTGTTTGAGGTGACTTATGACCGTGCAGAGAGTAAGTTTGTGTGCGATTGTCGGGGTTTTGAATCACGTGGTCTTCCTTGTAGTCATATTTTTTGCGCCATGAAGCATGAACACATGGACTCCATTCCAAGGAGCTTAATCTTGAAACGTTGGACAAAGACTGCTAAAAGCGATTATACACCGTCCTTTCAGGTGGATGACATTGATTCAGAAAAGGCATTCAGGTTGCGTTTTGGTGCTTTGTCTGCCATTTGTAATAGGTTGTGTCACATTGCAGCAGGAAAATTGGATGATTTTACTGAGATGAGGGATGAAATATCGAAGCTTATTATGAAGTTAGAGACTCGTAATGATCCTACTAGGAACCAAGAGGGTAATCAAAAGGTGGTTGGTGATCCTATGATGGTTAAGACTAAAGGTGCTCCATCAAAGAAAAAGAAGTGGAGAAAGAAAAAGTACAAGTGTTCATATTGCCACAAAGCTGGACACAATATTGCCAAGTGCCCAAGGATGACTAGAAACGAGGCTGAATATAGTAGTAAGGAGGATACCTCTAGCTCGGAATATGATATTGACAACAGAGAAGTACGTAATGTTAAGTCACAATTTGTACTTTATATTGAAATACGGACTTGGCGTATGTGACTTAGTAAATTATATTTGTTGCAGGATAATGAGTCATTGCCAAACAATCGCATGAGGCAAAGTGGTTCCCTTCAGACATCACATAGGAAGAACAATGTATGGGTAATTTATTTTTGACTTTAGATGTTTATTGAAATCAATGATTTAGTTGATACGTATTTTGTAATGTTTGAATGCAGAGTGTGGAGATGGCAAGTGTAGCTGCATCTAGAAGAAAGCGTAGTAAACTAGTGGCTTCAACTCAAAATTCAGTAAAGGAAAATGTTAGAATAATTTAAATTCGATTTATTATGTAGTCATATGTACTTAAATTGTAGTTATGCATTTTGGTACTGTACATTAGATCTTTCATTAATTAAGCAGTCATAAGTTTTTTAATTTTGTGTGGTTGGTTAATAGGTGAAGCAACAAAAGGTTGAAGTTTCGCCGTCTGCCCCTGTGCAAAATGTTAGTCCTCCAAGTGATCCTTTGCATAATGTTGTTAATAAGACAATGGATAAGGTAATTCGAATTTAAATGCAGTTTTATTGGTCTGTCAGATAAATAGAGTTGGTAAATTGTTTTTAAAGTAATGTTGTGCTTGATGTAGAACTTCGTTGAATGCCATGGTCTGAATAGAGTACCAATTGAAACATCTAAGCCAACAGTAGAAATTGCAACAAATGAGAGATTACCCTATGTTTACAACTCCTTTCAGCAAGGGATGACAGTATTCCCACATAACCCTGAGCAAGGAATTGCAGTGCAAGGAATGGCAGCCTTCACACAATACCCTGATCAAGGAATGCCAGCCTATCCACATTACCGTGAGCAAGGGGTGCCATTCTTCCCACAATACCCTGGGGTACTAGTTTACCCCCGTATTCCTCATGTTCCAGTTTACCCTCAAAATCCATCAATTGGGTTATGGAATCAGGTTTGTTGTTAGTTATTGTTTGCTGACACTATTGTTAGTGAATGGATTAATAGTGTTGTTATTATTTGGAATGCTAACATTGGGCTGATTTCATTGTATTAGTATTATGGTGGCACTCAAGATGCGCCTGGTGCTAATTTTTGGCCTGGTCTGCGGCAGGATTCTTCAAGAACACAAAAGTGAAAGGTAAATGTATTCATTGATTTTGATGCTATGTTTTCTGGAATTGTCTTTGATGGTACATATCTTCTTAGCGTTCTATTGTGCTGGGTTTTGTCATGGTTGCTTTGTATAGTGCAATTAATTGTTTTATTTATTTGATTTGATGCAATATTAATACTCTGTTTATGTTTGCATTGTGGTATCTGTGTGGCTGTTTGTTCAATGAAACAAATCTGTGTGTTTCCAATTTCCAAGAACATAAAATATGCAACATGATAAAGCATCCCTCTTTTTTCAATAGACGAGTATATAAATTAATATGCATAAAAAATGTTTTATATTAACCTTCCAAGTAGGTTCTTAATCAGTAGTCAGATTAAATTAGCTAGCAAAACTGGGTTGAAACACACTGCTGTCCATGAACAAGTGTATGGTACGTAGTATGTACCATGTGATACAAATGCATCAAAAATTAGGATGGATGCTGATAACTGTCCGCAAGTGCTACTTGGTGCTGGAGTTCATAGGTAGGGCTGTGAGGGCTTAAGGATACCCTCATATGACTTACTTTGTTATAGATTTAAAAAAATGTTTTTGCACTGTTCTCTGCTTTATGGAGGAAAGTTTGATCAGATAAACAGGAATTAATAGAGTTAAGACTAATTTTTGCAAACTGTGACATTGCTCAATCAAAGCTTGAATGGGATAGGTTAACTGGTTATTGGTGTAACAATGCTATATAAATACAACAACTGAAGCTTTATAAAAAATTGTCTACGTTGAAATATCCTGGTAGCCTATGTCCATTTTTGGGACGGATGTTCTGATATTTTTGGTTTTTCAAAATTTGTTTACAGTGTATTCAGCTGCTTACTTGCAAAGGGGTATCCTCTGCAGAATGAACAAAAGTTGCAAAATTACAAGGTGGTTGTTGATCAGTGTCACTAACGAAGTGTGCTTAAAACTGTGGAAGCTTGTGGTAATCAATTTATTTAGCATGTATAATTTTGCCTTTTGGGCTTGAGTAGTAGTTCTTGACAATCTTGATATTTGCTTTCTTACAGGTCAATAGAGAGATGTTGAAGAGCGGTTTCGTGTTGATTAAAAGTTATGTACAGTGATTTGATGAACAGAACCTAATACTTCTTCCAAAGCTATTGTGACATCCTTTGTGAAATCGTAAATTCGTTATTTATCATCTGGCAATTTTTTGGGTGTCTGGTTGAAGGTGGGAGCCTATAACTTTATTAGGACATAGTTTTTAATTGAAGAGTGTGGAAGTCCGTAGTTAATGTGATATTGTTCTGAGTCCTGTACAGTCTTTTCTCCATTCTTAGATGAAAACATTATCTTCCAGTGTGATGTTTTGACATAACTATTTGGTTACTTAGCTCTATTTAGTACGTAGACTAGTGACTTATCCATTGGATCAGGGATTGCAGCTGTTATGCTGCCTTATATTAATTCAAAATCTCTTTAGGACAAAAATATTGCTATCTTATGGACAATAATAATAGATAATAATAATGGACTTGGAGTTGTTCTTCTTACTGGATCTAAGGCTTTTCTATGGCCGTATACAAGAAAATGGTTTGGGCCCAACATTTGTCTCATGAAATTGTAATATGTTTGGGCCAAGCTTAGTGTTATGTCTGGCTAAATGTTGAATAGGGTTGGACCGTATTTCTGCATTGCAATAGAGTCCACATCACCACCCACTAGCAGAGAAGCGAACCCTGAACACCATGTTTTGTAATTGGAAGGAATCACTTCAAATAGTTGGGTCAGTTGTTTTTGCTGGAAGCCCCCAATAATAGTCCGCCACATTCAGAAATCTAGTACAAATAAATTTGCAAGGGTCCAACAAATACATCAAACAATATTTTGTGCAGGATATATGTAAAAAAAATAAAACAATTTGCTAAGCTTATGAAATTTTAATCAACTGACTTTGACAAAATTTGAAGTTATAAGGTAAAATCACGTGAATGGATTATTCATTATTTAACATGTTTCTAATGGCAGCGTTAAAGATAATACCCAGCATAGCAGAAAGATAGTGAGCAATGAAGATGTTGGATTGGACTTGGAGCTCTTCCAAAATGGCAAGTAGATCATAGACAAAGCCTTCAATCGTGGAGTAGCATTCTAAGCCGAAGTAGTCGAGATTTGTGGCGCTAGTACCCATGTTGTCATATAGAATGATGCGATTATCATCAAGTAGGAGCAGTAGCAGGTGCTTCGTAAGATAATAAGAATGATAATAAAATAAAAAAATAAAAATACAGATTTATTTATTACATTAAAAATAAAAAATTTATTATTTTTTAAAAATTTTCTATTTTAATTTATTTAAGACTATTTGATAACTGAACTAATTTTTTTTTATCTTTAAATATATTTTTCAAAGGTTGTATAGTTGAATTTGTTGGCGTAGTAGAGTCTTCCATCATGCCTCGTAATATGGGAGAGTGGGGACGAATTTATTTATTTTGTTGACATTTGCAGGCAATGCAATGATGATAAAGGGCACCTGCAAAGTGTGGATATGGCACGTGATGAGACGTTGTCGTGTAAGTGCTAAATAACGTGTTATGTTGCACTGTAAAAAAAAAACGTGTTATGTTGCAGGCCTACATTATGTAGATTTGTATGACATTCGAAGCTGTATTTGGTTGATTTTGTTTTTTTGGAATAACCTCTTTGCAAGGTAGACCGGCCATCATTTAGATTTAATTTTTAATGATGATGGAGTTTAGAATTTTATATTATAAAGAAATGATTGTTGTACATAAAGCAACGAAAAAAAAATGGGTGGGATAAGATGAAGGTTTAAAATTAAAACTATGCTAAGTAAAACAATTCTCCATATTATATTGTACACCATATTTATAGAAATATATTGATAAAAATATAGTCAGTTGTGAATAACGGTATATTATTTGAAGTATAAGAAAAAATTAGATTTAAATTATTTTTTATGATACATATTAATTGATATGGTGTTGTGTTATATTCATGAACGTTGTGAATACTAGAACATTATTTGAAGTTTAAGAAGAAAATTATTTTTAATTAAATTTTATGATAAATATTAAGGATGTCGTGATGTGTTATATTTAACTTAAGGTTTGTAAGATGTGATTCATGAGATTTAAAAATTTCTTGTTTATTATATGGTAATTTAATATTAGATAAAAAGAAAATAAATGGTAAATTAATGTAATTATTTTTCATTTTAAAAATGTATTCGTATGTTAATACGAATTAAAATAGGTTCGTCATTTTATTATATATTTTGTAGAATATTTTTTTGTTCTAATTTATTGGTTATTTGAGAAAGATATATTAATTAGTGCAATTTTTTTAATTTTACTCTATTATTTATTGTCTGCACAAAATGTAATACTTACCCATATTAATTAACTTTTATATTTCCTTAAAAGAGTAAGAAAGGATAATGTAGCTATGACAATTTATATTTTACTTAATTTAAAATTATTTAACAATAACTCTAATTCTTATATAAATTCCTTAAAAGATAAATAAATAAAAAAACGATATGTGTATATAAGAGTTTTATAATGTCTTTGTAAAAATTATTTTTAGTAATTCTTATAATACTTAAAAAAATTAATTAAAAAGTAAATATATGTTTAATGTCTTAATACTATAAAAATATTTAATATTTTTTTAATAATTAAAAAATTTCAGAAGATAATAATGTCAGAAAATTTAAAATTATTCAATATACGTTTTGGCGGCAAAAATAGAAGTAAAAATAGAAATCTTTTTTACAAACATAAATTACTTTTACGTACTAAAAATTTTAAAAAAATGAAAATTTATCATATTCATATTAAACACTTTTTATTTTAATTTTTTAACAAGTATGATTACCTTTAGTGGACTTATTAACAAAATCGTAATATATAACAAAAACTAGCACACAGCCTGAGAAATTCTTTTCTGCTTCCGAAGGGAGGAATTTCCTCCATTAAAAAAATCACAAGCATTAAATGCACTTGAATTCTTTTCTGCTCATGCATGCATTTTGAGCAGCACATTGGCCGAGACGTAGGGCCACGCGCAGCACTTTCTCCAACATATTGAAACAAATCCACGATCAGAGTACAAAAATGGAAAAATCACTATCAATTTCGGTGAGTGTTGTGTTGTTTTGGGCAAGGCCACTATTAGTGATTTTTATTCGTACACTTATTACACTTATTATCACTATATATAGTAACAAACATATTACACTTTTATATACCCCATGAAAGCATGATAAACCTGAAGGGTATGTCTTATCATTTAAATGATAATACATTAGTAGTATTTTTATTTAAAAAAATGGAGGTGTAATTATTAAATAAAAAATAAAAAATTAATGCAACGGATCAGGTCTAAAAGTAATAAAATGTGTTTAACTCGTTCAGTTAATTCACTAATCTATTTTTTTTTTGACGGGTTAGATTTAAGATTTCAATTCTTTTATTTTTTAATCCATATAACCCACCCACATAAATCATGAGCTAAGCGGGGCAAGGCGGAGCCGGGCGGGGTGGGGAGGAGGGTTGGTCCGTTGATTGAATTTTTTTTAAAAAGTATTATAAATGAGTCATCTATTTCTTTAATTTTTTAGTTCCTATAAATTATAAAATTGTTATTTTTAAAATTTTTATTGATTTTTTTTATTTTTTATAATTTTTTTTGTGGATTAGGCATGTTGATTTGTTAATCCGCCTACTTTTTTCTATTTTCTCATTTAGACAAGTCAACTCACCAGCAAGTCATTGTTAAGGTGGTAGAATAAATTCTTTAGACTAATGTCAATTACAATATAAACATAACGGTTTTATTGGGTATATCAAGTAAAATAGGAGGACTCGTTGATATTAAGCCTAATAATATAAAATTACATAGTACAATATAAGTTCTATATTGTATTAAATTTAATATTGAATTTTTAAATCTCTATATACAAATAACATATAATAAATCAATAATTTAGATATAAAATAGTTTTAAATAGTACAAGTTTATATTCAAATAGTAGGGGTGAACGTGAGTATTGAATACAAGTAAATATGCATCATAAATCGTCAAGTTAAAAAAAAATTGCAGTTAGTAATTTATGCAAATAGTAGGGGTGAACGTGAGTAGCCTTGTAGACCTCAGGTTAAACTTATAGTTGAAGACAATAAACCCATCTGTTTCGACGTGCATTGGTAATTGCAATGTCCATACAACTAACCAATAAAGAGAAGAACCGTGCTTATAGAGGTTCGGCTAGCGCATGATAGGCAGGGCTATTCTAATTTGAGTTATTTTGTAAATGAGTTTAAAATGAACGTAACTTAAGTTCAGCTCATTAGCTCTGAGCTTATGCAAAGCAAATTTAAGTTTATTATATTATTAATGTAATTTTTTAAAAATTATTAGTTAATCATGTGTTACCATGCATAATTAAAATTGTTTCACCGTTTAAATAATTTATATTATGTACAATTTTTTTTAATATTGTAGCTACACATGTTTAAATGAAAGTACAAAAATGAATTATACTAATAGTATAAATTAAAATTAACGTGAAATTAAAATTATACATAAGCATTTGTAAACAACCATAAATATACACATATATAAATTGGTCCACAAGGAAACAAAACATTATTCTAACGTATGTAAGGGCTAATCTCGAATTATTCTGCATTTAAGAGTCACACCATAGGAATTAGTTCATACTTACACATGCATGGTTTAATCTGAGACAAGCATATGACTATTTCCAGGATCAACCAGGTAGCATCCATGAGCGACACTACACATCGTGCAACCGTTGTCACCACGAATGGAGAAGCAAAACAGGCACAACCGCACACGTCGTTCAAGGCAACTGAAAATTCGAAGGGACCCATTTGGGCAATCAGCCTATGTTCACCGCATGCACGACATCCAATACAACAGTAAATGCCTATGAACCATGAGAGGCACTGCGATGCGCAACAGACGTGGTACACATGCATTACTTTATAATCCCCCAACGACTTCGCAAAGGAAGTCCTAGTGGAAATGGGTCTAACGAGGCACGTGAATATCGCTTAACAGGTAGGCAACATAGGAACCGTAAGTGAGCATGAAGGTCGTAATTGGCACAAGGGGCAACTGAGAAGGGTTGTGTGCAGATCGTTCAATGCCCAAGAGCATGGAGCCAACCAACAAAAATATCCTGAGTTGGTGCTTGCCTGACTTAAGTTCCTGATGGGTAACTCGAGTCACGTATCAGGAACTCGAGTCACCCACCAGGATCATGCATCAGGAACTCTAGTTATCCATAAGGAACTCGAGTTACCCATCAGGAACTCGAGTCATGCGCCAGTAACTCGAGTCACCTGCCAGAATCACGCATCCGGAACTCGAGTTCCCCATCAAGAACTTGAGTCACGCACCAGGAACTCGAGGTTAACCCTTGTATTCAAGGATGTAGATGCTACTACATAACATTCCTTAACAGTTGGATGTAGAAGGTTTCACCAACTTCCACCGCGAGGTTAACCCTAACCCAGTGAGGCTTTGTAATCGGTTACATTGTCCTTGTAATCAAATACATCAAGCAATAACAATGTACTGCAGATATGTAGAGAACGTGGTACTGTTCTATTGGAACAATTCACGAATTTTGGTCATTCCAAACCAGTTTCTATAGTCATTTAAGATCCATAACATGTTCACTAACGCCTAAGCAAACCCCTTAAGCTAACATTTGGGTCATTTTAATCTATGTTCAACATGATTGGTAAGGATGGGGTTTACTAGTAGATACATAAAGGAGAAGAAAAAACATTATAGAAAATAGTTACTAAATGTTACTTGTAACAAATGAGAAGACTACACATAACCACTACCGTTAGATCGAAATTGTATAATCAATTTGACACAAAACAAGGATGATACATTAATGCATTGTGATGTTCCCCCGAGACAGGCAGAGGGCTAGCGCACACCCATTGGGCTTTGCAACATGCGGTTTATATGTCCTTTCGGTCTCCCACCATGATGACTAGATTGTGTGGAGTGGTTATCATAAGATTCGTATCACAATTCTAGAAAACTCGATATATAGTACTAAGATCATTTAGTGTATACTATTTAATTTTATTAAATTGTCATTTTAAAGTACAAATATTTTAATTCCAAGGAACGATTAATTTAAATTCTTTTAAGATAGTTAAGTTAAAAATTTAAACATACGTTAGTCAAATAAATTATCTATAATTGACATTTTTTTACTGTAATTGTAATAAAATAAATTTATTTCCATGCTATAAGAGTAATGAAATAATTGGCCAATTGAAGTTTTCCTTGATTTGGTTCAACTAGAATATGATCTTACTTACAACGGCTCAACTAGAATATGATCTTACTTACAACGGCTCGACTAATCTGAACTGACACTTGTGGTTAAGAGATGACAACATATGGTTAAAATTGATTTGAGGTTGAAGTATTGTATTATTAATTAAGTCTGTTTCAAAATAATACTATTATGTCATTGTTAAGGTTTTAGAATCAATTCTTTAAACTAATGTCAATTAAAATATAAACATAAAATTTTTTTTTAGTATTATCAAGTAAAATAGGACTCGTTGATATTAAGCCTAATATTATAAATTTGGATAGTACAGTATAAGTTCTATATTGTATTAAATTTTATATTGAATTTTAATAAATCTCTATATACAAATAACATATAATAAACTAATAATTTACATATAAAATAGTTTTAAATAGTACAAGTTTATATTCAAAATTTGTACATACAATGAATTCATTTGATATATATATATATATATATATATATATATATATATATATATCATAAATCGTCAAGTTAAATAAAAATTGCAGTTATTACTTTATGCAAAGAGTAGGGGTGAACGTGAATAGCCTTGTAGACCCCTAGGTTAAACTTATAGTTGAAGACAATAAACCCATCTGTTTTGACGTGCATTGGTAACTGCAATGTCCATACAACTAACCAATAAAGAGAAAAACCGTGCTTATAGAGGTTCGGCTAGCGCATAATAGGCAGGGCTACGACTTAATAGTGCTGGCTTATGTATTCAATCCTTTGCATGGGTTCTATTATCAGGTAGACCAACAGAAGTGCATACATTGAATGCACTCCACAGTTCTCACTTACAGAGCCAATTCTTGTGCAACATAGTACACAATACAATCACATATTGGACAGGAAGCAATGGCTGGTGGACGTCGACCTTCAACACGCAGAGGTAGAACCGGCTCGAAGAGGATGAAGGCAGAAGTCACAAGCAAATGCAAGGATGAATTCTCGCATACCCCTGTGAACATGGATTCAAAATTGAAACATGTCATTCAGATATCATCAAGGTGAATTCTTAAACTTAAGTATTCTACTGTAAATGCAATAGACGTGCATGCTAGGAAAAAAAATTATATTTGAATGAATAAATATGTTGTGTTGAAGCCTAAAAAGGATATATAAAAAAGGTAGAATTTTTTCTGGAAAGGAAAAAATATTAAAAGACCTAAGGGAATACAACATTCATGCTGGAAAAGTTACAAGCCATGAAGAGTAAAAAAATGATTTGAACTGCATGAGTTATTAAATCAACCCTTCCAACCTAATCAGAATGCTGTTATTTTGTTGATCGTAAACATTGAACAAAGATGCCACTAAGAGAGCAATGCATCATGGCTCATCCCTGGCACATACTGCCTTTTGATTAACACACTAACAAACATGTCTATACCATTGTAAAAGGACTCATTGATTCCTGAAAAAAAAATTCTTACTTCTGCTTGTCTCTCTAACTCTCTCTCTCTCATCATGCAATATACCAAAACAGGAAAATAAAAAAATTACACCCACATTTCAAACGAGTGTGAAGGATACTACATTAATGTCTTATGCATGCGCATGTAATGATCTATACTGAAACTGACATGCACATAACAGTTGAACTTATTCTTCATGTGATTTACGTGCATAGTGATTGTTGAACTTATTCTTGTTTAAACTTAGTCAACATGAAAGCTTGATATGGACAAACATTGGGGAAGGGAAATGTGCAGAGGATGAAATTGCTAAGCAAGCAAAGGTTAATGATGAGGTAAGTATGTATTTATCAATTACTTTTATTATGACATAAACCCTTCAGACGTTTTACACTTCATTAATGACTTCATGTGTTTTGTTAGGATGTATTAGCAAGGGTTGACTAGATAGGGTCTGCTGTCGAAGAAGTGAAGAAAGTAGTTCATGACTTGGCTGCAATAATTGCAACCCACAGCCCCATCCAAATGGTACCATTGTTGAGTCAATTTCGCGCTCCTACATCAGGGAATACTGGTCCCACAGGAACAACAATTGAACTGACAAAGACTTCTTCCATGACTCCAACGAAATCTGCTGCAACTAAGGCAACAAACATTGCCCAAACGCCTGGTGTGGATTCAAAGGATGCTTCCAAAAATCAACCAAAGCATGTTACAAAGAAAAAGCTCAAGTCGGTGGTATCAAAGGAACAATTTGAGGAAGAACAGGAGGGGGGAAGGAGACTGGTTGTTTTGTGGGAAAGAAACTGTTCACCCCTCGCAAAATATTTTTTACCTCCGACACAAAATTCCAAGGCAGGTTGAGTCCCAACAGTGATGGTTACTACATTGTGTCTCAAACTCAACAGTCAACCACAACCTTGCATAACCCTATGAGAACATCAGGGATGGACCTTCCTAGTGTAAGTCATCTATGTCTTAAGAAAATCCACCTAATGATGCAATTATTCTTTACTAAAAATTATCATAAGACTAACCTGTCTATCACAATGTAGTGGGTGCCTTTGTTGTTTAGGCCTACCAAATACATGAAATTTGATGACGTTGAGGTCGCTATATGTGCTTATATTTTTGCGAATAACAATTACGATGAGTGAGTAACTATGTATAATGATTTTGTATGCTGAATTTTATTACTGATATAGATGATAAAGTACCCTAATCCAATTATATCCTATGAATAAATTATTCTCACAGCAAGGATATTATAGCCACAAATGGACTATGTCACGGCCATAGGGAGGCTTTCAAAACTCTAGTTCCTAAGGGGATGGTGGACAATGAGGTAAGGCCAATATATATTAAAAACTAACGTGTATCATATTACAACTTTAATCGCATGATTAACAGCAAATTTTCAAATGTTAAACAGATTCTTAATCTAGTGGCATGCATGCTGACACATGAAGAGCGAGCAAGGTCCAGATCATCATCAATTTGGTTCTTACCAACAACCTTCTCGGTAATAGTTACATATATATATATATATATATATATATATATATATATATATATATATATATATATATATATATATATATATATATATATATACACTTTTATGTACTTAAGAGGAAAACTAGTTTTTTAAAATTATCAATCTCCTGTAGTAGTGATGGTTGTTCCAAAACCTTCATGTGATATTGTCTCTATCTCTCTATTCATATAGCTTATTTTTATGTAGTTACATTATCAGGTTCTATGGGTTTTCCTTCTTATGTACAGGATAATAGGACAACTCTAAAATAAATGAATATGAGGAAGGTTGATATGAGAAATGTCATTGTTAATTAAGGTACAATGGCCTGGATTTATTGGTTTCCATGCAAATACAAAGTCCCTACCTAATTCAATATATGGATAAAATTAGATATTCCCTTAACTAACTATTGTGAATTAACTTGAACCACATCCATGCTCTTTTCTACTAGTAAAGACAATAGTTATTATCAATGTCATTTCCACTAGATAATAAACTACTCAAATAGTTAAAAATATATAGTCTATTACCCGAGCCTGCCATTGCTTGTGACTTCATCCTGTGTCCTTTGTCTTGCACCCACTCTGCCAAACCCGAAACCCTCATATATCGTCTAATCTTTCCAAGTTCTGTTACAGCTTTTGGTGTGTCGATATAACCAATCATATATTACATGGCATCGCGAAAAGTTTTACCAATAGTGTCAGATATGGGTTTACAAAATTCCACGAGAATAATAAAAGAACAAACAGTAAATAAACATATTGTTCATAGATGATTCCACATCATAACCCACTCCCTCTACCTCGACCTTCACATTGACACTACACCTTCCTTTCTCCATAGAGACGTGCTGTAGTCTATGTAGTCAATGTCCTTATAAGGTGTGTGGTACTCATATTGCCAAAATACAGAACTATTTACTTAAAGAATTAGCAATTAAAAATAGAACCAGAGAAATGGAACCTTTTTTCTTAAAGAACAAAAGACAGAGACATTAATTTTACTCGTCTTCTCACAAGTTACTGTTTGCCAAAAGGTAAGAAGTATCTTGACACAATACTTGAGAATAATACATGCATAATTACAGGGTATATTGGAAAAAAAAATTGGACTAAAATGAGGACTTGAAAAAATGTATGTAAATTTCATATTTAGAGTTTTAATATTCATGATAATGATTAACAACTAATTTGAGACATTTGAAGTTCTAAACTGAGGATTGTCTTTAAATAATTTGCATATAGTGTAATTAGAGCATACAAGGAAGGAACTTACCCGTTTTTGAAAGATGACGTGATTCTTAATTTGCCCATGTTATAAATACATTTGTTCGACCAGCATGATGGATACTTGCAAGTGATGGTCCAGATTTGCTATAAGGTTATGTTCCCTTTCCTCCTGCCATGTATACAGACCCACCCCTAGGAAACAACAACAAGATTCATAAATATGGGGAGGGGAGGACTGTATTACACGAATAGGAAAAGAAAAAAAACTTTAATCCTTTCTTTATAAATGCTTTCATACTTTGATACTTTTAAGTAGTCAAATTATGTGTAGTGCTTAAGTTAGAACAGTTCAGACATATGCTTAAGTTAGTGTAGTTGAGACTTTAGTAATCAAGATACATGAAGGTAATCAAATTAATAGGACTGAACATTTGTGAGAGTGGTCAAATATTGTCACTGGCATGACTTCAATAGTTAGTATATACTAAACCTGTATATTGAACGTATGCATAGCATTCATTATGAAAACCAATTTAAATAAAATCTGGATAACAGTGTTACTTTTGACCGTAATTGTAGCAATTTGGGTTGAGTTGGAGCACACATCCAGGTAGTGTTGTGGACCACTTTCACCCTCATTTCATGGGTAAAGTTGATTACCTGAGATTGGTGAGAAATGCAACTGACACTCCATTTCAATGTTAGTTTAGATAATTCTAAACTTAATTGTATTAACTATCAAGTTTGTTGGTGAATATGTTTCTAGGTTTGTGTTCCCATCAACGAAGGAAACATGCATTAGTATTTGCTTGTAATCGACCTCTTCCAGAAACGACTTATTTTGCTGGATTCAATGCCCAACGCATCAAATCATTCATCAAGAAAGAGATCTGTTAAGATAATGGTAATGTATAATTTGTCATACTATTGGTTTCAATCCTATATTTTTCACATACGATTATATGTTGTAATTCCTTCATGTGTAGGGAATGTTTTTGGAGGAGATGCTGATGGATGATAGATTCTATGATTACCACACATCTGAAAAACCAAATATTTCTTCTTTCCAAGTTCTTGAACCTAAAGGGATTCAGAGACAGAGAGTTGACTCGTATAAGTTCTTTAATTTTTCTTTAAGTTGACTATATAAACATCTTAATAAGGTCAGTAACGTCTTTTATGTAATTTTAGGAATGATTGTGGAGTATTTGTAGCTACTTGGATGATGCAAGCTTTCAATAGTGACTATTATGAACATTACTACAACATACATGTAAGTCCTTTAATTTTATGTTAATTGACTAATTAAAAGGCCATTTTTTTGTTAAAATTAAATGGGTTTGCATTATACAAATACATTGATCATTATATCCTTTATTTCAATTTAAAGCCAAAGAAAGTTAAATGACAAACATTTAAAAAAGAATGCATAGAGTAACAAGGTGTACCATGTGAAGCAATAGCAATTATAGAATCACCCTTTCGAATGCCAATATTTGACCGTTTGTTGTTCTTTTTGGGATAGGTTGAAGATGAAACAAGGATCAGGATCGCACTTGACTTGGTTTTGAAGCCCTATAACCAGCAGAAAGACAAGATGACAAGATTGGCATTCCAAAATTTGAAGAACATTCAGATGAAAAACAAGCGCCTGCATACTAGTTAGATCTCCTAGACCCTAAACCAGAATTATGGCAATATTATAATATAAGTGTTGTTTAGTAAGAATGAAGGCTGATTTTGGTTTAGATTAAACGTTTCTTTGGTTTTTGTATGAGTCAGTTCAGCACATTGTTATTGCAGTATCTTGTCAAGTATTGCTGTTTGTAAACTTTATATTTGGTCATGCAGTATGCATGCTTATATTGACGATGCTTAATAGACTTCCAAACAATTTAACTAGTGTATATAGACAAGCCCAATTAACATTAAAATCCATTACCTTTAACTGTAAAAAAATGCTTTCCAATAAAATATGGACACGTACAATTGTAACGCAAGTTTTACATTGAATATCCACTATTGCCAATTCATAGAAGTAGAACGTTTACTTTAATGAAAATTCATGACAATGCTTTTCTAAAAAACACTTTGTTGACCATATTCGAGTGTGGTATGTCAGTGGAACTAATAACAAATTTTAAAAGTGACTATGAATTCTTTCCAAAAAAACCTGTTCTTGTATTTTTTAGTGTAATGCAGAATAAAGTTAAGAATAGAACTAAGAGGAAAATAACTAAAATCTCATATTTTAATGGACAAATTTAAAATTGTAATATTAAATCATAACACTAGTGTTCATCCAAAACAATCCATTACACAGGGATGGGAAGGAGTTGTCATCCAGGAGAAGGATCACAGAAGGTCGGAATGGATGTCCTCAACCACAGAAAAGACTCAGACCAACAAACAAACACATTTGTTTTCAGTTTACCCAAACAACCAGCCAATGTACAAACAATGACAATGATGGCACCCATAGGAACAATTTCTCGGTGAGTACTTTCTAATTTCGATGCCCGATTACAACATATCTAATTTTTGAATCCAAAAGTAACATGAAAATATCTATCAGACACAATGACTTCATAATGAATCCAACTGAAGTTTGCATTCCAAATTGGAAGGGAGGAGTACTGAGTGACAACATTGAGGTAAATGTTCAATTGTGTTAAACATTTTTAAGTATTTTTGAAAATAAAACCATATTAAATTAGATATGGGTGAACCATCCTACTTTGCATAGATTGTTTTGGCAAAGGTTGACAAGTTAGGGACATCTGTGGAAGAGATAAAGCAAGTTGTCGAACCAGTGACAACTATGATTGTCAACCAATCACACGAGAGCATTTTACCAGAAATCAGCCCATTATCAACTAAGGATAGTGGCACTGAAATGATAATCAAGAAACTCAGGGGGCCCATTGAAGGTCAGACAACTAATCCCAACAACATCAACGAAACAGCAATGCAAACCCGAAGAGAAGTAAGGCCGGATTTCATAGTCAACAACTCAACTCAATCTACAATTACTCAAAAAAGCCTACAACGTTCAGGAGTGGACCTCCCAAATGTAAGTCTGTGCGTATGTATGTGTTTATAGCTATTACTGTTTTTTCATGTCTAACTAATCAAATGAACTGTAGTGGGTACCTGTACTATTTAGGCCTACAAAAGATATGGGGTTGAGCAAATTAGAGGCTGCAGTAGCAGCTTATATATTTCAAAGCAATGTTTGTGATGAGTAAGTCACAATTTTTGAATAGGTGTTAATATTCTTATAGGCAGGAATGTTATTCAGCCATTATTTCTATTTATCATATTACAGGAACGAGATTTTAAGTACAACACTATTTTGTGATGGTTTTAGACATACATTGAAAACGCTAATGCCCAACCAGAGAGTTGATCAAGACGTAAGACTTAATACATGGTACCTTTTAAAGTCAATGTTACATATTTTCTGTAGTATCACTAATTGGCTTTAATATTACAAACAGTACTTAATCTACTTGTTTGTATGCTTACACATGATCATAGATCAATGTATAACCATTCCACAATTTGGTTCCTTCCAACCACGTTCTCTGTAAGCCATCTATTTTGTTGTAAATTTAATATTGAATTCTAACTATCAATAACTATATAAAACATACTTGCCAACAATACTGTAGCATTATGTCTTGAATTGGCATAAAGATCCAAAAAGAATCATGGCTTACTATCAGCAAGAATTTATGGGGAAAGTTGACTATTTGACTCAGGTACATGTACAAATTCTATGTTACTACAGCAACATAATGTACATGCAAATTGTTATCATTATTAATCATCAATTTTTCATATCTTACTACCAATCAATGAGGACAATAATCATTGGTTTCTACTTGTGATTGACTTGTGTAAATCAAACCTAATTCTATTGGACTCCAATCCATCTTCGGAGAAATATGAATCCAAGTTGAGAAGCATAAAGATTCTGGTAATGTTAATTTTATAACTAACTTCACTCTTCCCCATTTTGATTTTGCACTACAACTTTATATCTTAACAACTACTATTCATCCTAATTAAATGGACTGGTTCAGGGACTATTTACAGAACAGATGCTGCATGATGATTCCTTCTACGACTCCTGTCGTCCAAAGAAGCCTATCATTTCTGAATTTGAGATTAATGAACCTATTGGATTGGGTCAGCAGAGAGATGGCTCGTATGGAAAACACCATTTTGTGATATTTTTTTAATCAAGTATAGAATAATCAGTTCAATTAGAGTGGTTAGACAACTAATGTGCCAATCACTTTTAACAGGAATGACTGCGGAGTTTGGGTTGCCGCCTGGATGATGCAGATTTCGAAAAGGATTCTACGGAACAGCTTCAACATCAACGTGAGTTAAGTTCATTTGTTTGAAATTTTTAACAAAGTTTGCTTAATAGCAATCAAATACTATAACCTACAGTTGTTATTCTGTGTCACAGGTTGATGATGGAATGAGGATGAGGGTTGCGTTGGACTTAGTTATGGGGCAATACAACCACAACCATGAACAAGTTATCAGCTTGGCCATTCAAAAAATGAATGAACTAACAAATAACAACAAGCAGATATAAACGAAATTGATTTTATGTCAAATGTACTTGGACATGTCAACCGGTTTCTTTTGATGCAAGGTTAAAAATTTCAAAACTACTATATAACTAGTAGTTACCTATATGCTACGCATAACTATTTGTTACTTATTTGCCTTTAGACTTTGAATTGTATAAACGGTCATAGGAATGCTTAGCTTATTCTTCATTTTCTTTAATTAAAATGTTTTTAAAAACAATGACAAATAGGTGGTAAGCCATTTTTACTTTAACAATACTAGCATAGTTAAAACGCAGGCACATGGTAATAATTATGGCAATATACATCACTTAACAAACATTTAAAAAGTTTACAACTGTTTATATGTAAAAATTTCGTACAGAAATGGTCAAATATCACTCAACATAAGGTGATATTTAAAAATATCACACACCAATGACATGAAACCGTGATGCACATACACTTCAATTATTTATATAAGAGGGAGAAAACACACCTTTTGCGCCTCTACAAAAGATATCTGATCTTGAAGACGTAGTCTTTGGTTCTTTTCTGGTGATGAGCCATGCACAGAGAAAGGACATAAATTTTAAAGTCATGTACAGTGAAAAATAACTCGGGCAATAAATTTTAAAGAATAAGATTTTATATAGTCCAAAAGCAATGTACAATTGAATTGCAATGAATTGCTAAATGTCATGAATTTTGAAGAATGAGATGTTATGGCATCTAAAAGGGTCACAGGAAAAAAAATTACAGTCAACACCTCTTATTGACAAGGATAGCAGTTTCAAAATATTTACACATAATTGCTTAATGCGATGAATTATGAACGCCTTTTTAGTAGGGAAATGGAATGACACAAAAGTGGAAATCAAGGTTTATAATGAATATATAATTATCTAACGCTTTTGCTTTCATTGCCAAATGTGGAAGAAATAAATCAACAGTTATTTATAAGAACTGCAAAAAAGCATTAGGAATTATTTGGCTAACTAATCGTTTGTTTCAGAAAATAACAAGAAAAAACATAAAAATGCCCCAGCATATGGCCAATTGGCCCATTGTATACATCGTAAAGAAAATCATAACAATTTGTGCATATCACTTAATAGTACTATCAATACATATATATAACAAAAAGTAGTTCAGCAATGCAAAACTCTGTAAAACACAAACATAAACTTAAACTAAAGATGTCTACAAATTGTTGTTAATTCATTCACTGTTTCATCATGAACCAGGCCATTACATTCTCATAACCAGTGCAACAATAAAAAAGGCTATCAAAATCCATGTTCCTACCAGCAACTTCAAATGCAGCTCATCATTTTTCTTGCATTCAACTACTACAACTTGCAACCTTCCAATCTCATTCTCCATTCGGCCCAACTGTTGTAGTAAGTCATTTATGTCTGACCCATTTTCATTCCTGCCAATATTTCTCCCAATGGGTGATGTTTCAGGAACTGAACGCTCTTTAGGGGGTTCAGCCCAATCAAAATATTCATAGGCCTGCCAAAATATACACATACAACCAAAATATATGCTTAAACGCTATATCTGAAGCTAAAAATAAATACAAATGGGGCAAAATTAAATGCAAACACAGAAACATGTGGGATAATAAAAAAAAAATTAACTAGTCTGTATGTCAACCAAAAAATTAATTAATAATAAAACATAGAAGTAAAATACTTGGACAGCTGCTATTTTCTTCAAACTATCAAATTAAAATTGTCTACATTTACTAAAGGGACTATTTAACATAAAAGTGGTACTAATATTTCACTTGTACAAGAAATCTCAGACATAACTTAATGCCAAAACAAAAACAAAACAACTGATACTTACACGCTCCCGTCCATTCAATATGGGGCAATGGTAATATCTTCTACCAGGATTTCTATCAGACCAAGAGGTGGTAATAGTTGCCATCTGACCACAATAGCATATCCTCGCTCCAATTTGTCCATAGCTGCGAGTTCGATATGTGGATGACTGAGAAGACATTCTATCCAATAACCTGAAACTATAAAAACAAATGCAAGTTAAAATATAATGGTTTAGAAAGATAGTTAAATCAACAAATGTCAATAACATTCAATTATAAAATGACGTATAGAAATAACAAGCTTTCAATATTCTCTACATGAGCCAGTCTTAAACCACCTAAAAACAGTGTTAGGCCAGTATTAGGCTTGTGCATCAATGATCTACGTTTTGTTGTGTACAAGGGTATACCAAGTTTAAGAACACTTAAACTTCATGCACTGCCACAACGACAAGCAATAAGAGAATGGGGAAGGATGCTATTCAACCAACCAAGTACATTCATTGACAAAGCCATTCATTATAGTCTTACAATATACAGAATATTGCTTAAAATCAAACGAAGGTACAAAACCAATCCTAATGCTTCTAATACGAAAAAGTTCTGCACATAATAACTATCAATGAAATATCAACAATGGCTATATAAGAACCTCATCAAATAAAGTAGTATTACCAATTCAACTCAGACTTCAAGTTGCAATGAACAAGATAATTAAATATGTATAGACGTTAAAGGACAATTCTCTTGGGTTACTTTTTCTTTGTCAATGGGGAAATCATTATACCTGTAACCTTGTGCATAAAAACTAGCTAGTTCTAAAAAAAATATGCTCATTTACACTGCAGAAAGAGAAGTTCTCTTAATTATATTGTGGAATACCACTTGCTAGGTGGTAAGTTTGCAACTTTGCTCAATGTCCTTTTCAGAAACATTAGACTCTCATGCCCTATTTCATTCACTTGTGACGAGGCTTCTTTTAAAAAAAATAAAATTAAATTGTCAAGCAAGCTTAATTCTAAAAGGTGATTGCAGCTTTATCCTTCTCTATTCATTCATCTCAAACGCATAACCACTCAACCAGGGAGGGTAAAGGAGAAATAAAAAAAAGGAAATGAAACACAAAGTAAGGAAAATATATACAGAAATATAATATGCAGATGAGGATATAGTTTCACATACATATGAAAGCCATTAATAAAGTGGAAAAGTAAGGTAAATAAATATTTTCCTGATATCTAATGCCTATTCTGGTGAGTCAAAAAGAATGGAGAAAAAAATATAAAAACACACACACATAAATATATATGTGTGTGTGTGTTTGCACGTGCGAAGGGCTTAAACCTCTACTGCTTTCCTTAAAACTATTTCCCCATTTTGTTCCCTCTCCAGCTTACTCAGCAAATAATACTGAAACATCATTAGAAGTCCTTTCTCAATGCTTCACCTCTTTTGGGTGAATCAAGCAAAATTCACTAAAAAACCATATTTTGCAACACAGCGTCTAGTAGATAGTAAACTATTACAAGCGAATGAAAATTTGTAGCTAAGCAAGCGATTTAAAGCTTTCAGGGGTCAAGAGGCTGTAATGAGATTCCATGTTTCCATTTCTTTTTCTTTCCTTTTCAGATTCTTCCTAATCAAACAACTAGCTGAACGACCACAATTTGTTCATGTCATGGTTTTTAAAAAAAAATTATATTAGTACTTTCAATATGGCTATAGCCCACAATATAGCCTACTAAGCCCCCATTACTTTCCCAAACCAATCCATGTCAGTTACAGACCAGAGAAAGATGGGAATGGGGAAGAAGCTCATGGAGCAAGCTTCTGCATTTTCTTCAAAGTAACAAGGTGGGTCAGTACCTACTCTATCTTTTGATCTCTCTTATTCTCATATTTACATTTTTGACTTACATTAGCTAAACTCCTCTAAATTCAAATGTAAAATTAAAAAAACTTATATTAAATTAAATTAAGAAACAAATCAGCAATGCACTTTTGTTGAGTTCAACCAACCCAATGGTCCGGGTTTCAAAATCCAGCTCAATAATCTGTAACCAAACCAGAAAATCTATAACCTACTCAATTCGGGAATAACTTGTCTAAACCAAACACAAATTTCTCCCCACACTTATGTATCTACATGACAGAACCCACAACACGGTGACAATGCAGAGGACCTTACCCAGAACACGGTGACAACGCAGAGGACCTTACCTTTGATGGAATGCGACTGCTGGGGGTGCTTTGGGTGGTGTCGTGTTGTTCGAGATGGGGGTTCTTCCACGAAATGGTCGTTTAATGGCAGGAGCTTCCTCCCACTGTGAAGCTTTCTTCCACGAAATGACCGTTCTTCCACGAAAAGGAGGGAGGCTTCGACCGTGACGGGGAGCCTTCGCCGTCCGCGAAATGGGTGATTCAATTTGGGGATTTAGCTCCAACGTGAAAGCCAGCCTTCGGCCGTGAGAGGGAGCAGAAAGCCTTCGGCCGGCCGTGAGAGGAAGAGAGGGTGATTCAATTTGGGGATTTAGGGTTCTTTCCTATTTAGTGTTTTCTGATTTCTGATTCATGAGTAAATTGATCTATCCGTCAGTTTATTACTAATTTTTTATTTATTTTTAAATTATAATTGTGTATAAGAATATTATGTACTGTATTTTAAAAATTTGCACAAAAGTCCTCAACGATAGTGTAGAAATAAAAAATTTACTAACACCCCTGTGACATGGATTTCTAACTTTGACTTGCTGACTTTGATAATTATGTGTCAAAATATTATTGGGCAACTGTATGATGCCACTGATGGCACCTGATTTTTGGTTGCACCGGAGCAACCACCTTTATTGTATCATTTTTTCTATAAAAGGCTACGTATTGCACCGAAGTAAATGAAATAGAAATCTATAGCTTTCTCTTCCTCTATACTCTGCGTGACTCTTAAAGAGTGTGTGAGAGAAAATTTAACTCGTTGAGTTTTTGATATCATCTATCTCATAATAATAGCTAGAGTGACTCAACAATTTACAAACAAAAATGGCAGAACCAACATCCACCAACACTGGTCTCAAGTTAGCAGGCAAAGTGGCCATAGTAACCGGAGGTGCCGGTGGTATTGGTGAAGCAACGGCGCGTTTATTTGCTGACCAAGGTGCACATATGGTAGTGATCGTTGACATCCAAGACGAGCTGGGAAATCAAGTTGCTGCGTCCATTGGCACCCACAGGTGCACCTACGTCCACTGCGATGTGGCAGACGAAGATCAAGTCCAAAACCTCGTCCAATCAACAGTCAACATTTACGGACAACTCGACATCATGTTCAGCAACGTTGGGATCCTTAGTCCCTCCAGTCAAACCCTCCTTGAACTCGACATGTCCCAACTTGACCACTTGTTCTCGATCAATGTTCGTGGAATGGCAGCAAGCGTGAAACATGCGGCACGTGCCATGGTGGAGAAGCGCGTGAGGGGAAGAATAGTGTGCATGGGGAGCGTCTCCTCCAGCCATGGTACATCTGCGCATACGGACTACAACATGTCGAAGCATGCGGTGTTGGGGTTGGTGCACGCGGCGAGTATACAGCTTGCGGTACACGGGATAAGGGTGAACTGCATCTCACCTAATGGATTGGCAACACCGGCGACGTGTAAACTGCTGGGGGGTGAGGAGAAGGCGCAAGAGGTTTTTGGGCAATGTGCGAGGCTGAAGGGCGTGACACTTACGACCAAACACGTGGCAAACGCTGCCTTATTTCTCGTCTCTGATGACTCGGAGTTTATCACTGGTCATGATCTTTTAGTGGATGGTTCATTCGTACCAATGTTTTAAAAATCTGTTCAAGCGAAGAAGTGGAAAGGTGTGTGATTTATGGTTGAACGGATTTAATCAAGTACGGATGTTATCACCCAAAAAAATATATTTAAATAGTAAGCCGATATAACGGCTAGTTGATGGTGATTAGTTGAAGGAGGATGTAGCAAATAGGTAGAATAATACCCGACTAAGGTTGGGTTGGGTTGTACTATTAGTGGGCCAGGATTGAAATAATAAAAGCTGAAGCATATTAGATTGTAAGTTGATGGAAAGCTAAAAAATTGAAGCTGTTATCAACGAATGCCACAGAACATGTCGAGAAAATAAGAGTTGAAATTGTTGGGGTAAATTGCCGTTGTGGCGCTAACAGTTAAGAATTGTGGGTAGATTAGCCGTGGGTTAGTTGCTTGTTTTTAGGAATTCTAGCAAGTAAAATTGGCTATGGTGGGAGTTAGAGTTTATCTATAAATACCATTTGTACAAATTTATTTAGAATGGATCACAATCAATACAACTTTTAAGATTTGTTTATTTTGCTTAACTTTTCAGTCTTTTACCATATTGCTTTTACTTTGTATAATTTATCTTCCGCAAGTTTATTTCCTAGTCATTTACAGCTTTAACCTCAAATTCTTAGACT
The DNA here is from genome assembly GCA_029884595.1 of Ormosia semicastrata. NCBI lineage: Eukaryota > Viridiplantae > Streptophyta > Magnoliopsida > Fabales > Fabaceae > Ormosia > Ormosia semicastrata. Next base: position 2,051,565 of record JAQQTO010000028.1, on the reverse strand, counting down.
TCTTAAGTTCACCTTAATACCAAACGCTTTCTTTAGTGAGTTTGGGAACCCTTGCTAAAGGTTGAATTTTGCTTTTAGTTCAAATCGTCTGTTTCTTATCAAAATCCATACGTGTTCGTCGGCTGAATTCTTATTTGGCTGATAGATTTATTTCACATGTTAAACAAATTTGGCACGCCCAGTGGGACACTCTAAGGCGAGCAAATTGAGAAGTTTCCATCTCCCGGTTCAGATCACTATTAGCGTATGCACCTAAGGTCCGGCAAAAACCTTAGCAGTATGGATACAAGTCAACCTAGCAAGAAGAACGGGGGCAGAAAGACTTCAGAGGGAAGCGTTCAGCCTACTCTGGGAATGCTCGCTTCACCCCAGCCAGTGGGTACTCCCACACTTTCCACCATAACTGCTACTCTAGCAGTAGAGCTCTCTGATCAGCCTCAGCCGATAGTAATGATCACTTCATTTATTCGGGACGAAATTGATTAAGGGATGAATGACTTAATGTATCATATGTCAAGGCAACTTTTGGAGATCGTAAAACCCATGGCGCATAATGAAATGCATTTTGTTAGAGAGACTGAGCAAAAACAATCTAATGCAGGTGAGGCCTCAGCCCACTTGGCTATCGCGAGACCTTCTGTTGGCGGACTGATTCAGGCAGGACCACAATCTATGGTTCAGCCGAGTTTGGGCATGCCGCAGGTAGTCCCCATGTTCCAGTCTCCTCACCCTGACAGTGGTATCCAGTCAAGTTTGCAATATGGGCACGTACAAGTACCTAGGGGACCCCCTAGGTAACAGGAATAGTTGACTTGCCGTATCTGGCGCCTAACACTTCTGTGATAGGTGCTAGTGCACAGGTGATCGCAACTGGTGGCACCATTTTCTCGGCTGCTCCGGGTCCTCCCAGGTATATTCCTGATTATATGGGAGAGTTACCTTGGTCCAACATCTCTCCTACTCTAATAAATACCCCTGAGGGGTTTCCTTATGGGCAATCTGTTCCGGTGAGAATCGATCAGCTATGGGTTAATGTACCTCAAGTGGCCCCAATTCAGCCGATTGCTCAGCCATGGGTGAATAACCCTCCACATCCAAGCTATTACTAGAGGGCAATTCCCATCCAAGATCAGCAATATCAGGTGCCCCATCAACTAGGGGGTGCTCCTGTTAGGCCAGTGAGGCTTGTTCAGCCACCAGCGCCAAATTATCCGGGTGATAGAGCTCCTCAGCTGATAGACCTTGAAATGATAGCCGAGACCATGAGGAGGCATTTTGAAACTAACTGAGATTGTTGGATAGGCCTGTGTATAAAAAGCCCTATCCTGAGTGGGTAGATAGGATGATGCCTTTGCCTAGAGGGTTTAACACTCCTGACTTTACTACTTTCTCAGGAGAGGATGGTAAATCCACTATGGAACACATCGGCAGGTTCATTGTCCAATGTGGGGAGGCGAACCAGAATGAGTTCTATAAGCTCCAACTGTTCCTGTTGTCTTTGACTAGGGCGGCTTTTACTTGGTATTCTTCCTTAGCCCCCAACTCCATACAAAACTGGACTAACATGGAGCGTTGCTTTCATGATAGATTCTATATGCCTCAACCAGATGTGACTGTGGCTGACATGATGAATCTGAGGCAAATGGTGGATGAACCAGTAGCTAATTTCTTGGAGAGGTTCAGGAAATTAAGAAGCAAGTGTGTTGTGCAACTACCTGAGGTTGAATATTCTTCTATGACTGTTAGTAACATGCACCCTCAGCTTAAGGAGAAGTTAGTAGGGCAAGATTGCACTGACCTGAGTCAGTTGGCCTCCAGGGCCTCCAGAATTGAACAGTATATCCTAGAAAAAGAGAGGAGGAGGTCTAGCAAGAACAGAGGATCTCATCTAATTAGTGTAATTGATGTTGAAGATCCAGACTATCTGTCAGATGAGTCAGTTGAGCAATCGGTAGATATCATGATTGCAGAGATAGTGAAAGGAAAACCATATTCATGCCCAGCTTTAAGACCCCCCAAAGGAAAGGAGGTCCAAACTCCAGAGAGTAAAGTTGACTATTCATTTGACATTTCCAAGGCAGACCAAATCTTTGATTATCTCCTGAAGGATCAACAGATTAGATTGAACGAAGGGCACCAAATTCCCCCAGTAGAGGAGTTGAAGGGAAAGAAATATTGTAAGTGGCACAACTCTTACACTCATGCTACCGTCAATTGTATAGTGTTCAAAAATGCTATACAAAAAGCCATGAAAGAAGGAAGGTTTAAACTAGCCGAAAAGGAGATGACTGTCATTACCGATCCTTTTCCTTCAGCTGGGGTTAATATGGTTTCCTTCTCTGGGAGACAGTATCGCTCATCATCTAAAAGATGGAAACAGCTGATATGTCGCCAGTGGAGACAAAGGGGAGTGTTTGATGAGCCATATGGGGCTGGCAGAGTTCTAGCTATGTCTGATCAGTCCAAAACAATAGATCAGAAACTATCTATGTTCGATAGACTAAAAAGACCCCAGGTGAATAATGAATGTGTCAAGAAAGATGCACCAGCCGAATACAATAGGTTCACAATGTTCGGCAGATTCGAGAGGAATCAGCCAAGGAGACAGGCTAAAGTTAAACAGCATTCGACAGACTGTGATGTATACAGAGGCCCAAATGGTAAGACCATTCTGGTCCCCAGGGACAGAATAGATGAGGTTAAGCTCGAGGTTTTTGGTAGATTGGATTTTTCAGGCGTGAAAAAGAATTTTGAAGAAACAAGAAAGCTTGCAATCAAGTCAAGGGAAGCAACAAAGAAGGTTCCAGGAAGAAACGTAGGAAGAAATGTAGCTGGTAAGTATAATGATACTTCAGTTGATACAAGATTACCCATGATGGACGAGACTCCTATACCAAACAAGGGTAAAAGAGTAGCTCGTTTCGATGTGGAAAAGGGCATGACTACATTAAAGATTACTGTAAAGAATGAGGAAGTTATTAGGCCCCAACATATGGTTAAACCACCAGCCGAGGTGGAAAAAGGACACTGGTTCATTAACAAATATGCAAAAGGGAAAGATCTTGAGGTAAAGGAACCAGGGGTGATGACTAGAACTCAGAAAAGAAGGGCCCAGAGGAATAAATCAGTACAGCGAATGAAACAAACCTTGGCCATGTTAGCGGAGGCAAAAAGAACTGACCTTATTGAGATTAAAATTTCTGAGGTGGATGAGATTCTAGAGGCTACTTTTGGGCAACCAAAGGAAGAAACAATTGCTGAGGAGAGAAAGCAGGAACCAGTGCAGTCAGGAAACCAAGATCGTCTTGGAGAGGAAGAGCAGGATTTCCAAGATATGATTAATGAGTTGGAGATAGCTGAATTGGAAGAGGAACCAGTCATAACAGCAGAAGAACAAGTTCCTCTAACAGTCGAGGAAATGGAAGAAGAACTCGGGTCAGATCTTCTACTTGAAGATTCGGTGTTGAATTCCATACTAAGGGAAGACGAAGATCACCCCTCGGCTGAAACTAATATGGTGGGGTTGATTCCTAGTGAGTTCTTGGCTCGGCAGAAACAACCCAAGAAATTGGAAGGTGATGTAGTTGCTGAGGAAGTTGAATGGGCTGTGTTAGCTCCCATTTCAGAAGAACCCAAAATGGAATTCCTTAAACTAGCAAGGGATATGACCAAGCATTTGAAGCCCTTATACATTAGGGCTTAGGTTAATGGTATGACTATTAGTCGAGTCTTGGTGGATGGAGGAGTAGTGTTAAACATAATGCCTTCAGCTACAATGAAGAAGCTGGGTAGATCTAAGCAGGATTTGATTCCCACGAATATGAAAATGACCAATTTTATAGGGGATGCCACAGCTGCCTTAGGAATTTTGGTAGCCGATATCACTGTGGGGAGCAAAACTTTGAGATCTGCCTTCTTTGTGATAAACTCTAAGTCTACTTACTCCATATTGCTGGGAAGGGATTGGATTCATTCCAGTTAATGTGTGCCTTCCACTTTGCACCAGATGTTAATGTTTTGGGATGGGGATAAGGTAGAGTCAATGCCAGCTGATAAGAATCCGTTTACAGCTGACGTCAAGATGGCTGAGGCTATATTTTATTCGCCCCGGCTGGAACTTATTATTATCCCTGAAGAATATGAAGAAAGATCATAGGAATCTTGTAACCTAACTGTCGATGGCTTTGCTGTCAATATCCAGGCCAATTTACGGCCTTTACGGTTGTGTTTAGATGAATAATAAGGCCCAAGTAATTGAAGACCTGAGACACAGACTGACATCCTTGGAAGTTGAATATAGGATTGGTACGGTCGTGTCTATGGAGTTGGAGGAGATAGTGGAAGAAGAATGTTCGGCTAATACACCTAGGGGGCATGAGTTTGAAGAGAGGTGGGAGTCCCCAATCAGCAGGAAGATTCCTACCTTTTCAGCTGAAGATCCTTTATTGGATGTCAACCTAGGAACTGAACAGGAACCGAGAATGACAAGAATAAGTAGCTTGTTGAGCAAGGAAGAACGAAATCAGATGACTGATTTAATAAAGACGTACAAAGATTGCTTTGCATGGAATTACCATGAGATGCTAGGCCTTTCTAGAGAATTGGTGGAGCATCGGTTGCCGATCAAAGAAGGATTTAAGCCTCACAAGCAGGTTGCCAGAAGATTCAATCCAGAGCTAATACCCAAAATTAAGGAAGAGATGGAACGACTACTTAAAGCGGGTTTTATTCATACGGCCAGATATGTAGAATGGCTATCGAACATAGTCCCTGTAATCAAGAAAAGTGGGAAGGTTAGGATTTGTACTGACTATAGAAATTTGAATCTTGCCACTCCCAAAGATGAATATGTAATGCCTATAGCTGACATGCTTGTTGATTTTGTAGCCAAAAATGGCATTTTAACATTAATGGATGGGTATGTTGGGTATAATCAAATTTTCATAGCCAAAGAAGATGTTCATAAGACAGTTTTCAGGTGTCCTGGCGCTATTGGGATATTCGAATAGCTAGTCATGCCATTTGGATTGAAAAATGCTGGCGCCACGTACCAAAGAGCCATGAACGCTATTTTTCATGAGTTAATAAGAAAAAACATGGAAGTATATATTGATGATGTCATAGTTAAGTCCCATGATTTTAACTAACATCTAGCCGATTTAGAACAAGCTCTTAAGAGAATAAGGCGTCATAATTTAAAAATGAATCCTGCCAAGTGTTCTTTTGGTGTATCGGATGGGAACCTTTTGGGTTTTTTGGTTCATAAATATGTGATTGAAGTTAATAAAAATAAAGCCAAAGCCATATTAGATGAGAGACCCCCTCAGAACAAAAAAGAATTGCAGAGTTTGATCGGTAAAATTAACTTTCTGAGAAGGTTCATTTCAAATTCAACCAGTAAGCTAAAAGCTTTCTCCCCGTTACTAAAATTAAAAGACACTGATGAATTGGTATGGGAAAAAGAACAACAACTTGCATTTGATCAAATAAAGTAATGTTTGGCTAGCCCCCCAGTGTTAGTCCCCCCAGTGTTAGGGAGGCCGTTGAAATTATATATATCGGCTGCCCCAGAATCAATTAGCCGCCTGTTGGCACAGGATAATGAAGATGGGAATGAAATATCTATCTATTATCTTAGCCGATTGCTTAATGACCCCGAAACTAGATATACTCCCATAGAAAAGCTATGCTTGTCTCTTTTTCATGCTTATACAAAGCTGGAATATTACCTCTTACCAAGGGAGGTTCAAGTAGTATGCAAAATTGACATAATAAAATACTTGCTGCATCGGCCTATTTTGCAAGGATGATTAATGAAGTGGGCTATTAAGCTAAGTGCATATGCATTGAAGTATGTGCATCTAAAGGCAATGAAAGGACAAGCTTTAGCTGATTTTTTGGCTCAACATCCTTGTGTAGATGTTACAAATCCTTTAGCTGAGGTGAGCCATTGTGTTAACTTGAGACCTTGGGTATTAACTTTTGATGGATCCAGAACTAATAAGGGCGCTGGGGTTGGAATCACAATTACAAGTCCTGCTGAAGAAAGCTAGAAGTTCATGCATCAGTTGAGGATAGGATATTCAAACAACCAAGCTGAGTATGAGACTTTAATATTAGGGTTAAAAATTTTATTGTCTATAAAAGCCAAATACATCCAGGTAATGGGAGATTCCCAGTTAGTTATAAAACAGCTAGTTGGGGATTATAAATGCACTAACCCGAATTAGGTAGAATGTCATGAAACGGCTAGCAGTTTGTTAAGATAGTTTGCCAATGTAGTGATAATGCATGTACCCAGAAGGTATAACGAAGAAGCAAATGATTTGGCACAACATACTTCTGGTTATAAGGAAACCTTTGAAGATGTTCAACTCGTAAATAATCGACTCAAGGAGTTCTTTATTAGAGCAGTGGATACAATTGATGACTGGAGAGTTGAACTAACAAGGTATTTACAAAACCCTTCTTTTTCTTCCACTTTTCAAATGAGGGTAAAGGCCTTAAAATATACCTTGGTGGATGAAGAACTGCATAAGAGAGGATTGGAGGGAATTTTGTTAAAATGTCCTAGTAAAGCTGAGACCATGAAACTCATGGGGGAAGCACATGAAGGGATATGTGGTTCACATAGGTCAGGATTTGTGATGCGCTGGCTAATACATAGGTATGGATATTATTGGCCAACCATCAATGCAGATTGCCATGCTTATGCCAAAGAGTGTGAAAAGTGTCAAAAGCACGGGCCAATCCAGAGGATCCCAGCCGAGGAGATGCATTCTATTGTTAAGCCTTGGCCATTCCGAGGATGGGCAATGGATCTAATTGGAAAAATATATCCTTCATCTTCCAAAAGACACTTATTCATTATTGTTGCCACTGATTATTTTACCAAGTGGGTAGAAGCCCAGCCGATGGTTAATGTTACCCAAGTTGATGTTATCAAGTTTATTAAAAATCAAATTATCTATTGGTATGGCATTCCAGAAACTATTACAACAGATCAGGGCACAATGTTCACAGGAGAGAAGATAGTTGTTTTTGCAAAAGAATATAGGATCAAGTTGATCCAGTCTTCACCTTATTATGCACAGGCAAATGGTCAAGCCGAGGCTACAAACAAAATCTTAATCAGCTTGATTAAAAAGACCATAGAAGACAAACTTAAAAGATGGCATGAAGCGTTAGCCGAAGTACTATGGGCTTACAGGAATTCTAAGTCTACCGCGACAGGGTTTACCCCTTATCGGCTGACTTATGGTCAGGATGCTATGTTACCATTGGAAATCAATGTAAAATCATTGAGGGTAGCCAAACATCATTGTTTGACTATGGATGAGTACCAGCAAGCTATGTTCATGGAGTTGGAATTGGCTGATGAGGACAAGTTAATGGCTTTAGAAAATATTCAAAAGAATAAAAAGAAAATGGCCAAGGCATATAATAAACATGTCAAAATTAAAAGTTTTGTCGAAGGGGATTTAGTTTGGAAAGCCATTTTGCCTGTAGGAGCTAAAGATCCAAAGTTAGGAAAATGGTCACCAAACTAGGAAGGACCTTATATAATTAGTCAAGTTATGATTAATAGAGCTTATCAGCTAGTTAACATGCATGGTGAAGAGACGGTGAGAAGCATACATGGGAAGTATCTAAAGCACTATTATCCTTCGATTTGGGGTAATTAAAGGAAAGAGAGTCGGTTCAAAATATCAGCTACAAGCCAGCCGATTAGCTTTTTCAAATTAAGACTGGTTAAAAAAAATGTATGAGTAACATTTCACGGATCGGTAGGAACAATAGCTAATTAGTCAGATTTAGGTGCTTGAGTTGGATCAAGAGTCGGAGCATCAGCTGAAGGGGATGGTTCAACAGTACTAACAGCAAAAGAGGTACCTTGATCAGCTACAGATTCAGGGGCAGGAATGGCTTCCACTTCTGGCTGATTAATTATTGTAGCAGCCGAAGATGGTGCCAACGTTCTCTTTGCCTCGGCCAGGAGCTTTTTCAAATTTGCCCAAGCTTCCTTGGTAAGGAGAAGTCCACGATCAGCAGCGGTTAGGTCCTCTTCAAAAGCATCCTTTTGTTGTAGTAAAGGAATTATCTCGGCATCTAGAGTGGAAGATTGATGATACAATTGCATCTTAAAATTAGCACTAGAAGTTAGCTTCTGAGTAAAAACTGCCAGTTTAGGCTCCGTTTCAGCAATCTCTTTATTGATTCTCTCCCTCTCAGCAATCAGCTCGGCTAGGCGTTTGGACATTTTGTCCTTTTCGCTGAGATCAGCTTTCTTTTCAGCTTCAGCTTGTGGGAAGGAGGATTGAAAATGAAGCTTCTGGTCTTGGAGTTCACCCAGCCGAGCAAGATCCTTAGCAGCTTGGTCATGACGACCCTTGAAAACTTGGAAATTGTAGAACACTTCACCTACTTGAACGGCTATACGATTGAAGATAGCTCTCTGGTTTTCATCAGTGTTGGACGATTTAGCAAGCTTTGATAGTGTGATCCGAAGGTCAGTAATCATGCGTTGTTCCACCGGGATATCTTGATCAAGCGAGGTTTCCACGAAAGACAGACATTGGTCTGAAGGAGAACTCGGATCCACAACAGCCTTGGGAACCGAAGAAGAAAAATATTGGGCCAAGTCCTCCTCAGAAACAAGCACATCAGAGGCTTGGATTGTTGGAGCATGCAGCACAGGAGCTGGAGGAGTTGTGAAAAGAGTTGGCTCATGTTCCTGATAGAATATAAAAATAAGTTTAGTTGATAAAGGTGAAAATGTTAATTGGCTAAAGAAGTTAAGAGGATTACTGGTGTCAGAGGAAATCTCGAGGGAGAAGGTCTTAGAGAAGCAACTTCTGGATGAGTCTCGGGAGACTATTGATAAGTCTATAAGAGCAAGATAAAAGGAAAAAAGTGTTAGAACCAGGTATTTATAAGAGTAAGTTTTAAAATTATATACCTTTCTCAGTTTCTTCTTCTTGGGAGCTGATTGTTGAGCAGCGGGAGTCGATTATTGAGCAACAACTGCAGGTTCCTGAATAACAATTCCTGTTTGCCTAGATGAATGCCTAGTAGGCCTAGGGCGAACAGCTTTGGAAGCAGGAGTATTTCCCATTGTTTCAAGATCTATGGTCATTGGTTGAGAAGGCCCTGAAACAGAAAGGCATTAGAGAATGTTGAAGGTAGTCAATGCTTAGAAAAATGGATTTAAAAGTACCTGCTGCATCGGCTGTAGGTCTGCTTCTTGTGGACTTGGGTTTCCTGGATGATATGTGTTGAATGTTGATAACAGGGTGATCCATGCCTCCGATGATCAGTTTCGAGAGGTAACTGGAAGTGGGAGCAGATAAAATCTTGCTGGACACTGAAGGCCACCAGTTGGTAAAGGCTGATGATTCTCCAAGAAGTTGCCTAAAAGGTCTGAGCTCAAAAGTATTTAGCTTTTGCAGGTTCTGCTGAGTCAAAGATACCACATTCTTGTCAGATAATGTGGGTATTCCAAAAGCAGTTGCCATTGATTGGTAAGCTAGAGGGATGTTCTGAAGAAGTCTAAATTGCCGAGCCAAGAGGTATGGGCAGTAAAATTCGGCCGATGTCTTCTTATAGCGGCTGGTTGGCTTTACTCCACACATCAAGTCTCTAGTCGATAACACACTACCCCAGTATAGAGAAATGTAGTTGGCCAGCTGAGGATTTGGAGAGTCCACATGGGTATTCATCCAGAGAAGACTGTGGGGTCTATCGGTAAAGGGAAAATTTCTTTTGCATGTCGAATAGAAGTAAACAGTTCAATCACAAAGTTAAAGGCTGAATGTTTGACAAAGGGAGTAGCTTGCAAGACTCGACCTAGAGAGATAGGAGTCGAGGAAGAAGAAGTAAAACTCTTATAAGATAAAGGTGTGAATTCTGGGAAGTAAAGGGTTATCAGAGTTGGAGAAACTAGAGAGGCCCTGCTACATTATCTAGTTTCTCATTGTTTTGGAGTCTAGTAACCATGGTGAAAAGACTTTCGTACAAAGAGGAAAGGAAAAAAGTACCTAAGGCCAGAGGTTTGCTATAAGTAACCAAAGAAACAAGGTGGGATATCTCTAGGACCACTGCGATCGAGTTAGAGCAAATAAAATATTTACAAAACCAGTAAAGAAGGAAGGCTTGATGTTCTCCATCAGACCCCAATGAAAGGTTTTGGCATTGGCAGATAAGAAATTAGAGTAGGAAGAGGTGTTTTTAGAAAAGTTTACCTTCAATGCTGAATAGGAAAGTTCAAAAAGCGAGTTTACATCTTCACCAATTATTGGAAGGCCAGTGATAGCTACCACATCCAATAAGGTAGGGCTCATGATGCCTGAAGGAAGGATGAATCCATTCATAGAGGTAGACCAGAACCCTAAGAAGCTAAACAGAAGGTCAAGGTTTGGGGGGATCTCATGTTGAGAAAGCATAATGATGTCGTAAATTCTCTATGTTTTCCAATCTTCTCCTTGACTAGCCGAAACCCGTTTCAGCCAATCGGCATACTAAGGAGTAAGGCGAGGCCAGGTCCGGAGGTCATTAGGGCACTTGTTGATGGAATACTAGTTGGCAGTAATAGGAAGCTCAAAATGTCTGGGATACAAGTGATGGTCAAGAAAGATCTTGCCCTTGTAGATGTCAGAGGTACATGGGGTTATGGTAAAGGAATTCAAAAGCGAAAAAAGCACGTGGAAGCCAGCATCTTGTCCCTGGTTTAATGGTTGCTAGGTACTGAAAGCCGAATCAGATGAAAATGATGAAGAATCATCATCCTCATAAGAGTAGGTCTTGTTTTAGGAATCAAAGATATCAGACATGATTGAAGAAATGGGAAGAGAAGGTTGCTAGGTGCTTTGAAGAAGAAATAGTAAAAGTAAGTCGACTAAAGAAAGTTTCTGTTGAATTTATAATTATTCCTTGGAGGAAGGGTAATATGTTTTGACTGTTTGAGTTTTTCGGCCGAGCATTAAAAGATAAAGTGGACATTGAATTGGGCACGGTGCTCGAAAAGACTTAGCTACATTTATTCAGCTTCCTAAAAACAGCTAAAAAATGTAAGGGGCAATTGTTATCACCCAAAAAGAAAATAAAATTAAAGAGTAAGCTGATATAACAGCTAGCTGATGGTGATTAGCCGAAGGAGGATGTAGTCGATAGGTAGAAGAACACCAGGCTAAGGTTGGGTTGGGCCATGCTATTAGTGGGCCAGGATTGAAATAATAAAAGCTGAAGCATACTGGATTGTAAGTTGATGGAAGGCTAAAAAATTGAAGCTATTATCAACGGATGCCACAGAACATGCCGAGAAAATAGGAGTTGAGCTGTTGAGGGGTAGCCGTTGTGGCCAGAACGGTTAAGAATTGTGGGTAGACTAGCCGTGGGTTAGTTGCTTATTTTTAGGAATTCTAGCCAGTAAAATTGGCTATGGTGGGGGTTAGAGTTAATCTATAAATACCATTTGAACAAATTTATTTAGAACATATCACAATCAATACAACTTTTAAGATTTGTTTATTTTGCTTAACTTTTCAGCCTTTTACCATATTGCTTTTACTTTGTGTAATTTATCTTCCGCAAGTTTATTTCCTAGCTGTTTACAACTTTAACCTCAAATTCTTAGACTTCTTAAGTTCACCTTAATACCAAACGATTTCTTTAGTGAGTTTGGGAACCCTTCCTAAAGGTTGGATTTTGCCTTTAGTTCAAATCGTTTATTTCTTATCAAAATCCATACGTATTCGTCACAATTTGAATTTTTATTCGGTGATAGATTTATTTCACACGTTAAACAATGGTTAAATTGAATAATATTATATATATATATATATATATATATATATATATATAAATATAATTAGACATATTCATAAAGGGTGAGTAAAGTAATAAGTAATATTGAGAGTAACGCCTTGCCCGGGGTAGGTACCCTAATAATCATATAAATTTTGGGACCCCTTCTTGGTTTAGGTATAAAGAAGGAGTGTGTACATATGATCCGTACTACCTCCTGTCCACTTGACATTTTAACAGTCAGTGCTGCGCGTTGAACCAAATTTGGTATCTGTAACTATTTTATTGATGATATTAGGAGGACAAAAGTCCGTACAGAGCATATTATTCAAAATAGGGACGGATCAAACATAATTCTACTAGAGGGCTAAGCCACTACGGGCATTTAGCTATAGTATTTTCTTAGTTTATCCGCATTCCAATAATTCTTGACCGGGGTATCAGATAACGTTTCTAGGGTGTAAGCTCCCTTACCCGTACTGGTGACGACACAGTAGGGGCCTTCCCAGTTAGGGGCTAATTTCCCTTGGGAGGCATTTTTCCCTCATATGTCAGCTCTCCTGAGCACTAGGTCACCCAGCTGTCATTTTCTTGGGACCACTTTCTTGTCGTACCTGGCCACTGTCTTTTGTATAAGAGTGGCATCCCGTATGTAAGCCACGTTTCTTCTTTCTTCCAGTAGGTCCAGGTCTTCTCTGATTAGACCGGGTTTGCTGTCAAATGAGAACTGTTGGTAACACCAGCTGGGCTCCCCAATCTCCATCGGGATCATGGCTTCGTAGCCGTAGGTCAATTTGAATGGAGATACACCCGTGGTGGAATGGGGGGTAGTCCGGTATGCCCAGAGAACATGATCAAGTTGCTCGACCCAGTTCCCTTTGGCTTCATCTAACCTCATTTTTAAGCCTCGCACGATGATCCTATTGGCGGCTTCGGCTTGTCCGTTTGTCCTGGGGTTCTCAACAGAGCTGCAATGGTGCTTTATTTTTAACCCTGCCAATAGCTCTTCAAAATTTTTATTTTTGAACTGGGTACCATTATTCGTGATAATGGACTCTGGTACGCCAAACCTGGTGATAAGATGGCACCAAGTAAACTTCTGAATTCGCGCCGAGCTGATAGTGGTCAAAGGTTCGGCCTCAATCCACTTAGTAAAATAATCTACCGCTACCACCAAGTACTTAAACTGCCCTGGGGCCTGGGGGAATAGACCCAAGATGTCCATACCCCACCTGTAAAAGGGCCACAGAACTGACGTCGTGAATAGTTCTTCAGAAGGAGCTTGAAAATGATCTGCATAGCGCTGACACTTGTCGCAAATTTGAATGTGTGCTTGAGAGTCAGCTTCCATTGTTAGCCAATAGAATCCTACCCTTAATATTTTTTAGGCTAGGGCTTTGCCTCCTAAGTGGTGACCGCAGCTTCCTTCATGGACTTCAGCCAGGGTGTATTCTATTTCCTTTGGAGTTAAGCATTTTAGAAGGGGGGATGAGAAACCATGTCGGTATAGGCGGCCGTTGTAAATAGTAAATCTGACCGCAGTCTTTACCAATTTGGAAGCTTCTTTAGGGTCCGATGGTAAGTTTCCATGCTGCAAATAGTCCAGTTTAAGGGTGATCTAAGATGACTGATGGTCCTCAACTTAGGATATGGTATGATCCGTGATGGAGGGTTGGGAGAGAGTTTCTTGGATTACAGACCGGTTGTTGCCAGGGCTCTTCGTGCTGGCCAGCTTAGACAGAAGGTCTGCTCTGGAGTTCTATTCCCTTTGGATGTGTTCTATCTTGACCTCCTCAAAGTCCCTCAAGAGTTCCTGAACCTTACTCAAGTATTTCTGTAGGAAGGGTTCTTTGGCTTGATAGTCACCTCAGATTTGGGAGGTTACCAGCTGGGAATCACTACAAAGTATGATCCGCGTTGCCTCCATATCCTTTGCCATTAGCAAACCAGCAATGCAGGCCTCGTACTCAGCTTGATTGTTAGAGGTCGGGAATTCAAACTTCAGGGAGTGCTCCAAGGTCAATCATTCTGAATTCTCCAATATCACCCCGGCCCCGCTTCCCTTAGGGTTCGACAACTCGTCGACAAAAATTGTCCAAAAGGCTTTTTTATGGTCGCCGTTGTCTGACGTAAGTTCCGCTAGGAAATCGGACAGTGCTTGGGCTTTTATTGCAAGTCGTGGTTCATATGTAATCCCAAACTCTGAGAGCTCGATCGACCATGCAATCATTCGCCCGGCCAGATCTGGTTTATGTAGCACCTGCCGGATGAGTTGATCCATTCTTACCACCACTAGGTGGCATTGAAAATATTGTCGAAGTCTTCTTGCTATAATAACGAGCATAAAAGCAACTTTCTCTACCTTTTGGTACTGAAGTTCGGGGCCCTGAAGGACCTTACTTGCAAAGTAGACAGGCTTCTGTCTTTCGTCAGTTTCCTAGATCAAAACTAAGCTTACGGCCTCATCATGGATGGATAGATACAAGTAGAGTGTTTCCCCGGTATCTGGCCTCGTCAAAATAGGAGGGGAGGACAGGAGATTTTTTAAGGATGTGAAGACGTCCTCACACTCTGGAGTCCACTCAAAACTTTTTCCCTTTCTTGAGTAGTTTGAACAGGAGGAGAGACTTGTGGGTGGCTTTAGCTAGGAATCTTGTGAGGGCCGCTATGCGCCCTGTAAGTTGTTGTACTTCTTTGACGTTCTGGGGACTTCTCATGTCGAGGACGGCCTGACACTTGTCCGAATTGGCTTCGATTCCTCGATGGGTTAACATGAACCCTAAGAATTTTCCGGCCTGGACCCCGAAAATGCACTTCTCCGGGTTCAACCTCATATTATACTTTTGGACTTATGCGAATACTTTTTTGAGGTCTGCCGCGTGTGATCCGCTGTGTGGGGTCTTTACTATCATGTCATACCCTTATCCAAATAATATTAAAAAAATTGGGGTTGAGAGATGAAAAGTTATAGATGGAATAGTTTGACAATTTTTAAAAAGAAACTCTTTTTTTATATTACGGTGTTGCCAGCACATTAAAATATTTTATGAATAACAAACTTTAATTTGTTTACTTTTTTAAAAGATTTGAGAAAATGAAAAATTTAATATTATAATACTAACACTTCGCAATTTTTTATTATTATGAAACTTTGTATATTTTTTATAATTAACTAATAATTAGTTATATATTTTATTTAATTATTATAAATTATATTTATTATTTGATTCAATAATAGATTTAACTAATTAAACCGATTGAATTATAAATTACTCTCTTCTTTAGTTTACCAGTTAAACTAATTTTTAAAACATTAGTTGAAACATATCTTATCTTCTACTTGTAAGGATAAGCCAACCATCACCACAAAGGTTACATTGCAACATACTAATTATCTTTATATCAAATCAATGTTATCATATAAGTGGTTGGTGGGGAGATAAGTTGGGGTAGGAAATTTCAATAACGGAAAAATATGAAAGGACATATGGATTACCCTTACGCAAAAAAGTATTAAAAGTTTTGGGGAGGAAAACAAAAAGTTATGGATGAAAGAGTTTGTGAGGTTATCAGCACATTAAAACATTTTATAAATAACAAATTTAGTTAATATTTGCTTATTGATAAAGATTTTAGAAAATGACATTATTCTCATATTAATAGTTAGCAATTTATTTATTATTATGAAATTGTGTTTCTAAAATATATGATTAATTAATAATTACTTATATATTTTATTTTATTATTATAAATTATAAATTATATTTATTAGCTATCCAGTTCAACCACCGGTTTATAAACTACTAACTTTTTCAGTTTATCAGTTGAAACAAATTTTAAAATATTGAATGGAGTATATCATATCTTTTATTTGTAGGAAGAAGCAAATCAAGAAAGGCTGCATTATAGCATACCTATTGGCTTGAGGCAAATCAAGGATATTATAAAAGTGGATTGTGGTATGATAAGGTAATGCAAGGAAATCTCATATAACGGCAAACTATAAAAGGACACATAGATTACCCTTATCCAAATACTATTAAAAAATTAGGATTGTGAAACGAAAAGTTATGGACAGAATAATTTGACAATTTTTAAAATTAAACTCTTTTATATTATGGTGTTACCAGCACATTAAAACATTTTATAAATGACAAACTTTAGTTAATATTTTCTTTTTGTTAAGGATTTGATAAAATGAAAAATTTATTATTATAATATATATATTTCACAATTTTTAATTATTAAGAAACTTTGTATATATTTTGTATAATTAATTAACAATTAGTTATATAGTTTACATAAATTTTATAATTATAAATTATATTTTTTATTTGATTCACCTATTAATTTAACCGATTAAATCAATTGAATCATAAAACCACTCTCTTCTTTAGTTTATCAGTTAAACCAATTTTTGAAACATTGATTAAAGCATATCTTATCTTCGATTTGTAAGAAGAAGCCAACCATCACCACCCAAAAAAGGTTACAATGCAACGTCCTTATTGTCTTTATATCAAATCAATGTTATCACACAAGTGGTCAGCGGGGAGATAAGTTGGGGTAGGAAATTCCAATAATTGGAAAATATATAAGGCATATAGATTACCCTTACGCAATAAAGTATAAAAAATTTTGGGAGAAAAAAGAAAAGTTATAGATGGGAGAATTTGTGCTGCTGTCAGCACATTAAAACATTTTTTAATAACAAATTTAGTTAATATTTGCTTATTGATTAGGATTTTAGAAAATGACAAATTTTTTATTCTGATATTAACAGTTAGCAATTTTTTTGTTATTATGAAATTGTGTTTCTAATATGTATGATTAATTAATAATTAGTTATACATTTTGTTTAATAATTATAAATTATTTATTAGTTATCCAGTTCAACTATCAGTTTATAAACCACTCATTTTTTCAGTTTATCAGTTGAACAAGTTTTTAAAAAATTGAATGGAGCATATATATATATATATATCCTATCTTCTATTCGTAGGAAGAAGCTAATCATCACCATCAAGAAAGGCTGCATTACAGCATACCTATTGGCTTGAAGTAAATCAAGTATTTCATAAAAGTGGATTGTGGTACGAGAAGGTAATGAAAGGAAATCTCATAAGGGCAAACTACAAAAGGTCACCTAGCATACCCTTGTCCAAAAATAATATTAAAAAATTGGGGCTGGGAAATGAAAAGTTATAAACGGAATAATTTGACAATTTTTAAAATGAAACTCTTGATATATATATATTATGGTGTTGCCAGCACAATAAAACGTTTTATAAATAACAAACTTTAGTTAATATTTGCTTTTTGTGAAGGATTTGAGAAAATGGCAAATTTAATATTATAATATTAATACTTCACAAATTTTTATTATTATGAAACTTTGTATATAATTTGTTAAGTTAACTAATAATTAGTTATATATTTTATTTAATTATGATAAATTATATTTATTTTTTGATTCAACAATTAGTTTAACTGATTAAACTAGTTGAATTATAACCCACTCTTATTCTGAATCGGGTTCAGAGAGTACCTGAAGTAGGCACGTAACGGTGATTTCTCCTTTGAAGCAATGGTGAGCGTGTTGCACGGTGGAGTGGCACCGAAAGCGACTCCAACGCTTTCAATCATGTCGTCATGCAAAGAAGGCTTAAGAGATAGAGTTAAAAGTTACCTCCTTAAGATGACTCAACCATGTATTTATAAAGTGTATACAGAATCCTAATAAGATCCTTACTGAATGCAGGTAATCTAGGATTAGTATCCTAATGAGGATCATCTTTCCATTATTATAGGATACGTCCCTGTAAATCTGGGATTAAGATATGGAAAGTGTCTAGCCATCAAAGATATCTATAAATCCTATAATATCGTTAGTTGATGATTGACAGTTGCGGATATTTAGGAATTCATTCTCTGCATGAATCTATCAATCACGATGTTATATCCCAACACCGCTTGAGGACCGTAGTCCGTGGTCCGAAATACGTCGTGAGTCTTCCTTCACGCCAGCTAGGAGGAGTCCAGTAGTGTGCATGCCGGGTTGATCCCATGGAGCGGGATCCCGGATCACGGTCCAGAACAGTTGCCCCCAGCTTGGCTCTTGGATGAGACAGACCAGTGTCAAGTTTAGAACGGATCAACCAACATATGG
This sequence comes from Ormosia semicastrata, assembly GCA_029884595.1. Taxonomy (NCBI): domain Eukaryota; kingdom Viridiplantae; phylum Streptophyta; class Magnoliopsida; order Fabales; family Fabaceae; genus Ormosia; species Ormosia semicastrata. The sequence continues at coordinate 2,033,594 of JAQQTO010000028.1, read as the reverse complement.
TAATTCAACGGATAGGTATTAGATCCCGGGTTATTACCGGTGTCCGCGTCCTATTCAGTTATGAGTAAAGATCACTGCCCCCAAGTAAGAGTATTAGGGAGTCTTGGAGATATTTTCGACGTAAATTCTGAACGTGATCTCTGAATTGGCTGGTGGTAACAGTCTAAGATTCTCTGGGAAACCGATACTTGGACTTTATTGGGGATTAGTAATCCTTTAAAGAGAATGTCAGTTTCATATGGATTTTCTCAACTGCTCCCTATCTTGGTGACCAATCAAAGATCAGAAGCATTTATTTTGGCTGACTTCATAGGATCAGGTCACCTTTTGCGGGACCAATCAGAATCCCTCATGCATGTTATAAGTAGAGAATACTTCTTCGTGAGCTAGCATTCCCTTCTTTTTCATTCTCATTTAAAGATGATTCCTTTCAAGAGAGTGGGTGTAGTTCTTCCTTCATTTCCCATTTTTGTGAAGAGAGCTTCATCATTTGCAGAGATTGTACTCTTATTTTTTCCAAAGTTCTTGAAGATGTTTGATCTTCCTCGAGCGCTTTCTCTTTTTGATAGGGACCTTTCTTTCTTGGCGTAAACCTGGGTTGCTATGCATTTAGAGAAGCGGAAGCCTTTTTCTCCTGGCGTACACGGCAGCGTCTGATCCACCGTGTTGCCGAGATGAGACAATGCCTTTGCCTACTATTGCATGGGGACCCGACGGAGCACACCGTTCCTCTTTCCACCTTCTTGGTGGGCTATTTGAAAGCACCTGGCCGGTCTTCTTCGTAGTAACGGCTGGATATGCAAGGATGCCGGGTCGAAGGAAGCGAGGACCCCCTTGGAGCAAACAGGGGTTTGTCTGCTTTCTTTGACTTGCTTTCAAGGAAGCAGCGGGTATCCGCTTCTGCTGTTATCTGTTGAGAAGGTGGGAGAGGAACGAGTGAGCAGAGGATTTCTACTCCGGAGTGGCTTCAGTCTGTTCCAGGGTGGAAAGGCCGCTGTAGTTGCTCCGTAACTTGAGGCAACTTGGAATGGTTGATGCCGGCGGAGGATTCTTCAGCTAGAGAGGTCGTGGCCCTTCCAACAAGCGAGAGAAGATTTCAGTCTTTAGTTCCATCACGAAGAAGCAGTGCAAGGAACTTTGGTATTTTTTCTGGGATTATGATCCCGGTTTGCCAATATTTTTCAAAGCCAACCCACTTTTTCAAGAGACCGAGGTTTGGAGATATGGATGGGGTATGATTCAGGCAGCCGGAGATGTTTGCCCCCTTTCCCGGGATACCTTTATACATTCCATGTCTCAATGTTTTCTTTTTTCTCCTTTTCGGATGTATGACGATGTATGAAATAAAGATGATTTGATCAATTTTATATTCTCTGTATATGTTCTGTATTTTCATTATTTTTCCGCTGAGGTAATGCTGTCGGGATGAGTCCAACGCTTGTCTCGGTATAACCCCGTAAAGACATTATCGGGATAGGTCCAATGCCAACCGGCATAATTGCCATAATAATTATACCTCAGCGTTAGTTTGTAGTCTGTGTTGTCAACAGTGATTTGAAGCTGGGATCCACGGTACAAACCCGGGTTCTCGTTTAACATTCGTACGACGCTTTGGATTACTGCGTAACCATCTTTTCAACTGTTATTATAGCTGTGTGGGCCACGTGGTGCGATTTCATCGGAGAGACGTGCCTAGAGCTCCACAAGCCTTGATGAGCACCTTTTGAACTTGCGATGGAGAGGACAAAAATGTCCCCTAACCGTTCAAACCTTTATAAATAAGAGTCAAAGGTTCGTTCCCTCACTTTACCGTTTTTTGGCTTCCTTCACTGAAAACACCGTGTGTCAAAAGCTTTAGCTTCTTTTGGGTGCTTTCCACCCACTCGTAATTTCTCCATTGTTCGAGCACTCTGCCTTTACATAGTAAGTAGCTTTCTCTCAACCCTCTTGTTATTTGCACTTTCAGTATGCTAATAACTTTTTAAAGAGTAGAGTAGCTTTGCATTTCCTGTAGTGCTTTCCTTTAAATAGACCTTAGTAGTTTAGGTAGATTTTGTCGCCTCCCTGAAACACCATCTTCGCTGCGCCATGCGTGGCGGAGGAGTTCCCCTGAATGCTTATTTCTGGTGGGACAGGAGGTCGGTAGGAGAGGTTTAGATTACTTCGCTTTCCTTGTGTCTGAATCTATGAGACTATTGATTTTGACAGTTGCTTACCGACTTCTTTGGATGTTCTCAGGATTTCCATAGCCAAAGGAAAAAAGGCTAGAGTCCAGCCCCCACTCCATGACGTCCGTGACCCAGCAGAGAATGAGCTGATTCGAATTCAACGGGGGCCCGGGCTGGTATGCCCCTGGGTGGTGGACGACATATGGAATCGTCAGTCCAAGTTTTCGAGCGAAGTCGTGCTCCGAGAATCCTTATTTGCCTTGGAGTTAACCGTGAACAAAGCTTGAGACGACGAATTCCAAGTTATCTGTCTAAGCTGGAGTGAGAGGGTGTGTTCCTGCCGGGAAGTCGGTTCACATTTCATGTTCCTGTATGAGCCCTTTTTCCTTAAGCTGGGGCTTAGGATGCCGTTTTTTGACTTCCAAATGGTCGTCCTCCGTACTCTTCATGTGGCCCCTTCGCAGATCAATCCTAATGGTTGGGGTTACATCATCTCGTTCGAGAGGTTTTACCGGTTAATGAGCCTTAAGTGCTCAATTAATACCTTTTTTTTATTTTTATACAAGAATAAACACTCAGGGGACGATAAAGCAAACAAGTTGGCTTGTCATCCGGTCACGGCCTGGTCGTAAGTCCTTCTATGTTTTCGAAGAAAGCTTCAAGGGGTTTAAGACTGCATTCTTCAAGGTAAAAGCCAAGGAGGGATGTCAACCATTCTTCCTCAATTCGGATGGAGAGCCAGAATTTTTGCTTTACTGGATGCAAGGCTGCTGGGATGTGCCCATCGATTTGATTGAAAAAGAGGAGGAAGATCTCGACCCCGAGGTGCTTAGGTCTGTTAGGTTCATAACCCGATATGCCGAGAAGCATGGGAACATCAATATCAGAGATGTTCTTTGTATCCCTGGTGATGATCTTCTTTACGCTTTATTAGGTAGGAATTAGGGCGTTATTACCCGTAGTATCCATAGGTGCTTGCTTTGTCTTCATATAGCAATATTTCGTGATGTGCTGATTGTACTTATTTCTGTTTTCTTTCAGTTAGCAACATGACTTCTGAGTCTTCCATGGTTACCCTGCATTCTTCAAGAAACCAGAGGAAAGGGAAGAAAGCCGCGGCTTCTTCCTCCGCGGCCGTTCCGGCCTCCTCCGACCAGGGCGTTGTTATCGCAGAAAGAGATCAGTCGAGCTCCCCTACCCACAACTTTAAAGGGAGAAAAAGGCAGGCTATCGAAGGGCCTTCCAAACATGATGACAGGTCGTCGGAGGGCGACGAAAGGGAAAGGGCGGACTTCTTGCCAATCATCACGGGGCACTCCGATCCCAGCCCCTTCATAGCTGGGCGTTTTTTAAGTGGCGAGGTGAGGGAGCATATTACTGAGCAAGGTCTGGCCCAAACCTTAGTTGCACTTCAGAGGCAAGCTCTCCGGGTGGCGGCCGAGATCCGTGTAATCAAGGAGACTATAGAGAATACTAATAGGCAGGCATCGGAAGAGTTGAAGACTTTGAAGAAAGAAAAGGAGGAAATTGGCCAGAAACTGACCGCATCCTTAAAAACAAACGAGGATACTAGGGCAAGGGTCATCGAACTAGAAAAGAGGGTCATCGAACTGGAAAGGGCATTAGCGGACTCTAAGGCTGCTAGGAAGACCGAGAAGCTTGTGGTCGACAAAAGCATTAGCGCACTGAGGGCCGAGGTGACTGAGCTTGAAAAGGAAGTGGAGGAGCTGGACGAGGTAGCTGGAAAGGTCAGGGGATAGTAGTTCCAAGATGCCGTGGTGCAAATCCAACATTTCAATCCCGGGGTCGCCTTCATCTTGGAGGGTGTTACCCCGGATAAAATTTTTCATAACGGTCAGCTTGTAGCTGCAGAGGAGTTAGCCGCGAATGCTCCTGGTGGCAACCCGGAGGTTATCCAGATCTCGGAAGGAGAAGAGGCTGGCGTTTAAGCATTGTCTTGCTTTTTTCGTTTCTTGTCTTTTGCCCCCTGCGTGGGGTTTTGTTGCTTGTGAGGATAATTGCCCCGTGTTTGGGGTTTTATAATTAATTACTTTGTTTCACCATTCATTCTTATTTTTCATGGTCCGACTTGGGTCTAACGCCCATTTTTATAGTCATTTTAATGAACTTAGAAAACTGTTTGCCGTAGAAAATCATAGTCCAGGATCCTTCACTCATACCGTTGAGTGAATGACATTCCACTTGACTTAGGTAGGAATAATGCCTCGGTCTGTAATCTAACGCTTATAACAATCAAACGTCATGAAATTTTTAGACTTAGGTAAAGTAAAACCTTAATCCATATTACAGTGCTTGTTACGGGAAGCGTTTGGAATTACAGATATAGGTAAGAGTAACGCCCTGGCTCAGGGTATTTTACGCCAAAACCCTTTTACCTAAGGCATTAATATTATTTAACTTTGCCCGGGGTAGGTAACCTAATAATCATATAGATTTTGGGACCCCTTCTTGGTTTAGGTATAAAGAAGGTGTGTGTACATATGATCTGTACTGCCTCCTATCCATTTGACATTTTAACAATTAGTGCCATGCGTTGGACCAAATTTGATGTCTGAATAACTATTTTATTGAAGATATTGGGAGGACAAAAGTCCATACAGAGCGTATTTATTCAAAACAAGGACGGATCAAACATAATTCTACTAGAGGGCTAAGCCACTGCGGGCATTTAGCTATAGTATTTTCTTAGTTTATCCATATTCCAATAATTCTTGACTGGGGTTCCAAATAACGTTTCCAGGGTGTAGGCTCCCTTACCCGTACTGGTGATGACACGGTAGGGGCCTTCCCAGTTAGGGGCTAATTTCCCTTGGGAGGCATTTTTCCCTCCTATGTCGGCTCTCCTGAGCACTAGGTCACCCGGCTGGAATTTTCTCGGGACCACTTTCTTGTTGTACCTGGCCACTGTCTTCTGCTTAAGGGCGGCATCCCGTATGTGAGCTACGTTTCTTCTTTCTTCAAGTAAGTCCAGGTCCTCTCTGATTAGACTGGGGTTGCTGTCAGATGAGAACTGTTGGTAGCGCCAACTGGGCTCCCCTATCTCCACCGAGATCATGGCCTCGCAGCCATAGGTCAATTTGAAAGGATCTCTCCCGTGGTGGAATGGGGTGTGGTCCGGTATGCCCAGAGAACATGATCAAGTTGCTCGACCCAGTTCCCTTTGGCTTCATCTAACCTCTTTTTTAAGCCTCGCACGATGATTCTGTTGGCTGCCTCGGCTTGTCCATTTGTCCTGGGGTTTTCAACGGAGCTGCAGTGGTGCTTTATTTTCAATCCGGCTAGTTGCTCTTCAAAAGTTTTATCTTTGAACTAGGTACCATTATCTGTGACGATAGATTCTGGTATGCCGAACCTGGTGATAATATGGCGCCAAGTAAACTTCTGAATTCGCGCCGAGGTGATAGTGATCAGAGGTTCGGCCTCGATCCATTTAATAAAATAGTCTACCGCTACCACCAAGTATTTAAACTGCCCTGAGCCTGGGGGAACAGACCTAAAATGTCCATACCCCACCTGTGAAAGGGCCAAGGAATCGACGTCGTGAATAGTTCTTCAGAAGGAGCTTGAAAATGATCTGCATGGCGCTGACACTTGTCGCAGATTTGGACGTGTGTTTGGGAGTCATCTTCCATAGTCAGCCAATAAAATCCTCTTAAGCACTTTAAAAGGGGGAGGAGAAACCACGTTAGTATAGGCGGCCATTGTAAATGGTGTATCTGACCGCGGTCTTTACCAATCTAGAAGCCTCTTTCGGGTTCGATGGTAAGTTTCCATGCTGTAAATAGCCCAGTATAGGGGTGATCCATGATGGCTGATGGTCCTCCACTTGGGATACGCCATGATCCGTGATGGAGGGTTGGGAGAGGATTTCTTGGATTACAGACCGGTTGTTGCCGGGACTCTTCGTGCTGGCCAGTTTAGAGAGAAGGTCTTCTCTAGAGTTCTGTTCTCTTGGGATGTGCTCTATCTTGACCTCTTCAAAACCTCTTAAAGTTCCTGGACCTTGCTCAAGTATTTCTGTAGGAGGGGTTCTTTAGCTTGATAGTCACCTCGGATTTGGGAGGTTACTAGCTGGGAATCACTGCAAAGTGTGATCTGCGTTGCCTCCATATCCTTTGCCATTAGCAAACCGATGATGCAGGCCTCATACTTGGCGTGAATGTTTGAGGTTGGGAATTCAAACTTTAGGGAGTGTTCCAAGGTCAAACCCTCCGAATTCTCCAATATTACTCTGGCCCTGCTTCTCTTGGGGTTCGATGATCCGTCAGCAAAAATGGTCCAGAAGGCTTTCTTAGGGTCGCCGTTGTCCAACGTGAGTTCCGCTAGGAAGTCAGACAACGCTTGGGCTTTCATTGTGAGTCGTGGTTCGTAAGTAATCCCAAACTCCGAGAGCTTGATCGACCATGCAATCATTCACCCGGCCAGATCCAGTTTATGTAGTACCTGTTGAATAGGTTGGTCCGTTCTTACCACTACTGGGTACCACATGACCTATTGCCAAAGTCTTCTTGCGGTGATAATAAGCGCAAAGATAACTTTTTTGACCTTTTGGTACCTGAGTTCGGGGCCCTGGAGGACCTTGCTTACGAAGTAGACAGGCTTCTGTCCTTCGTCAGTTTCGCGGATCAAAATTGAGCTTACGGCCTCGTCATGGACGGATAGGTACAAGTAAAGTGTCTTCCCAGTTTCCAGCCTCGTCAAAATAGGAGGGGAGGACAAGAGGTTTTTTAATGATGTGAAGGCGTCCTCACACTCTTGAATCCATTCAAAACTTTTTCCCTTCTTGAGCAATTTGAACAGGGGGAGAGACTTATGAGCGGCATTGGCTAAGAATCTTGTCAGGGCCGCTATGCACCCCGTGAGCTGTTGTACTTCTTTGACGTTCCGGGGGCTTCTCATGTTGAGGACGGCCTCACATTTGTCTGGATTGGCTTCGATTCCTCTATGAGTTAGCATAAAGCCTAAAAATTTACCATCCTGGACCCTGAAAGTGTACTTTTTTAGGTTCAACCTCATGTTATACTTTCAGAGTTGTGTGAATACTTCCTCCAGGTTTGCCGTGTGCGATGCGCTATGTGGGGTCTTTACTATCATGTCATCTATATAGACTTCTAGCATCTTTCCCACTTGGTTTTCAAAAACCTTGTTCATCATCCTCTGGTAGGTGGCTCCTGCATTCTTTAGGCCGAAAGGCATGACCTTGTAGCAGTAGCTCGTCCTGTCAGTAATGAAAGCGGTTTTATCCTCATCCCCGACGTATATAAGAATTTGGTTGTACCCGAAATATGCATCCATGAACGAGAGCCATCTAAACCCTGAGGAGCTATCCACTAATTTATCCACATTGGGGAGTGGGTATGGGTCCTTAGGACAGGCTTAATTCAGGTCAGTATAGTCAACGCACATTCTCTATTTTTCGTTAGACTTTTTTACCAGAACCACATTGGAAAGCCATGTGGTATAGGAGATTTCTCTGATGAAGTTCCATTTAGTAGCTTTTTAACTTGGTCTTCAACGACTTGCTGCCTCTCGGGTCTGACCTTCCTCTTCTTTTGTGCGACCGGCCTGGTACCTTCTTTAATTGACAATCAGTGGCAAATAAAGCTGGGGTCGAGTCCGGGCATGTCGGAGGAAGTCCAAGCGAAAAGGTCTTTGTTTCTCAATAAGAGTTCTGAGAGTTGTTGTTTTTCTTTTTCACCCAGACGAGTTCTGATCTTGGTGACCTGTTCTGGGTTAGTCCTGAGCTGAAGAGATTCCAGTTCACCGTCGGGCTAGGGTCGAGTAACCCAAATTTCTTATCTGACGTCCAGCTCGGTCATTAAAATGTTAACCTGGTCGATAGCCGGGTTGGAGACGGAGGGGCTCAACCTCCGGGGTACTTTACAAATCTTCAGGCTCTCATTATAGCATTTTCTGCCAGCAACTTGGTCGCCTTTTACAGTGACGATGTCATTGTTTTTATTGAGGAACTTCATCACGAGGTGGGTGGTGGATACCACCGCTCCAAGGGCATTGAGAGAAGGATGGCCCAGGATAATGTTATAAGCCGAAGGGCAGTCCACAACCAGGAACTTTACCTTGACAGTCCTGAAGAGTTTAGATGATCCGAGGGTCAGATGGGTTTTGTAGTATCCGAACGGGGTGATCTTCTCACCGGTGAAACCCGTCAATTCTCCTACGTGGGGAGTCAAGTCGGATTGCGGGAGCTCCAACTTCTGATAGAGATCTAGGAACATAATGTCGGCTGAACTCCCTTGATCGATGAAAATTCGGTGGACCTCAGCATTGGAAATTACCCTGGAGATGACTAGTGGATCATTGTGGTCTGGGATAATTCTGCCGTAGTCTTCGTCTGAGAAGGTGATAAGAGGCGTTTTTCTATTCTCCGCTTGTGTTCTTAGTTCTGAGTGGACCACGCTAAAAGCTGTCATTCTAAGGGCTTTCTTTCTAGCTCTATTGGAAGATCCCCCTCCGGCAAAGCCACCGGTAATGGTATGGATCATCCTGTTGGGCTTGGTGTGATGGTCATCGTTATCAATGGGGGGAGTGTTCCTGGCCCGACCCTGTCGATCGCTGTTATCTCGGCGAGGTGGAGTTCGGGATCTTCTCCTAGGACTTCTTGTCCTTCTTCTACGCGGAGGGGACGAACTTCGACGCGGGGTACGTTTGCTGTCTCTGTGTCTATTGCCCCCCTCGTTGTTTTGTACACGAAGGATATACTGCTGCAGGCGTCCGACCTTGATTAAAAATTCAATATCATCGCGCAACTGATAGCAATCTTCTATATCGTGGCCATGGGCCTTATGCCATGTGCAATGTTTGGAGTGATCCTTCTGCTTATGTTTCTTGATAGGGGGTGGTCTCCTGACGTTCTGAAACTCCGTGTTCATCACTTCCCTCAAGATTGTTTCCCGAGGCGTGTTCAAAGGAGTGTAGTCAGAATAATTCCTCCATGGTGGGCTACCCTTTAAAGGTCTCGACCTTGAGGAATTCTGGTTGGGCTTGTGGTGAGAGGGCTCACCTTTGTCCCACTTCCTGTGGTCTTCTGTTGCCTCCTCCAAGTAAACGTACTTCTCGGATCGTTTCTGGAAGTCGGTTAGATTGTCTGGCTTCTTTTTTGCCAGGGACTTGAAGAATTCGGAGCCTATCCGGAGACTGCTTCTGGCATAATGTAAAGCTATTCTGTCTTCAAAATTTTCTACATTGGTGCAGGCAGCCATGAAACGCCTAACGTAATCCCAGAGGCTTTCGTCCTTTCCCTTGCGGATCTTAGCAAGAGACTTGATGGATTTAGGTTGTTCTTTACTCGTGGTGTATTATAGCAGAAAACGCTGTTTAAGGTCCGACCAATCCATGATGGTCCCCTGTGGTTGGATGGTAAACCACTTGAGGGCCCCCTTTTTGAGGGAGAGAGGGAAAGCTCGGCACAACAGTTCCATGGATCCGCCACAGAAACATAGTGACTGCTCGTAGGCATTTATGTGTTCTTGGGGGTCCGTGGTTCTGTCGTAAATTTCCAAGTTTAGAGGAAACTTGAAATTTCTCGGAACCCGGAACTCCATGAGCTGATCGGAGAAAGGTTGTTCCATAGTTCCACGATTCCGGTTATTGTCCCTAGTATTGGGAGTTTCTTTATCATCGTGGGCCCTTCTTTTATTATTTGCCACGTTGGTCTGTCTATCACGGCGGTGCGGCTTTGGTTAGTTTTCATGCATGGGGCGCTGCATGTCTTCCAGCCTCCTGAATTGGTCATTGAGTAAATCCATGTGTTGCTGCAACATATCTTGAAATTGGCGTTGGGAGCCCCGAGATTGATGTGTGCGTTCAGAGCGGGATACATGATCATCGAACTCGTTATTCGGGATTCCCAAACGTTGGTGTACCAGAATTCTACGCTCTTGACAGCTCTGGTCACCTCTCTGGGCTGGGAATTCAAGTCTTTCCCTGACAGAAATCCTGCGTGATGGGTTAGGAGACTCCTCAGAAAAGGAGGTGGAGTGCCCATCATGTCGGCTTCCTGATCCGGGTGCCTGATTTCTCACAGCGGAGGTTTGAGCCACAAGTGGAGGCAGTGGTGGTGGTGGACGTTGCATGTCAGGATCCTGTCTCTAGTTGACAGAGGTTTGTGCAGCGTCTCTTCTCGAGTTTTGCCTCGTATTCACCATGATTGGGTGGGATTAGAATTTTATGGTTCCCCACAGTCGGCGCCAATGTTCTGAATCGGGTTCAGAGAGTACCTGAAGTAGGCACGCAACGGTGATTTCTCCTTTGAGCAGCGGCTGAGCGTGTTGCACAGGGGGGTGGGTACCTGCAAAGGGACTCCAACGCTCAAGTCAGGTCATGCACAAGAAGGCTTAAGAGATAGGGTTAAAAGTTACCTCCTTAAGATGGCTCAACCATGTATTTATAGAGCGTATACAGAATCCTAATAGGATCCTTACTGAATGCATGTAATCTAGGATTAGTATCCTGATGAGGATAATCTTTCTATTATTATAGGATACGTCCCTGTAAATCTGGGATTAAGATATGGAAAGTGTCTAGCCATCAAAGATATCTATAAATCCTATAATATCGTAAGTTAATGATTGACAGTTGCGGATATTTAGGGATTCATCCTTTGCATGAATCTATCAATCACGATGTTATATCCCAACACTGCTTGAGGACTGTAGTCCATAGTCCAAAATACGTTGTGAGTCTTCCTCTACGCCAGCTAGGAGAAGTCCGGTAATGTGCGTGCTGAGTTGATCCCATGGAGCGAGATCCCAGATCACGATCCAGAACAACTCTCTTCCTTGATTTATCAGATAAACCAATTTTTAAAACATTGGTTGGAGCATATCTTATCTTCAACTTGTAAGAATAGGCCAACCATCACCACCCAATAAAGGTTACATTGCAATATACTGTTTATCTTTATATCAAATCTATAAAGATAATATAAAGATTTCAAACGTGCCATCAGTGGAAACGTGTCTAGGAAGACTTCAAACGTGGACTGACTCCAAGATTCCTCCATCATGCTTAAAAATGTCAAAAACACTGAGCTATCAACGTATACAATCATCCATTTGAAAACGTTCATATGGAAATGGAGACCCAGTGACTAATAAAACATAATCTATAGTACCAATAAACACCAAAACCAAATTTAATTCCCCACAACAAGTTAGGTATGGCTCACAGCCAGAGGGAGCAGGTCAAGCCCTTAGCTCCATACATATCATCCACTCACTTTAGCAGCCAAGAAGATCAAATTCAAACCATTAGCATAAGAAGGTTCATCCTTTGCTGTGGTTGTGTCACTGCCCTTCTTTTGATATTTGTAGTCATAATCTTAGTCCTGGGCTTCACCGTCTACAATGTGAAAGAGCCCGAGGTATGGATGAACTTGATGACCCTTCTCAACGGGACTTTCACTAAGGATGCTCCTTATAACATTACACTTGTTGCTGATGTCTCCGTGAAGAATACAAACGACTTCACCATCAGGTTTGGAAACACCACCACCACTATTTATTATGATGGCACACGAATAGGTGAGGGTACCACATCACCGGGTAAGGCCAAGGCTAGAAGGACGCTAAGGTTTAACATGACCATGGAGATCATGGCAAAGAAGCTTATGAATTGCCCAAGCCTGAGGAACGACCTTGGTGATCAAGTTTTGAATTTCGGCAGCTATACCAGGATAGATGGCAAGATTAAGGTACTGGATCTTATTTAGAGGAGGATTGCGATTGAATTGAATTGTACAATTGAATACAACGTCACCACTGGTGTAACACATGGCAACAATTGCCTCTGATGCGTTGATATTTAATTATTTAGGTTTTATCTAAGTAAGAATTCAATTCTTGCAATATTCTTCTTGTAGTGATCACTGGCCATGATCTTTTAGTGGATGGTTCATTCGTACCAATGTTTTAAAAATCTGTTCAAGCGAAGAAGTGGAAAGGTGAGTGATTTATGGTTGAACGGATTTAATCAAGTACGAATGTTATCACCCAAAAAAAAAATTTAAATAGTAAGCTGATATAACGGCTAGCTGATGGTGATTAGTTGAAGGAGGATGTAGCCAATAGGTAGAAGAATACCCGGCTAAGGTTGGGTTGGGTTATACGATTAGTGGGCCAGGATTGAAATAATAAAAGCTGAAGCATATTAGATTGTAAGTTGATGGAAGGCTAAAAAATTGAAGCTGTTATCAACGGATGCCACAGAACATGCCGAGAAAATAAGAGTTGAGCTGTTGAGGGGTAGCCGTTGTGGCCAGAACGGTTAAGAATTGTGGGTAGATTAGCCGTGGGTTAGTTGCCTGTTTTTAGGAATTCTAGCAAGTAAAATTGGCTATGGTGAGAGTTAGAGTTTATCTATAAATACCATTTGTACAAATTTATTTAGAGCGGATCACAATCGATACAACTTTTAAGATTTGTTTATTTTGCTTAACTTTTCAGCCTTTTACCATATTGCTTTTACTTTGTATAATTTATCTTCCGCAAGTTTATTTCCTAGTCGTTTACAGCTTTAACCTCAAATTCTTAGACTTCTTAAGTTCACCTTAATACCAAACGCTTTCTTTAGTAAGTTTGGGAACCCTTGCTAAAGGTTGAATTTTGCTTTTAGTTCAAATCGTCTGTTTCTTATCAAAATCCATACGTGTTCATCGGCTGAATTCTTATTTGGCTGATAGATTTATTTCACACGTTAAACAAATTTGGCATGCCTAGTAGGACACTCTAAGGCGAGCAAATTGAGAAGTTTTCATCTCCCGGTTCAGATCACTATTAGCGTATGCACCTAAGGTCCGACAAAAACCTTAGCAGTATAGATACAAGTCAACCTAGCAAGAAGAACGGGGGCAGAAAGACTTCAGAGGGAAGCATTCAGCCTACTCTGGGAATGCTCGCTTCACCCCAGCCAGTGGGTACTCCCACACTTTCCACCATAACTGCTACTCTAGCAGTAGAGCTCTCTGATGAGCCTCAGCCGATAGTAATGATCACTTCATTTATTCAGGACAAAATTGATTAAGGGATGAATGACTTAATGTATCATATGTCAAGGCAACTTTTGGAGATCGTAAAACCCATGGCGCATAATGAAATGCATTTTGTTAGAGAGACTGAGCAAAAATAACCAATGCAGGTGAGGCCTCAGCCCACTCAGCTATCGCGAGACCTTCTGTTGACGGACTGATTCAGGCAGGACCACAATCTACGGTTCAGCCGAGTCTGGGCATGCCGCAGGTAGTCCCCATATTCCAGTCTCCTAACCCTGATAGTGGTATCCAGTCAAGTTTGCAATATGGGCACGAACAAGTACCCAGGGGACCCCCCAGGTAACAGGAACAGTTGACTTGCCGTATCTGGCGCCTAACACTTCTGTGATAGGTGCTAGTGCACAGGTGGTCGCAATTGGTGGCACCATTTTCTCGGCTGCTCCGGGTCCTCCCAGGTATATTCCTGATTATATGGGAGAGTTACCTTGGTCCAACATCTCTCCTACTCTAATAAATACGCCTGAGGGGTTTTCTTATGGGCAATCTGTTCTGGTGAGAATCGATCAGCTATGGGTTAATGTACCTCAAGTGGCCCCAATTCAGCCGATTGCTCAGCCATGGGCGAATAACCTTCCACATCCAGGCTATTACTAGGGGGCAATTCCCATCCAAGATCAACAATATCAGGTGCCCCATCAACTAGGGGGTGCTCCTGTTAGGCCAGTGAGGCCTGTTCAGCCACCAGCGCCAAATTATCCGGGTGACAGAGCTCCTCAGCTGATAGACCTTGAAATGATAGTCGAGACCATGAGGAGGCATTTTGAATCTAACTGAGATTGTTGGAGAGGCCTGTGTATAAAAAGCCCTATCCTGAGTGGGTAGATAGGATGATGCCTTTTCCTAGAGGGTTTAAGACTCCTGACTTTACCACTTTCTCAGGGGAGGATGGTAAATCCACTATGGAACACATCGGCAGGTTCACTGCCCAATGTGGGGAGGCGAACCAGAATGAGTTCTATAAGCTCCAGTTGTTCCCGTTGACTTTGACTGGGGCGGCTTTGACTTGGTATTCTTCCTTAGCCCCTAACTCCATACAAAACTGGACTGACATGGAGCGTTGCTTTCATGATAGATTCTATATGCCTCAACCAGATGTGACTGTGGCTGACATGATGAATCTGAGGCAAATGGTGGATGAACCAGTAGCTAATTTCTTGGAGAGGTTCAGGAAATTAAGAAGCAAGTGTGTCGTGCAACTACCTGAGGTTAAATATTCTTCTATGGCTGTTAGTAACATGCACCCTCAGCTTAAGGAGAAGTTAGTAGGGCAAGATTGCACTGACCTGAGTCAGTTGGCCTCCAGGGCCTCCAGAATTGAACAGTATATCCTAGAAAAAGAGAGGAGGAGGTCTAGCAAGAACAGAGAATCTCATCTAATTAGTGTAATTGATGTTGAAGATCCAGACTATCTGTCAGATGAGTCAGTTGAGCAATCGTCAGATATCATGGTTGCAGAGATAGTGAAAGGAAAACCATATTCATGCCCAGCTTTAAGACCCCCCAAAGGAAATGAGGTCCAAACTCTAGAGAGTAAGGTCGACTATTCATTTGACATTTCCAAGGCAGACCAAATCTTTGATTATCTCCTGAAGGATCAACAGATTAGATTGAACGAAGGGCACCAAATTCCCCCAACAGAGGAGTTGAAGGGAAAGAAATATTGTAAGTGGCATAACTCTTACACTCATGCTACCGTCAATTGTATAGTGTTCAAAAAGGCTATACAAAAAGCCATGAAAGAAGGAAGGTTTAAACTAGCCGAAAAGGAGATGACTATCATTACCGATCCTTTTCCTTCAGCTGGGGTTAATATGGTTTCCTTCTGCGGGAGACATGTCGGCTCACCATCTAAAAGATGGAAATGTACCGATACGTCGCCAGTGGAGACAAAGGGGAGTGTTTGATGAGCCATATGGGGCTGGCAGAGTTCTACCTGTGTCTGATCAGTCCAAAACAATAGATCAGAAACTATCTATGTTCGATAGACTAAAAACACCCCAGGTGAATAATGAATGTGTCAAGAAAGATGCACCAGCCGAATACAATAGGCTCACAATGTTCGGCAGGTTAGAGAGGAATCAGCCAAGGAGACAGGCTGAAGTTAAACAGCATTCGACAGGCTGTGATGTATACAGAGGCCCGAATGGTAAGACCATTCTGGTCCCCAGGGACAGAATAGATGAGGTTAAGCCCAAGGTTTTTGGTAGATTGGATTTTTCAGGCGTGAGAAAGAATTTTGAAGAAACAAGAAAGCTTGCAATCAAGTCAAGGGAAGCAACAAAGAAGGTTCCAGGAAGAAACGTAGGAAGAAATGTAGCTGGTAAGTATAATGATACTTCAGCTGATACAAGATTACCCGTGATGGATGAGACTCCTATACCAAACAAGGGTAAAAGAGTAGCTCGTTTCGATGTGGAAAAGGGCATGACTATATTAAAGATTACTGTAAAAAATGAGGAAGTTATTAGGCCCCAATGTCTGGTTAAACCACCAGCCGAGGTGGAAAAAGGACACTGGTTCATTAACAAATATGCAAAAGGGAAAGATCTTGTGGTAAAGGAACTAGGGGTGATGACTAGAACTCAGAAAAGAAGGACCCAGAGGAATAAATCAATACAGCGAATGAAACAAACCTTGGCCATGTTAGCCGAGGCAAAAAGAACTGACCGTGCTGAGATTAAAATTTCTGAGGTGGCTGAGATTCTAGAGGCTGCTTTTGGGCAACCAAAGGAAGAAACAACTGTTGAGGAGAGAAAGCGGGAACCAGTGCAGTCAGGAAACCAAGATCGTCTTGGAGAGGAAGAGCAGGATTTCTAAGATATGATTAATGAGTTGGAGACAGCTGAATTAGAAGAGGAACCAGTCATAACAGCAGAAGAACAAGTTCCTCTAACAGTTGAGGAAATGGAAGAAGAACTCAGGTCAGATCTTCTACTAGAAGATTCGGTGTTGAATTCCATACTAAGGGAAGACGAAGATCACCCCTCGGCTGAAACTAATATGGTAGGGTTGATTCTTAGTGAGTTCTTAGCTCGGCAGAAGCAACCCGAGAAATTGGAAGGTGATGTAGTTGCTGAGGAAGTTAAATGGGCTGTGTTAGCTCCCATTTCAGAAGAACCCAAAATGGAATTCCCTAAACTAGCAAGGGATATGAGCAAGCATTTGAAGCCCTTATGCATTAAGGCTCAGGTTAATGGTATGACTGTTAGTCGAGTCTTGGTGGATGGAGGAGTAGTGTTAAACATAATGCCTTCAGCTACAATGAAGAAGTTGGGTAGATCTAAGCAGGATTTGATTCCCACGAATATGAAAATGACCAATTTTACAAGGGATGCCACAGCTGCCTTTAGAATTCTGGTAGCCGATATCATTGTGGGGAGCAAAACTTTGAGCTCTGCCTTCTTTGTGATAGACTCTAAGTCCACTTACTCCATATTGCTGGGAAGGGATTGGATTCATTCCAGTCAATGTGTGCCTTCCACTTTGCACCAGATGTTAATGTTTTAGGATAGGGATAAGGTAGAGTCAGTGCCAGCTGATAAGAATCTGTTTACAGATGATGTCAAGATGGCTGAGGCTATATTCTATTCGCCCCGGCTGGAACTTATTATTATCCCTGAAGGATATGAAAAAGGATCATAGGAATCTTGTAACCTAACTGCCGATGGCTTTGCTGTCAATATCCAGGCCGATTTACGACCTTTACGATTGTGTTTAGATGAATAACAAGGCCCAAGTAATTGAAGACCTGAGACACAGACTGACATCCTTGGAAGTTGAACATAGGATTGGTACGGTCGTGTCTATGGAGTTGGAGGAGATAGTGGAAGAAGAATGTTCGGCTGATACACCTAGGGGGCATGAGTTTGAAGAGAGGTGGGAGTCCCCAATCAGCAGGAAGATTCCTACCTTTTCAGCTGAAGATCCTTTGTTGGATGTCAACCTAGGAACTGAACAGGAACCGTGAATGGCAAGAATAAGTAGCTTGTTGAGCGAGGAAGAACAAAATCAGATGACGAATTTAATAAAGACGTACAAAGATTGCTTTGCATGGGATTACCATGAGATGCTAGGCCTTTCTAGAGAATTGGTGGAGCATCGGTTTCCGATCAAAGAAGGATTTAAGCCTCACAAGCAGGTTGCCAGAAAATTCAATCTAGAGCTAATACCCAAAATTAAGGAAGAGATGGAATGACTACTTAAAGCGGGTTTTATTCGTACGGCCAGATATGTAGAATGGCTATCGAACATAGTGCCTGTAATCAAGAAAAGTGGGAAGGTTAGGATTTGTACTGACTATAGAAATTTGAATCTTGCCACTCCCAAAGATGAGTATCTAATGCCTATAGCTGACATGCTTGTTGATTCTATAGCCAAAAATGGCATTTTAACATTAATGGATGGGTATGCTGGGTATAATCAAATTTTCATAACCAAAGAAGATGTTCATGAGATAGCTTTCAGGTGTCCTGGTGCTATTGGGATATTCGAATGGCTAGTCATGCCGTTTGGATTGAAAAATGCTGGCGCCACGTACCAAAGAGCCATGAACGCTATTTTTCATGAGTTAATACGAAAAAACATGGAAGTATATATTGATGATGTCATAGTTATGTCCCATGATTTTAACTAACATCTAGCTGATTTAGAACAAGTTCTTAAGAGAATAAGGTGTCATAATTTAAAAATGAATCCTACTAAGTGTTCTTTTGGTGTATCGGATGGGAATTTTTTGGGTTTTTTGATTCATAAACATGGGATTGAAGTTGATAAAAATAAAGCCAAAGCCATATTAGATGCGAGATCCCCTCAGAATAAAAAAGAATTACAGAGTTTGATCGGTAAAATTAACTTTCTGAGAATGTTCATTTCAAATTCAACTAGTAAGCTGAAAGCTTTCTCCCCGTTACTAAAATTAAAAGACGCTGATGAATTGGTATGGGAAAAAGAACAACAACTTGCATTTGATCAAATAAAGCAATGTTTGGCTAGCCCCCCAGTGTTAGTCCCCCTAGTGTTAGGGAGGCCATTGAAATTATGTGTATCAGCTGCCCCAGAATCAATCGGCTGCCTGTTGGCACAGGATAATGAAGATGGGAATGAAAGATCTATCTATTATCTTAGCCAATTGCTTAATGACCCCGAAACTAGATATACTCCCATAGAAAAGCTATGCTTGTCTCTTTTTCATGCTTGTACAAAGCTGGAATATTACCTCTTACTAAGGGAGGTTCAAGTAGTATGCAAAATTGACATAATAAAATACTTGCTGCATCGGCCTATTTTGCAAGGACGATTAATGAAGTGGGCTATTAAGCTAAGTGCATATGCATTGAAGTATGTGCATCTAAAGGCAATGAAAGGACAAGCTTTAGCTGATTTTTTGGCTCAGCATCCTTGTGTAGATGTTACAGATGCTTTAGCTGAGGTGAGCCATTGTGTTAACTTGAGACCTTGGGTATTAACTTTTGATGGATCCAGAACTAATAAGGGTGTTGGGGTTGGAATCACAATTACAAGTCCTGCTGAAGAAAGCTGGAAGTTCATGCATCAGTTGAGGATAGGATGTTCGAACAACCAAGCTGAGTATGAGGCTTTAATATTAGGGTTAAAAATTTTATTGTCTATGAAAGCCAAATACATCCAGGTAATGGGAGATTCCCAGTTAGTTATAAAACAGCTAGTTGGGGATTATAAATGCACTAACCCAAATTTGGTAGAATGTCATGAAACGGATAGCAGTTTGTTAAGATAGTTTGCCGATGTAGTGATAATGCATATAGCCAGAAGGTATAAGGAAAAAGTAAATGATTTGGCACAACATGCTTCTGGTTATAAGGAAACCTTTGAAGATGTTCAACTCGTAGATAATCAGCTCAAGGAGTTCTTTATTGGAGCAGTGGATACAATTGATGACTGGAGAGTTGAACTAACAAGGTATTTACAAAACCCATCTTCTTCTTTCACTTTTCAAATGAGGGTAAAGGCCTTAAAATATACCTTGGTGGATGAAGAACTGCATAAGAGAGGATTAGAGGGAATTTTATTAAAATGTCCTAGTAAAGCTGAGACCATGAAACTCATGGGGGAAGCACATAAAGGGATATGTGGTTCACATAGGTCAGGATCTGTGATGCATTGGCTAATACATAGGTATGTATATTATTGGCCAACCATCAATGCAGATTGCCATGCTTATGCCAAAGGGCGTGAAAAGTGTCAAAAGCACGGGCCAATCCAGAGGATCCCAGCCGAGGAGATGTATTCTATTGTTAAGCCTTGGCCATTCCGAGGATGGGCAATGGATCTAATTGGAAAAATATACCCTTCATCTTCCAAAAGACACTCGTTCATTATTGTTGCCACTGATTATTTTACCAAGTGGGTAGAAGCCCAGCCGATGGTTAATGTTACCCAAGTTGATGTTATCAAGTTTATTAAAAATCAAATTATCTATCGGTATGGCATTCCAGAAACTATTACAATAGATCAGGGCACAATGTTCACAGGAGAGAAGACAGTTGCTTTTGCAAAAGAATATGGGATCAAGTTGATCCAGTCTTCACCTTATTATGCACAGGCAAATGGTCAAGCCGAGGCTACAAACAAAATCTTAATCAGCTTGATTAAGAAGACCATAGAAGACAAACCTAAAAGATGGCATGAAGCGTTAGCCGAAGTACTATGGGCTTACAGGAATTCTAAGTCTACCGCGACAGGGTTTACCTCTTATCGGCTGACTTATGGTCAGGATGCTGTGTTACCATTGGAAATCAATGTAAAATCATTGAGGGTAGCCAAACATCATTGTTTGACTATGGATGAGTACCAGCAAGCCATGTTCATGGAGTTGGAATCGGATGATGAGGACAAGTTAATGGCTTTAGAAAATATTCAAAAGAATAAAAAGAAAGTGGCCAAGGCATATAATAAACATGTCAAAATTAAAAGTTTTGTCGAAGGGGATTTAGTTTGGAAAGCCATTTTGCCTGTAGGAGCTAAAGATCCAAAGTTAGGAAAATGGTCACCAAACTGGGAAGGACCTTATATAATAGTCAAGTTATGATTAATGGAGCTTATCAGCTAGTTAACATGCATGGTGAAGAGACGATGAGAAGCATAAATAGGAAGTATCTAAAGCACTATTATCCTTCGATTTGGGGTAATTGAAGGTAAGAGAGTCGGGTCAAAATATCAGCTACAAGCCAGCCGATTAGCTTTTCCAAATTAAGACTGGTTAAAAAAAATGTATGAGTAACAGTTCACGGATTGGTAAGAACAGTAGCTGATTAGTCAGAGTTAGGTGCTTGAGTTGGATCAAAAGTCGGAGCATCAGCTGAAGGGGATGGTTCAACAGTACTAACAGCAAAAGAGGTACCTTAATCAGCTACAGATTCAGGGGCAGGAATGGCTTCCACTTCTGGCTGATTAATTATTGTAGCAGCCGAAGATGGTGCCAACGTTCTCTTTGCCTCGGCCAGGAGCTTTTTCAAATTTGCTCAAGCTTCCTTGGTAAGGAGAAGTCCACGATCAGCAGCGGTTAGGTCCTCTTCAAAAGCATCCTTTTGCTGTAGTAATGGAATTATCTCGGCATCTAGAGCGGAAGATTGATGATACAATTGCATCTTGAAATTAGCACTAGAAGTTAGCTTCTGAGTAAGAACAGCCAGTTTAGTCTCCGTTTCAGCAATCTCTTTATTGATTCTCTCCCTCTCTGCAATCAGCTCGGCTAGGCGTTTGGACATTTTGTCCTTTTCGCTGAGATCAGCTTTCTTTTCAGCTTTAGCTTGTTGGAAGGAGGATTGAAAATGAAGTTTCTGGTCTTGGAGTTCACCCAGCCGAGCAAGATCCTTAGCAGCTTGGTCATGACGACCCTTGAAAACTTGGAAATTGTAGAACACTTCACCTACTTGAACGGCTATACGATTGAAGATAGCTCTCTAGTTCTCATCAGTGTTGGACGATTTAGCAAGCTTTGATAGTGCGATTCGAAGGTCAGTAATCATGTGCTGTTCCACCGGGATATCTTGATCAAGCGAGGTTTCCACGAAAGACAGACATTAGTCTGAAGGAGAACTCGGATCCACAACAGCCTTGGGAACCGGAGAAGAAAAATATTGGGTCAAGTCCTCCTCAGAAACAAGCACATCAGAGGCTTGGATTGTTGGAGCATGCAGCACAGGAGCTGGAGGAGTTGTGAGAGGAGTCGGCTCATGTTCCTGATAGAATATAAAAATAAGTTTAGCCGATAAAGGTGAAAATGTTAATTGGCTAAAGAAGTTAAGAGGATTACTGGTGTCAGAGGAAATCTCGAGGGAAAAGGTCTTAGAGAAGCAACTTCTGGATGAGTCTCGGGAGACTGTTGATAAGTCTATAAGAGCAAGATAAAAGGAAAAAGTGTTAGAACCAGGTATTTATAAGAGTTAGTTTTAAAATTATATACCTTTCTCAGTTTCTTCTTCTTGGGAGCTGATTGTTGAGCAGTGGGAGTCAATTATTGAGCAACAACTGTAGGTTCCTGAATAACAATTCCTGTTTACCTAGATGAATGCCTAGTAGGCCTAGGGCGAACAGCTTTGGAAGCAGGAGTATTTCCTATTGTTTCAAGATCGATGGTCATTGGTTGAGAAGGCCCTGAAATAGAAAGGCATTAGAGAATGTTGAAGGTAGTCAATGCTTAGAAAAATGGATTTAAAAGTACCTGCTGCATCGGCTGTAGGTCTGCTTCTTGTGGACTTGGGTTTCCTGGTTGATATGGGCTGAATGTTGATAACAGGGTGATCCATGCCTCCGATGATTAGTTTCGAGAGGTAACTGGAAGTGGGAGCAGAAAAAATCTTGCTGGACACTGAAGGCCACTAGTTGGTAAAGGCTGATGATTCTCCAAGAAGTTGCCTAAAAGGTCTGAACTCAAAAGCATTTAGCTTTTGCAGGTTCTACTGAGTCAAAGATACCACATTCTTGTCAGATAATGTGGGTCTTCCAAAAGCAATTGCCATTGATTGGTAAGCCAGAGGGATGTTCTGAAGAAGTCCAAATTGCCGAGCCAGGAGGTGTGGGCAGTAAAATTCAGCCGATGTCTTCTTATAGCGGCTGGTTGGCTTTACTCCACACATCAAGTCTCTAGCCGATAACACACTACCCCAGCATAGAGAAATGTAGTTGGCCAGCTGAGGATTTGGAGAGTCCGCATAGGTATTCATCCCGAGAAGAATGTGGGGTCTATCGGCTTAAGGGAAATTTTCTTTTGCATGTCGAATAGAAGTAAAAAGTTCAGTCGCTAAGTTAAAGGCTGAATGTTTGACAAAGGGAGTAGTTTGCAAGACTCGACCTAGAGAGATAGGAGTTGAGGAAGAAGAAGTAAAACTCTTATAAGATAAAGGTATGAATTCTGGGAAGTAAAGGGTTATCAGAGTTGGAGAAACCAGAGAGGCCCTGCTACATTATCTAGTTTCTCATTGTTTTGGAGTCTAGTAACCATAGTGAAAAGACTTTTGTACAAAGAGGAAAGGAAAAGAGTACCTAAGGCTAGAGGTTTGCTAGAAGTAACCAAAGAAACAAGGTGGGATATCTTTATGACCACTGCGATCGAGTTAGAGCAAATAAAATATTTACAAAACCAGTAAAGAAGGAAGGCTTGATGTTCTCCATCAGACACCTGATGAAAGGTTTTAGCATTGGCAGATAAGAAATTAGAGTAGGAAGAGGTGTTTTTAGAAAAGTTTACCTTCAATGCTGAATAGGAAAGTTCAAAAAGTGAGTTTACATCTTCACCAATTATTGGAAAGCCAGTGATAGCTACCACATCCAACAAGGTAGGGCTCATGATGCCTGAAGGAAGGATGAATCCATTTACAGAGGTAGACCAGAACCCTAAGAAGCTAAACAGAAGGTCAAGGATTGGGGGAATATCATGTTGAGAAAGCATAATGATGTCATAAATTCTCCATGTTTTCCAATCTTCTCCTCGGCTAGCCGAAACCCGTTTCAGCCAATCGGCATACTAAGGAGTAAGGCGAGGCCAGGTCCGGAGGTCATTAGGGCACTTGTTGATGGAATACCAGTTGGCAGTAATAGGAAGCTCAAAATGTCTGGGATACAAGTGATGGTCAAGAAAGTACTTGCCCTCGTAGATGTCAGAGGTACATGGGGTTATAGTAAAGGAATTCAAAAGCGGAAAAAAGCACGTGGAAGCCAGCATCTTGTCCCTGGTTTAATGGTTGCTAGGTACTGAAAGCCGAATCAGATGAAAATGATGAAGAATCATCATCCTCATAAGAGTAGGTCTTGTTTTAGGAATCAGAGATATCAGACATGATTGAAGAAATGGGAAGAGAAGGTTGCTAGGTGCTTTGAAGAAGAAATAGTAAAAGTAAGTCGACTAAAGAAAGTTTCTATTGAATTGATAATTATTCCATGGAGGAAGGGTAATATGTTTTAACTGTTTGAGTTTTTCAGCCGAGCATTAAAAGATAAAGTGGACATTGAATTGGGCACGGTGCTCGAAAAGACTTAGCTACATTTATTCAGCTTCCTAAAAACGGCTGAAAAATGTAAGGGGGCAATTGTTATCACCCAAAAAAAAAAATTTAAGAGTAAGTTGATATAACGGCTAGCTGATGGTGATTAGCCGAAGGAGGATGTAGTCGATAGGTAGAAGAACACCCGGCTAAGGTTGGGTTGGGCCATGCTATTAGTGGGCCAGGATTGAAATAATAAAAGCTGAAACATATTAGATTGTAAGTTGATGGAAGGCTAAAAAATTGAAGCTGTTATCAACGGATGCCACAGAACATGCCGAGAAAATAGGAGTTGAGCTATTGAGGGGTAGTCGTTGTGGCCAAAATGGTTAAGAATTATGGGTAGACTAGCCGTGGGTTAGTTGCTTGTTTTTAGGAATTCTAGCTAGTAAAATTGGCTATGGTGGGGGTTAGAGTTTATCTATAAATACCATTTGTACAAATTTATTTAGAACAGATCACAATCAATACAACTTTTAAGATTTGTTTATTTTGCTTAACTTTTCAGTCTTTTACTATATTGCTTTTACTTTGTGTAATTTATCTTCCGCAAGTTTATTTCCTAGCTGTTTACAGCTTTAACCTCAAATTCTTAGACTTCTTAAGTTCACCTTAATACCAAACGCTTTCTTTAGTGAGTTTGGGAACCCTTGCTAAAGGTTAGATTTTGCCTTTAGTTCAAATCGTTTGTTTCTTATCAAAATCCATGCGTGTTCGTCAGCTGAATTTTTATTCGACTGATAGATTTATTTCACAAGTTAAACAATGGTTAAATTGAATAATATTATATATATATATATATATATATATATATATATATATATATATATATATATATATATATATATAATTAGACATATTCATAAAGGGTGAGTAAAGTAATAAGTAATATTGAGAGTAACGCCTTGCCCGGGGTAGGTACCCTAATAATTATATAGATTTTGGGACCCCTTCTTGGTTTAGGTATAAAGAAGGAGTGTGTACATATGATTCGTACTGCCTCCTGTCCACTTGACATTTTAACAGTCAGTGCCGCGCGTTGAACCAAATTTGGTATCTGTAACTATTTTTTTGATGATATTAGGAGGACAAAAGTCCGTACAGAGCATATTATTCAAAATAGGGACGGATCAAACATAATTCTACTAGAGGGCTAAGCCACTACGGATATTTAGCTATAGTATTTTCTTAGTTTATCTGCATTCTAATAATTCTTGACCAGGGTTCCAGATAACGTTTCCAAGGTGTAAACTCCCTTACCCGTACTGGTGATGACACGGTAGGGGCCTTCCCAGTTAGGGGCTAATTTCTCTTAGGAAGCATTTTTCCCTCCAATGTTGGCTCTCCTGAGCACTAGGTCACCTGACTGTAATTTTCTTGGGACCACTTTCTTGTCGTACCTGGCCGCTGTCTTTTGTTTAAGAGTGGCATCCCGTATGTAAGCCACATTTCTTCTTTCTTCCTGTAGGTCCAGGTATTCTCTGATTAGACCGGGGTTGCTATCAAATGAGAATTGTTGGTAACGCCAGCTGGGCTCCCCAATCTCCACCGGGATCATGGCTTCGTAGCCGTAGGTCAATTTGAATGGAGATTCACCCGTGGTGGAATGGGGGGTAGTCCGGTATGCCCAGAGAACATGATCAAGTTGCTCGACCCAGTTCCTTTTGGCTTCATCTAACCACCTTTTTAAACCTCGCACGATGATCCTATTGGCGGCTTCGGCTTGTCCGTTTGTCCTGGGGTTCTCAACAGAGCTGCAATGGTGCTTTATTTTTAACCCGGCCAATAGCTCTTCAAAATTTTTATTTTTGAACTGGGTACCGTTATTCGTGACAATGGACTCTGGTACGCCAAACCTGGTGATAAGATGACACCAAGTAAACTTTTGAATTTGTGTCGAGGTGATAGTGGTCAAAGGTTCGGCTTCAATCCACTTAGTAAAATAATCTACTGTTACCATCAAGTACTTAAACTGCCCTGGGGCCTAGGGTAATGGACCCAAGATGTCCATACCCCACCTGTAAAAAGGCCACGGAACTGACGTCGTGAATAGTTCTTCAGAAGGAGCTTGAAAATGATCTGCATGGTGCTGACACTTGTCGTAAATTTGAATGTGTGCTTGAGAGTCAGCTTCCATTGTCAGCCAATAGAATCCTGCCCTTAATATTTTTTGGGTTAGGGCTTTGCCTCTTAAGTGGTGACCGCAGCTTCCTTCATGAACTTCAGCCAGGGTGTATTCTATTTCCTTTGGGGTTAAGCATTTTAGAAGGGAGGATGAGAAATCACGTCGGTATAGGCAGCCGTTGTAAATAGTAAATCTGACCGCAGTCTTTACCAATTTGGAAGCTTCTTTAGGGTCCGATGGTAAGTTTCCATGCAGCAAATAGTCCAGTATAAGGGTGATCTATGATGACTGATGGTCCTCCACTTAGGCTATGGTATGATCCGTGATGGAGGGTTGGGAGAGAATTTCTTGGATTACAGACCGGTTGTTGCTAGGGCTCTTCGTGCTGGCCAGCTTAGACAGAAGGTTTGCTCTGAAGTTCTGTTCCCTTGGGATGTGTTCTATCTTGACCTCCTCAAAGTCCCTCAAGAGTTCCTGAACCTTACTCAAGTATTTCTATAGGAGGGGTTCTTTGGCTTGATAGTCACCTCGGATTTGGGAGGTTACCAGCTGGGAATCACTGCAAAGTGTGATCCGCGTTGCCTCCATATCCTTTGCCATTAGTAAACCAGCAATGTAGGCCCCGTACTCAGCTTGATTGTTAGAGGTTGGGAATTCAAATTTCAGGGAGTGCTCCAAGGTTAATCCTTCTGAATTCTCCAATATCACCCCGGCCCTGCTTCCCTTAGGGTTCGACGACCCATCGACAAAAATTGTCCAAAATACTTTTTTATGGTCGCCGTTGTCCGACGTAAGTTCCACTAGGAAATCGGACAGTGCTTGGGCTTTTATTGTAAGTCGTGGTTCATATGTAATCCCAAACTCTGAGAGCTCGATCGACCATGCAATCATTCGCCCGGCCAGATCTGGTTTATGTAGTACCTACCGGATGGGTTGATCCGTTCTTACCACCACTAGGTGGCATTGAAAATATTGTCGAAGTCTTCTTGCTGTAATAACGAGCGTAAAAGCAACTTTCTCTACCTTTTAGTACTGAAGTTCGGGGCCCTGAAGGACCTTACTTACAAAGTAGACAGGCTTCTGTCCTTCGTCAGTTTCCCAGATCAAAACTGAGCTTACGGCCTCATCATGGACAGATAGATACAAGTAGAGTGTTTCCCCGGGATCTGGCCTCGTCAAAATAGGAGGGGAGGACAGGAAATTTTTTAAGGATGTGAAGACATCCTCACACTCTGAGGTCCACTCAAAACTTTTCCATTTCTTGAGTAGTTTGAACAGGAGGAGAGACTTGTGAGTGACCTTAGCTAGGAATCTTGTGAGGGCCGCTATGCGCCCTGTAAGTTGTTGTACTTCTTTGACGTTCTGGGGACTTCTCATGTCGAGGATGGCCTGACACTTGTCCGAATTGGCTTCGATTCCTCAATGGGTTAACATGAACCCTAAGAATTTTCCGGCTAGGACCCCGAAAGTGCACTTCTCCGGGTTCAACCTCATATTATACTTTTGGACTTGTGCGAATAATTTTTCGAGATCTGTCGCGTGTGATCCGCTGTGTGGGGTCTTTACTATCATGTCATACCCTTATCCAAATAATATTAAAAAAATTGGGGTTGGGAGACGAAAAGTTATAGATGGAATAGTTTAACAATTTTTAAAAAGAAACTCTTTTTTTTATATTACGGTGTTGCCAGCACATTAAAATATTTTATGAATAACAAACTTTAATTAATGCTTACTTTTTTAAAGGATTTGAGAAAATGAAAAATTTAATATTATAATACTAACACTTCGCAATTTTTTATTATTATGAAACTTTGTATATTTTTTGTATAATTAACTAATAATTAGTTATATATTTTATTTAATTATTATAAATTATATTTATTATTTGATTCAATAATAGATTTAACTAATTAAACTGATTGAATTATAAATTACTCTCTTCTTTAGTTTACCAGTTAAACTAATTTTTAAAACATTAGTTGAAACATATCTTATCTTCTACTTGTAAGGATAAGCCAACCATCACCACAAAGGTTACATTGCAACATACTAATTATCTTTATATCAAATCAATGTTATCACATAAGTGGTTGGTGGGGAGATAAGTTGGGGTTGGAAATTTCAATAACGGAAAAATATGAAAGGACATATGGATTACCCTTACGCATAAAAATATTAAAAGTTTTGGGGAGGAAAACAAAAAGTTATGGATGAAAGAGTTTGTGAGGTTATCAGCACATTAAAACATTTTATAAATAACAAATTTAGTTAATATTTGCTTATTGATAAAGATTTTAGAAAATGACATTATTCTCATATTAATAGTTAGTAATTTATTTATTATTATGAAATTGTGTTTCTAAAATATATGATTAATTAATAATTAATTATATATTTTATTTTATTATTATAAATTATAAATTATATTTATTAGCTATCCAGTTCAACCATCGGTTTATAAACTACTAACTTTTTCAGTTTATTAGTTGAAACAATTTTTAAAATATTGAATGGAGTATATCATATCTTCTATTTGTAGGAAGATGCAAATCAAGAAAGGCTGCATTATAGCATGCCTATTGGCTTGAGGCAAATCAAGGATATTATAAAAGTGGATTGTGGTATGATAAGGTAATGCAAGGAAATCTCATATAACGGCAAACTATAAAAGGACAGATAGATTACCCTTATCCAAATACTATTAAAAAATTAGGATTGTGAAACGAAAAGTTATGGACAGAATAATTTGACAATTTTTAAAATTAAACACTTTTTTATATTATGGTGTTACCGGCACATTAAAACATTTTATAAATAACAAACTTTAGTTAATATTTTCCTTTTGTTAAGGATATGATAAAATGAAAAATTTATTATTATAATATATATATTTCACAATTTTTAATTATTAAGAAACTTTGTATATATTTTGTATAATTAATTAACAATTAGTTATATAATTTACATAAATTTTATAATTATAAATTATATTTTTTTATTTGATTCAACTATTAATTTAACCGATTAAATCAATTGAATCATAAAACCACTCTCTTCTTTAGTTTATCAGTTAAACCAATTTTTGAAACATTGATTAAAGCATATCTTATCTTCGATTTGTAAGAAGAAGCCAACCATCACCACCCAAAAAAGGTTACATTGCAACGTCCTTATTGTCTTTATATCAAATCAATGTTATCACATAAGTGGTTAGTGGGGAGATAAGTTGGGGTAGGAAATTCCAATAATTGGAAAATATATAAGGGCATATAGATTACCCTTACGCAATAAAGTATAAAAATTTTTGGGAGAAAAAAGAAAAGTTATAGATGGGAGAATTTGTGCTGCTGTCAGCACATTAAAACATTTTTTAATAACAAATTTAGTTAATATTTGCTTATTGATTAGGATTTTAGAAAATGACAAATTTTTTATTCTGATATTAACAGTTAGCAATTTTTTTGTTATTATGAAATTGTGTTTCTAATATGTATGATTAATTAATAATTAGTTATACATTTTGTTTAATAATTATAAATTATTTATTAGTTATCCAGTTCAACTATCAGTTTATAAATCACTCATTTTTTCAGTTTATCAGTTGAACAAGTTTTTAAAAAATTGAATGGAGCATATATATATATATATATATATATATATATATATCCTATCTTCTATTCGTAGGAAGAAGCTAATCTTTACCATCAAGAAAGGCTGCATTACAGCATACCTATTGGCTTGAAGTAAATCAAGTATATCATAAAAGTGGATTGTGGTACGAGAAGGTAATGAAAGGAAATGTCATAAGGGCAAACTACAAAAGGTCACCTAGCATACCCTTGTCCAAAAATAATATTAAAAAATTGGGGCTGGGAAATGAAATGTTATAAACGGAATAATTTGACAATTTTTAAAATGAAACTCTTTATATATATATTATGGTGTTGCCAGCACAATAAAACGTTTTATAAATAACAAACTTTAGTTAATATTTGCTTTTTGTGAAGGATTTGAGAAAATGGCAAATTTAATATTATAATATTAATACTTCACAAATTTTTATTATTATGAAACTTTGTATATAATTTGTTAAATTAACTAATAATTAGTTATATATTTTATTTAATTATTATAAATTATATTTATTTTTTGATTCAACAATTAGTTTAACTAATTAAACTAGTTGAATTATTAATCACTCTTATTCTGAATCGGGTTCGAGAAAGTACTGAAGTAGGCACGCAACGGTGATTTCTCCTTTGAAAGAAATGCGGGTGAAGCGTGTTGCATAGAAGTGGAGTACATGCAGCGACTCTAACGCCAATCGGTAGCCGTCTTGACAAGAGAACTTAAGAGATAGAGTTAAAAGTTACCTCCTTAAGATGGCTCAACCATGTATTTATAAAGCGTATACAGAATTCTAATAGGATCCTTACTGAATGCAGGTAATCTGGGATTAGTATCCTAATGAGGATCATCTTTCCATTATTATAGGATACGTCCCTGTAAATCTGGGATTAAGATATGGAAAGTGTCTAGCCATCAAAGATATCTATAAATCCTATAATATCGTAAGTTGATGATTGACAGTTGCGGATATTTAGGGATTCATCCTCTGCATGAATCTATCAATCACGACGTTATATCCCAACACCGTTTGAGGATCGTAGTCCGTGGTCCGAAATACGTTGTGAGTCTTCCTCTACGCCAGCTAGGAGGAGTCCGGTAGTGTGCATGCCGGGTTGATCCCATGGAGCGGGATCCCGGATCACGGTCCAGAACAGTTGCCCCCAGCTTGGCTCTTGAATGAGATAGACCAGAGTCAAGTTTAGAACGGATCAACCAACATATGGTAATTCAACGGATAGGTATTAGATCCCGGGTTATTACCGGTGTCCGCGTCCTATTCAGTTATGAGTAAAGATCACTGCCCCCAAGTAAGAGTACTAGGGAGTCTTGGAGATATTTTCGACGTAAATTCTGAACGTGATCTCTGAATTGGCTGGTGGTAACAGTCTGAGATTCTCTGAGAAATCGATACTTGGACTTTATTGGGGATTAGTAATCCTTTAAGGAGAATGTCAGTTTCATACGGATTTTCTCAACTGCTCCCTATCTTGGTGACCAATCAGAGATTAGAAGCATTTATTTTGGCTGACTTCATAGGATCAGGTCACCTTTTGCTGGACCAATCAGAATCCCTCATGCATGTTATAAGTAGAGAATACTTCTTCGAGAGTTAGCATTCCTTTCTTTTTCATTCTCATTTAGAGATGATTCCTTTCAAGAGAGTGGGTGTAGTTCTTCCTTCATTTCCCATTTTTGTGAAGAGAGCTTCATCATTTGCAGAGATTATACTCTTATTTTTTCCAAAGTTCTTGAAGATGTTTGATCTTCCCCGAGCGCTTTCTCCTTTTGATAGGGGCCTTTCTTTCTTGGCGTAAACCTGGGTTACTATGCATTTAGAAAGGCGGAAGCCTTTTTCTCCTGGCGTACACGGCAGCGTCTGATCCAACGTGTTGCCAGGATGAGATAATGCCATCGCCTACTATTGCATGGGGACCCGACGGAGCACATCACTCCTTTTTCCATCTTCTTGGCAGGCTATTTGAAAGCACCTGGCCGGTCTTCTTCGTAGTAATGGCTGGATATGCAAGGATGCCGGGTCGAAGGAAGCGAGGACCCCCTTGGAGCAAACAGGGGTGGTCTGCTTTCTTTGACTTGCTTTCAAGGAAGCAGCGGGTATCCGCTTCTGCTGTTATCCGTTGAGAAGGTGGGAGAGGAACGAGTGAGCAGAGGATTTCTACTCCGGAGTGGCTTCAGTCTGTTCCGGGGTGGAAAGGCCACTGTAGCTGCTCCGTAACTTGAGGCAACTTGGAATGGTTGATGCCAGCAGAGGATTCTTCAGCTAGAGAGGTCGTACCCCTTCCAACAAGCGAGAGAAGATTTCAGTCTTTAGTTCCATCACGGAAAAGCAGTGCAAGGAACTTTGGTATTTTTTTCGGGATTATGATCCCGGTTTGCCAATGTTCTTCAAAGCCAACCCACTTTTTCAAGAGACCGAGGTTTGGAGATATGGATGAGGTATGATTCAGGTAGCCGGAGATGTTTGCCCCTTTTCCCGGGATACCTTTATACATTCCATGTCTCAATATTTTCTTTTTCCTCCTTTTCGGATGTATGACAATGTATGGAATAAAGATGATTCGATTAATTTTATATTCTCTGTATATGTTCTGTATTTTCATTATTTTTCCGCCGAGGTAATGCTGCCGGGATGAGTCCAACGCTTATCCTGGTATAACCCCGTAAAGACATTACCGGGATAGGTCCAATGCCAACCCGGCATAATTGCCATAATAATTGTACCTCAGCGTTAGTTTGTAGTCTATGTTGTCAACAGTGATTTGAAGCTGGGATCCGCGGTACAAACCCGGGTTCTCGTTTAACATTCGTACGACGCTTTGGATTACTGCGTAACCGTCTTTTCAACTGCTATTACAGCTATGTGGGCCACGTGGTGCGATTTCATCGGAGAGACGTGCCTAGAGCTCCGCAAGCCATGATGAGCACCTTTTGAACTTGCGATGGAGAGGACAAAAATGTTCCCTAACCGTTCAAACCTTTATAAATAAGAGTCAAAGATTCATTCTCTCACTTTACCATTTTTGGCTTCCTTCACTGAAAACACCTTGTGTCGAAAGCTTTAGCTTCTTTTGGGTGCTTTCCAACCACTCGTAATTTCTCCATTGTTCGAGCATTCTGCCTTTACATAGTAAGTAGCTTTCTCTCAACCCTCTTGTTATTTGCGCTTTCAGTATGCTAATAACTTTTTAAAGAGTAGAGTAGCTTTGCATTTCCTGTTGTGCTTTCCATCAAATAGACCTTAGTAGTTTAGGTAGATTTTGTCGCCTTCCTGAAACACTATCTTCGCTGCGCCATGCGCGGCAGAGGAGTTCCCCTGAATGCTTTATTTCTGGTGGGACAGGAGGTCGGTAGGGGAGGTTTGGATTACTTTGCTTTCCCTGTGTCTGAATCTATGAGACTATTGATTCTGACAGTTGCTTACCGACTTCTTTGGATGTTCTCAGGATTTTCATGGCCAAAGGAAAAAAGGCTAGAGTCCAACCCCCACTCCATGACGTCCGTGACCCAGCAGAGGACGAGCTGATTCGAATTCAGCGAGGGCCCGGGCTGGTATGCCCCTAGGTGGTGGACGACATATAGAATCGTCAGTCCAAGTTTTCGAGCGAAGCCGTGCTCCGAGAATCCTTATTTGCCTTGGAGTTAACCGTGAACAAAGCTCGGGATGACGAATTCCAAGTTGTTTGTCTAAGCTGGAGTGAGAGGGTGTGTTCCTGCCGGGAAGCCAGTTCATATTTCATGTTCCTGTATGAGCCCTTTTTCCTCAAGCTGTGGCTTAGGATGCCGTTTTCTGACTTCCAAATAGCCGTCCTCCGTACTCTTCATGTGGCCCCTTCGCAGATCCATCCTAACGGTTGGGGTTACATCATCTCGTTCGAGAGGTTTTACCGGTTAATAAGCCTTAAGTGCTCAGTTAACACCTTTTTTTATTTTTATACAAGAATAAACACTCAGGGGACGATAAAGTAAACAAGTTGGCTTGTCATCCGGTCACGGCTTAGTCGTAAGTCCTTCGATGTTTTCGAAGAAAGCTTCAAGGGGTTTAAGACTGCGTTCTTCAAGGTAAAAGCCAAGGAGGGATGTCAACCATTCTTCCTCAAACCGGATGGGGAGCCAGAATTTCTGCTTTACTGGACGCAAGGCTGCTGGGATGTGCCCATCGATTTGATTGAAAAAGAGGAGGAAGATCTCGACCCCGAGGAGCTTAGGTCTGTTAGGTTCATAACCCGATATGCCAAGAAGCATGGGAACATCAATATCAGAGATGTTCTTTGTATCCCTGGTGATGATCTTCTTTACGTTTTATTAGGTAGGAATTAGGGCGTTATTACCCGTAGTACCCATAGGTGCTTGCTTTGTCTTCATATAGCAATGTTTCGTGATCTGCTGATTGTACTTGTTTCTGTTTTCTTTCAGTTAGCAATATGACTTCTGAGTCTTCCATGGTTACCCTGCATTCTTCAAGAAACCAGAGGAAAGGGAAGAAAGCCGCGGCTTCTTCCTCCGCGGCCGTTTCGGCCTCCTCCGACCAGGGCATTGTTATCGCAGAAAGAGATCAGCCGAGCTCCCTTACCCACAACTTTAAAGGGAGAAAAAGGCAGGCTGTCGAAGGGCCTTGCAAACATGATGGTAGGTCGTCAGAGGGCGGTGAAAGGGAAAGGGCGGACTTCTTACCAATCATCACGGGGCACTCCGATCCCGGCCCCTTCATAGCTGGGCATTTTTTAAGTGGCGAGGTGAGGGAGCATATTACCGAGCAAGGTCTGACCCAAACCTTAGCTGCACTTCAGAGGCAAGCTCTCCGGGCGGCGGTCGAGATTCGTGTAATCGAGGAGACTATCGAGAATGCTAATAGGCAGACATCGAAAAAGCTGAAGACTTTGAAGAAAGAAAAGGAGGAAATCGGCCAGAAACTGACCGCATCCTTAAAAACAAACGAGGATACTAGGGCAAGGGTCATCGAACTGGAAAAGAGGGTCATCGAACTGGAAGGGGCGCTGGCGGACTCTGAGGCTGCCAGGAAGACCGAGAAGCTTGAGGCCGACAAAAGCATTGGCGCACTGAGGGCCGAGGTGACTGAGCTTGAAAAAGAAGTGGAGGAGCTGGACGAGGTAGCTAGAAAGGTCGGGGGATAGCAGTTCCAAGATACTGTGGCGCAAATCCTGCATTTCAATCCAGGGGTCGCCCTCATCTTGGAGGGTGTTACCCCGGATAAAATCTTTCATAACGGTCAACTTGTAGCTGCAGAGGAGTTAGCTGCGAATGCTCCTAGTGGCAACCCGGAGGTTATCCAGATCTCGGATGGAGAAGAGGCTGGTGTTTAAGCATTGTCTTGCTTTTTTTGTTTCTTGTCTTTTGCCCCCTGCGTGGGGTTTTGTTGCTTGTAAGGATAATTGCCTCGTGTTTGGGGTTTTATAATTAATTACTTTGTTTCACCTTTCATTCTTGTTTTTCATGGTCTGACTTGGGTCCAACGCCCATTTTTATAGTCGTTTTAATGGACTTAGAAAACTGCTTGTAATAGAAAACCATGGTCCGGGATCCTTCACTCATACCATTGAGTGAGTGGCATTCCACTTGACTTAGGTAGGAAAATGCCTCGGTCTGTAATCTAACGCTTATAACAATCAAACGTCATGAAATTTTTAGACTTAGGCAAAGTAAAACCTTAATCCATATTCCAGTACTTGTTACGGGAAGCGTTTGGAATTGCAGATATAGGTAAGAGTAATGCCCTAGCTCAAGGTATTTTACGCCAAAACCCTTTTACCAAAGGCATTAACATTATTTAACCTTGCCCGGGGTAGGTACCCTAATAATTATATAGATTTTGGGACCCCTTCTTGGTTTAGGTATAAAGAAGGAGCGTGTACATATGATCTGTACTGCCTCCTATCCATTTGACATTTTAACAATCAGTGCCGCGCGTTGGACCAAATTTGGTGTCTGAATAACTATTTTATTGATGATATTGGGAGGATGAAAGTCCATACAGAGCGTATTTATTCAAAACAAGGACAGGTCAAACATAATTCTACTAGAGGGCTAAGCCACTGCGGGCATTTAGCTATAGTATTTTCTTAGTTTATCCGCATTCTAATAATTCTTGACCGGGGTTTCAGATAACGTTTCCAGGGTGTAAGCTCCCTTACCCGTACTGGTGACGACACGGTAGGGGCCTTCCCAGTTAGGGGCTAATTTCCCTTGGGAGGCATTTTTTCCTCCTATGTCGGCTCTCCTGAGCACTAGGTCACCCTGCTGGAATTTTCTTGGGACCACTTTCTTATTGTACTTGGCCGCTGTCTTCTGCTTAAGGGTGGCATCCTGTATGTGAGCTACGTTTCTTCTTTCTTCAAGCAAGTCCAGGTCCTCTCTGATTAGACTGGGGTTGCTGTCAGATGAGAACTGTTGGTAGCACCAGCTGGGCTCCCTTATCTCCACCGGGATCATGGCCTCGCAGCCATAGGTCAATTTGAAAGGGGTCTCTCCCGTGGTGGAATGGGGAGTATGCCCAGAGAACATGATCAAGTTGCTCGACCCAGTTCCCTTTGGCTTCATCT
The DNA here is from genome assembly GCA_029884595.1 of Ormosia semicastrata. Taxonomy (NCBI): domain Eukaryota; kingdom Viridiplantae; phylum Streptophyta; class Magnoliopsida; order Fabales; family Fabaceae; genus Ormosia; species Ormosia semicastrata. The sequence goes on along the minus strand of JAQQTO010000028.1, from coordinate 1,997,484 downwards.
AACCTCCTTTTTAAGCCTTGCACGATGATTCTGTTAGCGGCCTCGGCTTGTCCATTTGTCCTGGGGTTTTCAACGGAGCTGCAGTGGTGCTTTATTTTCAATCCGGCCAGTAGCTCTTCAAAAGTTTTATCTTTGAACTGGGTACCGTTATCTGTGACGATAGATTCTGGTATGCCGAACCTGGTGATAATATGGCGCCAAGTAAACTTCTGAATTCGCGCCGAGGTGATAGTGATTAGAGGTTCAACCTCGATCCATTTAATAAAATAGTCTACCGCTACCACCAAGTATTTAAACTGCCCTGGGGCTTAGGGGAACAGACCTAAAATGTCCATACCCCACCTGTGAAAGGGCCATGGAACCGACGTCGTGAATAGTTCTTCAGAAGGGGCTTGAAAATGATCTGCATGGCACTGACACTTGTCGCAGATTTGGACGTGTGTTTGGGAGTCATCTTCCATAGTCGGCCAATAGAATCCTCTTAAGCACTTTAGAAGGGGGAGGAGAAACCACGTCGGTATAGGCGGCCGTTGTAAATGGTGTATCTGACCGCGGTTTTTACCAATCTGGAAGCCTCTTTCGGGTCCGATGGTAAGTTTCCATGCTGTAAATAGCCCAGTATATGGGTGATCCAGGATGGCTGATGGTCCTCCACTTGGGATATGCCATGATCCGTGATGGAGGGTTGTGAGAGAATTTCTTGGATTACAAACCAGTTGTTGCCGGGGCTCTTCGTGCTGGCCAGTTTAGAGAGAAGGTCTGCTCTGGAGTTCTATTCTCTTGGGATGTGCTCTATCTTGACCTCTTCAAAACCTCTCAAAAGTTCCTGGACCTTGCTCAAGTATTTCTGCAGGAGGGGTTCTTTAGCTTGATAGTCACCTCAGATTTGGGAGGTTACTAGCTGGGAATCACTGCAAAGTGTGATCCGCGTTGCCTCCATATCCTTTGCCATTAGCAAACCGACGATGCAGGCCTCATACTCGGCCTGAATGTTTGAGGTTGGGAATTCAAACTTTAGGGAGTGCTCCAAGGTCAAACCCTCCGAATTCTCCAATATTACTCCGGCCCCGCTTCCCTTGGGGTTGGATGATCTGTCAGCAAAAATGGTCCAGAAGGCTTTCTTAGGGTCGCCGTTGTCTGACGTGAGTTTCGCTAGGAAGTCAGACAACACTTGGGCTTTTATTGTGAGTCGTGGTTCGTAAGTAATCCCAAACTCCGAGAGCTCGATCGACAATGCAATCATTCGCCCGGCCAGATCCAGTTTATGTAGTACCTGTTGAATAGGTTGGTCCGTTCTTACCACCACTGGGTACCACATAACCTATTGCCAAAGTCTTCTTGCGGTGATAATAAGCGCAAAGGCAACTTTTTTAACCTTTTGGTACCTGAGTTCGGGGCCCTGGAGGACCTTACTTACGAAGTAGACAGGCTTCTATCCTTTGTCAGTTTCGCAGATCAAAATTGAGATTACAGCCTCGTCATGGACGGATAGGTACAAGTAAAGTGTCTCCCCAGTTTCTGGCCTCGTCAAAATAGGAGGGGAGGACAAGAGGTTTTTTAATGATGTGAAGGCGTCCTCACACTCTTGAATCCATTCAAAACTTTTCCCCTTCTTGAGCAATTTGAACAGGAGGAGAGACTTATGAGCGGCATTGGCTAAGAATCTTATCAGGGCCGCTGTGCGCCCCGTGAGCTGTTGTACTTCTTTGACGTTTCAGGGGCTTCTCATGTTGAGGACGGCCTCACATTTGTCCGGATTGGCTTTGATTCCTCTATGAGTTAGCATAAAGCCTAAAAATTTATCGGCCTGGACCCCGAAAGTGTACTTTTTCGGGTTCAACCTCATGTTGTACTTTCAGAGTTGTGTGAATACTTCCTCGAGGTCTGCCGTGTGCAATCCGCTGTGTGGGGTCTTTACTATCATGTCATCTATATAGACTTCTAGCATCTTTCCCACTTGGTTTTCAAAAACCTTGTTCATCATCCTCTAGTAGGTGGCTCCTGCATTCTTTAGGCTGAAAGGCATGACCTTGTAGCAGTAGCTCGCCTTGTCAGTAATGAAAGCGGTTTTATCCTCATCCCCGGCGTATATAAGAATTTGGTTGTACCTGAAATATGCATCCATGAACGAGAGTCATCTAAACCCCGAGGAGCTATCCACTAATTTATCCACATTAGGGAGTGGGTATGGGTCCTTAGGACAGGCTTTATTCAGGTCAGTATAGTCAACGCACATTCTCCATTTTTCGTTGGACTTTTTTACCAGAACCACATTGGAAAGCCATGTGGTATAGGAGATTTTTCTGATGAAGTTCCATTTAGTAGCTTTTTAACTTGGTCTTCAATGACTTGCTGCCTCTCGGGTCTAATCTTCCTCTTCTTTTGTGCGACCGGCCTAGTACCTTCTTTAATTGACAATCAGTGGCAAATAAAGCTGAAGTCGAGTCTGGGCATGTCGGAGGAAGTGTAAGCGAAAAGGTCCTTGTTTCTCAACAATAGTTCTGAGAGTTGTTGTTTTTCTTTTTCACCCAGACGAGTTTTGATCTTGGTGACCTGTTCTGAGTTGGTCCCGAGCTGAAGAGATTCCAGTTCGCCTTCGGGCTGGGGTCGAGTACCCTAGATTTCTTCTCTGACGTCCAGCTCGGTCATTAAAATGTTAACCTGATCGATAGCCGGGGTGGAGACGGAGGGGCTCAACCTCCGGGGTACTTTACAAATTTTCTGGCTCTCATTATAGCATTTTCTAGCAGTAACTTGGTTGCCTTTTACGGTGACGACGTCATTATTTTTATTGAGGAACTTCATCACGAGGTGGGTGGTGGATACCACCGCTCCAAGGGCATTAAGAGAAGGACGGCCCAGGATAATGTTATAAGCCGAAGGGCAGTCCACAACCAGGAACTTTACCTTGACAGTCCTGAAAAGTTTAGATGATTCGAGGGTCAGATGGGTTTCGTAGTATCCGACCGGGGTGATCTTCTCACCGGTGAAACCCGTCAATTCTCCTACGTGGGGAGTCAAGTTGGATTGCGGGAGCTCCAACTTCTGATTGAGATCTAGGAACATAATGTCAGCTGAACTCCCTTGATCGACGAAAATTCGGCGGACCTCAGCATTGGAAATTACCCCGGAGATGACTAGTGGATCGTTGTGGTCTGGGATAATTCTGCCGTAGTCTTCGTCTGAGAAGGTGATGAGAGGCGTTTTTCTATTCTCCGCTTGTGTTCTTAGTTCTGAGTGGACCATGCTAAAAACTGCCATTCTAAGGGCTTTCTTTCTAGCTCCATTGGAAGATCCCCCTCCGGCAAAGCCACCGGCAATGGTATGGATCATCCTGTTGGGCTCGGTGTGATGGTCGTCGTTATCAATAGGGGGAGTGTTCCTGGCCCGACCCTGCCGATCGCTGTTATCTCGGCGAGGTGGAGTTCGGGATCTTCTCCTAGGACTTCTTGCCCTTCTTTTGCGCGGAAGGGACGGACTTCGACGTGGGGTACGTCTGCTGTCTCTGCGTCTATTGTCCCCCTCATTGTTTTGTACACGAAGGATATACTGCTGCAGGCGTCCGACCTTGATTAAAAATTCAATTGCATCGTGTAACTGATAGCAATCTTCTGTATCGTGGCCATAGGCCTTATGCCATGTGCAATATTTGGAGTGATCCTTCTGCTTATGTTTCTTGATAGGGGGCGGTCTCCTGACGTTCTGAAACTCCGTGTTTATCACTTCCCTCAAGATTGTTTCCCGAGGCGTGTTCAAAGGAGTGTAGTCAGAATAATTCCTCCGTGGTGGGCTACCCTTTGAGGGTATCGACCTTGAGGAATTCTGGTTGGGCTTGTGGTGAGAGGGCTCACCTTTGTCCCACCTCCTGTGGTCTTCTGTTGCCTCCTCCAAGTAGACGTACTTCTCGGATCATTTCTGGAAGTCAGTTAGATTGTCTAGCTTCTTTTTTGCCAGGGACTTGAAGAATTCAGAGCCTATTCGGAGACCGCTTCTGGCATAATGCAAAGCTATTCTGTCTTCAAAATTTTCTACTTTGGTGCAGGCAGCCATGAAATGCCTAACGTAATCCCAGAGGCTTTCGTCCTTTCCCTTGCAGATCTTAGCCAGAGATTTGATGGATTTAGGTTGTTCCTTGCTCGTAGTGTATTGTAGCAGAAAACACTGTTTAAGGTTCGACCAATCCACGATGGTCCCCCGTGGTTGGCTGGTAAACCACTTGAGGGCCCCCTTTTTGAGGGAGAGAGGGAAAACTCGGCACAACAGTTCCATGGATCCGCCACAGAAACATAGGGATTGCTCGTAGGCATTTATGTGTTCCTGGGGGTCCGAGGTTCTGTCGTAAATTTCCAAGTTTGGAGGAAACTTGAAATTTCTCGGAACCCAGAACTCCATGAGCTGATCGGAGAAAGGTTGTTCCATAGTTCTGCGATTCCGGTTATTGTCCCCAGTATTGGGAGTTCCCTCATCGTTGTGGGCCCTCCTTTTATTATTTGCCACGTCGGTCTGTCTATCACGGCGGTGCAGCTTTGGTTGGTTTTCATGCATGGCGCGCTGCATGTCTTCTAGCCTCCTGAATTGGTCATTGAGTAAATCCATGTGTTGCTGCAACATATCTTGAAATTGGCATTGGGAACCCCGAGATTGATGTGTGCGTTCAGAGCGGGATGCACGATCATCGAACCCATTATTCGGGATTTCCAAACGTTGGTGTACTAGAATTCTGCGCTCTTGACGGCTCTGGTCACCTCTCTGGGCCGGGAATTCAAGTCTTTCCCTAACAGAAATCCTGCGTGATGGGTTAGGAGACTCCTCAGAAAAGGAGGTGGAGTGCCCATCATGTCGGCTTCCTGATCCGGGTGCCTGATTTCTCACAGCGGAGGTTTGAGCCACAAGTGGAGGCAGTGGTGGTGGTGGACGTTGCATGTCGGGATCCTGTCTCTGGTTGACAAAGGTTTGTGCAGTGTCTCTTCTCGAGTTTTGCCTCGTATTCACCATAATTGGGTGGGATTAGAATTTTATGGTTCCCCACAGTCGGCGCTAATGTTCTGAATCGGGTTCAGAGAGTACCTGAAGTAGGCACGCAACGGTGATTTCTCCTTTGAGCAGCGGCTGAGCGTGTTGCACAGGGGGGTGGGTACCTACAAAGGGACTCCAACGCTCAAGTCAGGTCGTGCACAAGAAGGCTTAAGAGATAGGGTTAAAAGTTACCTCCTTAAGATGGCTCAATCATGTATTTATAGAGCGTATACAGAATCCTAATAGGATCCTTACTGAATGCATGTAATCTAGGATTAGTATCTTGATGAGGATAATCTTTCTATTATTATAGGATACGTCCCTGTAAATCTGGGATTAAGATATGAAAAGTGTCTAACCATCAAAAATATCTATAAATCCTATAATATCGTAAGTTGATGATTGACAGTTGCGGATATTTAGGGATTCATCCTCTGCATGAATCTATCAATCACGACGTTATATCCCAACATTGCTTGAGGACCGTAGTCCATAATCCGAAATACGTTGTGAGTCTTCCTCTACGCCAGTTAGGAGGAGTCCGGTAATGTGCGTGCTGGGTTGATCCCATGGAGCGGGATCCCAGATCACGATCCAGAACAACTCTCTTCCTTGATTTATCAGATAAACCAATTTTTAAAACATTGGTTGGAGCATATCTTATCTTCTACTTGTAAGAATAAGCCAACCATCACCACCCAATAAAGGTTACATTGCAACATACTGTTTATCTTTATATCAAATCATTGTTATCACATAAGTGGTTAGTGGGGAGATAAGTTGGGGTAGGGAATTTCTATAACGGGGAAATATAAAAAGGGCATATGGATTACCCTTTCACCAAAAAGGTATTAAAAACTTTGGGGAGGAGAACGAAAAGTCATAGTTGGAAGAATTTGTGATGCTGTCAGCACATTGAAACATTTTAGAAATTACAAATTTAGTTCATATTTGCTTATTGCTAAGGATTTTAGAAAATGACACATTTTTTAATCTTTTTTTGATCAAGCTGAAAGAGAAAACAAAAAAAGCCTAAGCTCTCAATCTACAAATGTCTGATGCTAGAAGAGTGAGCTGAAGAAGATGTGTGCATTGATTTCATATTTCCATAGCAGCATCCTCTTTAGCACATTTTTTAATCTGATATTAATAGTTAGCAATTTTTTATTGTTATGAAATTGTGTTTCTTATATGTATGATTAATTAATAATTAGTTATATATGTAGCTCTTTCACCGAGAGCAATTATGAGATTTCCCTACCCCACCTTATAATTGCTTGCAGTCTTTGATGTTGTTCTTTTTTTTGTGGTAGTAGTCTTTAATTTTTTTTTTCCTTTTCTTGGTACAAGCAGTGTTTGATGTTTCACTTCAATAAATGGTTTGCTTTATTTTTTATAATATTTTATTGTATCATTTTTTCTATAAAAGGCTACGTATTGCACCGAAGTAAATGAAATAGAAATCTATAGCTTTCTCTTCCTCTATACTCTGCGTGACTCTTAGAGTGTGTGAGAGAAAATTTAACTCTCAACAATTTACAAACAAAAATGGCAGAACCAACATCCACCAACACTGGTCTCAAGTTAGCAGGCAAAGTGGCCATAGTAACCGGAGGTGCCGGTGGTATTGGTGAAGCAACGGCGCGTTTATTTGCTGACCAAGGTGCACATATGGTAGTGATCGTTGACATCCAAGACGAGCTGGGAAATCAAGTTGCTGCGTCCATTGGCACCCACAGGTGCACCTACGTCCACTGCGATGTGGCAGACGAAGATCAAGTCCAAAACCTCGTCCAATCAACAGTCAACATTTACGGACAACTCGACATCATGTTCAGCAACGTTGGGATCCTTAGTCCCTCCAGTCAAACCCTCCTTGAACTCGACTTGTCCCAACTTGACCACTTGTTCTCGATCAATGTTCGTGGAATGGCAGCATGCGGCACGTGCCATGGTGGAGAAGCGCGTGAGGGGAAGAATAGTGTGCATGGGGAGCGTCTCCTCCAGCCATGGTACATCTGCGCATACGGACTACAACATGTCGAAGCATGCGGTGTTGGGGTTGGTGCGCGCGGCGAGTATACAGCTTGCGGTACACGGGATAAGGGTGAACTGCATCTCACCTAATGGATTGGCAACACCGGCGACGTGTAAACTGCTGGGGGGTGAGGAGAAGGCGCAAGAGGTTTTTGGGCAATGTGCGAGGCTGAAGGGCGTGACACTTACGACCAAACACGTGGCAAACGCTGCCTTATTTCTCGTCTCTGATGACTCGGAGTTTATCACTGGCCATGATCTTTTAGTGGATGGTTCATTCGTACCAATGTTTTAAAAATCTGTTCAAGCGAAGAAGTGGAAAGGTGAGTTGTAACATCCCTCGATTTAATAACCAATGCACAATCGTCATTATGTCACGGTCACTAAATGTCGGCGTGCTAACATTGTCAAATAACAAATTTATCATAAATATTAAACATTTCTCATATGAGAAAAATAGAAGCCACGGATGAGTAGTTACATATACAACCAGTTAAATTATGAATTATAATATGTACTCAATTTACAACATTTAAGTCTGGATAATTGCCTTAAAGCATACATGTACTCAAAAATACACTTTATATAGGTAATGCAAAATAAAATATAAACTACCCATAATATATCTACAACTAAGGAGTTGACTCCATCGTATCCCGAATGCGTGAGAGCAATTCCATTCAGGTGTAGTGAGAAATACAAGATAAGGTCTTCAATCGCAGTCCCCTTCATGGTCAAAGTCAGATCCCCAGCATGTCACATACGCTTGTCGGTCCAGTCGACTCTATAGGTCTTGGTATCACCAGTGAACACAATTCGAACAAACCCAAAAACAAGAGCTCCCGTCGCGACGACATCACCGAATGCAGTGGGTCAAACCAATAAAATCCAAAGGAATCCAGCTTCGTTCCCACTTATAGTCTTTAACCAAAAATTAACATAGAGCAAGAAAAGTACAAGAAAGAGGTAAGACATCCTACCATCATTACCAGTCATAGCATCAAGAAACCAAACCACAGCAAAGCGCCCACATAGCATTTATGACAAGAATAATGGTAATAAACATTTAGTAGCTTAAAATCAACCAAACAGGTTCAGCAGTCATATATATATATAGATATATCAAAAATACAACAGTTCCAATTATAATAACAATGTATGCCAGATAATTCATGGACTCACTATGCACATGTTTCTCAAAGTACATCCGACTCAATCGTCAACCAGATGTTTCTCAAAGTACATCCGACTCAATCGTCAACCAGATGTTTCTCAAAGTACATCCGACTCAATCGTCAACCAGATGTTTCTCAATGATAATGCACATTTAAATGCATATGGGTTCAATGCATGACTCAATTATGCTTCTCATACCAAACTAGGTCAATCATGCCTCAAATGCATGTCATATGATTTATCCACAATGCATACAGACTCTATGCATAATCATGTATGATCATTATTACATACTATTCCATCATACGTCACAATTTGCCCAAGTAAGAATTAACCCAATCAATGGTCACCCACATGGACCCACAATAGCATGATATTGTTGTTAAATAAATTAATACATTTTAAAGCGTATTATGAATTCTTACTTAGGTTTAGCTTTACGAGTTTGTCTCTAAAGGAATTCTCTTAGTTAACTTAAATCCTCTTAGGTAATTTATTCATATGCCCTTAGAAGGTTATTCTAAGATCTCAAAATCTCACACTCTCATGTTCTTCCCTGTTTATGCATCCCTAAGTAATTTCTAGTCATCCCATTTATTTATAATCAATATGCCTCTATTAGTCCCAAGGTTTTGGGTCCAGGAAAATACACGGTCGGAATCACAAACTGAGTCACAGATTTCAATTACTAGGTGTTGGGTGATAGGTATACTTTTGAATTCGACGAAGACAATACGTTTTATGAATAATTGAAGCTGCCATTCGACGAAGAATAATGTAACAGGAGGAGGAAAGAATGGGGAAAACATTTTATAATAGGATTGGCAAGAAATCAATTTCTGTCGGATTGGATGGGGGTTCTGTCGAACGAAAATCAAAACTGTCGAACCCTCCAGAAGGTCAGCAAAAGCCTCAATTCGACGGGTATGGGTGTCGACATTGGAGAAAATCTCCCAAGCGTCGAACCGACGAAACACTCGTCGAAATCTCTAATTTCGACGGGTCTGGAGAAATTCATCTACTCGACAGGCATTGTCTCTCAAACTCGACGATTATTGACTTTGGGGCAGTTTCTCCTAAGTGTCCAGGGACTCTATTCGACGGGTTTTGGTCGGAAGATCAATCTCGACGGACATGATCGGGGTTCATACTCGACGGATTTTAACATGTTACCAAGTAATTAGGATATCAAACTCGACAGGTTTGGCCAGAAGTCCTACTCGACGGATTTTAACATTTTACTAAGTAATTAGGATATCAAACTCGACAGGTTTCTGGGACAATAGGGAAGTTTCACTCATGCTGATCCGAAGGAATGCTAAGAGGGTCACAATTCCTAATTCGACGGATTTTGAATAATAGGGAAGATTCTCACTCATACTGATCCGACGGAAATGCTAAGAGTCATAAATTTAAAGTCCACGAATTGTGTTATTGGAGAAGTTTCATTCATGTTCGACCAAAGGATGTGCCAAAGGGTCACAAGTTCTAATCCGACGGATTTTGAGTCATAAGGAAGTTTTCTCGCATGTCAAACCGACGGAGGTGTTAAGGGGTCACTAGCTCGACAAATTTTGACATTGTGAAGGGCCCCATGTGTCGAACCGACGGAAGCATTAAAGGTTTAGAAGTTGGTTGTCAAAAGTTGGACAAGGTTCTGTGTCGAATAGTTGAATTCACGGCTTACAAAGATTGGATACCTAACTGATTTGAATTCCATTTATTATCCTAGTTCACCCGAATCCCAGATTCGGGCCTCAAAACCATGGCCATCCTGTGGATGAATCCGACATCATTTCCTTCCAATCTCATGCATTCGTCGAATATATATATTGACATGCAAAATCATCCAAGTACCATGCTTTCCAATTTTCAGGTCGAACATGTGAACATACTAACATGCAAAATTGTCAAACCAAACATCATGCATTCCACTGTCGAATATATTATCAAACTTAACAAATCATGCAAACAAATAGTAAACAACTAAATACAAACGACAAACAGAATCATAAAAACCAAGCAAGCAAAGGATAGCCCTCGTCAGACTTCCTCACCGACAAGCACAACAGTGGTTCCTTAATGCTAGAAGAGGTTGAGGAGGAGTGTCTTCCTCTTACCTTGGAGAAGCACAAAGAAAGGCTGCTCCTTTTTGGTCGAAATCACGTTTTCGGTTTCAGGAGATCCTTAAACATTCAAGCTCACCAAAATCAAATCAAGTGTTGAAATGGATACTCATGGTCATCAAAATGACAAAGGGTTATGAAAATGAGGAGAGATGAGGAAAAAGCTAAGGACTTTACCTTAAAGTTCCAACCTTTAAGCTTCAACCGTGGAGGAAAATGAAGATGGAGAAAATGTAGAACTTTGAAGATGATTCCCTCGTATATGGTGTTTCTCCAAACACGAAATGGTGCTAGGAGTGTGACGGTTTTGGAAGATAAAAATGTGAATGTGGGTGGATGGTGCTTTATAAGGAGAAATGGAAAGAGAGAAAGATGAGTGAATAGTGAGTGCTACGTACAAGAAAAATGTGTGGATGAAAAATGAATTAGATCCCTTAATTCAAATGTGCAGCCCAAAATGGGAGGAGAGAGAAATAATAAAATAATAGTTGGAAGAAGCTTCCTTGAGAAGCTTCGCACGCTTCTCTATGAAGTGCATAGTAAGCTTGTCTGACAGATGATTTATTACACTAGCAGATAAAATCTCAAAAAATGTAGACCTCGAACTGTGTCCGGACTCGGGTTTAGTAAGATCCCCGTTGACACGTTGATGGTCAAGGTTTACTACCTTCAGGGAGAACATTTCGTTATCCCGGCTCCGCTCATACGCATAAAACGAGGAATATATTAAAATATTCAACGTTTCCAAAAAATTTCACAAAAATCACCAAAAATCACAAATATTATAAAATGATTATTTATAATGAAATAAGTAATTTTCGGGATGTTACATGAGTGATTAATGGTTGAACGGATTTAATCAAGTACGGATGTTATCACCCAAAAAAAAAAATTTAAAGAGTAAGCTGATATAACGGCTAGTTGATGGTGATTAGCCGAAGGAGGATGTAGCCGATAGGTAGAAGAATACCCGGCTAAGGTTGGGTTGGGCTGTACTATTAGTGGGTCAGGATTGAAATAATAAAAGCTGAAGCATATTAGATTGTAAGTTGATGGAAGGCTAAAAAATTGAAGCTGTTATCAACGGATGCCACAAAACATGCCGAGAAAATAAGAGTTGAGCTGTTGAGGGGTAACCGTTGTGGCCAGAACGGTTAAGAATTGTGGGTAGATTAGCCGTGGGTTAGTTGCTTGTTTTTAGGAATTCTAGCCAGTAAAATTGGCTATGGTGGGGGTTAGAGTTTATCTATAAATACCATTTGTACAAATTTATTTAGAACGGATCACAATCAATACAACTTTTAAGATTTGTTTATTTTGTTTAACTTTTTAGCCTTTTACCATATTACTTTTACTTTGTGTAATTTATCTTCCACAAGTTTATTTCCTAGTCATTTACAGCTTTAACCTCAAATTCTTAGACTTCTTAAGTTTACCTTAATACCAAACGCTTTCTTTAGTGAGTTTGGGAACCCTTGCTAAAGGTTGGATTTTGCTTTTAGTTCAAATCGTCTGTTTCTTATCAAAATCCATACGTGTTCGTCGGCTAAATTCTTATTCAGCTGATAGATTTATTTCACACGTTAAACAAATTTGGCACGCCCAGTGGGACACTCTAAGGCGAGCAAATTGAGAAGTTTCCATCTCCCTGTTCAGATCACTATTGGCGTATGCACCTAAGGTCCGACAAAAACTTTAGCAGTATGGATACAAGTCAACCTAGCAAGAAGAACGGGGGCAGAAAGACTTCAGAGGGAAGCGTTCAACTTACTCTGGGAATGCCCGCTTTGTAACACCCCAAAATTTCCTATCTTGTAAACAGTAATTTTGACAGTTAACAGAATTTTACTGTTTAGTAATTTTTGGATGCTGTAAAATTATTTTGATTATTCCGTCAATGTATTTGATCGTTTTGAGTGATTTACTCCGTGTCAGGAAAATAAATATTTTCAAGCCGGGGAAAACTTTACGTAATTTAATTTTTACCATTAGGTTTTAATTATTTTACGTGATCTGATTTAATATTTATGTGTTTTCTAATATTTGTGATTTTTGTGAATGATTATGAAATTTTTACTGTTTGTGGGCTCAAGGGTGTATGTGGGCCTAGGTAGCCATACGTGAGCCCAGGTGGGTCCCGCAAAGTAAAATTTTTCTACGGATAGAAAAATTAGTACTGTTTAGATGGAGACAGGGGATCTTACTAAACCTGAATCTGAAACAGTTTTTATAATTTTCTTTTAATGTGTTTTATACTGTATTTATTTATCAGGTGATAAAAATACAGTAAAAATATTATTTATAGGGTTATAGCAGATAAAAATAATAAAAATTATACTGCGTAGTCAATAAAGAGGGCTTGACTTGATTTGTACCCTTGGATGAGAATACTTAGTTTGAATATTAACCATTGATTTAATCAACGGTTAAGAAACAAACTTAATAAAGAAGCATTGGATAATCACCGTTGATTTAATCAATGGTGTGAGAATAAACTTAGTTAGGAAGGCTTTGATATCAACCGTCGATTTAATCAACGGTGTAGAATTGGTCTTGAAAAGTGATAGAGACCATTTATGACCATTGGATTTGGATTTAATCAATGGTGGAGATTTGGTTTTCTAAAAAGGCTATGACTAATTATAACCCTTGGATTAAAAGTAAGAAGGAGTAATCTTGACCCTTTATTTTGGAGACACATCTAATGGTAGATTTAAAGGAGAAAGATTCAATGGCTTTAGATTTAGTCTTCTAAAAATCAAAAGTTACCTAAATCCTAACCATTGAATTAATCAATGGTTAGGAATGCTTCAAATAATGGCTTGAAAAAGATGACAATATTATTGCATGCATAATGCAAGGAGGGGACGATTTTTCTAGTATTTTGGAGCTAAAGGTGATTTGATGACCATTATTACTTGTCATGGTCAATATTACATCATTCTTGACCATTATTGATTTGTTTGCATCCTTAAGAGAGTGTTTAGAGGGGAGACAACTTTGAATAGGCTTTTTAGACCAAAGAAAAAGATGAAGTCAACAAGAGTAGCTTGAATTTGATTAGTAACTAATTAATCTTAATTTGGTTAATCTAATGGCCTAATTAACAAGCTAAGTGAACTAATCTAATTATTAATTAGTGATAATCTAATTACTAATTAAATGTCCTAATTTTATTTAGAGACTATGATATATGCCATAATATGTTTAATTAATTAGTTATATAGTTAGAATGTTAATTAAGTGAAATTAGGAAACTAGACCTAATTAATTAACTAATTAATTAGCATACAATTAGGTTTTAATTGAAAACAATTAAGTCTCTAATCCTATGAAGAGCCACACGGTCATGTAGCTTGGAGAGCTTCTCCAAGGTTCTTGAATGGACTTTTATGACCAATGGATGGCATTTAGTGACTTAGACCATGTGAAGACCATGTGCATGCATGTGAAAGCCTTCAATTATGCTAAATAAATTTTTATCTCTCCATCCTTTCACTCCTACGGCTGCCCACTTCAAATTCAGCTTTCTATTTTTTATTTTTATCACACTTAGCAACACAAAGACCATTCTCTCTCTTCTCTCTCTTCCAATTGTTCAAGAACACCATCTTCTCTCTTCTTTGAGCTATTTGGTCACCACCCATAGAACCACTTCCAATCTTTCATAATTTTATCTAGTTACATATCTTGAATCCTCTCATCAATCCAAAACACTTTCATATTAGGAACTTCTCAAAATTCTATCATCTACAACCTTGTCCTTCAAGTTAAAGATCAAAAAGCTTATGTTTTCCTTCTTGTGAGGAATTCGGTCAACCACCCTAAGACCACCCTTCAAGTTTGTTTAATTTAATCCAACCATAGATCTTAAATCTACATGATATTCTAAGCAACTTTCATGTTGGAGACTTTCTCTAAATCATTCATCTTTGTGGACTTTCTTCAATATCAAAGTTATTGGGTTTTTGAGGTGAAGTGTAAGGAAACTTCATTTTTTTTTCTCTTTTCCATGTTCTAAACCATGTTTGATCCATGGTTCCTCTTAATTAAGCTTAGTATACTAATTTCTATGTATTTTGTTTTGTATTTGAGAAGCCTTTGGTGGTGAAGGACTTGAAAAAAGAAACAAATCAAGAAGCTTTTGAGGATCTTCAAAAGGTAAGAGGGAAATCCATCTCACCAACCAAGTATGGTGGTGAGAGATGGTCTTATATTTGATGGATGGTGAATCTATGTGAGGATTCCAATCCATGGTCATGTAATAATTTATGTGTGTTTATGAGCTTTGATTTATTTGCTTATACTTGATATGATTTGTATGATTTATTGCTTTGATTATGGCATGTTTGTGATATATATTTAAATATGTATATGTATGCCATAATTTGATGGTGGAAAGGAAATTGATTTTTGGCTCCAAAGGCCAAGGGCGAGGCTACGATTTTGAGCTCCCAAAAAAATTAGAGTTCATGTTGAAATTTTTCAAGAATAAGAGAATTAATTTTTGGTCCCTAGAACTTAGTGAATTTCGGCCAAGACACCTCAAAATAGGTGTTCACAAATTAATATTTTCATGAAAAATAAAAATGGATGATTTGTAGACTATGGAAAATAAACAAAGGTTTTGTTTTTCAAGAGAACAAGAATACGGTCTTTGAAGAATTTTTATTAATTTATTTTGTGTAAAAAGATCTTAAGTGTTTTTCTAAATATGAGTTTTGAATGAAACGAGCAAACATTGATTTTAAGGATTTGCAAAGAAAGTGAACAAGGATTTACAAAGAAAGTGAAAAAGGATTTGTAAAGAAAGTGAAAAAGGATTTGAACAAATGGGTTTGGTTTTTTATAACCATCGGTATTTCGATTTTGAAAATAAAATTCTAATGATTTTGTTTGTGTAAAACCATATCAATTTAGAAGGAAAAATGTTTGGATAATTTTCAATAGTCATGTCCACATTTTTGAAGGCTTATAATGCCTAGATTTTGATGAAACAAAGTAATTTTTCAAGTGGAAATATAATTGATTTAATACAAGGAATTTGAAAAGGGAATCAGAGCATTTTAATCACTTAAGAAATTAAGTTTTTGTAAATGAAAGTGTTTTCGAACTTCAATTTATTTTGAAGAAGGTTGTGTTTGGAAATGATTTGGGAAAAATGAAGAATATAGTGGTATTATGAAAATTTACTAATGTATAACTTATTTTGAGTTTTGAAGTACGTTAAAAAATGTTAAGTTTTGAAACGTTGATTTATATCAATGAAAAAGTGATTTTGTGAATTATATTTTGGAAAAGGATTTCTTGAATTAAGAAATGTTGAAAAAGATTTTCTTGAATAAGGAAAATATGAAAAATAAAATACAAAGTTATATTATTTTGAGAAAAGTTAAAAAGAAATTTTCAAGGCTAAAAAATATTTTCTCAGTAATGAAATTGTGATGAAAAATGTTTTATGTATCTTAAAAATGTGATTTTTAAGCTACGCAATTTGAAGAATGTGTTGAAATTAATATTGATTTATTTAAGTCCAAAATAATGTTTGGAATATTGAGGAATATTTTACGTAATTGTAAAATGTTGAAA
Source organism: Ormosia semicastrata (assembly GCA_029884595.1). Taxonomy (NCBI): domain Eukaryota; kingdom Viridiplantae; phylum Streptophyta; class Magnoliopsida; order Fabales; family Fabaceae; genus Ormosia; species Ormosia semicastrata. The sequence goes on along the minus strand of JAQQTO010000028.1, from coordinate 1,981,540 downwards.
CATATTTTACATATCTTAAAAATGATTTGAAATACAATAAAATATTTCTACGAGATTTGAAAAATGTTAACGTATTTCTACGTGATTAGAAAAATGTTAAAATATTTCTACGTGATTTGAAAAGCATTTAAATATTTTACACTATTGAAAATATTATTGAAAAATCACTACATGATTAAATAATGAGAGAATATTTTTACGTGATTTGAATTATTGTTAAAAAATCACTATGTGATTTAAAGGTGATAGAATATTTTTACGTGATTGTGAAAATGACAGAAAATCGTTATGTGATTTGGAAAGTGTTTTAAATATTTTGAGAATGATGGAAAATGTTTTACACGACTTAAAAGAATGATTTTTAAGTTACGCGATTTTGAAAATGATAGAAAATTATTACGCGATTTGAGAAACGTATATTTTTATGCGATTGAGAAAAATGTTAAAAAATTTAATACGTGATTTAAAGGTACAACAGAAGAGTTGCAGTATTTTGAAAACGTAATAAAAACATTTTGAAATTTTAAAAATGTAACAAGAGTATTACGGTATTGTGAAAATGTAAAAGAAACGTTTTGGAATTGTGAAAACGTAACAGAAACGTTTTGGAATTGTGAAAACGAAATGGAAATATTGCACAATTTTGTGAAAATATGACGAAAGTGTTTTATAACTATGAAAATGTGATAATATGATTTTCCTGTTGAAAATACAATATAAATACTGTAGAACCAATATATGGATGTTGTGTGAGAAAATGACATGTTTTGCTTGTGATTGGCATTTGGTGCATTATACATGAATTGGAAAGATATGTCTGTGATTGGATTTGGTGCATTATACGTGCATTGGAAAAATATGCGTTGAAGCATATGATTATATTGAACAAATGAAATTGAAAAGATTTGGCCTTTTGGGGTTGGACTTGCACTGATATATTTGTGCATTGTATAAAATATAGCTAATAGCTATTATGGCCCTTGTGGTTGAAGAGGGAATGAGAATTGATAGTGAGGTCTATGATGGATCTTGGGCGTCGAGATGCGGCGGTCGACCAGTGGACAGTTGGCGAGTACCCTGTGCCACTTGGCGATGCAGTTCGTTGCAACGCATTGATGATACCCGACAAGAACACGATTCTTTTCAACGACTGGGAGATTGTCTTTGGGTAAGGCTGACAATTAACCAGAGCATTCTTCTCAAAATTGTGAAAACCTCCATGGAGTTATTTTTTATAAACTGAGTCTTTGTGCATATGCCTAAATCTGAGCATTTATATCTGTGTGATATATTAATTGAGGAATATTGGTTATGACAATTGTTTTGAGTACTTGGATGATGATTGAACTAATAAATGATTAGATGATGATAGTTGATTAATGCTGATAGCATGATTATGGTATGATCTATCTGTATGATATTGCTATTTGTGTTATCTCTGTGCTGCCATGTTGGTATTGGTGTAGGTGATCTCACCTCTTTGTTATATTGTTTTGCTTTGCCTGTATTGTTAAAATTATACAGTAGAAGGAACGAGTTGTCTTAGACATAACGAGTGGTAGATACTCAGAGATTGATGGAAACATTGAAAAGTGGCTGCCTTAAGTTCGAAGATGTGCCAGGTAGACAAGGAGTAAAGTTCTGATGCATCAAGTTGATACAAGAGAAGGAACGAGTATGTTAAGATTTAATATTAGTGTTGTACCGTGCTATTAAGTAGGACCCATCATGGGGTTTGCTACTGTTAAAAAAATAAGTCTGTTAATTTTATATTTCTCTTTAAATTGTGATATTAATTGGTGTCAATATTGCATAATGAATAGTTGAAATATGATTTTCAATATTACCTAATATTTTCAGTAAATTTACATTTCAGTAAAGAAGAAATTTTGAAACCCATCTTTTATAACTCAAACTTTGTGCGAACTTCTTTTCAGATTATGAGTCGGAAGTCGGAAATGTGATGCCCTAAGGAGGGTGTTACACGCTTCACCTCAGCCAGTGGGTACTCCCACATTTTCCACCACAACTGCTACTCCAGCAGTAGAGCTCTCTGATCAGCCTCAGCCGATAGTAATGACCACTTCATTTATTCGGGACGAAATTGATCAAGGGATGAATGACTTAATGTATCATATGTCAAGGCAACTTTTGGAGATCGTAAAACCCATGGCGCATAATGAAATGCATTTTGTTAGAGAGGCTGAGCAAAAACAATCCAATGCAGGTGAGGCCTCAGCCCACTCGGCTATCGCGAGACCTTCTGTTGGCAGACTGATTCAGGCAGGACCACAATCTACGGTTCAGCCGAGTCTGGGCATGCCGCAGGTAGTCCCCATGTTCCAGTCTCCTCACCCTGACAGTGGTATCCAGTCAAGTTTGCAATATAGGCACGTACAAGTACCCAGGGGACCCCCCAGGTAACAGGAACAGTTGACTTGTCGTATCTGGCGCCTAACACTTCTGTGATAGGTGCTAGTGCACAGGTGGCCGCAACTGGTGGCACCATTTTCTCGGCTGCTCTGGGTCCTCCCAGGTATATTCCTGATTATATGGGAGAGTTACCTTGGTCCAACATCCCTCCTACTCTAATAAGTACCCCTGAGGGGTTTCCTTATGGGCAATCTGTTCCGGTGAGAATCGATCAGCTATGGGTTAATGTACCTTAAGTGGCCCCAATTCAGCCGATTGCTCAGCCATGGACGAATAACCCTCCACATCTAGGCTATTACTAGGGGGCAATTCCCATCCAGGATCAGCAATATCAGGTGCCCCATCAACTAGGGGGGTGCTCCTGTTAGGCCAGTGAGGCCTGTTCAGCCACCAACGCCAAATTATCCGGGTGACAGAGCTCCTCAGCTGATAGACCTTGAAATGATAGCCGAGACCATGAGGAGGCATTTTGAATCTAACTGAGATTATTGGATAGGCCTGTGTATAAAAAGCCCTATCTTGAGTGAGTAGATAGGATGATGCCTTTGCCTAGAGGGTTTAAGACTCCTGACTTTACCACTTTCTCAGGGGAGGATGGTAAATCCACTATGGAACACATCGGCAGGTTCACTGCCCAATGTGGGGAGGCAAACCAGAATGAGTTCTATAAGCTCCAGCTGTTCCCGTTGTCTTTGACTGGGGCAGCTTTTACTTGGTATTCTTCCTTAGCCCCTAACTCTATACAAAACTGGACTGACATGGAGCGTTGCTTTCATGATAGATTCTATATGCCTCAACCAGATGTGACTGTGGCTGACATGATGAATCTGAGGCAAATGGTGGATGAACCAGTAGCTAATTTCTTGGAGAGGTTCAGGAAATTAAGAAGTAAGTGTGTCGTGCAACTACCTGAGGTTGAATATTCTTCTATGGCTGTTAGTAACATGCACCCTCAGCTTAAGGAGAAGTTAGTAGGGCAAGATTGCACTGACCTGAGTCAGTTGGCCTCCAGGGCCTCCAGAATTGAACAGTATATCCTAGAAAAAGAGAAGAGGAGGTCTAGCAAGAACAGAGGATCTCATCTAATTAGTGTAATTGATGTTGAAGATCCAGACTATCTGTCAGATGAGTCAATTGAGCAATTGGCAGATATCATGGTTGCAAAGATAGTGAAAGGAAAACCATATTCATGCCCAACTTTAAGACCCCCCAAAGGAAAGGAGGTCCAAACTCCAAAGAGTAAGGTCGACTATTCATTTGACATTTCCAAGGCAGACCAAATCTTTGATTATCTCCTGAAGGATCAATAGATTAGATTGAACGAAGGGCACCAAATTCCCCCAACAGAGGAGTTGAAGGGAAAGAAATATTGTAAGTGGCATAACTCTTACACTCATGCTACCGTCAATTGTATAGTGTTCAAAAAGGCTATACAAAAAGCCATGAAAGAAGGAAGGTTTAAACTAGCCGAAAAGGAGATGACTGTCATTACCGATCCTTTTCCTTCAGCTGAGGTTAATATGGTTTCCTTCTCTGGGGAGACAGTATCTGGCTCACCATCTAAAAGATGGAAACAGCCGATACGTCGCCAGTGGAGACAAATGGGGAGTGTTTGATGAGCCATATGGGGCTGGCAGAGTTCTAGCTGTGTCTGATCAGTCCAAAATAATAGATCAGAAACTATCTATGTTTGATAGACTAAAAAGACCCCAAGTGAATAATGAATGTGTCAAGAAAGATGCACCAGCCGAATACAATAGGCTCACAATGTTCGGCAGGTTAGAGAGGAATCAGCCAAGGACACAGGCTGAAGTTAAACAACATTCGACAGACTGTGATGTATACAGAGGCTCGAATGGTAAGACCATTCTGGTCCCCAATGACAGAATAGATGAGGTTAAGCCCGAGGTTTTTGGTAGATTGGATTTTTCAGGCGTGAGAAAGAATTTTGAAGAAACAAGAAAGCTTGCAATCAAGTCAAGGGAAGCAACAAAGAAGGTTCTAGGAGGAAACGTAGGAAGAAATGTAGCTGGTAAGTATAATGATACTTCAGCTGATACAAGATTACCCATGATGGACAAGACTCCTATACCAAACAAGGGTAAAAGAGTAGCTTGTTTCGATATGGAAAAGGGCATGACTACATTAAAGATTACTGTAAAGGATGAGGAAGTTATTAGGCCCCAACGTATGGTTAAACCACCAGCCGAGGTGGAAAAAGGACACTGGTTCATTAAAAAATATTTAAAAAAGAAAGATCTTGTGGTAAAGGAACCAGGGGTGATGACTAGAACTCAGAAAAGAAGGGCCCAGAGGAATAAATCAGTACATCGAATGAAACAAACCTTGGCCATGTTAGCCGAGGCAAAAAGAACTGACCGTGCTGAGATTAAAATTTCTGAGGTGGCTAAGATTCTAGAGGCTGCTTTTGGGCAACCAAAGGAAGAAACAACTACTGAGGAGAGAAAGCAGGAACCAGTGCAGTCAGGAAACCAAGATCGTCTTGGAGAGGAAGAGCAGGATTTCCAAGATATGATTAATGAGTTAGAGACAACTGAATTGGAAGAGGAACCAGTCATAACAGCAGAAGAACAAGTTCCTCTAACAGTCGAGGAAATGGAAGAAGAACTCGGGTCAGATCTTCTACTAGAAGATTCGGTGTTGAATTCCATACTAAGGGAAGACGAAGATCACCCCTCGGCTGAAACTAATATGGTGGGGTTGATTCCTAGTGAGTTCTTGGCTCGGCAGAAGCAACCTGAGAAATTGGAAGGTGATGTAGTTGCTGAGGAAGTTGAATGGGCTGTGTTAGCTCCCATTTCAGAAGAACCCAAAATGGAATTCCCTAAACCAGCAAGGGATATGACCAAGCATTTGAAGCCCTTATACATTAGGGCTCAGGTTAATGGTATGACTATTAGTCGAGTCTTGGTGGATGGAGGAGTAGTGTTAAACATAATGCCTTTAGCTACAATGAAGAAGTTGGGTAGATCTAAGTAGGATTTGATTCCCACGAATATGAAAATGACCAATTTTATAGGGGATGCCATAGCTGCCTTAGGAATTTTGGTAGCCGATATCACTGTGGGGAGCAAAACTTTGAGCTCTGCCTTCTTTGTGATAGACTCTAAGTCCACTTACTCCATATTGCTGGGAAGGGATTGGATTCATTCCAGTCAATGTGTGCCTTCCACTTTGCACCAGATGTTAATGTTTTGGGATGGGGATAAGGTAGAGTCAGTGCCAGCTGATAAGAATCCGTTTACAGCTGACGTCAAGATGGCTGAGGCTATATTCTATTCGCCCCACCTGGAACTTATTATTATCCCTGAAGGATATGAAGAAGGATCATAGGAATCTTGTAACCTAACTGCCGATGGCTTTGCTATCATTATCCAGGCCGATTTATGGCCTTTACGGTTGTGTTTAGATGAATAACAAGGCCCAAGTAATTGAAGACCTGAGACACAGACTGACATCCTTGGAAGTTGAACATAGGATTGGTACGGTCGTGTCTATGGAGTTGGAGGAGATAGTGGAAGAAGAATGTTCGGCTGATACACTTAGGGGGCATGAGTTTGAAGAGAGGTGGGAGTCCCTAATTAGCAGGAAGATTCCTACCTTTTCAGCTGAAGATCCTTTGTTGGATGTCAACCTAGGAACTGAACAGGAACCGAGAATGACAAGAATAAGTAGCTTGTTGAGCGAGGAAGAACAAAATCAGATGACGAATTTAATAAAGACGTACAAAGATTACTTTGCATGGGATTACCATGAGATGCCAGGCCTTTCTAGAGAATTGGTGGAGCATCGATTGCCGATCAAAGAAGGATTTAAGCCTCACAAGCAGGTTTCCAGAAGATTCAATCCAGAGCTAATACCCAAAATTAAGGAAGAGATGGAAAGACTACTTAAAGCGAGTTTTATTCGTACGGCCAGATATGTAGAATGGCTATCGAACATAGTCCCTGTAATCAAGAAAAGTGGGAAGGTTAGGATTTGTACTGACTATAGAAATTTGAATCTTGTCACTCCCAAAGATGAGTATGTAATGCCTATAGCTGACATGCTTGTTGATTCTGTAGCCAAAAATGGCATTTTAACATTAATGGATGGGTATGCTGGGTATAATCAAATTTTCATAGCCAAAGAAGATGTTCATAAGACAGCTTTCAGGTGTCCTGGCGCTATTGGGATATTCGAATGGCTAGTCATGCCGTTTGGATTGAAAAATGCTAGCGCCACGTACCAAAGACCCATGAACGCTATGTTTCATGAGTTAATAGGAAAAAACATGGAAGTATATATTGATGATGTCATAGTTATATCCTATGATTTTAACTAACATCTAGCCGATTTAGAACAAGCTCTTAAGAGAATAAGGCGTCATAATTTAAAAATGAATCCTGCTAAGTGTTCTTTTGGTGTATCGGATGGGAACTTTTTGGGTTTTTTGATTCATAAACATGGGATTGAAGTTGATAAAAATAAAGCCAAAACCATATTAGATGCGAGACCCCCTCAGAATAAAAAAGAATTGCAGAGTTTGATCGGTAAAATTAACTTTCTAAGAAGGTTCATTTCAAATTCAACCAGTAAGCTGAAAGCTTTCTCCCCGTTACTAAAATTAAAAGACGCTAATGAATTGGTATGGGAAAAAGAACAACAACTTGCATTTGATCAAATAAAGCAATGTTTGGCTAGCCCCCCAGTGTTAGTCCCCCCAGTGTTAGGGAGGTTGTTGAAATTATATATATCGACTGCCCCAGAATCAATCGGCTGCCTGTTGGCACAGGATAATGAAGATGGGAATGAAAGATCTATCTATTATCTTAGCTGATTGCTTAATGACCCCGAAACTAGATATACTCTTATAGAAAAGCTATGCTTGTCTCTTTTTCATGCTTGTACAAAGCTGGAATATTACCTCTTACCAAGGGAGGTTCAAGTAGTATACAAAATTGACATAATAAAATACTTGCTACATCGGCCTATTTTGCAAGGACGATTAATGAAGTGGACTATTAAGCTAAGTGCATATGCATTGAAGTATGTGCATCTAAAGGCAATGAAAGGACAAGCTTTAGCTGATTTTTTGGCTCAGCATCCTTGTGTAGATGTTACAGATCCTTTAGCTGAGGTGAGCCATTATGTTAACTTGAGACCTTGGGTATTAACTTTTGATGGATCCAGAACTAATAAGGGCGTTGAGGTTGGAATCACAATTACAAGTCCTGTTGAAAAAAGCTGGAAGTTCATGCATCAGTTGAGGATAGGATGTTCGAACAACCAAGCTGAGTATGAGGCTTTAATATTAGGGTTAAAAATTTTATTGTCTATGAAAGCCAAATGCATCCAGGTAATGGGAGATTCCCAGTTAGTTATAAAACAGCTAGCTAGGGATTATAAATGCACTAACCCGAATTTGGTAGAATGTCATGAAACGACTAGCAGTTTATTAGGATAGTTTGCCGATGTAGTGATAATGCATATACCCAGAAGGTATAATGAAGAAGCAAATGATTTGGCACAACATGCTTCTGGTTATAAGGAAACCTTTGAAGATGTTCAACTCGTAGATAATCGGCTCAAGGAGTTCTTTATTGGAGCAGTGGATATAATTGATGACTGGAGAGTTGAACTAACAAGGTATTTACAAAACCCTTCTTCTTCTTCCTCTTTTCAAATGAGGGTAAAGGCCTTAAAATATAACTTGGTGGATGACGAACTGCATAAGAGAGGATTGGAGGGAATTTCGTTAAAATGTCCTAGTAAAGCTGAGACTATGAAACTCATGGGGGAAGCACATGAAGGGATATGTGGTTCACATAGGTCAGGATCTGTGATGCGTTGGCTAATACATAGGTATGGATATTATTGGCCAACCATCAATACAGATTGCCATGCTTATACCAAAGGGTGTGAAAAGTGTCAAAAGCACGGGCCAATCTAGAGGATCCCAGTCGAGGAGATGCATTCTATTGTTAAGCCTTAGCCTTTTCGAGGATGGGCAATGGATCTAATTGGAAAAATATACCCTTCATCTTCCAAAAGGCACTCATTCATTATTGTTGCCACTGATTATTTTACCAAGTGGGTAAAAGCCCAGCTGATGGTTAATGTTACCCAAGTTGATATTATCAAGTTTATTAAAAATCAAATTATCTATCAGTATGGCATTCCAGAAACTATTACGACAGATCAGGGCACAATGTTCACAGGAGAGAAGACGGTTGCTTTTGCAAAAGAATATGGGATCAAGTTGATCCAGTCTTCACCTTATTATGCACAGGCAAATGGTCAAGTCGAGGCTACAAATAAAATCTTAATCAGCTTGATTAAGAAGACCATAGAAGACAAACCTAAAAGATGGCATGAAGCGTTAGCCGAAGTACTATGGGCTTACAGGAATTCTAAGTCTACTACGACAGGGTTTACCCCTTATCGGCTGACTTATGGTCAGGATGCTGTGTTACCATTGGAAATCAATGTAAAATCATTGAGGGTAGCCAAACATCATTGTTTGACTATGGATGAGTACCAGCAAGCCATGTTCATGGAGTTGGAATCGGCTGATGAGGACAAGTTAATGGCTTTAGAAAATATTCAAAAGAATAAAAAGAAAGTGGCCAAGGCATATAATAAACATGTCAAAATTAAAAGTTTTGTCGAAGGGGATTTAGTTTGGAAAGTCATTTTGCCTGTAGGAGCTAAAGATCCAAAGTTAGGAAAATGGTCACCAAACTGGGAAGGACCTTATATAATTAGCCAAGTTATGATTAATGGAGCTTATCAGCTAATTAACATGCATGGTGAAGAGATGGTGAGAAGCATAAATGGGAAGTATCTAAAGCACTATTATCCTTCGATTTGGGGTAATTAAAGGAAAGAGAGTCGGTTCAAAATATTAGCTACAAGCCAGTCGATTAACTTTTTCAAATTAAGACTGGTTAAAAAAAATGTATAAGTAACAGTTCACAGATCGGTAGGAACAGTAGCTGATTAGTCAGAGTTAGATGCTTGAGTTGGATCAAGAGTCGGAGCATCAGCTGAAGGGGATGGTTCAATAGTACTAACAGCAAAAGAGGTACCTTGATCAATTACAGATTCAGGGGCAGGAATGGCTTCCACTTCTGGCTGATTAATTATTGTAGCAACTGAAGATGGTGCCAACGTTCTCTTTGCCTCGGCCAGGAGCTTTTTCAAATTTGCCCAAGCTTCCTTGGTAAGGAGAAGTCCATGATCAGCAGCGGTTAAGTCCTCTTCAAAAGCATCATTTTGCTGTAGTAAAGGAATTATCTCGGCATTTAGAGCGGAAGATTGATGATACAATTGCATCTTGAAATTAGCACTAGAAGTTAGCTTCTGAGTAAGAACTGCCAGTTTAGGCTCCGTTTCAGCAATCTCTTTATTGATTCTCTCCCTCTCAGCAATCAGCTCGGCTAGGCGTTTGGACATTTTGTCCTTTTTGCTGAGATCAGCTTTCTTTTCAGCTTCAGCTTGTTGGAAGGAGGATTGAAAATGAAGCTTCTGGTCTTGGAGTTCACCCAGCCGAGCAAGATCCTTAGCAGCTTGGTCATGACGACCCTTGAAAACTTGGAAATTGTAGAACACTTCACCTACTTGAACGGCTATACGATTGAAGATAGCTCTCTGGTTCTCATTAGCGTTGGACAATTTAGCAAGCTTTGATTGTGCGATCCGAAGGTCAGTAATCATGCACTGTTCCACCGGAATATCTTGATTAAGCAAGGTTTCCACGAAAGACAGACATTGGTCTGAAGGAGAACTCGGATCCATAACAGCCTTGGGAACTGGAGAAGAAAAATATTGGGCCAAGTCCTCCTCAGAAACAAGCACATTAGAGGCTTGGATTGTTGGAGCATGAAGCACAGGAGCTGGAGGAGTTGTGAGAGGAGTTGGCTCATGTTCCTGATAGAATATAAAAATAAGTTTAGTCGATAAAGGTGAAAATTTTAATTGGCTAAAGAAGTTAAAAGGATTACTGGTGTCAGAGGAAATATCGAGGGAGAAGGTCTTAGAGAAGCAACTTCTAGATGAGTCTCGGGAGACTGTTGATAAGTCTATAAGAGCAAGATAAAAGGAAAAAGTGTTAGAACTAGGTATTTATAAGAGCAAGTTTTAAAATTATATACCTTTCTCAGTTTCTTCTTCTTGGGAGCTGATTATTGAGCAGCGGGAGTCGATTATTGAGCAATAACTGCAGGTTCCTGAATAACAATTCCTATTTGCCAATATGAATGCCTAGTAGGCCTAGGACGAACAGCTTTGGAAGTAGGAGTATTTCCCATTGTTTCAAGATCTATGGTCATTGGTTGAGAAGACCCTGAAACAGAAAGGCATTAGAGAATGTTGAAGGTAGTCAATGCTTATAAAATGGATTTAAAAGTACCTGCTGCATCGGTTGTAGGTCTGCTTCTTGTGGACTTGGGTTTCCTGGATGATATGGGCTGAATATTGATAACAAGGTGATCCATGCCTCCGATGATCAGTTTCGAGAGGTAACTGGAAGTGGGAGCAGAAAAAATCTTGCTGGACACTGAAGGCCACCAGTTGGTAAAGGCTGATGATTCTCCAGGAAGTTGCCTAAAAGGTCTGAACTCAAAAGCATTTAGCTTTTGCAGGTTCTGCTGAGTTAAAGATACCACATTCTTGTCAGATAATGTGGGTCTTCCAAAAGCAGTTGCCATTGATTGGTAAGCCAGAGGGATATTCTGAAGAAGTCCAAATTGCTGAGCCAGGAGGTGTGGGCAGTAAAGTTCGGCTGATGTCTTCTTATAGCGGCTGGTTGGCTTTACTCCACACATCAAGTCTCTAGCTGATAACACACTACCCCAGCATAGAGAAATGTAGTTGGCCAGCTGAGGATTTGGAGAGTCCGCATGGGTATTCATCCAGATAAGACTGTGGGGTCTATCGGCTAAAGGGAAAATTTCTTTTGTATGTCGAATAGAAGTAAAAAGTTCAGTCGCAAAGTTAAAGGCTGAATGTTTGACAAAGGGAGTAGTTTGCAAGACTTGACCTAGAGAGATAGGAGTTGAGGAAGAAGAAGTAAAACTCTTATAAGATAAAAGTATGAATTCTGGGAAGTAAAGGGTTATCAGAGTTGGAGAAACCAGAGAGGCCCTGCTACATTATCTAGTTTCTCATTGTTTTGGAGTCTAGTAACCATGGTGAAAAGACTTTTGTACAAAGAGGAAAGGAAAAGAGTACCTAAGGCTAGAGGTTTGCTAGAAGTAATCAAAGAAACAAGGTGGGATATCTCTAGGACCACTGCGATCGAGTTAGAGCAAATAAAATATTTGTAAAACCAGTAAAGAAGGAAGGCTTGATGTTCTCCATCAGACACCTGATAAAAGGTTTTGGCATTGGCAGATAATAAATTAGAGTAGGAAGAGGTGTTTTTAGAAAAGTTTACCTTCAATGCTGAATAGAAAAGTTCAAAAAGTGAGTTTACATCTTCACCAATTATTGGAAGGCCAGTAATAGCTGCCATATCCAACAAGATAGGGCTCATGATGCTTGAAAGAAGGATGAATCCATTCACAGAGGTAGACCAGAACCCTAGGAAGCTAAACAGAAGGTCAAGGTTTGGGGGAATCTCATGTTGAGAAAGCATAATGATGTCGTAAATTCTCCATGTTTTCCAATCTTCTCCTCGGCTAGCCGAAACCCGTTTCAGCCAATCGGCATACTAAGGAGTAAGGCGAGGCTAGGTTCGGAGGTCATAAGGGCACTTGTTGATGGAATACCAGTTGGCAGTAATGGGAAGCTCAAAATGTCTGGGATACAAGTGATGGTCAAGAAAGATCTTGCCCTCGTAGATGTTAGAGGTACATAGGGTTATGGTAAAGGAATTCAAAAGCGGAAAAAGCACGTGGAAGCCAGCATCTTATCCCTGGTTTAATGGTTGCTAGGTACTGAACGCCGAATCAGATGAAAATGATGAAGAATCATCATCCTCATAAGAGTAGGTCTTGTTTTGGGAATCAGAGATGTCAGACATGATTGAAGAAATGGGAAGAGAAGGTTGCTAGGTGCTTTGAAGAAGAAATGTAACACCCCAAATTCTGGCTATATGAATAGTAATAGCAGAATTACACTGTTTTGTATTTTCTATGTGGTATAAAAATAATTTGACTGTTCTGAGATCATATTTGATCATTTTGTGTGATTTGCTCCTGGCCAGGAAAAAAAATAATAATTTTCAGGCCGGGGAAATTCTGATCTGACTCATTTGGAGACGGGGGATCTTACTAAACCCGAATCTGAGTGACTCAGAAAAGAATCTTTTAAGTTTTAGAATCTATCTATAAAAATAAAAATATTGTAATGATAAATATCTGTGATTATATTTATAGCAGTCGTTGCTATGAATGTTGGACCCGATAAGTTTTAATTAATAGAAAATGCGCTTAGAATATTTCCTGTAATCAAAATTAAAATGAACCAATAGGAGATAGTCAAAATAAATGATTGAACTTTTCTAACCAATGAGAATTGGCCAAAGAAAGAAGCTTAGACTTCCTTATGGACCATTAGATTTGAAGCTTGATTTAGAGGCTTTGATTTTCACCATTGATCCAATCAACGGTGTAAAATGAATCCTAACAAAACCATCAAGTAATATCCACCATAGATAAGATTAATGGATAGGAAATCAATTTGATTTTCAATGGATAGGATTGAGTCTACAATAATTGCTTGACTTTTGCTTAGGAAACTAATTAACCTTAATGTAGTTGATCTAATTGCCTAATTAAGAAATTAAGTAAACTAACTTAACTAGTAATTAGTTATAATTTAATCCTTAATTTAATATCCTAATTCTAATTAGAGGTTATGATATATGCTTAAATATGTTCAACTAATTAGTTATATACTTGGATGATTAAGTAAAAATGGTTAGGAAATTAAATCTAATTAATTAGCTAATCAATTAACTAGTAATTAGGCTTAAACTAATAATGAATTAAGGACCCTAAACTCACCTAAACAAAGAACGGTCCAAAGAAATAGAATGGAGACGGTCCAAAGAAGAAGAGAGTGCAAAGCAGCCACTTGTTCAAAGAATTGGAGAAGCTTCCAAGTGATATTTGAATATTCCAAAGTCATGCAAAGTCAAAAGTCAAGTTGGTGACCAATGACAAGTGATTATCCATGTGCAATTAAAGTATAGATACTTACTCAAGCAAAAGTCACTCACGGTCACTCACCAAGACAAAGACGACAAGAAGTAAAATGAGAGAATTATCCAAGTAATTCTCTTCATTTTCTCCTCACAAGTCACACGGCAACATGGAAGGATTGGACAATTATGCAAATAAATCTCTTTATTTTATCCTCACAATTCACTCAAGACAGCAGCTATTCTTATGCACTCAAATATTTGGATAATTACTCAAATAATTCTTTCCAAATTTCACAATGATATCACACGGCCAAGACCTTTTCTCACGTCCTCACTCTTCACTTTCTTACTTATCAAACATAAGTTTATTTCTCTCAAAGTACCAAGGAAATCACGCACCTTCTCTTCCATCTTCTTTCTCCCAATCGGCTACCACCTAAAAACCACACCATCCATCCTTTAAAAATTCATCTCTTGATTTTGTTTTGACTCAAGTTATGTTCTAACCATTTCTCCTTCACAAGGTTTTGTCACAAACCTATCCTATCTTGTTCAAAGCTTCTCCAACCTTTTCCTAAAGGGTAAGCTTTGATTTAATGATTCAAAGTTTGATTTTAATTTTGTTAACCATGATTTCTCCATGGTTTTCAATCTTGATTCTTGTATGAACATTTACTAATTTTCTTGAAAATTTTAGGGCTTGTTTAGGAGATTAACAAAGTTTCAAGGAAAGGAGGAAAGCTTAGAAAACTTGTCTTCAAGAGGTAAGAGGGAGATTCAACCTCACCACCCATGTTCTGGTAGTGTGAGGATGGTTTGTTCGGTGAAAAATCCTTAAGGATTTATTCACCTATTGTTTGAGGTTATTCACCTATTGTTTGAGGTTATTCACCTATTGTTTGAGGTTCTTGGACTGTATTTGGAATGTGCCTGCTTGTGTTTCTATGTTTGTATGTGTAGTATCTGTGAGGTATGATTTTATTTCAATGCTTGCATGTATGCTGAAAATGCTTAAGTAACTGATATTATGTATGTATGTGAAATATATACTTGTAAATGAATTTATACTGTATGTATGTGAAATTTATACTGTAAATTTTATGAGAAAGGGACTCAATTGTAAATGTTATGAAAACATAATTAATATGTTTTAAGGGACGAAAATGTAATTTATGTGTTTTGAGGGACGAAAACATAATTAATCTGTTTTAAGGGATGAAAATGTAATTTATGTATTTTGAGGGACTATTTTACAAATATGAGAAAAATACAGTGAATTTTAGTATTAAAATGAGTAAAACAATAATTCTCGATTCAAAGCGTATGAAAAATATTCACGCGATTGGAAAACATTGAAAAATTACTACGTGATTTGAAAAGGCGACAAAATTGAGTCGCGAGTGAGAAAACACGAAAATATGACTACGCGATTAAATTACAGTAATAATGCTGTTAAATTATTATATGAACCCTGCATATGTGATATTAATGAAAATTATGAATAGTGCATAGTACATGCATTAGAAAGGTCCAAAGGACTGTGTAAGGTAAGTTGCCTAGGAGAGACTACACCTCCTGAGTGGGTGCGATAAGCGTAGTGTAGGTCACTTGTTGACCTTGGGGGCATTGGGGTGCGGGTTGCCTACAATGGACAGTTGGTAGCTCTTCTGTACCGTGGGTTAGACCGATGCAACACACCAATGATCCGGACCGAGACACTATCCCTAATCATGATTTGATAAAGACTGTCGTGCATATGCTAGATGTGCAGAAATTAAGCACGTGGTCTGAAGCATGTTGGTGCCAACAAATCTTTTCAGTCATTCTCTCTGACTTGAGTTGTAGCTCCATGGAGTAGGATATTGAGTCAGTGTACATTTGCATTCATAGAGGATATATTATTGTAATTCTTGCTCATGTGTAATTCTTGCTCGTAATAATTAAAATATTGAATATTTGAGTATTGAAAATAGCATAATCGTAATTCTTGTATTATTTCCTGTGTAATGATGATATATAATGTTAGTGGCATAACTGTAATTATAGTATGACATCTGTATGATATTTTGGATGTGATTATCTTCATTGCTACCATACTGGTATTGGCGTAGGTGATCTCACCTCTTGTATGTATATGTTGTATCATGTTTATGTGTTGTTAAGACACTGAGCCAGACATAGAGCGAGAAACAGAGGAAGGTCCAGATTCCATTGAGAACCTCGAGTTTTGATGGCGGTGGAGATTCCTAGTTTCTTGGGTTACATGAGACTGACATTCATCGGAGGGGACGAAGCATGGACCTAAGATCTTGAGAGAGAGAGAGTATATATTATCTAGGAGATGTAAATATTAGACTGAGTAGGCTACAGTCAGGGAATCTTTACTTTTCTGTTACTATTTACATACAATTAGAGTTCCCTATATCCATCAGGCAGCAATGGGGAGCGTATTATCGCACCCCTAGAGAGAGTAGTGTCATATCGTCCGCTCGGACATTTGTTCCCCGAACTTTACGTCAAGTTGGTATTCCCCCACCCGGGGAGTCTGAGGAGGACCCATCTGAGGGTCCGGCTACTTCTGAGGGCTCAGCTGCCTAGTAGTACTTGGGCAAAGATGTCAATGTAAATAGTGTTTAAAATTTTTGGAGTGACTAGTTTGTAATATTTACAGTATGATAGTGTTAAAGACTTGTATATGTATAACAAGAGACTTGGATATGTATAAATGATGTAAATTATTTGTAATGATGCTGTGATGTTTTATTTTCTGCTAAGTTTATTTTCTTGTTATTAAGAAATTTTAAAATTCATATTTTTCCCTACAAAGTACGTTATCTAAATAAGGTTAATGTGGTAATTATGTAACATAAATGTGGCATCCTAAGGTGGGTGTTACATTAGTTGGTATCAGAGCCCAAGTTAGAGTCTTTTGGGTTTGTGGTTAGGTCTGTTTTGTTTAAGTTGCGTGTTTCTCTGTGTTTGTTTTTTTTAGGAAACGATATTATTGGAAGATTGACTTCAACTCTTATTTGTATTGTTTGTGTTGTCCAGTTAATTTGAGAAATGGCTGGACGAGGAAGAGGGCGTGTTAATAATAGAGTAGAATGTGAGAACGCCGGCAATGACAATCAGAATATGGCTGCAGCTGTAGCAGCAATACAAAGGATCGCTGGGTTGTTGTATAGCAGAATCGGAGAGCAACTGATGATGCTCATGGCTTGTCAGAATTTCGAAGGAATAATCCGCCTAAGTTTCATGGAGAGTTTGATCCAGAGAAGGCTGATCTGTGGATTAAGGAACTAGAGAAGATATTTGATGGTATGGGTTGTACTGATGAGCGAAAGCTTACTTTCGCGACGTTTGTGCTAGTTGGTGATGGAGAGGCCTGGTGGGCAGGAGCCCGAAGATTAATTGAAGCTGAAGGAAGAATTGTAACATGGCAGCTCTTTAGACAGAAGTTTTTGGCAAAATATTTTCCAGCGAGTGTGCAACATGCTAAGGAGATGGAGTTCCTTAGTCTGAGGCAAGGAGCAATGACTGTGAGCGAGTACGCAGCAAGGTTCGAAAGCTTGTCTAAGTTTTCGAGGTACTTTCAGATGCATCCAGATGAGGAATGGAAGTGTAGGAAATTTGAAGAGGGGTTGAGGCTTGACATCAAGAGAGCTTTAGCGACGGTGGATATTGATAAGTTTCCGGTGTTATTGGACAAGTGCCGCAAGATTGAGGAGATCGATAACCGACGGGCAGCAAGGACTAAAAACTTTGGATCAGCACGGTTTCAACGAGGAAGGGGTGGCGATGACAACCGTTATCAACAAAAGCCCTACACTAAACCAGCAGCAAGTCAGAATCGACAACAATCAGTTGGGGAAAGTTCAAGTGGTAGTAAGGCAGTTTCAACTGGAACTTCTACACTTAAATGTTTTAAGTGTGGGAAAAGACATCTTACTAGAGACTGTCAGCATAAGGGGTGATCTGCTATAGATGTGGGAAGCCTGGACATTTTTCCGTAGATTGTGATCAGTTGAAGGCAGAGCCATCAGTGGGCAATGTTCGTACTGCAAGGCCACAGGTGGGTGGTCGAGTATATACTATGAGCGGGGAGGAAGCCGCTAAATCTGAGGACTTGATAATGGAGGAGTGTGCCATTAAAGGTAACCCTTTAACAGTGTTATATGATTCGGGAGCAACAGATTCTTTCATTGCATGTGATTGTGTGGAGCATTTGGGATTGACTGTGACTACATTGCCATATGATTTGATTGTGGTTACTCCTATTGATAAACCTGTGATAACTACAAAAGTATGCTTGAATTGCCCTGTTTGTGTTAGGGATAGAATCTTTCATGTGGATTTGATCTGTTTGCCTCTTTCTAAGATTAATGTAATCTTAGGAATGGATTGGTTATCCTCTAACCATATCCTGATTGACTGTTCAAGTAAGACGTTAATTTTTCTTGAGGTTAAGGATTCTAAATTCTTAACGGCTACTCAAGTGGAAGCTTGTTTAAAGGAAGGAGACCTAGGGTACTTGTTGATATTTTCTTTGGAGGTTCACTGTGAAGATGTTCTGAAGGATATCTTTGTAGTGAATGAATTTCCCGAAGTGTTTCCTGAAGATATACCGGGATTACCGCCGGAAAGGGAGATTGAATTCTCTATTGATTTAGTACCTGGAGCTGGACCTATATCTATGGCACCTTACGAATGTCGCCGATAGAGTTGGCCGAACTGAAGAAGCAATGAAGATTTGTTGGAAAAGAAATTTGTGAGACCAAGTGTATCACCTTATGGAGCTCCAGTGTTATTGGTAAAGAAGAAGGATGGGACTTCTCGGCTATGTGTGGACTATCGGCAAAAACAAGATTACAATCAAGAATAAGTATCCCCTACCGAGAATTGATGATCTGCTAGATCAATTGCGAGGAGCCACCATATTTTCTAAGATTGACTTATGTTCTGGTTATCACCAGATACGTGTAAAGGTGGAGGATATTCCGAAGACTGCGTTCCGGACTTGATACGGGCATTATGAGTACCAAGTGATGCCTTTTGGTGTGACTAATGCACCTGCAATATTTATGGACTTCATGAACAGAATTTTCCGTTCATACTTGGATAAGTTTATTGTTATCTTTATTGATGACATCTTAATTTATTCTTGAAGTCAGGAGGAACATGCTGAACACCTCAGAGTGGTTCTCCAGATTTTGAAGGAAAATAAACTATATGCTAAGTTGTCCAAGTGTGAATTTTGGTTGAGCGAAGTACAATTCTTGGGGCATGTCATATCGGCAGATGGAATTGAAGTTGATGCTTCGAAAGTGGAGACAGTTGTTGAGTGGGAAAGACCGAAGACTATATCGGAGATCCATAGTTTCATCGGATTGGCCGGTTACTATCGAAGATTCATAGAAGGATTTTCAAAGATTGCAGGACCTCTTACCCAACTTACACGAAAGAATCAACCGTTTGTGTGGACTGAAGCCTGTGAGGAAAGTTTTCAAGAGTTGAAGAGACGACTAACTACTTCACCAGTTTTGATTCTACCTGATCCTAACGAACCTTTCGAGGTGTACTGTGATGCTTCGTATCAAGGATTAGGTTGTGTACTTATACAGAACCATAAGGTTGTGGCATATGCGTCGAGGCAGTTGAAAGTGCATGAGAGGAATTATCTGACTCATGACTTGGAGCTAGCAGCAGTGGTGTTTGCGTTGAAGGTATGAAGACATTTTCTTTATGGGGCAACGTTCACTGTATTTAGTGACCATAAAAGTTTGAAGTATCTGTTCGACCAGAATGAGTTGAACATGAGACAAAGGCGTTGGCTCGAGTTTCTAAAAGATTATGACTTTCAGTTACAATATCATCCCGGAAAGGCGAACGTCGTAGCGGATGCTTTGAGTAGAAAATCGCTTAATGCTTCTATTATGATGATGAAGGAGAAGGAATTGATAGAAGAATTTTGGGATATGT
This sequence comes from Ormosia semicastrata, assembly GCA_029884595.1. NCBI lineage: Eukaryota > Viridiplantae > Streptophyta > Magnoliopsida > Fabales > Fabaceae > Ormosia > Ormosia semicastrata. The sequence goes on along the minus strand of JAQQTO010000028.1, from coordinate 1,961,976 downwards.
GATTATCTGTGAAGTTGACACCGGGGAAGATGTGTTTGAATATGATCACTATTTCGAATGATCTGATCGATAAAATACGAGAAGGACAAAATAGTGATCAATATCTGCAAGAAGCAAAGGAAGCAAGAAGTCAAGGAGCAGAATTGGAATTCAGTGAAGGTGTTGATGGAATTTTGAAGTTCAAAGGAAGAGTTTGTGTACCAAACGATCTAGAACTTAGAAGATCGATTTTGAATGAAGCTCATAGAAGTAAGTTGAGTATGTATCCAGGAGCCACGAAGATGTACCAAGATTTGAAGCAGCTGTATTGGTGGCAAGGAATGAAGCGAAATGTAGCTGAGTACGTATCATCCTGTTTGACTTGTCAGAAGGCCAAGGTGGAACATCAACGACCATCAGGAATGTTGCAACCTTTGCCCATTCCTGAATGGAAATGGGATGACATAGCAATGGATCTCGTCACGGGGCTACCAAGAACTCGGAAGGGTCACAACTCTATATGGGTAATTATTGATTAGCTTACGAAGTCGGCGCACTTTTTACCAATTAATATTAAGTACTTAATGGAGAAGTTGGCTCAGATATACATCAATGAAATTGTTAGACTTCATGGTGTACCATCCAGTATAATTTCTGATCGAGATCCGCGATTCACATCAAGATTTTGGACTAGTTTACAAGAAGCCATGGGAACCAATCTACATTTGAGTTTTGCTTACCATTCACAAACTGATGGTCAGTCAGAAAGAATAATTCAGTCGTTGGAAGACTTGTTGAGGGCTTGCGTTCTAGAGCAAATTGGTTGTTGGGATGAATTTCTGCCATTAATAGAGTTCACCTACAACAATAGTTTCCATTCGAGTATAGTGATGGCACCCTATGAGGCCTTATATGGGAGAAGATGTAGGACACCATTGTGTTGGTACCAGGATGGTGAAAGTACTGTGGTAGGACCTGAACTCGTGCAACAAACAACTGAAAAGGTAAAGATGATCCAAGATAAGATGAGGACAGCTCAGACGCGGCAAAAGAGCTATGCAGATAAAAGACGAAGACCACTAAAATTTGAAGAAGGTGACCATGTATTTTTACATGTGACGCCTATAACTGGAGTTGGACGAGTAATCAAGTCGAGGAAGCTTACTCCCAAGTTTATCGGACCATATCAGATACTTTGTCGGATAGGTCCGGTAGCTTATCAAGTTGCTACGCCACCGTTTTTGTCAAATCTTCATAATGTATTTCACGTATCACAACTACAGAAATATATTCCAGATCTGACTCATATTATCGAACCAGACACTGTACAACTAAAGGAGAACTTGACCTATGAGACAGTTCCAATCAAGATTGAAGACCGAAGGATAAAGCAACTTCGAGGAAAGGATATTGCATTAGTTAAAGTAGTTTGGAACGATGTAAGTGGTGAAGCCACATGGGAGTTGGAAGAAAAGATTAGAGAGCAGTATCTGTTTTTATGTTAAGTGTATGTCAAGTTTCGAGGATGAAACTTTATTTTAGAGGGGGAGAGTTGTAACACCCCAAATTCGCTATATGAATAGTAATAGCAGAATTACACTGCTTTTGTATTTTCTATGTGGTATAAAAATAATTTGACTGTTCTGAGATCATATTTGATCATTTTGTGTGATTTGCTCCTGGCCAGGAAAATAAAATAAAATAATAATAATTTTCAGGCCGGGGAAATTCTGATCTGACTCATTTGGAGACGGGGGATCTTACTAAATCCGAATCTGAGTGACTCAGAAAAGAATCTTTTTATTTTTAGAATTTATCTATAAAAACAAAAATATTGTAATGATAAATATCTGTGATTATATTTATAGCAGTTGTTGCTATGAATGTTGGACCCGATAAGTTTTAATTAATAGAAAATGCGCTTAGAATATTTCTTGTAATCAAAATTAAAATGAACCAATAGGAGATAGTCAAAATAAATGATTGAACTTTTCTAACCAATGAGAATTGGCCAAAGAAAGAAGCTTAAACTTCCTTATGGACAATTAGATTTGAAGCTTGATTTAGAGGCTTTGATTTTCACCATTGATCCAATCAACGGTGTAAAATGAATCCTAACAAAACCATCAAGTAATATCCACCATAGATAAGATTAATGGATAGGAAATCAATTTGATTTTCAATGGATAGGATTGAGTCTACAATAATTGCTTGACTTTTGCTTAGGAAACTAATTAACCTTAATGTAGTTGATCTAATTGCCTAATTAAGAAATTAAGTAAACTAACTTAACTAGTAATTAGTTATAATTTAATCCTTAATTTAATATCCTAATTCTAATTAGAGGTTATGATATATGCTTAAATATGTTCAACTAATTAGTTATATACTTGGATGATTAAGTAAAAATGGTTAGGAAATTAAATCTAATTAATTAGCTAATCAATTAACTAGTAATTAGGCTTGAACTAATAATGAATTAAGGACCCTAAACTCACCTAAACAGCCACGGTCCAACAGCAGAATGGAGACGGTCCAGCAGCAGCAGCAGCAGCCACGGTTCAGCAATTGGAGAAGCTTCCAAGTGATATTTGAATATTCCAAAGTCATGCAAAGTCATGCAAAGTCAAGTTGGTGACCAATGACAAGTGATTATCCATGTGCAATTAAAGTATAGATACTTACTCAAGCAAAAGTCACTCACGGTCACTCACCAAGACAAAGACGGCAAAGAAGAATAAAAATGGGAGAATTATCCAAGTAATTCTCTTCATTTTCTCCTCACAAGTCACACGGCAGCAGCTGGAAGGATTGGACAATTATGCAAATAAATCTCTTTATTTTATCCTCACAATTCACTCAAGACAAGCAATGTCCTTATGCACTCAAATATTTGGATAATTACTCAAATAATTCTTTCCAAATTTCACAATGATATCACACGGCCACAACCTTCTTCTCACGTCCTCACTCTTCACTTTCTTACTTATCAAACATAAGTTTATTTCTCTCAAAGTACCAAGGAAATCACACACCTTCTCTTCCATCTTCTTTCTCCCAATCGGCTACCACCTAAAAACCACACCATCCATCCTTTAAAAATTCATCTCTTGATTTTGTTTTGACTCAAGTTATGTTCTAACCATTTCTCCTTCACAAGGTTTTGTCACAAACCTATCCTATCTTGTTCAAAGCTTCTCCAACCTTTTCCTAAAGGGTAAGCTTTGATTTAATGATTCAAAGTTTGATTTTAATTTTGTTAACCATGATTTCTCCATGGTTTTCAATCTTGATTCTTGTATGAACATTTACTAATTTTCTTGAAAATTTTAGGGCTTGTTTAGGAGATTAACAAAGTTTCAAGGAAAGGAGGAAAGCTTAGAAAACTTGTCTTCAAGAGGTATGAGAGAGATTCAACCTCACCACCCATGTTCTGGTAGTGTGAGGATGGTTTGTTCGGTGAAAAATCCTTAAGGATTTATTCACCTATTGTTTATTCACCTATTGTTTGAGGTTCTTGGACTGTATTTGGAATATGCCTGCTTGTGTTTCTATGTTTGTATGTGTAGTATCTGTGAGGTATGATTTTATTTCAATGCTTGCCTGTATGCTGAAATGCTTAAGTAACTGATATTATGTATGTATGTGAAATATATACTGTAAATGAATTTATACTGTATGTATGTGAAATTTATACTGTAAATTTTATGAGAAAGGGACTCAATTGTAAATGTTATGGAAACATAATTAATCTGTTTTAAGGGATGAAAATGTAATTTATGTGTTTTGAGGGATGAAAACATAATTAATCTATTTTGAGGGATGAAAATGTAATTTATGTATTTTGAGGGACTATTTTACAAATATGAGAAAAATACAGTGAATTTTAGTATTAAAATGAGTAAAACAATAATTGATTCAAAGCGTATGAAAAATATTCACGCGATTGGAAAACATTGAAAAATTACTACGTGATTTGAAAAGGCGACAGAATTGAGTAGCGAGTGAGAAAACATGAAAATATGACTACGTGATTAAATTACAGTAATAATGCTGTTAAATTATTATATGAACCCTGCATATGTGATATTAATAGAAATTGTGAATAGTGCATAGTACATGCATTGGAAAGGTCCAAAGGACTGTGTAAGGCAAGTTGCCTAGGAGAGACTACACCTCCTGAGTGGGTGCGATAAGCGTAGTGTAGGTCACTTGTTGACCTTGGGGGCATTGGGGTGCGGGTTGCCTACAATGGACAGCTTGGTAGCTCTTCTGTACTGCGTGGGTTAGACCGATGCAACACACCAATGATCCGGACCGAGACACTATCCCTAATCATGATTTGATAAAGACCGTCGTGCATATGCTAGATGTGCGAAATTAAGCACGTGGTCTCGAAGCATGTTGGTGCCGACAGATCTTTTCAGTCATTCTCTCCGACTTGAGTTGTAGCTCCATGGAGTAGGATATTGAGTCAGTGTACATTTGCATTCATAGAGGATATATTATTGTAATTCTTGCTCATGTGTAATTCTTGCTCGTAATAATTAAAATATTGAATATTTGAGTATTGAAAATAGCATAATCGTAATTCTTGTATTATTTCCTGTGTAATGATGATATATAATGTTAGTGGCATAACTGTAATTATAGTATGACATCTGTATGATATTTTGGATGTGATTATCTTCATTGCTACCATACTGGTATTGGCGTAGGTGATCTCACCTCTTGTATGTATATGTTGTATCATGTTTATGTGTTGTTAAGACACTGAGCCAGACGTAGAGCGAGAAACAGAGGAAGGTCCGTATTCCATTGAGAACCTCGATTTTTGATGGCGGTGGAGATTCTTAGTTTCTTGGGTTACATGAGACTGACATTCATCGGAGGGGACGAAGCATGGACCGAAGATCTTGAGAGAGAGAGTATATATTATCTAGGAGATGTAAATATTAGACTGAGTAGGCTACAGTCAGGGAATCCTTACTTTTCTGTTACTATTTATGTACAATTAGAGTTCCCTATATCCATCAGGCAGCACTGGGGAGCGTATTATCGCACCCCTAGAGAGAGTAGTGTCGTATCGTCCGTTCGGACATTTGTTCCCCGGACTTTACGTCGAGTTGGTATTCCCCCACCCGGGAGTCTGAGGAGGACCCATCTGAGGTCCCAGGCTACTTCGAGGGCTCAGCTGCCTAGTAGTACTTGGGCAAAGATGTCAATGTAAATAGTGTTTAAAATTTTTGGAGTGACTAGTTTGTAATATTTACAGTATGATAGTGTTAAAGACTTGTATATGTATAACAAGAGACTTGGATATGTATAAATGATGTAAATTATTTGTAATGATGCTGTGATGTTTTATTTTCTGCTAAGTTTATTTTCTTGTTATTAAGAAATTTTAAAATTCGTATTTTTCCCTACAAAGTACGTTATCTAAATAAGGTTAATGTGGTAATTATGTAACATAAATGTGACATCTTAAGGTGGGTGTTACAAGAAATGGTAAAAGTAAGTCGACTAAAGAAAGTTTCTATTGAATTTATAATTATTCCGTGGAGGAAGGGTAATATGTTCTGACTGTTTGAGTTTTTTGGCCGAGCATTAAAAGATAAAGTGGACATTGAATTGGGCACGGTGCTCGAAAAGACTTAGCTACATTTATTCAGCTTCCTAAAAACGACTGAAAAATGTAAAGGGGCAATTGTTATCACCCAAAAAAAAAAATAAAATTAAAGAGTAAGCTGATATAACGGCTAGCTGATGGTGATTAGCCGAAGGAGGATGTAGTCGATAGGTAGAAGAACACTCGGCTAAGGTTGGGTTGGGCCATGCTATTAGTGGGCCAGGATTGAAATAATAAAAGCTGAAGCATATTGGATTGTAAGTTGATGGAAGGCTAAAAAATTGAACCTGTTATCAACGGATGCCACAGAACATGCCGAGAAAATAGGAGTTGAGTTGTTGAGGGGTAGCCGTTGTGGCCAGAACAGTTAAGAATTGTGGGTAGACTAGCCGTGGGTTAGTTGCTTGTTTTTAGGAATTCTAGCCAGTAAAATTGGCTATGGTGGGGGTTAGAGTTTATTTATAAATACCATTTGTACAAATTTATTTAGAACAGATCACAATCAATACAACTTTTAAGATTTGTTTATTTTGCTTAACTTTTCAGCCTTTTACCATATTGCTTTTACTTTGTGTAATTTATCTTCCGCAAGTTTATTTCCTAGTTGTTTACAGCTTTAACCTCAAATTCTTAGACTTCTTAAGTTCACCTTAATACCAAACGCTTTGTTTAGTGAGTTTGGGAACCCTTGCTAAAGGTTGGATTTTGCCTTTAGTTCAAATCGTTTGTTTTCTTATCAAAATCCATATGTGTTTGTTAGCTGAATTTTTATTCGGCTGATAGATTTATTTCACACGTAAAACAATGGTTAAATTGAATAATATTATATATATATATATATATATATATATATATATATATATATATATATATATAATTTAGACATATTCATAAAGGGTGAGTAAAGTAATAAGTAATATTGAGACCTTAAGATGAGAAAACAAGTTCAACTTTTAAGAAAATAATTCTTGTAGGAAAGTCGCATAACTCTTATGCTTCTACGATTTTAGAATATCTTGTGGTTTCAAAAAAAATAAATTAGATATGATTGCGTATTGTTATAATAAAGAGCATTTCAACCATGTGATTGTAGAATAAATTTTTATTGTTTGTGAGAGATAAATTATGATATGTAGTAATGATATTTCATTGCTAAAATCATATGCATAATTTCAGAGTATGAAGAGCATTGTAGTGCTAGTGAAAGTTGCAGCTTTTGTCCATGGCAAATATGGCACACTCATTATTGGCATGTGTTTTGTTTATAAGAAACTTGAGTTATTGCTTGAGAAAGTTTATATAAAAGGCTATAACTTGTTAATTATAGAGGAATTGGTATTCAATAATTTTTACTCATAAGATAATTACATGTAAATTATTCAACCTTGAACAGCCTTCTCATTCTTTTCCTACATAATATAATTAATGAAAGATATGTAATAAGGTACTTGAATTTTGAATACTCCTTTGATTCTTTTCTTGAACAATACTTCTTTTATCCAGTCTAACTTGCTTGAAGTTAGAATCTATTTTTTGAAATTTATCATTCATGATAACTCTTTCTTATGTAGAGTAAGTGCAGAGATCAATTAAAGCCTAGTTGAATACAATTCAAAATTTCTAATCTCACTTGTTCATCAATCATAGTTGGAGAGGAACCCATGGGCATGAGTAACGGCTTCAAATTGTCTCCTAGAAATTGGAATTACTTAAAAACCAAATTACAAATGACAGTTACAAACCTTAAAATCAATAGTATGCTTGTAGAAACCTTAATATTTTGGACATGCCAAATTAATTATATTTTATTCTATGAGATCAAATATGATTAATTCCTGCATAATATATATATATATATATATATATATATATATATATATATGATTGATTTCTTTAGGTTAATTTTCCATAATTTGTATAGGTAATAATTTTGGTGTATTTATGATTATTATACACCAAATAAAATAAAGTTGATATGAAAAATAGAGATCAATAAAGTAATATATGATGACTCCATGAAATGTAGTTATTTATGCTCCATATTTATGCTTTATGATATGCTTAGTCCTTATTCTTATGCATATTTAGAAGGTTTTATGTTTATATTTGTGGAATTCTATTTTTGAGATCTTCCTTTATGTTTTTAAGCAATTTGTGCATATTTGTTGATTGATTAAGAAGATTTGCAATTATATTTAACATGGTGCTTTCTTTAATGCAGGAAGAGCTCAAAAGAGACAAATTGATGCAAGCTAAGGTCCAACATTGGAGGAAAGAAGCCAAGGGAGCATTCTAGAGCTCCACGCCGCAGGGCAAACATGTGCACGCCGCGGCGTGACAGCACAAGTCAAAGGAGACCACGGCCTATCACGTGTTCTCACACACGGGCTCCGCGCCGAGGCGTGGACTTGTTCATGCCGCGGCGCAAGTCAGAGAGTTGAGCCTTTAAATTCTATTTTTCACGCTCTTTTTCTCTCTCTCTCAGCTCTTTCAGTCGTTTCACCTCTCTCAGTTTTCTTTTAGGTTTTATTAGGTTTTTAAGGTTAGAGGCTCGGTTAGGTCTTCCATTGGAGGTGGAGATGGAGCTTGGGGAGCTAAGGATGGAAGCCCTCTTTCTCTTGGAGGAGGATCCGAGCTTCAATGATGAAACCCATAAGCTTTCTCATTCTCTCTTTTCTCTTTTCTCTTCTTCATTTCTTGAAAATGTATTTTGTGATTTGTTCTCATGTTTATTGTATAGCTGAGCTTTATTTAGGGATGACTTTCGATCCTTTTATTAATATTAATGATTTGTTCTTCTCTGAGTTTGTGTGGATCTTTGATTTTGTTCAATCATACTGTTCTTAATACTCTTGAATGTTTGACCAATTTGTGAGTGATTTGATAAAATCTAATGAACCTAGACATAGGAATTTGGGTTTGGGATCGTATGTATGATTAATGCATGTTCGCTTCTATTCCAATGGCGGGATGAGTTGATTCGCTAATGGGATAGAAATATACCTCTTAGTCATGCATAGCACATGTTTGAGAATAGACCTTAAAGAATGGATTTTGTGTTAGCTTTCAAGGACACTTAGGGAGTTGGGTAATTGAAATCATGGTTAGATGACCTAGACATAGGCGTTTAGCTAATGTAGATTCTCAAGCTAACCTAATCATTGCATTCATATTTATGAAGAGGATTGCATGTTGTTGGTTGAAGTAAAGGATGAAAGAGGATTTCCCTAAACTCTAATCGTTTATCTTTATTGCTTTCTGTCTTTACTTTCTTTACTTTTAACCATTTTTATGTTCTTGAATAGAATTAGATAAACTATCGGTTAATACTTAGCATTGGAAATAAACTTATCCCCGAGGGAACGATCTCTACTTTTCACTTTATTACTTGAATGACCCGTGCACTTGCGGCCAATTTTGGGACAAACAAGTTTTTGGCGCCGTTGTCGAGGATAAGTTTTATTTCTGATTTGGTTAGCTTGATAAGGCTTTATGTCCCGGCAACACAAACAAGTTTTTGGCGTCGTTGTCGGGGATAAGGCATTATTTCTGTATTGCTAATATTGATAATGAGTCTACTTAGTTCTAATTCAAGTTTTGTTTTTAGTTTAGCTCAATAAGTCCATTTGGACATGTTTTAGTTTCTTTAGCTTTAAGTCTTTAAATATGTCAATAGTTTGATTTTGTGTTTTCTTACATTTTTGTGTTTGTACCTTGTTTAGTATGTTCAATAAGTCCATTTGGACATGTTTATATCCTTTAGTATTTAGCTTTTTATGTTATTTTTAGTTTATGTTCTTGTTTCATACATAAGTGTTAATAGTTAGGTTTTTGTGTTTTTGTTGTTTTTGTGTTGTACATTCTGTGTTTTTAACTTTTAGACACATTTTGGAGGTGCTAGGAGCCAATATGAAGCACCAATTCTAGTAGAAACTGGTCTGCTGCAGAATTCTGCAGCATGAGTTCTCACGCCACGGAGCACAATTGTTCACGCCGCGGCGCAAGCTCAATTTTTCTGCAGAACTCTGTAGCTTTTTGACTACGCCTAGGCCCACCAAGTTAACGCCTAGGCGTGGCAGTCTCTGCCTGATCAGGAAAACGAGCCTGAGAGCTCCACGTTGCGGCGCACACTTGTCCAAGTCGCGACGCAGCACCCCTGTTTTGCATTTTCTGTTATTTTTCTCTATTTTTCTTTGTTTAATAATGCTCGGCCGCTGTTTTGACTTACTCAAGTACCCTATAGACCATGAACACCAAGAACACACATTCACTTTGGTTTTGGGGAGTATCTCTACATGTTTTCACCCTTAATGCTTAATGTTTACACATGTTTTAATACTTTGAGTATGTGTTTGTGATAGTCATCATGCTTTCATGATTATATCTCGTTTTGGCTATTATTGGTGAGTTATTGATAAAGGTTTCAATTTTCCGCACTTTGTACATGTTGTTATGCATCCTTGAATGGAAAAATGATGGATCTTTAGAATGCATAACATTATGCCATTTGCTAGTGTGTAATGGTTGGCCAATGATATAAATGTTTGCGATTGTCCTCAATTCTTTCGTGAAACCATCTGCGATCTTGAAGCATGCTTAAGTAATCTTGTTTGTTTTTATGCATGATGTGTTTCTCACTTAGATACTTCTTTAACTTTGGAAAGATTTGAGTGTTTGTCTAGAGAATGTTTATGAATTATGCATATGGATGATTTCTTTTATCCTTGAAATTGTTTTGGAACTCTCTTGAGGCGATATCCTAGATTGTGCATGATTGAGAAAATGATTAGGGCATTATTTGGACCGTTTGAGCCTTAAAAAGCTTACCTTGATATGATGATATCCCTAGGTCCCTTTTTGAAGCCTTATATTGTTTGGACTTATTTGTTTTTTTCATAACTATTGTGTTTGTTAACCTGTTAACCGTTCTAATGCATGTGAAAACATTGCAATTTTCTTTTTACCCTTGTTGTTTGTTGAGTACATGATATTTTATTTCTTGAAGTGAGTCTTGTGATTAGGGGTATTAATGATTCAATACAAAATGAGCCTGAAGGAACCAGTTGCAGTCAAAGAAAAATCATTGCTTTGCAAAATAAAAAAAATGAAAAATGAATGAAAATCAAAAGAAAAAGAAAGAAAAGAGAAAAAGAAAAAAGCAAAGCATAAGAAAATTAAAGTACAAAAAGCATCAAAATGGTTTTGGCAAGTTTTCTGATCTTACTTTTCAATACCCTGCTAATATCAGTTAGTGACTCATGACTTGAAATAATATGTTTATATTTCTCAATGTTTGTTTTGTATCCTTTTCCGTTCATTTCTTTCACCCCTTACCATTGACCTTACATTACAAACTATAAAGTCCCTTTTGATCCTCAATTATGTGTGATTTACATTAGCGGAGAGAGAGCTGTGCTACAATTTTGTGGAATCTTGATTTGTATCCATGTGTAGGTTCATAAACTTATCCGGATGAGTATGATTTAAAAAAGATAAGTTGAGCTTTCATGTTTGTGAGAGATGTCATGTGCATGATTGGAAGCGTGATTGATGGCATGTTAAGGATTGTGTATGTGTTGAGCTTAACTGTGAGGCATGTGCATTCTTTGAGGGCCACTATAATCATTGTGCACTGATTGTGGTTAAAAGAAAATTAAATTTTATCATTGTTGAATGCATGTGAGCATAAACGGTCAAAGTGAATTTTCTTAGTCATACTTTGTGTTGCTCGAGGACTAGTAACATCTTAAGTTTGTGGGTGTGATGACTCCATGAAATGTAGTTATTTATATCCCATATTTGTGCTTTATGGCATGCTTAGTCCTTGTTCTTATTCGTATTTGGAAGGTTTTATGCTTATATTTGTGGAATTCTATTTTTGAGATCTTCCTTTATGTTTTTGAGCAATTTGTGCATATTTGTTGATTGATTAAGAAGATTTGCAATTATATTTAACTTGGTGCTTTCTTTAATGCAAGAAGGGCTCAAAAAAGACAAATTGATGCAAGCCAAGGCCTAGCATTGGAGGAAAGAAGCCAAGGGAGTATTCCAGAGCTCCACGCCGCGGTGTAAACATATGCACGCCATGGCGTGACAACACAAGTCAGAGGAGACCACGACCTATCACGTGTTCTCATACACGGGCTCTACGCCGAGGCGTGGACTTGTTCACGCTGCGGTGCAAGTCGGTGAGTTAAGCCTTTAAATTCTATTTTTCACGCTCTTTTTCTCTCTCTCTCTCGGATCTTTTAGCCGTTTCTCTCCCTCTCTCAGTTTTCTCTTAAGTTTTATTAGGTTTTTAGGGTTAGAGGCTCGGCTGGGTCTTCCATTGGAGGTGGAGATGGAGCTTGGGGAGCTAAGGATGGAAGCCCTCTTTCTCTTGGAGGAGGATCCGAGCTTCAATGGCAAAATCCATAAGCTTTCTCCTTCTTTCTTTTCTCTTTTCTCTTCCTCATTTCTTGAACATGTATTTTGTGATTTGTTCTCATGTTCATTGTATAGCTGAACTTTATTTCGAGATGACTTTCGATCCTTTTATTAATATTAATGATTTGTTCTTCTCTGAGTTTGTGTAGATCTTTAATTTTGTTCAATTATACTATTCTTAATGCTCTTGAGTGTTTGACCAACATTTGAGTGATTTGATAAAATATAATGAACCTAGACATAGGAATTTGGGTTTAGGATCGTATGTATGATTGATGCATGTTCGATTCTATTCCAATGGCAGGATGAGTTGATTCGCTAATGGGATAGAAATATATCTCTTAGCCATACATAGCACGTGTTTAAGAATAGACCTTAAAGAGTGGATTTTGTATTAGCTCTCAAGGACACTTAGGGAGTTAAGCAATTGAAACCATGATTAGATGACCTAGACATAGGCGTTTAGCTAATGTAGATTCTCAAGCTAACTTAATCATTGCATTCATATTTATGAAGAGGATTGCATGTTGTTGGTTGAAGTAAAGGGGGAAGGAGGATTTCCCTAAACTCTAACCATTTATCTTTATTGCTTTCTGTCTTTACTTTCTTTACTTTTAACCATTTTTATGTTTTTGAATAGAATTAGGTAAACTATCGTTTAATACTTAGCATTTGAAATAAACTTATCCTCGAGGGAACGATCTCTACTTTTCACTTTATTACTTGAATGACCCATGCACTTGCGGCCTATTTTGGGACAAACAAGTTTTTGGCGCCGTTGTCGAGGATAAGTTTTATTTCTGATTTGGTTAGATTGATAAGGCTTTATGTCCCGGAAACGCAAACAATATGCAATAAGAATACTAATGCATACTTTGAATTTGAATTATTAATGCATTCAATCAAGTGATATAGGAATAAATAAATACTAATAAATAAGCTGAAAATTAAGCATTCAATATGGAAATAATGGTTAATATATAGTAATGCAAGATTCTAAAAAATTCAAAAATATTTTGCAATAGAAAAGCATTCTATTAAGATGAGATAACAAGATCAATTGAATAATAATGCTCATACATTCCCAATTGTGTTCCATTGGAACACAACTGATTGATTTATGCCTTTAATTTTTCTTCTCATTTGTGTAGCCATTAATTATTTGAGTAAATTTATAGTTAATTCTCTCAAAATAAGAGGGAATTAAATAAAAAATACAAAAATCTCCATTTATTTAGTTTGTAATAGGCTCAACTTTTTGTAATAGTTTAATTATTTTTGCAAATCGATTATTAAGAATTGCCCAACGTACATTTACAATTTGTATTATTTTTACGTTGTATTTGAATTCCCTAAAATGTCCCTTATTTTTTATTAATTCCTCTAAGGTTCCTTAATAAAGACAATTGTTGGGAAGACTTCTTAATTATGATAGTACCTAAGGGTTAATATCATAACAATGCCCATGGGATACTAGTCAAAGAAAAAGAAAAAAAATCCTTTATGACCTTTTTATTATGAATTGGCAAACATACACTTACACTTACAATAGGTCATTAAAGCACTTGCTTAAAAAAGAATTTTTAAGATGAAATAAAAATTAAAGTACAGCACTGCAAAATATATTAAAAAATTATAAAATAAGTACTTCATCTGAAACAATCCCTAAAAAAAAGGCAAAATTATAAGTAGTTTATCTTTGTTGTTGGGTATTAAAAAAATTATATAATTTGGCTAAATCATGTTGGGGCTATAAGAACACGTAGAACTCATCTTCTACCATAACCATCCACAAAAACATGGATGCGGCTTGCCTCCTTAGCTTCCTTGTCTTTTCAAAATTGTTTCCATCCAAGGCTCAATTTGATGCCTAATGGCCTCCTTGCTTGTTCTTATACTTGGCAAGGCCAATTATCTCTATGTGCTCCTTTAATATCTATTCTGAAGTAGATTTAGAGGGTACCTAACATAAACACGTATGTGGTAGACTCCTTTGATGCACTTCTATTATCAAGCGTTCTGATCCAGGGGGGTGAGTACCTGCAAAAGGACTCCAACGCTCAAGTCAGGATGTGCACCAATTGAGTCTATGTTATGGGAGAACTCATATCTGATTTAAGTGACTTGACCTGATATTTATAGAGGTTGGATTGATCTGTTCTCTTGATAAAGAGATACATTCCCATTATAATTGTAAGAGAAGATATGTTCATTATTTAGTTGTAAAGAATCTATATATTATCGTAACATTGGTATAGCAATTACGACGCTATTATTCCATAAGATCATGATTGGTAATTATGATATATCACAAGATTCATCAATTATGCGGATCTTAGAGTAAAGTTATCACTATTCAAAATTGGGATCTCACATTAAGTTAGCTCAGCTGGAGGCTTGAAGCCTTAGACCCCTGCATGCATATGTACTAGGCTGGACTACATATTGAGGGCCCAAGGTACGGTCCAAAACAGTTGCCCTCAGCTTGGCGCTTAAATGGAACAATTAAGTGTCAAGATTCCAGATTTGATGAGAACCCGTGGCGCTCAATAGATAGAAATCCATTTAGGCCGAGGTCCATTGTTACAGAGTACCTCCGGGGTTGGCACACGATACCATTCCGTCATCTGAGGTGTATCCTTGCCCCTGCATATAATTCTGCAGGGTTTTCTGACTCTTTCCACACTCCTTTGACAGTACTGAGCTTTCTTGGGAAATTACTGCCTTAGCTTTATTGGGAATTAAAAATCCATTAAAGGGGCATTAAATCCATGATGTTTTCCAACTGCCCGTTTACCTTTCTACCAATCAGAAACAAAAAGCGTTAAAGATGCAATTTATCTCGTACGATCAATTCACCTTTCGAGAGACCAATCAAAGTGCCCCATTGTGTCTATAAAATAGGGAATGTTTACGTTTAGGCTAGCATTCCTTTTGCTGCATTCTTTTCTTCTTGTCATTGTATTCTAGAGTAAAACTTTCTATGGCTTTCTTCTTATTTTGTTTATATTCAAAGAGGGTTTTGCCCCTTACGAAGATCATCTTCTTGCTTTTCCCAAAATCTGTAAGATGTTCTCCCTTTCATTCACCAATAACTTTTTCAATGGGGACTTTTCTTTCTTAGCGTAGCAATGACATGCACTTTTCTTTCCTAGTGTACAAGGGAGTATTTGAAACATGCTCTACTGCTGGGAAAATCAATGACTCCTGTCACGTCAGACAGTCCTCCTCGGAGAAACAGAGCCTACACTCCTCCTTTCCGAGAACTTAGCAGGTGCTTCGGTTCGAACTTTGCTGGTTCTTCAGATATGCAGGAGGGATTATTGTAGCAGCTCCATAATTTGAGGTAACTTAGTGTAATCATGAAGTTAGTGGAATGATCTTCTTCATGAAAGATTGCACACCGTTCGACAAAGTAAAAGAGGGGCCGATGCTCTTTCTTTATACATTCCATATTTCAATATTTTCTTTTCCTTCTTTTACAAATGTAAGACGATGTATAGAATGAGAACAAATTAATAAAAATTCGTATATTATAAACTTTGCATGATATCCACTTCCTTCTTTTAGCTTTTTATCGTTGTTTGCATTTTTCCCTTTTTGCCGAGGTAAGTCCAACGCTTATTCCCGCATAACATTACTTTGCCCCGACTTAGTGCCCGTTTTAAATAAGTAGCAAACTTGAAGTCTTTAATCTGAGATTCAAATAATTTACCACTTATAAAACGTTGGTCGAGGTCTCACCCCATTGCTTTAACAACTGTGATCCAAAGTGATAATTCTTCATTGAGCAAGTATCTTGGCTAAAGTCGGGGTTCATGAAAATAATTCTTACTCAAACTTCAGAGGTTATGTGACACTCGAGTTACTGTACCACTATATTTTCAACTGCCTTAAGAACTGTACAGGCCACGTGGCATATGTAGTTATGCGTTCCTCGATGGAGTGCATTTCTATTTTTCAATTTCATAAAGTAGATGTAGGACTTTCAATCCACTTCACATGGCCCTATCTTCTTGAAACACCCTTACTGCCATTGTAAACATGGCAGAGGTGTCCTTCTGAAGTTTTAGGCTTTGGAGGGAAAGAAGGTCGGCATGTAGGTGTGGACCATTCAGTTCACCCTTCATCGTGTCTGAATATCTGATTTAATTGATTCTAACATTTACTTACTGGTCTCTTTGGGTGTTCTCAGAATCTTTATGGCCATAGGTAGGAGGGGAGCTAGAGCGCAAGTACCGGTTGCGGAGGCTCATGAACCAACCGAGGAGGACCAAATCCGGATCCGGCGTGGTCCGGGAAAGGTATACTCGTGAGTAGGGGATGATGTTTGGGAGTGTTTATCTGAGCTTTCCTCTAAAAATAAACTCACACAATTAATACAATATCTAGAGTTGACGGAAGGGAGAAATCACGATAGAGAATTCTAGGTTTTATGCCCGAAATGGAACAAGAGGGTTTGCTTTTCTAGGGAGGCGGGTTCGCATTTGATGTTCGTTTACGAACCCCTCTTCGTGAAATTAGGGCTTTGGTTACCCTTCATCGAATTCCAGATTGCAGTACTCCAAGCTCTGCATGCGGCCCCTACCCAAATTCACCCTAATAGTTGGGGTTATATTATTGCTTTTGAGAGATTTTGCCAGATAATGGGGCTACGGTATTTGACCAATGCCTTCTTTTATTTCTATGTGCAGATAAACCCTTAACGGTCAGCAAAACAGAAGGGTTGGCTCAGCATTTGGTCAAGATCCGATCGCAAATCCTTCGATGTTTTCCAAGATAGTTTCAAAGGATTTAAGACTAGGTTCTTCAAGCTGATGGCAACAGAGGGGTTCCACCCCTTCTTCTTGAAAGACAACGGGGAGCTAAAGTTTCCATTATAATGCTCTGAAGATGCTTGGTGTTTTCCCACGATGCTGCTTGAGAAAGAAGAGAAAGACCTTACTCCGGATGAGGTTAATTGTGTTAAATTTATAACTCGGTATTTTGAAGAACATGAGTTTATCAAAATTAAGGACATTCTTCATACCCCTGGTGATGATCTTCTCTTTGTTTTGTTAGGTAGGAATTAGGATATTATTACCTGTAATTTACCCCAAACTTTTTGGGCTTTGAATTTCTATACTTCATAATTTTGCTTGTTTGACTTCCATCTTATTTTGTTATTTTATTTCAATAAGCAACATGACGTCAAGACTTTCTCTCGTAGCTTTGCAAGCCTCGAGATCAAGGAGGAAAGGAGCAGGATCCTTTAGCGTTCCTACTGCTGCCATCCTGGCGTCTTCAAATTAGGATATTATTATTGAAGAGGCCCCAGAAGAATCAGACTCCTTAACCTAGAGCCTTCAAGGAAGGAAAAGGAGAGCTATCGAGAGCTCTTCTGACTGGGGTAGGGAAGGAGCTTTGGAGAGCGGCAATCAAGAGAGGATAGACCTCTTGCCTGTTATTTTAGGGCAATCTGATGTCAGGCCATTCATAGATGGACAATTATTGAGTGATGAATTGATGAGACATATTTCGGGACTGGATATGGCCCAAACCCTGGCCAAGCTTCAAACTTCTACAATTTAGACTGTCGTCGAGGTCTTCTATATTGAGAAGTCCATCGAGGCGACCATTAGGAAGATGGCGGAGGAAAACAAAAAGGAAAATGAAGAGGCTGCCCGAAAATTGACCGCGACTCTTAAGCTGAATGAGGATGCTCAATCGCGGATTATTGAGCTGGAGGCGACATTAGCTTCCTCTGACCTGGCCAAGAAGGAACTTGAGGCAAAGAATCTTCAAGCCAGTAATACCATCAGCACCATCTAGGCTCGAATCTCATCTTTGGAAAAAGATATAGAGGAGCTCGACACTATTTTGGGAAACATGGTGGAGAACAATTCCAAAATATCGTGACTCAAATTCAACATTTCAATCCCGGCATCACTCTTGCCTTGGAGGAGCTTAATTCAGAAAAAGTCTTCCATGACAGTCAACTCGCTTGGGCGAAGGTGCTTGCCCAACTTGATTCCGCTGCTAACCAAGATGTTGTTCCAACTCCAATGGAAGGGAAACCTGTTACTTAGATCTTCTTCCTTTTTCTTCATCCTTGCCCCTTGCGTGGGGGGGTTTTTTGTTTTGTTTTTGTTTTTAAAAATAATTACCCCACATTCGGGGCTTTTTAAATTGAATCTTTTCTTTTCGGTGCATACTTTTCCTTGCAAATTTAATTTACTTCCACGGTCCGATTTGGGTCCAATGCCTGAAATGTAGCACTTCCATTATATGGACTTAGGAAATGATTTTCTTATTGGGAAGACCATGGTCCGGGATCTCGCACCTATAATAACAAGTGTGTGGTGTTCTACTTAACTTAGACAAAAATAATGCCTCAGTCTATAGTCCAATGCTTATCATAACCAAGCATTTTAGAATTTAAGACTTAGGCAAAAATAAAACTTGAATCCATAATCCAAAACTCATAATAACGAACATTTGGAATCTTAAAATTTAGGCAAGAATAACACCTTAGCTAAGGGTTTATTGCTCGAGAAAATTTGGTGCATATGGTCCCTTCTGCCTTAGGTATAATTATCAATTAACCTTACCCGAGGTCCTTTTGGGATCCCATCTGGCTTAGGTATCATTATCAATTAACCTTACCCGAGATCCTTTTGGGATCCCATCTGGCTTAGGTATCGATGAGGACCACAGATGTTGAATCCACATTGCCTCTTAAGTGCTTGACTTTTTGATAGTCAATGCGAGGTATCGAGGATGGATATTGACCCTACCTCATGACCTGGATTTACTAATGTGTCACATATGTAAAGTTTGAATAACTCTATTTTATTAATGATTTTGGGAGACCGAAGTTTGTACAGAGTGTAAGATTCAACATGATGTACAGATTAAACATTAGCTTTACTAAAATACTAGGCCGTCAAAAGGCATCTAGCTATAGTATTTCCTAAGTTTATCTGCATTCTAATAATTTTTTATTGGGGCACGTGTCAAAGTCTCTAATGTGTAGGCTCCTTTACCAATGTTGACAACAATACGGTAGAGGCCTTCCCAATTAGGGGCAAATTTCCCTTGGGAAGCATTTTCCCCCCCTGATATCCGCTTTTCTGAGCACTAAGTCTCCTAGTTGGAACCTTCAAGGGACTACTTTCTGGTTGTATCTGGCTGCTATTCTTTGTTTGAGGGCAACATCGCATATATGAGCCACGCGTCTTCTTTCTTCTATCAGATCAAGGTTTTCCCTAATCAAACCGGGGTTACCATCCTCTGAAAATTGCTTGTTACGCAAGCTTGGCTCGCCTATCTCTACCGAAATTATGGCCTCACAACCATAGGTAAGCTTAAAAGGAGTTTCACCCGTGGTAGAATATGGTGTGGTCCTATAGGCCCAAAGAACATGATCAAGCTACTCAGACTAATTTCCCTTAACTTCATCCAATCTTTTTTTAATTCCACGCATAATAATCCTATTGGCTGCTTCGGCCTGTCTATTAGTTATGGAGTTCTCCACAGAACTATAATGGTGCTTTATTTTTAAGCCAGCCAGTAGCTCTTCAAAGCTTTTATCCTTAAATTGGGTTCTATTGTCTGTTACTATGGACTCTAGAATTCCAAACCTGGTGATAATGTGGCACCAAGTAAATTTTTGAATTTAGGCCGAAGTGATCCCGGTCAAAGGCTCTGCCTTAATCCACTTCATAAAATAATCCACTACTACCACCAAGTACTTTAATTGACTTAGGGCCTAGTGGAATGGGCCCAAGATGTCCATACCCCATCTGTAGAAAGACCAAGGTATAGACATTGTAGATAGCTCTTCGGAGGGAGCTTGGTAATGATTCGATTGGCGCTGACACTTATCACAGATTCAGACGTGCATATGAGAGTCAGCTTCCATGGTTGGCTAATAATATCCTGCCCTTAGTGCTTTTAGAGCTAAGGCTTTGCCTCCTAAGTGATGTTCGCAACTTCCCTCATGAATCTCAGCTATGACATATTCGGCTTCTTTCGGAGTGAGGCATTTAAGAAGGGGTGATGAGAAACCACGACGGTATAACCGCCCCTCGTAGACGGTATACTTGGCAACTGTCTTGACTAACTTAGAGGCTTCTTTTGGATCTGAGGGTACGACCCCAGTTTGCAAGTATTCCATAATAGAGGTGATCCAGGATGACTCTTTCTCTTTTACTTGGAATACGACATGATCTGTGATAAAAGGTTGAGAGAGTGTTTCTTGGATTACTGACTAATTATTTTCGGGGCCCTTAGTACTGGAAAGCTTAGACAAAAGGTCTGCCCTAGAGTTTTGTTCTCTTGAAATGTGCTCAAACTTTGTCTTTTCAAAGTTCTTAAGAAGTTCTTGTACTTTGACCAGATATCTCTATAGGAGGGGCTCCTTAGCTTGATACTCACCTCGGATTTGGGAGGTTACAAGTTAGGAATCACTGCAGAGTGTGATCCTGGCTGCCCCCATATCTTTGGCCATTATCGCCCTACAATACATGCCTCATATTCAGCCTGGTTGTTTGAGGTTGGAAATTCGAACTTCAGGGAATGTTCTAATGTTAATCCTTTTGAGTTTTCCAAGATTACCCTGACACCACTCCCTTTGGGGTTGGAGGATCCGTCAACAAAGATGGTCCAAGAGATTTTTGCTGGGTTATCGGGGTCCGATGTGAGTTCTGCTATGAAATCGGATAACACTTGGGCTTTTATTGCTAGCCGTGGTTGATAAATGATCCCAAATTCAGAGAGTTCAATTAACCAAGTAATTATTCTTCCAGCTAAATCTGGCTTGTGTAATACCTGGCGGATGGGCTGATCTATTCTGACTACCAACAGGTGGCATTAGAAGTATTGCTGGAGTCTTCTAGCTATGATGACTAGTGCGAAAGCCACCTTTTCAACTTTCTGGTAGTGAAGTTCAGATCCCTGCAAAACCTTACTCACGAAGTAGACCGATTTTTACTATTCGTTAGTCTCCCGGATTAACACAGAACTCACTGCTTCCTCGCGAACTGAAGTATAAGTAGAGCATCTCACCGAGATCTGGTCTTGTTAAAATAGGAGGGGAGGATAGCAAGTTCTTCATAGATAAAAAGGTGTCCTCACACTTTTGGGTCCATTCGAAATTCTTCCCCTTCTTTAGCAGCTTAAATAGGGGAAGAGACTTATAGGCTGTTTTGGCAAGGAATCTCGTGAGTGCTGCAATGCGACCTGTAAGCTGTTGTACCTCCTTAACACTTAGAGGACTTCTCATGTCATGTACCGCTTGACATTTATTAGGGTTAGCCTCAATTCCACTGTGGATTAGCATAAAACCCAAGAATTTCCCTGCTTGGACCCTAAAGGCACACTTCTCTGGGTTTAACCTCATGTTATACTTTCTAACTTGGGCAAATACTTCTTCAAGGTCTATCGCATGCGATCCGCCTTTAGGGATTTTCACTATCATGTCGTCTATATAGACTTCTAGCATCTTCCCCACTTGGTTCTCAAATACTCTGTTCATCATCCTCTGATAGGTGGCTGCAGCGTTTTTCAGACCGAAGGGCATAACCCTATAGCAGTAGCTCGCCCTGTTAGTGAGAAAGGCGATTTTATCTCATCTTCGAGATACATAGGAATCTGGTTGTACCCAGAATACGTATCCATGAACGACAACCATTTGAAACCTGAGGAACTATCCACCAATTTATCCACATTGGGGAGTGGGTATAGGTTCTTGAGACAAGCCGTATTCAAATTTATATAGTTTACACACATTCTCCACTTCCCATTGGATTTCTTGACCAGGACCATGTTGGATAACCATGTGATATAGGAGATTTCCCTGATAAAGTTGCCGCTTAGTAACTCCTTAATTTGTTCGTCAATGACTAGTTGTCTTTCTAGGTCGACCTTTCTTTTTTTGTTTTGTGTGCAACCGACTTCACACCTCCTCTAATGGACAGGCGGTGACAGATGAAGCTGGGATCAAGTCCCGATATGCCAAAGGACGTCCAAGCAAAAAGGTCTTTATTCTTCAACAAGAGTTCTGTCAGTTGCTATTTTTCTTCTTCCTCTAAATGTGCCCTAATCTTGGTGACCTAATCCAGCTTAGCTCCAAGTTGGAGAGGTTGCAACTCACCCTCAGGCTAAGGCCTGGTACCGCGGCTTTCTTCCATAACATCCAGTTCTGTCATGAGTATGTTGACCTGGTCCAGGATTGGGCTAGGGTGGCAAATTTTTTATTTTTGGAAATTCTGCAAATCTTCAGGCTCTCATTGTAGCATTTCTTGGCGACTACTTGATCTCCTTTAACAGTGACAATCTCATTATTCTTGTTAGGAAACTTCATCACGAGGTGAGTAGTGGAGACCACGGCACCAAGGGCATTTAGTGAGGGACAGTCGAGGATGATGTTGTAAGCAAAAGGGCAATCCATGACCAAAAATCTCACTTTGACAGTCTTGAAGAGTTTATAAGACCCCAAGGTCAGGTGGGTTTTGTAGTAACCTACTAGGGTGATCTTCTCACCTGTAAAACCTATCAATTCCCCATCATGAGGAGTCAAATCTGATGGTGGTAGTTCTAGCTTCTGATAGAGATCTAGGAACATAATATTTGCTGAGCTTCCTTGATCTACGAAAATTCGACAGACCTCGACATTGGATATTATTCTCGAGATAGCGAGTGGATCATCATGTTTCGAGATGATTCTGTCGTAATCCTCATCCAAAAAAGTGATGGAAGACGTTTTTCTTTCATCGCTCTGCATTCTGGGTTTGGAATGGGAGACACTGAACACTGCCATCCTCAAGGCTTTTTTTTGGGCTCCATTTGATGACCTTCCACCAATGAAGCCACCTGCAATAGTGTTAATCTTTCTATTTAGTTTAGAACGTCAATCACCATTGTCATCAGCGGAAGCGTCCCTGTTCCTATCCTACCGGTCATTGTTATCCCGGCGAGGTGAAGTTTGGGATCTTCTCCTAGGACTTTGAGTTCTCCTTCTGCGATGAAGGGATGGGCTTTGCCGTGGACTGCGTTTGTCATCTCTTCGTTTTGGACCCGGAGGATATACTGCTATAGTCGTCCGGCCTTGGTTAGAAATTTGATTGCGTCATGGAGTTGATAACAATCTTTCGTATCATGCCCATAACCTTTATGCCATGTGCAATGCTTGGAATGATCTTTCCGTTTGTGTTTTTTAATGGGAGATGATCTCCGTATATTCTGAAACTCAATCTGCATCACTTCCATCAAGATTGTTTCTCATGGGGTATTTAGTGGAGTATAAGCGGAGTACCCAGCACGGGGTGGGCTATCCTTGGAAGATCGGGGCTGTGAGGAATTACGGTTAGGCTTCTAGTGAGAAGATTTATCTTTCTCCCACCTCCTCTAGTCCACCATTGCTTCCTCTAGGCCCACGTACTTTTAGGATCACCTCTGAAACTCACTCAGGTTCTCTGGTTTCTTTTTGACTAAGGAAGCGAAGAACTCAGAACCAACCCGAAGGCCACTTCTGGTATAGTGGAGGGCTATTCTGTCATCGAAATTTTTCACGTTAGTGCAAGCCGTCATAAAACGTTTTACATAATCGCGGAGGGGCTCATCCCTCCCTTGGCAGAGCTTTGCTAGGGATTCAATAGGCCTGGATTGTTCCTTGTTGGTGGTGTATTGAAGCGGAAAGCATTGATTAAGATCCGGCCAGTCAACCACGGACCTCCGTGGTAAGCCTGAGAACCATTTAAGGGCTCCGTTCTTCAGGGAGAGAGGAAAGACACGACATAACAACTCTATAGATCCTCCATGAAAATAAAAGAAATGCTCATAAGCGTTGATATGCTCCTGAGGATCCGTGGTTCCATCATAAATCTCCAGATTTGCTGGAAATTTAAAATTCCTAGGAACGTTTTATGCCATAAGTTGATCAGAAAAAGGGTGCTCTTCAAATCCGCGGTTTGGCTTGTCATTTCGGACATTGATCATGGAAGCGTCGGCATGTACTCTTCTCTAATTGTTTCCCGCGCTAAGACTACCATCATTGCGGTGAGATCTGGATCGATTTTCATGCATGACACGTTGCATATCTTCCAACCTCTGATACTGCTCGTTTAGCATAGCCATATGTTATTGCAGCATGTCTTGAAATTGACGTTGGGATGCCTAAGACTAATTTGTGCGTTGAGAGCGAGATGCATGATCGCCAGTTTCATTATTAGGCATTTCCAAACGCTAATGAATTGAGATTCTGCGCTGTTCAGAATTAGGGTTTCCTCTTTGTGCTGGGATTCCAAGTCTGTCTCTTACAGGAATCCTACACAGTGAGTTTGGGCTTTTATCGGAAACCGAGGTGGTATGCCCATCACGTTGGTTCTCTGCATTAAGTGTCTGGTTTCTCGCAGTGGAGGCTTCAGCAGCAGGGGGAGGGGCAGGAAGAGGAGGGCGCTGAGCGGCCTGGTCCTGCCCTTGGTTGGTGAAGGCCTGCCCAGTGTCTCTTCTTGAATTCTGTCTTATGTTCACCATGATTGGAGTGGGATTGTAAGTTTCTCGTTTCCCATAAACGACGCTAATGTTCTGAAGTAGATTTAGAGGGTACCTGACATAGGCACGTATGTGGTAGGCTCCTTCAATGCACTTCTGTTACCAAGCGTTCTGATCCAGGGGTGAGTATTTGCAAAAGGACTCCAACGTTCAAGTCAGGATGTGCACCAATTGGGTCTATGTTACGGGAGAACTCATATCTGATTTAAGTGACTTGACCTGATATTTATAAAGGTTGGATTGATCTGTTCTCTTGATAAAGAGATACATTCTCATTATAATTGCAGGAGAAGATATGTTCCTTATTTAGTTATAGAGAATCCCTATATTATCGTAATACTGGTATGACAGTTACAATGCCATTATTCCATAAGATCATGATTGGTAATTAGGATATATCACAAGATTCATCCATTACGCGAATCTTAGAGTAAAGCTATCACCATTCAAAATTAGGATCTCACATTAAGTTGGCTCAGCTGGAGGCATGAAGCCTTAAACCTCTGCACGTATATGTATTGGGCTGAACTACATATTGAGGACTCAAGGTATGGTCCAGAACAATTTCCATATACCATCTTTGCCAGTCATGTATTTACGGGTAAATTGTGTGACTAGTAACATATTTCACAAAAGAAAAAAGCTTATGAAGAATTTAACATATAATATTGAAGACAAATGTGTGAGAAGATGGTATGTGATAATCTTACCAAATGACTTCCTATTGCCTTATATCGAGACAACTCAATAGAGAATACTTTTTGGTTTAGATCAAAATGTCCTCATATAGAAATGGTTTCTAACTTTAAACATGATTGAAAACTACATATTAAAACATAAGATTAGAAGGAAGTAACTAAGAAAAGATAACCAAAAAACCTAGGTAAAAAATAAGAGTTTAAGATATTTGAAATTTGATAAAGAAGTTGCATTAACTTGAAAAAAATAAGGCGGATGCCTAAGAGATTTCTCAAGCGGTTTCTCAAGCGGTAAGGGTAAAGAGGATGATGATCACCTCTCTCCTTTTCTTATTTCCTTTCCTATTCTCACACTTAAATTTTACCAAATGAACAAATAAATTATATATTATTTATTATAAAAAATTATAATTACTCTAATTTTGTTTACTTAGTCACAAAATTTAAGTAAAATAAAAAAAAACACAAAAAAGGACAAGTAATTCTCATGCAAATAAAGAATGCAACCTTAAAGATTAGTGTCAAGTGAACAAACTTAGCTAATGTAAAATGCGGTGTTCTTTAATTAATAGCACATCGTTAATATGTTAAATATCAATCTCTCTCTCTCTCTCTCTCTCTCTCTCTCTCTCTATATATATATATATATATATCTCGTGGTAGTTTATACCTAGGCACTTGAAATGATGAGGATAGAACTGGAATTCTATGTAACAAACAGAAATTGTGGTTAAAAAAATTGTGAATTTTAAATATTTCAATCTTTTTTACTTAAAATTACAGTATCAATATAACATTTCGAATGAATTTGAATAATTAATGAAAATTAATTAAAATTTTGAAACCTAGTTTCATAATTCCTTTAGAATGCATAAAGTATCCTTAATTAGCATATAGAGTTTATTGAAGTAATGGCACTGTATAATGTCAAAAAAATGTCAACAAATTATTATTGTTAGAAAATAATAGAAATAATTTGAGGAAAACAATAGACCCTATATCAATGCCTAATTGCACATATTGGTTTTTGCCATTGTTTATGATTTGTTTCCATACCTTTCACCACTTCTCAGTGGTCGTACGACTTAAGAAATCTGATTAAACTTCGGAGCCAAATGAAAAGGCAACCCAAGTATGTTCTAAAAATTTGGGGCACGATAAAAGATATCTTTATATTATTTTGGTTTAAACCTGACATACCCAACCCTATAAAATAAATTATCTAAGAAAAGCATAAACTACTCAAAAGAGAAAAAAAAAAAAAAACATGAAAACCCACATACTTTTTTGCCTTTCCAGCAACAATTCGGATTATGCACTTATCCCTTTGTTTCTATTCGAAAGCCCAACATAATGAATGATTTTTTGCCCCGACCGAATCTCAGTCACGTACTTTTTACTTTTAGTGCTTGTATATCAATCGACACCATTCAAATCTTTCTATTTCCTCATCATTCTTGGAAGTACCATGGCTCTAATTGCAAAAGATATAGGAACAATTTGTAAATAAAAAAAATAGAACAATATTAAAATAAAGACAAATTTTAGCATTAAAATTAAGACCAAAATAACATCAACAGATATTCACTTGAACTACGTTTGAATTGGTGAGATTAAGTGAAATAAAATAAGATGAGATAAAAATAAATTCTATTATTTAGTTATGTTAAAAAATGATAAAATGAGATGAAAGTGAGAGATGGATTTCATCCCATCAAAATTCATCAATTTTCTTTTTCCTCAAATTGAAAAGTATGAGATGAAATTATTTTTTATTATAATTATAATTAAAATTTTACTTTATTAATCTCATACCCTAAAATTGATGTTTGTAATAAAGATAATTTAGAAAAAATAAAATTATAACTCTTACCATTCTATAAACTTCCCAAACAATGAAATGATACATTTAATTCATTCCATCCTAAAATATCCAAACAAAAGAATAGTATTTTTATCTCATTCTATTTCATCCCATCTTATTCCATCTCATCCCATTTCATTCCATTCCATTCTATCAATTACTAAATATCCAAATATAGCTTTAAATTTTCTCCGCTGCATTCCTTTCTTCATGCCATGTCAGTGCTGCATAGTTGTCACATGCCATGTCAGTGCTGCATAGTTGTCACATTTGCACATAGGCAAACTGTTTTGTCAACCATACCAAATGGTATACCTATGCAGGTATAAAAACAAATTGTGCAAACTCAAAATTAGTTACATATTGTGTGCAAGGTTGCATATGCTGATGTGAATAGTATGCATTTTGTTGGTAAAAAGTAATCGTAGTCACAAACCTATATATCTAGCTTTAATATTTGGAAACATGATTAAACAATTCAGACTCAAGTATAGAAGACATCTTATCCAAAATTTTAAAACAATACATACACAAAACTGTGACACACATAACTTGGTCTACAAACAGAATTCAGTTCTGAATTCTTTTATCCAGCATGTTATTATCACATGATGTTTAACAGAGGCATGTATCTCATTTCGAAACTTTCCTTATAATATTTTTTCTGCAACTTGTATAGCAGTAAGTAACTTAAGAATTCTAAATAATTGACTTCTAAAGCAATGAAGTAGGAAAGTTATAGAAGTTCCATATCCTTTGGAGGCTTAAATCAAAATTTTCAAGCAATATAGTTCATACAAACTTGTAAGAGAAACTTTCATATTAATGTCTCAAAGCCTAAGTGGGAAAGTTATTAACTTATATAGGCTGAGCTAAATGGCCAAAAACAAAAAAATATATCCATTCACTCTAACCAACTATTTGATTTTTCTTTTCCTCTTTGGGTCATTAGACTATATTAAATCCTTTTAAACAATAGACACCATTGGTTTCTTTAAATTTTGGCCAACAATGACCCTACACGATATACATGCAATGACCTGAAAATCAGATTCATCACACATCTAAACAAACTTATCTAATATATATATATATGGGACATATTTAGTGAAATGAGTTTTTATTGTGAGAGGGTGAGAAGAATAAATCTTGATCATACAACTATATAAGGATGGTCAAGATTAAAAGTTATTTAAAGATCATGTGACCACTTAAAAAAATCGCATACATTTATGTTCTAATATTAACCATTCATGTAAGATCCAATGGTCAAGATTCACTCCTCTCACCTCTTACAATAAACACTTTTCTCATTAGATACGCTCCCTATATATATATATATATATATTCTGTTTTTTCCAAGTCAACTAATCACCAAGCAAATTGTTTCACCTTTTCCTAATAGAGTCAAAAGAGTGAAACTTTATTATGTCCATTGTTGGGTGCTGGTGATGCAGATTTATTGGTTCCTTGACGCTAGTAAGTCTAAATAGCTAATCACCATTATAAGAAAATATATCTAAATGCTTCATCATTGATTGCTGGTTTTGAGTTTTAAGTTGGCTGACATTTCATTATTAAAAAAGCTAGTATAAACTAGTCCACTTGTAAAGTAATGCAATTTAGACATTTCTATTGGCTAAAAGTAATGCTGGACTAAAAGTATTCATAGAAGATAATAAGATTATGTGAATTAAAAGATGAATTAGGAGTAAGCTACAGCTGGGCAATGCTTAATACATTTCTAGACCCTTTAATTTGAAGAGTAACTAAACCCTTATAAACAAAATGGAAGTAGACCATTACAAATAGATCTAAAAATATTAAATGTGTTTATTTCTTTAATAACTTAGATAAAAAGAGAAATTAGACCTGGACCTTCTTCTTCAAACCATGTGGAGGAGGGAGTTCCAAGGAAAAAGCTTCTCCTTCGCAGCACCATCTTCGTTCACTGATGAGCTCGCCAATTGCATCCAGGTTAAACAAAGATTGTCATAGATAGCTTCTGTGAAATGATAAGAAAATCTTGCAAAAATCCAATTGAAAGATAATAAACAAACTCACTATTGGAAACAAACTCAGTTTCTTTTGAACCCATTTCAAAATACCCTGTAAAATCACCAGCAAACACAGTAATAAATTGGAGTAGGGAGCAGAAAATAAAGGGGAAAAAAGGTTTTAAAGTACATTCAAATTTCAATTCCTATGAATCTTGATATAGAGCAAAATCATAAGAAAAGCTTGGAAAAGCACACAAAGCAAAGTGAAATCCAATAAATAATTGTTCATGGAATTCTTGTTTTCAATTTAAAAACTTGCAATTTCAATGCCCTGTGAAAGCCATCTGGTTTGGGATCTATATAGTCCACTACACTCACAGAAACTTTTAACATATTAATAAAATTACCTAATTTTACGCGAACTAATTTGCCTCTATAATTGTTCTCTCAATTTTCTAAGCTACCACTACCAAAATAAACATAGAATTAAGATTTGTTATTCTCACACAAAAGGGTTGATAGTATTATATATTCCTTGCAAAAACACCAGGACTTCAATGGGGAACTTTAAAAAACTTAATATTAGGAATTGCATGCTTGTATTCAAGTAACCCAATGTCTCACAATACCTTGCATGCTTTTGTTAAGTTCTTTTCAAGTAACCCAATGCATTCTTCATCATCATTTTCATTTGGCACCAATAAAAGTCAGCAAAACTTCACTTAAGAAATTCCAAACTAATAAAAATCTGCAAAGCTTCACCTGAGAAATTCCAAAGTCAAGATGTAGATTCTACATTAAAGACTAAAAAAAAATTATGAGAAAATGAAAATGATTTGCTAAGTTTAGATTTAGACTAAAAGAGTATTTAGAGGGTCATTTCCTAATTGGCATTACTTTAGAAATCTACATTTCCGATAAATTTAAAATTTGAATAGAAGTAAGTTATTACTCATATGCTCATAAGTTAAATCCCACTTGTTTCAATGCTTAACGGTGGCATAAGGCGTACGATAAATCCCAACCCCAAAACCCTAGTCCACCCCCCCCAAAAAAAAAGAAGACAAAACTCAAACTTTTTTCCAACAATACAAAAATTCAAAATAAAGAAATTAGTAGAAAAAGTTATGATTAAGCAAAGTTTGGAATCAACCCATAAACTCTCAAATAGAATGTACACTGACAGGAAAAGTAGAATACTAACATAATACTTTACCATTAGTTAGAGAACAAAATGCGACAAAGAAAATTTGCAAAAAAATAAGAAAGAAATAACTAAACTTAAAACAGTAATGGAAGAATAAATTCTTACCAATCTGATTAAGCAAAAGACAAAAGGAGCACCATCCAGCAGTAAACCTAATAAACTCAAACACTGATTAGTATGTGACAAAATTAAAAGAAGTATGAGAAAAAAGATAAGAAATCAGCAGAGAGATTGAGAAATTAGGAGCTGAAATCCTTGAGAAATACAAAGAAGAAAAATAGAGAAGAAGACATGCAATATATAGTGGGCGTGAATGACATGAAAGCATGGACAAAACAGATGCCTTGCAAATTTAAATTTCGAATGCAAATGAAAGATGAGAGAGAAAATTAAGCTGAAGGAAATGAAAGAATTGAAACCTATTGTATGTCACAGCCTTCCCATGAAGTTTAGAAAGAAGATAGAAAAAAGAGAAATGTACGGAAGAAGTTTTGAGAGAATGAAGCTTCTCTTGGAAAGGTTTGAGAAAAACCAAGAGTAAAAGCAAACAAAAGGGCAAAAAGGAATTCAATTTAAAAAAAATTAAATTAAAGGATCACATTCAAGCGGACTTTTCGGAGGATTGGGCTCTGATTTTATATATTGTGTGTCACATCCTTCAACGAAGATTAGAAAGAAGGTAGAAAAAGGATTTTGTTAACAATTATTTTTAGAGAATTTAATATATTAAAAATTAAAAATTAAAAATTAAAAAATGATATTTGTTAAAAAATAATTTTTTAATAAAAATAAAATATTTACAACAATAACAATTAAGTCTTTTTTCATTAAGTAGAGTCGGTTACATGGATCAAACGATCTTATTGTACCCTAACATAAACCAAGTCTTCATAAATATTATTCAAATCTAAATCTTTTTTAATCGTTTCACCTATGATCTTTTTTGATCTTCCTTTACTTCTAGCTATTGGATTATTCTCCACCTGATCTACTCTTTTTACAATAACTTCTAAGAGTCTTCTCATTACATGTCCAAACCACCTAAGGCGAGATTCTCTCATCTTTTTCACAATAGGTGTTATCCCTACTTTCTCTCTAATGCATTCATTCCTAATTCTATCTTGTCTTGTATGGCTACACATCCAGCACAACATCTTCATATCCGCAACACTGATCTTATGCTCTTATTGGCTTTTTACCGCCTAACATTCAGTACCATACAACATCACGGGCCTTATAGCTGTGCGGTAAAATTTACCCTTAAGCTTGAGAGACACTTTTCTATCATAAATAACTCCTGAAGCACTCCTCAATTTCATCCATCCAGCTTGAATCATATGGTTTACATCTCCCTCTATCTCTCCATCATTTTGTATGATAGGTCTAAGATACCTAAATTGTGTGACTTGTGGTATGGTATGATCTCTAATTTTCACTGCTAAGTTAGCATTAACACACCTCTTACTGAACTTACATTCCATATACTCCGTCTTACTCCTGCTTAGACTAAAGTCATGTTCTTCCAAAGCTTGTCTCCATAGCTCTAGCTTCCCATTTGTTTCATCTCTCGACTCTTCAACTAAAACTATATCATCTACAAAAAGTATGCATTGTGGCACCGACTCTTGGATATGCGCAGTAAGCACATCCAAGACCATGGTAAAAAGATATGGACTCAAAGTTGACCCTTGGTGTAGTCCTATAGTTATAGGAAAATATTCTATGACCCCACCCTGTGTTCTCACACTAATTTTAGCCCCATCATACATATCTTGGATTGCTTGAATATAGGCGATATGAACTTTTTTTTTCTCCAAAGCCTTGCACAAGACCTTTCTCGGTATCCTATCATAGGCTTTTTTCAGATCAATAAAAACCATGTGTAGGTCTTTTTGCTTCTGCTAATACCTCTCCATTAATCTTCGTAGAAGATAGATTGCAAAAATAAAATATTTCATATATTAAAAATTAAAGAAATGTTATTATTTTATTATTTTTATTAAAAATTTCATTTTAATTTTTTTAATGAATGTGCTTATTAAAATTTATAATATATATTTTTATTAAAAATTTCATTTTAATTTTTTTAATGAATATTATTTATATATATATATATATATATATATATATATATTGAAGAAGCTTTAAGAAAATGAAAGTTCCAAGAAAAAATTTGTGAGAAACCAAGAATCTATAAACGATACAACTACATAAACTATTACTTTTCATTTTACTGTTTATTTACACATGTCAAATGTATAGGTAAAGTTTCTATCCATTTTAGTTGATGTTGTCAAATAATTTTGTTTTTGATTTTTTTATTTCTCTTTTTTATCCTTTACTTTAATTCGATAATGATATCATGATCATAAGATTAGGGGTGTAATTGTTTACAAAAATATTTGCCTGTTGTTCTTCATTTTAAATAATTTCATTTTTTTCTATTTTCCTATTCTAGACTATTCGTTGCTCTATTCATTTTCATATGGTTCTTTGTTCTTCCTCATTTCCTCTCTATTCTCTCAAAAAATTCATTCTTTTTCCTTTCTCACATCCACCACCAAATGCTGTAGCACGAGCACGAACAGAGTTTAGACCTCCACTTGGAATGTTACAACTTGAACGACCTCACCCCGGAGGCCTTAAATCAATCTATCTTCTTTGCTATCCCTAAAACCCTAATCTCAACTCTTAGGGTTAGAGGTGGGTGAGATCCCTCTTCCTTTTTTTTTTTCAAATTTCAAATGTTTCTTTGCTTCCCCAATCGTGATTTGGTTTCTGATTGTAATAGAGGTGTGTGGCAGTGGGTTTTGTTTGGGAATAGGATTGTCTGGGTTTCTCTGGACTCTGGTGACGGGTTGCTTTTGTTTGGGGGTTGAAGGCTAATATGAGGCAAGGTTCACGGTGGAGGATGGTTGGGGTGGCTCTGATCTAAGGCAAAGTTTGAAATGGATCAACAACTATTAAAGGAGATTCTGGTCTTGATACATCAATTACTTGTGATTCTTATGATATATGGTAAGTTCAAATCAATGGATTAGGTTGATAAGTTTCAGATATGTAGATTGAAATGAAATTTTTGTTCAATATTGTCATTGAGTGAGTAAAATTTTAGTACGTTATTATATTCTATGACTATGATGTTGTTATTAGATTGGTCACCACTGTAATTGCATGATGCCTAGGTTTAGCACTCAGCTGCAAGAGCCATTTAGCAGAAAAGTTTTGCTTATCCTAGCTTATCACAAAATTTGCAGATTGCCTTGCTCATAAGTTCATAACAAACACTAATAGATGGATAGTTAAGTCTAAAAGGTGGATATTAGAACTTTGATGGGAGTCAAGTCAAGGGTACACTCAAGCATGTACTTACTTTCAGAACACATTGTGGATTGCTTGTCTTTTATATTTTACATGGTGAATGTGACCCTATTAAAGCATGGTTATCATTGACCAACCCATTCTAAGTACATGGTAGATCATGATTGTAAGAGAGATGGTGGTAATAAACTAAAAATATAGTATAAAATCTAAGAGCTTGTGCAAGTGTTTTTGTCACCAACTTTTATGTGTGGGTAGGGAAATCAGTTCATGAATACATCCTTATTAGGATTTTTGGAGAAGTATCCCCTGATTATTGCTTGAATTGCATTATGACAGGTATCATGACTTCTGTGTGGGATTTGATACTGAAGGTATATCTGACAGTACATGGTTATGTCCAAGGTAAATTGAATTTGCCGGTTATTCTTTTGGGTATTTTTATGCTTCTAAGTACTTTTTTGTTAACATGTGTAGAGCATATTGGCTACTAGACTATAAATAAAAAACTATAGAGTTTGATGAGTTCAAGCTGCCAATTTGAAGTCTTTTTTTTCCCAATGTGGTTCCGTATGATAGAAAATGTATCTAAACAAAAAAATTAGAAACTATTTAAGATGGTTAACTATCAAACGAATGTATTTTATCCAAAAACAAAAAAGAACTATCAAAAGGATGGTTGGGGTGCAGTAGGGTTGGAGTTTACATTTTGAGCATCTTCTACGCATACGAGGAGATCGCCAAGGGTGGGAGAGAGACAGGTTCGGCTTCTATTTCTGGGTGGGTTAGGAAGTTAGACCAGATCCATGGATTGGTTGAAGAAAGGAAGCCCGTCGTCGGGGATGGGAATGGGTAGTGGAGGTGGTGTTGGGTGAGACATTCGTGTTGGGGTTTCATTGTTAGGCCTTAGTTTAGTTACATAACAGAACTAAGAGTTAGGTGATTTTATTAAGAGTCCAATGAGAACTGTATTGCATGGGTAATGGGACAACTTGAGGAGATTGGAATTACAAGAGGTGAGACTTGAGAATAATGTTTAGTAATTCAAGTAGAATTAGCAGTTGCAGGTGAGAGGAGTTGTGACAATTGCTAGCTAGCTATATGACTCTGTTACTACTTTCCTGTTCATTCTCTAATTTCTCCTCTCTCTTTTTTCATTTTTTAAGTGTTTTAAATTTTATTTGTGTTGCTTTAATTTCTCCATTTTCATTCTCTGATTTCTCCTTTATTTATTTATTTTTTGTTTTGAGATTTAGTTTTTGTTTTTTTGGCCTCTTGGTTATAGAAACTTTACTTACAATGATTGTGGAAGAGCATACTACGAGCCTGGGAACGAGAAATGGGTGGCAATCCTCACTTTAGTCATTGTGCAAATCCTAACTCCACTCCGATGACTCTGATTTCATCGTCATCTACTAGGTCCCTCTCTAAATTGTCCTCTACCATGGTTTTTCCTTTTGTAAAATGTGCTACTTTTATATATTTTTTAATTTTTTTGGTAGATTTTGAAGAACAAGAGGGTGTCTGTGAGGAACTAGCAAGGCAGGATTATGGTCGATACTTTGGGATTTTTTGTTAAAGGTGTGAAGCAAATGCCTGGCAAAAAAGGTTCCCCAAATTGGTCTCTGAATTTGTATAAATCACTTATTGAATCAATGACTTGATTTTGTGCTCCTTCGTGTTTTCTATTATTAGCCTTTATTTACACTTTTTATGTTGCTTTCGCTGTATCCCTTTTTATTGACATTCTATATCCCTTTTTTTTGGTTAAGGCTATGATGGTTTGGACTTCGGTGAACCAAGGAGAGACTGATTTTGGGGGATTTTTCTTTTGAAGTGGAGTGTTGATTTATATGCATATGTTGACTTATGTAAGCTTAAGGTATTCTTAACATAATTTGTTATTTGTTGCACTATTTCCTATAAGTGAATGAATATGGACTTATCTTTCTCTCTCCTACATTTTTTTATTTTTAGTATAACTTGCTTTATTTAACCTTATAGCATAGTAATGCAATCTTATTATTTCTAACCCTACTACATAATTTTTACTTCTTTTAGCTTTTTGCTTTAATAATTCACTCCCTCTGTTGAATTCATGTCGCGACCGTTGATCACGGCGGAATAGCAACTTAAATTAAAAAAAAATTAATTAGGAGTCACCACCAATTTTTTTTTATTAAGAAAAATTGAAAAACTTAATAAAAATAGTCTTTAAAACCAGATTAGATTCAGAAGTCAGTTATGTGTAGGGAAGGGTGGAAACTTAATTCCACTGCACCCCTAACACACTTGTCCTAAGACGGTACCTTAAGTTAATTATGTAAATTTTTTATAACTCTTGAAAATATTTATTTTACCCGTTAATCGAGACTTCTAAGTTCTTTTCAGTTTGAATTGTTCATTAAAGGATTGCTATCAGATGGTCAAATCATAGTGTTGTACTCATGTTCCCATTACCTGAAGCATTACGTAACAGACAAACATGGATTGAAAAGTACAACAAAAAAGGAATTTACTAAGTGAACAACTTCTAGATTGGTCTTAGAAGTTTGACTACACGAAATGAGTTTATATGGAAGAAGACACGAGCGATGGTATGAGACTCAAAGAAGTATTGCCCCGATATAGATTGGATTGATCGTCATGAAAATGACCTTTAATTACCCATTAGACATTATGACCAAGGATTTTCTTCTGTTGAACATCTACATCAAGCCAAATTGAACCAAAGATAAATTTGGCTCAGTCCAAGATTGAATAGAATAGGGCAACAACTCACCCTAGTGTAAGGCCAAATTGAACCAAAGAGAAATTTGCCCTAATTTAAGACTGAATTGAATAAGGTAGGAACTCGCCCTAGTGACCAAACGATATTCCCAATGTAGGTCAAATTGAACTAAGGAAAAGAAAAATTGCCCCAGTTTAGAGTCAAATCGAGCAGGGTAGAAACTTATCCTAGTGTAAGGTCAAATTGAACCAAAGAGAAATTTGCCCCTGTTTAGGACTAAATTGAATAGGGCAGAAACTCGTCTTAGTGACCAAAAGATTTGCCCCAGTGTAAGACTGGCAAGTACCTCCTCCTCATCTTTTCCTTCCTTTTTTTTAGGAACTATAAACTAAATACTTGGATGAGCATAACATTTGTCTCAAAATTAAAGTTAACGAAAATGACAACAACTCTTCATTGATCAAAATGGACTTTTTGAGGCTTGTAACGTGGCTAAGATTAAGGGTTATGAAATGAAAGATATAAAGTTCAAACAAGTGTTTAAAGGTTGAATGTGATTAAGGATTCTTGCACTTTCTTTGTCAACTACTTTTGCATTTTCAAGCACATTTTTCTTTTATTGTTCTCCATTTCTTCCCCATTTCATTTCATTTTCCTTTATTCCCCCTTGTCATCTCTCATTTCATTTCATTTCTTTTCTTCTTTCTTTCGCTTCTATTTTTTTTTTGTTTTTTTTGCTTTTTTTAAGTTTTTTTAATAATTTTTTTCTTTACTTTTTGCTCTTTTACATTTTCTTACTTTTTCATTATGCTTCAAAATAGTCACCATGACAATCAACCTTTATTTTGTGCTATCTCCTAGTGTAGGGGTGATCGTTATCCAGGGTTTATTGGAGAAATTTTTAAGCTCAAAAGGGGTAATGACGAGTAAAGATGATGAAATTTTGTAAAAGATAGAGAAAAATAGTCAATTTTCATTTTCAAATCATGATTGTTTATTTTCAAAACTTTAATTTTGAGACAAAAAGATAGTGCACTCTAAGTGATTACTTCTTTGCTCCTTTTTTTTCTTTATTTTTCATTTTTTTCATTTTTCCTTTTTTCATTTTTTTTTTGCAAAAGGCACTTGCACATTCAGACTTTATTAACATCTACCAAACTGAGAATTGTCAAGATTTGAAGTCCAATGGGGTCTAAAAATACGGAAGACACTTTAAAGAAATGAAAGAGAATAAATGTCAAGAAATACAATATGATGAAAATGAAAGGAAACAAAGTACCTATGCAAATTCATTACATTAATGCTTCAAGAAAGTTAACATGAGTTCAACATCACTAATTATTTTATGGCAATCACTTCAATTAAATGCCTCAGATCTCTAATTGTTCAGAGGTTTTGAGTTGTCTGAGGGCAAATGACTTCTTCAAATATGATTATATTGACTGGTGCTGGAAATATTTCCCTCAGGTGAGGAATGTGCTGCATCACATTCTTTTCCTATAGTTATGCATCTCATTATTTACTGCAACCCTACATTGACCTCTTTAGATGAAGCTACCTTTTGTCTAGCTTCTATATTTCATGATTCTTTTGATAGCATTTAGGTGTGATTGTTTAGGATTTGCTTGAAATCTAGCACACATGCACACACTAAACATAATATCAGGCCTACTTGTTGTAAGATAAAGGAGTGAGCCAATTATACCTCTATATTTTGTAATTTCTACAGATTTACCTCCTTTATCCTTGTCTAAGTAACAAGAAGTGCCCATTGGTGTAGCCATTTGCTTGGCACCTTCCATTCCAAACTTCTTGAGCAATTCCTTACAGTATTTGGATTGACTTATGAAAGTCTCATCCCTTGTTTGCTTGATTTGAAGACCAAGGAAAAAGTTAAGCTCACCCATCATGGGCATCTCAAACTCACTTTGCATAATATTAGCAAATTCTTTACAAAGAGAGTTATTAGTAACACTAAATATTATATCATCAACATATATTTGTACAAGAAGTATGTCATACTTTTTATGTTTGATGAAGAGATTAGTGTCAACCTTTCTTCTAGAAAAACTATTTTCCAAAAGGAACTTGTTCAACCTTTCATACCAAACTCTTAGAGCTTGTTTTAAGCCATACAAGGTCTTTTTCAATTTAATAACATGGTTGCGTAGTTCAAAGTTTTCAAAACCAGGAGGTTATTCTACATACACTTCTTCTTGTATGAAGCCATTTAAAAAAATACTTTTGACATCCATTTGGAAAAGCTTAAAATTCATGATGCATGCATATGCAAGTAGCATTCTAATGGCTTCTAATCTAGCTACAGGAGCATATGTTTCCTCATAATCTATTCTCTTGATTATAACCCTTAGCAACAAGCCTAACTTTGTTTCTTATTATTTAGCTAGTTTCATCAGGTTTGTTCCTAAAGACCCATTTTGTGCCAATTATGGGATGATCATTGGATCTTAGAACTAATTCCCAAACTTGATTCTCTCAAATTGGTTGAGTTCATCTTGCATGGCCAAGATCCAATGTTCATCATCAATGACCTCATTTATGTCTTTAGGTTCAACTTGAGAGACAAAAGCCATATGGTTACATGCATTTCTAAGAGGGTTTTGTGTAATTACCCCTTTTGATACATCACCTATATCACCTTGTCAAGAGGATGATACTTTGATGTCCTCCATTCTTTAGGTAGATCCATGATTTCTGAATTTTCTTGTCTTGAGTGATCACGGGTTCTCTCTTCTTGCTTCTTGGGCTCTTTCTCTTGATTCTCTAAGTGTGTTCTTGCCAAGATTTCTGTAACATCGTCAACCAAATCCTTTCTCAGACTATTTGGGTTAGTTTCATCAAATGCAACATGTATGGACTCAGTTTCATCAAATGCAACATGTATGGACTCTTCTATAGTCATAGTTTATTTATTATAAACTCTAAAGGCCTTACTATGTATAGAATAGCCAAGGAATATTCCCTCATCAGATTTTGCATCAAACTTCTACAAGTTATCCTTTCCATTATTCAAAACAAAGTATTTACATCCAAAGATATGAAAATGTGAAACATTTGGCTTCTTACCTTTGCACAATTCATATGAGGTTTTCTTTAAAATTGGTCTTATTATCGCCCTATTCATAACATAACAAGCGGTGTTAATTGCATCCGCCCAAAAATACTTAAGAAGGTTGGCCTCATTGAGCATAGTTCTTGTCATTTCCTTTAAAGATAAATTTTTCCTTTCTACAACACTATTTTGTTGTGGTGTTCTAAGGGCAGAAAAATTATGCTCAATTCTATGTTCATCACAAAAGGTTTCAAATTCATGGTTTTCAAATTCACCACCATGGTCATTTCTTATGGATGCAATACAAAAACCTTTTTCATTTTGCATAACTTTGGCAAACTTTTTGAATGATTGAAAAGCATCATTTTGTGAGACAAGAATAGTGTCCATGTAAATGTAGAAAAATCATCCACAATCACTAGTGCATAGTAATTCCCACCAAAGCTCATAGTTCTAGAGGGACCAAAAAAAATTTCATGCACAAAAGTTGTAATGGTCTAGATGTTGAAACCATATTTTTAGCTTTAAAAGAAACCTTTACTTATTTTTCCTTTTGACATGCATCACAAAGTTTATTTTTTTGGAATTTGAGCTTTAGAAGACCAATTACTAGTTCTTTAGAAACCAATTTGTTTAAGTGATGCATGTGAATGTGAGCAATTCTTCTATGCCATAACCATGAATCATTTTCTTTACTCATAAAGCATTTAGCATCATTTGAGGAAATGTCATCAAGGCTAATCATATATATATTATTAACTCTATGACCAACAAACTTAACATACTTATCATCTTTACCCTTAATTATGCAACAACTAGAATCAAATATCACTCTATTCCCCTTATCACATAGTTGACTAATGTTAAGCAAGTAATGTTTGAGTCCTTCAATAAGTAAAACATTATCAATGAATGAGGAAGGTATCTTACTAACTTTACTGACTCCAAGGATCTTCCCTTTGTTGTTGTCACCATATGTCACGTGACCACTCATCTTGGAGACAATGAAAGAAAACTTGGAGCCATCACCAGTCATGTGCTTAGAGCAACCACTATCAAGATATCAACTTGAACTCTTGGTCTTCAAGCACACCTACAACACATATTCAGATTTTAACCTTTTGGTACCTAATTTTTCTTGGGTTCTTGTGTGTTAGCATTAGGCAATGTGCCCTTAGGGACCCAAACCATTTTAGTTCCAACCTTTGAGTTGATTTTCTTCCTGACATTACATGTTGATGCATTATGCCCTTTCTTTCCACAATGAAAGCATTTTATAAAGGGGCTACTTAAAGTATTTAAGGAAATAAAAGGATTCTTGAGAAACTTTTGTTAGTTGTCGGGATTATATCCTAAACCGGCTTTTTGAAAATACATCTTTGTTTTCCTAGCAATACTTTTAAGTTATCTCTTCCAAAGGTGAACTTTGCAAGTGTATTTTTCAAATCCTCAATTTCATTTTCAAATGCTTTACATGATGAACAAGGTGAGGATATTGGTGCATGATCATGTAAAGAACAAGTCATGCATGATGAGTTAGCATCGATAAGTCCAAGAGTTTCATTCTCATCTTTAAGTTCTTCAATCTCTTTGGTTAAAATAGAAACTTTATTTACTAATAAGGAGATTGTATTCTTGGAAGTTAAAACCATTTTAGTGAGCCTCATGGACTCATCATATAATTCTTGAAATGCATATTGTAATTCACTATATGAAGGTGAAGAATCTAAGTTAGAAGATGTTACCTCGGTGTCACTCTCTTCACTTTCTTCTCCTTGAGCCATGAGACAAAGATGAACTTTTTCACTTTCCGAGCTATCGGTAGAATCTATGTCATTATCCTCCCATACAATGTAAGCCTTTCTTCCTTTCTTTTCCTTAAAGGGTCTCTTCTCAAACTTCTCCGACTTCTTAAGATATACGGGGCATTCCATCTTCATATGCCCTAGTTTATCGCATTCATAACTTGTTGGAGTTAATGAGGTTCCTTCCCCTTTGTGATAGGTTTTCTTTGGAGGGAAAGATGATCTTCTTTGAGTTCCTTTCTTCTTAAGGAATCTTCTGAACTTTCTCACAAGAAGACTAAGATTTTCTTCGTTTAACTCAAGGTTTCCTACTCCTTCTTCATCATCTTCATCATCATATTCAATTGTGGAGGAAGTGGCTTTGAGAGCAATCCCCTTTTTCTTCTTGTCATGCTCTTCATTGTGATTGAGTCTATTTAGTTCTAATTCATGCTCATGGAGCTTCCCAAATAGAGTGGCTAGAGACATTGTTGACAAATCTCTTAATTTCACAATAGCCGTTACTTTGGGTTGCCAATTCTTGCTTAAACATATCAAAACTTTGTTAATAAGATCTTCATTAGGAAACATATTTCCCAATGAGATAAGATGATTTACAATGTATGTGAATCTCTTTTGCATTTCTTGAATACTTTCACCTTAATTCATTCTAAACAATTCATATTCATGAGTAAGAGTATTTATTCTAGATCGTTTTACCTCATTTGCACCTTCATGAGTTACTTGTAAAGTATCCCACATTTCTTTAGCGGTCTTGCAATTTGACACCCTAAAGAATTCATCATACTCCAAGGACGTGGTGATGATGTTATTGGCTCTCAAATTATATTGAACTTTCTTTTTGTCATCATCAGTCCATTTACTTCTAGGTGTATTAGTTCTTACACCATCAATAGTAAGAGTGGGAACAAAAACACCATTTTTAACGGCGTCCCACACATCTAAATCAATAGCTTCAATAAAAATCTTCATCATTTCTTTCTAATATGCATAATCATCCCCCATTAAAAAAAGAGGTCTATTTATAGGAGAACTTTGATTAGAAATATGATTTGAAACCATTTTTTCTCTTGAGGCTGCAAAACTCTTTACACAAGAGTCTAACTCTGATACCACTTGTTACCTAGTAGCCTCAAAACTCAAGGGGGGTGAATTGAGTTAACAAAAATTTTCGCAAATCTTTCAAAAAAAATTTTAATACAAATTTTCATTGAAGCGATTTAAATAATAGAAGTGAATGAATGGATAAGATAGAAAGATATTACTCGCCAATGAACCAACCAAGAGAGAAATATTCAAGCAAGTTAATAAACTAATGCACAAATGTAAAGAGAAGGGTTTAGAGAATCAAACACAATGGTTTATCCAGGTTCAGCCATCTCTTGTGACTTATATCTAGTTCTCAAGCAATCACTCGAGATTTTCTACTAAGTTCCAAGCTTGAATAAGGTGCTTGTAACCTTTATAGATTGGAGCACTCAATACCACCTTGGGATACCTCACTCTTGTGCTTTGAGCCTCAATTTTAAGGGATACCTCACCCTTTTACAGATTTGAGGGATGCCTCACCCTCTTTACAAATAATACAAGGATAGAATTAATAGAAACTCTCTCAAAGAATGGATAATACAAATTGAAGTTTATAGGTATCAAGGATTCACATTTTTGCTTAAAAATAGAGGATGATTTGCAAAATACGTATTAATGCTCATGCAAGGTTTTCAGAATATTTCTCTAACCTCTAACAATACCCAACAACCTTGCATTTAAAGCCCATTAAAGATTAAAGCCGTTGGGGTGGTTGAGGAGCATTAAATGCTTCATTATAGTCGTTGCTTTCTTTTTCTGGAAAACCTTGTTATTCGAATAACACGATGGTTATTCGAATAAATCTTTAAATAACATGTTGGAAAAAGCTTTCTAGAATGCGTTATTCAAATAACAATTGTGTTATTCGAATAATCCACTTAAACGATGAAGCGCCTTTGTTCATTTTGAACGTTTATTCAAATAAAATAGGGCTTTATTCGCATAAATCCTGATTAGTTGAAATACTTCACTTCTGACTTTCGTTATTCGAATAAGAGGATCCTTATTCGAATAAATCTTGATTGATCTGAATTTTTACATTCACTGACTTTTGTTATTCAAATAAAGTGACCTTTATTTGAACAAACTATGTAAAACACGTTTTGTCAGCAATGAGACAATGCCAAGTGATTCCAAGTGGTCTTATATATTTTTGGCACTTTAAAATTTGTTTCTTTGGAAACCAAAATCCATTTTGAAGCTTTTTAAAACAAGTGTGCTATTCATGTTCTCTGAAAAACAAGTTGGGGATCATTTGTGTGAATCACATTATACCTTTACATATTGATCTAAGTCCTAAAACTAATCAGAAAGATCCTGGACTTGATCTTGCAACATCTTCATGGTTGTTATCATCAAAACAAAGTCTTTCAAGAGATCATAGCTAATTACATTCTCACCCTTTTTTATGATGACAAACAAAGCATTGAGAAAAAAGTTAGTAACAAAAATTTGAATTCACAAAGTTCAAAGAGAGACTTACTCCCTCTCTAGTTTGTAAGAGGAGAATTAATTTTTGAGTTATACGCAGCTCCCCCTTTCTTTTAGAATTCCTTGATCCTCTTTAGAGTAATCTTTCTAACTTGTCTTTTCTCAACACAATCTCCAAAAAAAAAATTGTCAAATCAAACTTCAAATTTAGCTTTTTCTTCTCCCCCTTTTGTCATGATAAAAAAGATGGGGCAAGATACAGCCAAGGCAAGCAAAAGATGTTCAATTAATCATTTGTTCAAAAGATGTTCACGCAAAAGATATTCAATTGACCAACCTTAACAATATATATATATATATATATATATATATATATATATATATATATATATATATATATATATATATATATCGATTATAATAAAGAAGAGAATACTCATATCATTCATTCACTAAGGCATACTCATGTCATGCAAATAGATTCTTATATCATTAAATTACTCAAGATAAAGAAGAGAATACTCATATCATTCATTCAAATCAAAGCCAATTACATT
This sequence comes from Ormosia semicastrata, assembly GCA_029884595.1. Taxonomy (NCBI): domain Eukaryota; kingdom Viridiplantae; phylum Streptophyta; class Magnoliopsida; order Fabales; family Fabaceae; genus Ormosia; species Ormosia semicastrata. The sequence continues at coordinate 1,917,632 of JAQQTO010000028.1, read as the reverse complement.
TGCATTTGGTACTATTTAAACAACAGAGCAACAAAACTAAAAAGCATCCAGAGTAAGGACCCTAAGACTAAGAATAACACAACACTGCAAAAATGCTTCTGTGAAGCGTTATTCGAATAAGAATTCCCTTATTCGAATAAAACATGCAAAACAATAGATTTTAGGAGCTATTGGAATACTTTATTCGAATAAAATTTGATTTATTCAACTAAAGCTATTAGAAAAACAGCAGCAAACAAGTTTATATCAGCAGAATGATTTGAGAAATCTTACCTAACTTGTGGAGTACTTGTAAAACAAAATTAGGGGACTCTCTGACGCCCAAGTCAGTAATAATTCAATAGAAATAAATCAAAGATAGAGCAATGCAAACCTTCATTCATATGCAAGATTGATCAATGATGCCCAATTCTCTTCTAATGCAATAAAATGCTTCTTTTGCTAAGGGTTTGGTGAAGATATCAGCAAGTTGCCTTGTTGTTTCTATAAATTCTAGAATGCAATCATCATTTTGATCATGATCCCTAATAAAATGATGCCTTATTTTAATATGTTCTGTTCTTAAGTGCAAAATGAGATTTTTGGATAAGTTGATTACACTAGTGTTATCACACCTTATAGGAATGTGATCAAGCTCAAGACCATAGTCTTGAAGTTGTTGCTTCATCCAAAGGATTTGAGCACAATAACTCCTAGCTGCTACGTATTCAGCTTCAGCTGTTGACAATGCCACACTATTTTGTTTCTTGCTATACTAAGAAACTAGTGAGCTTCCAAGTAAGTGGCATGTCCTACTAGTGCTTTTCCTATCCATTTTGCATTCAGCAAAATCAAAATCGGAATAACCAATTAGGCTACAAGAGGCACCTTTAGGGTACCATAATCCCATTTGTGAAGTGTCTATTAGATATTTCATGATTCTTTTGATAGCACTTAGGTGTGATTCTTTAGGATTTGCTTCAAATCTAACACACATGCACATACTAAACATTGTATCAAGCTTACTTACTGTAAGATAATGGAGTGAGCCAATCATACCTCTGTATTTTGTAATTTCTACAGATTTACCTCCTTCATCATTGTATAAGTAACAAGAAGTGCCCATTGGTGTAGCCATTTGCTTGGCTCCTTCCATTCCAAACTTCTTGAGCAATTTCTTGTAATATTTGGATTGACTTATGAAAATCTCATCCATTGTTTGCTTAATTTGGAGACCAAGGAAAAAGTTAAGCTCACCCATCATGGACATCTCAAACCCACTTTGCATAATATTAGCAAATTCTTTACAAAGAGAGTTATTAGTAACACCAAATAATATATCATCAACATATATTTGTACAAGAAGTATGTCATACTTTTTATGTTTGATGAAGAGAGTAGTGTCAACATTTCTTCTAGAAAAACCATTTTCTATAAGGAACTTGCTCAACATTTCATACTAAGCTCTTGGAGCTTGTTTTAAACCATACAAGACCTTTTCAATTTAAAAACATGGTTGAGTAGTTCGAAGTTTTCAAAACCAGGAGGTTGTTCCACATACACTTCTTCTTGTATGAAACCATTTAAAAAGGTATTTTTGACATCCATTTGGAAAAGCTTAAAATCTATGATGCATGCATATGCAAGTAGCATTCTAATGACTTCTAATCTAGCTACGGGAGAATATGTTTCCTTATAATCTATTCTCTTGATTATAACCCTTAGCAACAAGTCTAACTTTGTTTCTTATTATTAAGCTAGTTTCATCAAGTTTATTCCTAAAGACCCATTTTGTGCCAATTATGGGATGATCATTGGGTCTTAGAACTAATTCCCAAACTTGATTTCTCTCAAATTAGTTTCGTTCATCTTGCATAACCAAGATCCAATGTTCATCATCAATGGCCTCATTTATGTCTTTAGGTTCAACTTGAGACACAAAAGCCATATGGTTGCATGCATTTCTAAGAGAGTTTAGAGTAATTACCCCTTTTGATACATCACCTATATCACATTGTCAAGAGGATGATACTTTCATGTCCTCCATTCTTTGGGTAGATTTATGATTTCTGAATCCTCTTATCTTGAGTAATCACAGGTTCTCTCTTCTTGCTTCTTGGGCTCTTTCTCTTGATTCTCTAAGTGTGTTCTTACCAAGATTTCTGTAACATCATCAACCAAATCATTTCTCAGACTATTTGGGTTAGTTTCATCAAATGCAACAAGTATGGACTCTTTGATAGTCGTAGTTCATTTATTATAAACTCTAAAGGCCTTACTATGTATAGAATAGCCAAGGAATATACCTTCATCAGATTTTGCATCAAACTTCCCCAAGTTATCCTTTTCATTATTCAAAACAAAGCATTTACATCCAAATACATGAAAATGTGAAACATTTGGCTTCCTACCCTTGCACAATTCATCTTGGGTTTTCTTTAAAATTGGCCTTATTAGGGCCCTATTCATAATATAATAAGTGGTGTTAACCGCATCCGCCCAAAAGCACTTAGGAAGGTTAGCCCCATTGAGCATAATTCTTGTCATTTCCTCTAAAAATCAATTTTTCCTTTCTACAACACCATTTTGTTGTGGTGTTCTAGGGGCAGAAAAATTATGCTCAATGCCATGTTCATCACAAAAGGTTTCAAATTCATAGTTTTCAAATTCACCACTATGGTCATTTCTTATTGATGGAATACAAAAACCTTTTTCATTTTGGATAACTTTGGCAAGCCTTTTGAATGATTGAAAAGCATCATTTTGTGAGACAAGAATAGTGTCCATATAAACGTAGAAAAATCATCTACAATCACTAGTGCATAGTAATTCCCACCAAAGCTCATAGTTCTAGAGGGACCAAAAAGATCCATGTGCAAAAGTTATAATGGTCTAGATGTTGAAACCACATTTTTAGCTTTAAAAGAGACATTTACTTGTTTTCCCTTTTGACATACATCACAAAGTTTATCTTTTTCAAATTTGAGCTTTGGAAGACTAATTACTAGTTCTTTAAAAAACCAATTTGTTTAAGTGATCCATGTGAATGTGAGCAATTCTTCTATGCCATAACCATGAATCATTTTCTTTACTCATAAAGCATTTAGTATCATTTGAGAAAATGTCATCAATGCTAATCATATATATATTATTGACTCTATGACCAACAAACTTAACATGCTTATCATATTTACCCTCAATTATGCAATAACTAGAATCAAATATCACTGTATTCCCCTATCACATAGTTGACTAATGCTCAGTAAGTTAAGTATGAGTCCTTTAACAAGTAAAACATTATCAATGGATGAGAAAGGGATCTTATCAATTTTACCAACTCCAACGATCTTCCTTTTGTTGTTGTTACCATATGTCACGTGATCACTCATCTTGGGGACAATGAAGGAAAACTTGGAGCCATCACCAGTCATATGCTTGGAGCAACCACTATCAAGATACTAATATGAACTCTTTGTTTTTAAGCACACCTACAACACACATTTAGATTTTAACCTTTTGGTACCCAATTTTTCTTGGGTCATTGTGTGTTAGCATTAGGCAAGGTGCCCTTAGGGACCCAAACCATTTTAGTTCCAACCTTTGAGTTGTTTTTCTTCCTCACATTACATGTTAATGCATTGATGCGGATTATAATTTGCAAATCCAAGTGCAGGTTGTTTCAAGTAATAAAATATCAGGAGTCCGAGGTCGATCGACAGGGAATTGACGAAGAAAAATTCTTTGAGGTAAAGAAAATATTTTGTCACAACAATAAAGATGATAAAACTTAGTCATAAATAAAAAGGATTTACTTGGGTTAGGAGATCTACTCTTGGTAAATAAAATAAAGACAAAATTAATTCTTTTTATAACTCAATTAGAATCCACACATAATGAAGGTTCCAATAAAAAAATAAAACATTCAAAGTTTATTTAAGATTATATACGTAATTATATTATGATTCCTTTGATCATTTATTAACACCACCATTCATAAATGGGATTAAGCATTCATTATGCCAAAATCTTGTTTACAACAAATCAAAATCTCTACTTTATAAGGAGGGTTTCTAAATTGATTAGAAACAAAATACAACATCTATAATGACCACTTGAAAATATATCATTTAAGCACAAGAAAGAAATGAATATAACCTTATTTCATTACCAAGAGCTTCACCCTTTCACCCAAGTAAAATAAAACTTAGTTACTCATACACAAGAAGAAAGAAAGAGAGAAGAAGAAGAAGAAGAAGAAGAAGAGGACTTCAATTTAAAATAAAAGAAAACTATTACAAGAAAAACAAGTAACAAAATAACATGATCTTGGTATCTAACACCTCAGGCTCCTAAATGATCAGCCAATGCTCCCTTTTATAGAGGATTAAGGATACAAAATGACAAGGGGGTTGAGTCATGAGTGAGTGGATGAGTGAAAAATGAGTGAAAATTGCCAAATGACTTTTGGTGAGTAAAAAATTATGGAGATTCTTTGTCTCCAAAATCATTTAACTCTGAAGTCATTGCATTCGTCATTTTTTCACCAAGTAGTCTTTATGAAAGTTGTAGGCCTGGCTCTTAGCTTTCAAATGCTGTTAGTTTGAGTCCAAACTTATTCCTACAACTCAAGATATGGTCTGATTATGGCATACTGCTCAGGCCCAGTGACAGCTCTTCTGTTCTGACTTCCAAGCCCAATATGACCTCCAAGCATCTGATCTAGGTTTTGTATTCTTCATGAAAGTTGTAGATTTGGGTCTTAATTATCATCCATCAAAATTTCAGCCTATTTAACACCCTATAGCCCAAGTCATGGTATGAATAGTATACATAGGTCAAGTTGTCAGGATCAGCATTCTAGTTCTTGCTTCAACTCCAATTTGAGTTATCCAATCGTGTAATTAGGCCTTTGAGGTCTTCATGAAAGTTGTAGAACTCTCGCTTATCTTTCAAATGCCATTAGAATCACCTAAAAAGGTCACCTACAGCCCAAGATATGGCCCAAATATAAAAATAGTGTAAGACGTAAATTATGCTAAAAAATTTAATTAAGTCTAATTTGAGTCCAAACTTAAAAAAATATAATCAAACTCAATCAATTAAATACATGGAGAGTGTAAATGACTAAAAATAAGATCTTATTAATGTATCAAATATGTGATTATCAAATTCTCTCATACTTAGCTTTTTGCACTCCTAGGCAAAACACACAAGACTAAAACTATGAAGAAAAAAAATGATACAGACTCAAAAGCTAAACACTCTAAAAGACTTAATTTCTAATAATATTTAAAAATGAAGAGCAACCAATCATTCAAGGGATCAAAACATTTTATGAGATAATGTTTCTTCACATCTCAAACCAACAAACAAAGAAATTTCAATTGAAAAGCATGAGTCAAGAATGATAGATCTTCATAGGATTCATTCACAATCCCTCAAGTGTTTAAAAAGTAGGTATTTCACTCAATTCAACCCATGAAAATTGTACTACCATAAGCTTGCTTATCTTCTACTTCTCCATTACTTAGAATACATGCACATACAAATCATGAGGACTTTTATTCAAGGTTATAATAGGGTCAAAGTAAAGGAAGAGGTAATATGGATATGACAAGTTAAATGCCAAAGAGAATAAAAGAGCATAAGAGCCGAGTTCAATTAACAAGCATGAAGGTTCATCCTAACTCCACCTAATACAAATTCCCTTTACATATTTTTTTCCTTTTCTTTATTGCCTTGTTGGCCCTTCTTTACATTTTTTTTTTGTTTTTGTTGTTTTGTTTTGTTTTGTTTTGTTTTGTTTTGTTTTTTTTTTTACAAGATGAACATAATATATACATTTAAACAATTTTTTTTCCATTCTGTACACACCCCCCACACTTGTTCAAGAACTCATCCAATGACAAAGATAATGTTCTCTTATTCCCCAAGACCGGGTAAGAACATGATTTTTCATTTAAGGCACATAATGAGTTCGAAACAAAGAATGGTCAAATAAGCTCAAGGGGTTAAGTAAGGGGAAATAGGCCATTTCAAATACCTTACATTGGCAGGAATAAGAGAATTTTCAAGAAGCCATAAGAGTGCTAGATATCATATTGAAACAATATGCTGCTGAGCAAGGCTGCCTATTTGTGCACCAATCATTCTTGGTTTTTTTTAAAGTAGCTATTTCAAGAAAAATGTCTCAATCATGTTTATGTATGCATATGAAAATGTAGTCTAAAAAAGAATTAAAGCAAGTTCTAGAGTAACAATTCTATGAGTGAAAATCACACAAGAAAGAAAAGAATGGTACAAATGTTTAATCCATTCATTAATAGGCTCAAAATCTCACAAGGTATAATTCTATCATTCTCAGTCCACCAATTCAACATCCATAACCAAGCATGTGATTTTTAAGAAAAAAGACAATTTACTCAATCATGCCAATTTCCCTGAATTTAAAATGCTACTTCCACACAAACTAGTTATCTACCCAAGTACTCCTTACTCTGCCACCAATTTTGATGCGTCTCAAGAGTAAATAATTTACTCCTTACTCTGTCATCCCTAATTACTTTTGTTGTTAATAAATTGATGACAAACATATAAACATAATAAACATATTAACAAACACACTTCCTAATATATTCTTTTTTGGGTTTATTTTTTAGGTTTATTTTTTTTTTTTTTTGTTTACAACCATCCTTCCCCCAACCAAATCACAACATTGTCCTCAATGTCAAAATACAGATAGGTAAAGGATAGAAGATATTACCTGTTGCTGTAATTACTGAAAAGAAAAACCTTACACAGAAACAAAGTAAGATAAATAAAACCAAAGATAAAGAAAAGTTATAGATGAAGTTCCAGATCACACTATTGTTCCTTGCTACTGGCTCCTTTGCTGCTACCTTCTGACCAATCTATCTGAGCTATAACTAGTTCAGGTTCATAAACAAAAGTTTATAATTTATTAATTAATTCATCAATAGTAGAAGCAGAGATAAAAAGTTGTCTTGCCAAAGGTGTGACAAATTTCTGTTCCAAAGCATGATCAACAAAAGATAACAAATTATCAAAAAAATTATTAACATTTAACAAACCTATGGGTTTACGGTGGATGTTCAGTTGGGCCCAAGAGATAATTTGAAAAACTTATTCCAAAGTACCAAAACCACCCGGTAAGGCAATGAATGCATCAGAGTTTTCAAGCATTATCCTCATTTGTCCATGCATAGATAATACTTGAACTTCCAACCCAATTGTCTTTCCAGTGATGTTCTTTTGAGTTAAGGATTCAGGAATGACACCTAAAACTTGACTACCTCTTAGATGTGCAGAAAGTGATGTGGCCCCCATTAACCTTATGCTACCTCCCCTATATACAACACGAATGTCCCTCGCGGTAAGTGTTCTACTAACAGTACTTGCTGCGTTTACAAACTCTAAATCATTCCCATAACTTGTTCCACAAAATACATAAATACTGGTAAATCTACGAACAAAAGAAGAAGCTCCCTCCATTTCTACACTTACACTCTCTTTGAATGGTTATGAGTTGCAGAAAAGTGAAGAAAATGGAGTGTTTAAATAGGGAAAAGAATAGAAAAAGTAATAATAGCTCCTATATGGGTAGGTTGGCTGTTGTCAGAAAAATTTGAATTAAAGAAACTTTTTTTTGTTTTTCTATTTTTTTTATCTAACCTCTTTTTTTTTTCGACTTCAAGAAAACAATCAGGGTAAAGAAGTCTAAAAACCCCTGAAGGACCCTGCCCAAAGGATCGTCTGTCCAAAACCAAAATACAACAAAATCAAATATAGATAAAATTATAATAATAAATTATGACATACCTTTATGTACAGGTTTCATGGCATATCTTTATACTACGCGTCATGAGTGCAGTAATACTAAGACGGCTCAGCCAATCTGGGAATTCTTCTCCCTCCCGCTTGTGGGATATTTTGGATTAAGCTACGATGCCACTAATTAAAGTGCGTAAATCTGACAGCCACCACTAACGACTACAGCCAGTGAGAGGTCACTGAAGAGCCCATGTCATTAAATCACAGGATCTAGCTCAGAGGCATTGTCACGCGAGAATGCTAACACGGGACACTTCTTTCTGTCCATCAGCAAGCAGAGCCTACAGTTAAAGCCTGAGAATGCTTGCGCGACTCTCTACAGAGCATGACACACGAATCTTTTTTACAAACCGGCGTGCAAAGGTCCACCCTAGTCAATGACGAGGCAGGTATCTACCTGGGGCTCCTAATATAATTAAAGACCAAGTACAACCGAAGTTTCGCCCTTTTTATTTTATTTTAATTTGTTTCTTTTTTTATTTTTTTGAATATGTACAAGATAATATATACATGTTATTATGATTGTGGCTTACATCTTCCTCTGGTTTTACGTCCAGTAACGGCTTAAACGCCTTCTATGAGTCGAGGATAAGCTTCCTATCCAATTTTCTTATAAATTAGTAAACAGGATCTTTTTGAGTCAGATTCCCAAGACTGTAACGTTCTTGCTCGTCCCTGAAGAAATTCCATAAACTAAGAAGTTCACGCTGCACAACTCCACAAGAATGCGTTTCAAGAGTCAATAAGATATTATCTAATGACTCCTTACTTAGTCCATTTTTAATGAATAATATTTTATCTTCTTTGTTTATAGAAACCATCCCTAAAGAATAACATCGCGTGTTACAATTCCATCACGCACACTTGTAACAAACTTTTATTCTGTTTGCTCTTCTCCTTTTTGAATACAAACTTTTACCAAGACCTGACATGTATGGGACAAATGAATCTGAAGATTCACCAGTTAAACGAACCTTTGCTTCGATTATCCAGCATATATCTTCTGGGATATCCTTGTACATTAAAAGTCTAAGTCTTTCACGCCTGACTTTGCAGATTTTTGTCAGAGCATTTTGAGGGAGAGAAGGAAAATGATTTCTTAAATTTGAGATAATGACATCCATTTTGAAAGGAGAAGGAATCAGTTATTATGGGAAACTGAAAAATACACTGACTTGAGAGTCACGAAGTACCGTTATCCGTCACTTAACCAGAAACACAAAGAACTGCAAAAAGAAAGAAATAAAATTAAAATAAATTCTACTCATAACAAGGATTAGAAAGGGAGATGGATTCTACCTTAACAACTTGATGTTCCAAAAATGATTTGAGTCTTTGTCCATTGACCTTTATAACATTATCATTCCTAGGATTCTCAATGTCTATGGCCCCATAAGGATACATATGTTTGATAATAAAAGGACCAATCTACCTAGATCTCAATTTTTCAGGGAATAGGTGAAGACGAGAATTATAAAATAGAACTTTTTAACCAATTTCAAAAGATTTTCTCAAAATTGATTTGTCATGAAAAGCTTTTGTTCTAGCTTTATAAATGTTTGAGCTTTTATATGCATTATTTCTCAATTCCTCAAGTTCATTTAATTGCAATTTGTGTAACTTGGAAGCATCATCAAGATTTGAGTTGAAGGCTTTAATGGCCCAAAATGCTTTATGCTCCAGTTCTACAGGCAAATGACAAGGTTTTCCATAGACTAACCGATAGGGTGACATGCCTAAAGATGTTTTGAAAGCAGTACGATAAGCCCAAAATTTATCATTTAATCTTAAAGACCAATCTTTACGATTTGTGTTAACCATTTTTTTCAAAATTTGCTTAATCTCCCTATTTGCTAATTTTACTTATCCACTTGTCTGAGGATGATAAGGGGTGGCAATTTTATGGGTAATTCTATATTTCTTCATTAAATATTCAAATGGTTTATTACAAAAATATTTTTTTCCATTACTGATGATAGCTCGAGAAATTCCATATCGACTCAAAACATTTTCTTTTAAAAATTTAAGAACAGTTTTATAATCATTGTATCGACATGGAATTGCCTCAATCCATTTTGAGATATAATCAACTGCAACCAAAATATGCACAAATCTAAATGATGATGAAAATGGACCCATGAAATCAATTCTCCAATAATCAAAAATTTCAATGACAATGATAGGGTTCAAAGGCATCATGTTTCTTTTAGAAATGGACCTCAATTTTTGACAATTTTCACAACTTTTGCAAAAAGTATAGCTGTCTTTAAATAAAGTGGGCCAATAAAATCCACACTGTAAGATTTTTGTAGCTATTTTCTTTGAAGAAAAATGACCTCCATATGTTTCTGAATGACAAAATTTAATGACACTACTTACCTCATTGTCGGGTACACATTTCTGAAAAATTTGATTAGGATAATATTTAAACAAATATGGGTCATCCAAATAGAAAATTTTCACCTCAATCAAAAATTTCTTTTTGTCTTGGTACGTCCATTGAGGCGGCATCTTTCCTGTTATAAGAAAATTGACAATGTTAGCAAACCAAGACATGAAATTGACAGAAAATAAAAATTCATCAGGAAAAGAATTATCAATAGGTGTGCTATCAAAAGATGAGCTTGTTGTAAGTCTGGACAAATGATCTGCAATAACATTTTTGGCTCATTTCTTATCTTTTATTGTGATGTTGAATTCTTGAAGCAACAAGATCTACCGTATCAACCTAGGTTTGACATCCTGCTTAGACATTAAATATCTTCCTTTCTTTGGCCTAAAACAACGCCAACAGCAAAATTACTAGCATCACACATCAACTCAAAAGGCAAAGACCAATCAGGGGATTGCATGATAGGAGCAGAAGTCAAAAGACTAATTAATTTTTCAAAAGATTTCTGACAATCTTGGGTCCAATCAAATGGTGCATCTTTTGTTAGAAGATTACATAATGGTCTAGATATGACACTAAAGTCCTTAACGAATCTTCTGTAAAATCTTGCATGTCCTAAAAAGGAACAAACTTCTCTGACTGTTTTTGGGGAAGACAAATGAGCAATTAATTCAACTTTAACCTTATCAACTTCAATTCCCTTAGAAGATATCACATGACCTAACACTATTCCTGATGTAACCATGTAAGGACATTTTTCCTAATTTAACACAAATCTTTTTTCTTTGCATCTTTTAAGAACTTTTTCCAAATTATCAAGACAATTTTTAACAGAATTTCCAAAAACTATTAGATCATCCATGAAAACCTCTAAATAATGTTCAATCATATCACTGAAAATACTTAACATGCATCTTTGAAAAGTTATCGGAGCATTACAAAGACCAAAAGACATTCTTCTATATGCGAAAGTGCTAAAGGGGCATGTAAAAGTGGTCTTTTTTTGATCCTCTAATGCAATTGGTATTTGATTATATCCTGAATAACCATCAAGAAAACAATAGTAAGGATGTCCTGCTACTCTTTCTAGAATATGATCAAGAAATGGCAAAGGGAAATGATCTTTCCTAGTGACTGCATTCAATTTTCTAAAATCAATGCACATACGCCAATTGGATAAGACTCGGCTAGGTATTAATTCTCCTTTTTCATTTTCAACCACTGTTATTCCAGATTTCTTAGGCACAACTTGTGTAGGGCTTACCCACTGACTATCAGAGATAGGATAGATAATTCCAATATCAAATAATTTAAGAACTTCAGTTCTAACTACCTCTTTCATGTGTGGATTTAATCTTCTTTGAGGTTGTTGAGATGTTTTAGCATTATCCTCTAAATGTATTCTATGTGTACAAATTAATAGATTAATACCTTTTATGTCCTTTAATGTCCATCCAATTGCACTTTTATGCATTTTAGGTACTTCTATCAACATACCTTCTTGTTCTTTGGTAAAGGATGAGGAAATTACCACTGGAAAGCTTTATTCTTCTCCCAAAAATGTGTACTTCAATCCAGCAGGTAATGGCTTTAGTTCCAATGTGGGTACTTCTTCATGGGTATCATCATTCATTGGTTTTAACTTTTCGAATCTCGGCTTCCATCCTTTGTATTCCATTACCTGTGTATAGTTAAGAAAAGAACATCAGAAGTATCATATCTAATTGTGAACCTGAATTAAATGAATTAATTAAACAAATTTCTAATGGATCAGAAGAACTCCTGATTTGAAGATGATCATCTATAATGGACTCAATCCTTCAATTTCTTCCTTGTCATCATAAATTTCTTGTGGTTGCTTGCACATGTTGAAAACATTAAGCTCTAGTGTCATCTTTCCAAATGTCAGCTTCACCACTCTATTTCTGTAATTTATCAAAGCATTAGATGTTGCTAAAAATGGGCGACCTAAAATAACAGGAATTGACTTGCTATAATTATCCATAAGTTCACTTTCTAAGACAATAAAATTCACCGGATATATGAATTTATCAACTTTTACTAACACATCTTCTACTATTTCTTTTGGAATTTTAATTGATCTATTATCAAGTAGAAGAGTTACAGAAGTTAGTTTTAACTCACCCAGGTTGAGTTGCTGATAAACTGAATATAGAAACAAATTAACACTAGCACCAAGATCAAGTAAAGCTCGTTCAATTTTATGTTTTCTAATAATGCATGAAACTACAGGACAACCAGGGTCTTTATATTTCAACGCATTATTATTTTGAAGAATGGAACTTACTTGTTCAGTCAAAAAGGCATTCTTTTTCACATTATGTTTCCTTTTAACAGTGCATAAGTCCTTCAAAAATTTGACATAACAAGGAATCTGTTTGATAGCATCTAACAGATGAATATTGTCCTTCACTTGTTTAAAGATTTCAAAAATGTCACTGTTATGGTTCACTTTACTTGAATTGTTTAATGCTTGAGGATATGGGGGTGAAGGCGAGAGTTTGGTTTCATTTTGGCCAGGTGGCTTATCAACTTCTTCCTTATCTTTAGGAATTGACTCATCATCTTTCTCACTAGGTTCAGGAATTTGTTGTTCAATAATCTTTCCATTCCTAAGAGCTATCACTGACTTAACTTGATCTATTTGTTGGCTTTCTGAACTACCCTCATTTAGGCTATACTGACCCTTGGGATTAGGTTGAGGTTGAGAGGGAAACTTTCCTTTCTCGTGAATAGTGAGTGTAGAAGAAAGTTTAGCAAGAGTGTCTTTTATGTCAATCATGGCTTGAGTGTTTTGGTTATTAATGGCCTCTTGCTTTTCCATGAATGTATGCAATGTTCCTTCAAGGTTTTTCTTATATGGTGGGACATAAGGTGCATATCTTTGAGAATTTTGAGGGTCTTGCTGTGCTTGAGGAGGTGATGGTTGCATAAATTGTGCCTGATTATTGGTCCTCCAACTGAAGTTCGAGTGATTTCTCCATCTCGAATTGTATGTATCTGAAAAAGAAGAAGTGAATGGCTTTTTAAAATTATTCATTGCATTTACTTGCTCATGCACAACTTCTTTAAAAATAAAAATTTTTGGACATTCATTTGTTGATTGTCCCAATTCATCACAAATGCTACAAATTTCTTTATTTTGCACAGATTTGATTTATTTTACTTTCTCTGATTCCATGGCTTCAACCTTTCTAGCTAAACTAGCAAACCTAGCATTTGGATCTTTTTCTTGACTAAGATGATATTTTTCTTTAATAGCATTTGCAAGATTATATCAATTGAATTTTCAGAAGGATTATTACCATGCCAAGATTGAGAATTTTTAGCCAAATGGTCTAAATAGTCTAAAGCTTCTTCAGGTTCTTTATTAAGAAACTAATCATTGCACATTGTTTCCACAAATTGTTTAGTTTCAGATATTAATCCTTCATAAAAGAAGCTTATAGTGCGCCATTTTTCAAAACCATGATGTGGGCAAGAATTCAACAAATCTTTAAAACGTTCCCAACTTTGAAAATATACTTCTTTTAAATTTTGAGAAAAATTTTGGATTTGTCTTTTCAAAGCATTGGTTTTATGTGTTAGAAAACATTTCTTTAAAAACTCACCTTGCATTTCTTGCCATGTGCCAATTGATCCTGGTTTCAAAGTATTAGGCCATGTTTTTACTTTATCTTTCAAAGAAAAAGGAAATAATTTAAGCTTAACAATTTCTTCAGTGCAAGTTTGATCATTAAAAGCAGTACATACTTCCTTAAATTCTTTTAGATGTAAATATGGGCTTTCAGATTCTAAACCATGGAAATTAGGAAGTAAAGATATTATAGCTGGCTTAAATCTGAAATTATTAGCATTGAGTGGAAATATAAAACATGATGGACTAGAATTTCAAGATGGTTGCAAATACTCACGCATGGTTCGCAATAGTTGATTTTCATGTTCATCATGCACACTTTCGATTTCAGCCATTGTGTTTAATGTGTGTGATTGTGATCAGACAAATCAATATGTAACGTACCAGGATCAACTTTAATTAAACGACCAGAATTTAAATCACGATATCAATTAAGCATAAACAAGTAACTTAAAATAGAAAAGAAAATGTACAAATAGGCGGTATAAACTTGCCGTTAAACATTAACAAGGGTGTGGTACAAACCAGCCACCAAATATATATTAACAAGTAAATAAATATTAACAAAGGTGTGGTATAAACTAACCACCAAATAAGTTAGTAAATAGATAAATTAAAATGTTAGAAGCAGGTAATGTAAAAAGTTAGATAGTTAGTAAGTTAGAAAGTTAGAAATAAAATACAAAAAGTAAATTACAGAAAATAAAGTGCGAGAAAGTAAATTACGAAAAATAAAGTCGAAAAATAAAGTGCAGAAAGTAAATTTAAAATATGAAAATTAGAGAATCGGTAAGCTGATTTTTTGCTTCAAGAAGAGAGAAAGAAGAAGAAAGATTATTTCATTAATGATTAAATATTACAAAGAGAAAAGAGAGAGTTTCCCCCACTAAGTTAGTATGTTAGTAAGTACAAAAAAGAAAAAAAAATTAAAAGAGTAGAAAAAATATATATATATACAAGATCCACAGGAAAAAATATAAATATATACATATACAAAATATTTACACCATAAATTTGTTCTTCAAATCAAGTCCCCGACAATGGCGCCAAAAACTTGATGCGGATTATAAGTTACAAACCCAAGTGCAGGTTGTTTCAAGTAATAAAATCTCAGGAGTCCGAGATCGATCCACAGGGAATTGATGAAGACAAATTCTTTGAGGTAAAGAAAATATTTTCACAACAATAAAGATAATAAAACTTGGTCACAAATAAAAGGGATTTACTTGGGTTAGAAGATTCACTCTTGGTAAATAAAATAAGGACAAGATTAACTCTTTTTATAACTCAATTAGAATCCACACATAATAGAGGTTCTAATCGGAAAATATAACATTCAAAGTTCATTTAAGATTATATACGTAATTATATTATGATTCCTTTAATCATTTATTAACACCACCACTCATAAATGAGATCAAGCATTCATTGTGCCAAAATCTTGTCTATAACAAATCAAGATCTCCACTTTACAAGGAGGGCTTCTAAATTGATTAGAAACAAAATACAACACATATAATGACCACTTGAAAATATATCATTTAAGTACAAGAAAAAAATGAATCTAACCTTATTTCATTACCAAGAGCTTCACCATTTCACCCAAGTAAAATAAAACTTAGTTACTCATAGACAAGAAGAAAGAAAGAGAGAAGAAGAAGAAAAGAAGAATATAACTTCAATTTAGAACAAAGGAAAACTACTACAAGAAAAACAAGTAACAAAATAACATGATCTTGGTATCTAACACCTCAGGCTCCTAAATGATCAGCCAAGGCTCCCTTTTATAGAGGATTAGGGATACAAAATGACAAGAAGGCTGAGTCATGAGTGAGTGGATGAGTGAAAAATGAGTGAAAAATGCCAAATGACTTTTGGTGAGTGGAAAATTATGAAGATTCTTTGTCTCTAAAATCATTTAGCTCTGAAGTCATTGTATTTGTCATTTTTCACCAAGTAGTCTTCATGAAAGTTGTAGACCTGGATCTTAGCTTTCAAATGCCGTTAGTTTGAGCCTAAACTCATTCTTACAACTCAAGATATGATCTAATTACTGTATACTGCTCAGGCCCAGTGACAGCTCCTCTGTTCTGACTTCCAAGCCCAATATAACCTCCAAGGAATCTGATTTGAGTTTTGTGTTCTTCATTAAAGTTGTAGATTTGGGTCTTAATATCAACCATCAAACTTTTAGCTTATTTAACATCTTATAGCCCGAGCTATGATATGAACAGTACACATAGGTCAACTTGTCAAGATTAGCATTCTAGTTCTTGCTTCAACTCCAATTTGAGTTATCCAATCGTATGATTAGGCCTTTAAGATCTTCATGAACGTTGTAGAGCTCTTTCTTATCTTTCAAATGCCACCAGAATCACCTAAAAAGGCTACCTACAGTCCAAGATATGGCCCAAATATAGAAATAGTGTAAGACATAAATCATGCTAAAAAATTCAATTAAGTCTAATTTGAGTCCAAACTTAAAAAAACATAACCAAACTCAATCAATTAAATGCATAGAGAGTGTAAATGACTAAAAATGAGGTTTTATTAATGCATCAAATATATGATTATCATGCATTATACCCTTTTTTTTTGCACAATGAAAGTATTTTATAAAGGGGCTACTTGAAGTATTTGAGGAAATAAAGAGATTCTTGAGAAACTTTTGTTAGTTGCTGGATTTATACCCTAAACCGATTATTTAAAAAACACATCTTTATTTTCCTAGCAATACTTTTATGTTATCTCTTCCAAAGGTGAACTTTGAAAGTGTGTTTTTCAAATCCTCAATTTCATTTTCAAATGCTTTACATGATGAACAAGGTGAGGATATTGGTGCATGATCATGTGAAGAACAACTCATGCATGATGAGTTAGCATCGATAAGTCCAAGAGTTTCATTCTCAACTTTAAGTTCTTCAATCTCTTTGGTTAAAATAGAAACTTTGTTTACTAATAAGGAGATTGTATTATTGGAAGTTAAAACCATTTTAGTGAGCCTCATGGACTCATCATATAATTCTTGAAATGCATATTGTAATTCACTATATGAAGGTGAAGAATCTAAGTTAGAAGATGTTACCTCGGTGTCACTCTCTTCACTTTCTTCTCCTTGAGCCATGAGACAAAGATGAACTTCTTCACTTTCTGAGCTATTGATAGAATCCATGTCATTATCTTCCCATGCAATGTAAGCCTTTCTTCCTTTCTTTTCCTTAAAGGGCCTCTTCTTAAACTTCTTTGACTTCTTAAGATATACGGGGCATTCCATCTTCATATGCCTTAGTTTACCGTATTCATAACTTGTTGGAGTTAATGAGGTTCCTTCCCCTTTGTGATAGGTTTTCTTTGGAGGAAAATATGGTCTTCTTTGAGTTCATTTCATCTTAAGGAATCTTCCGAACTTCCTCACAAGAAGACTAAGATTTTCTTTGTTTAACTCAAGGTTTCCTACTCCTTCATCATCATTTTCATCATTATCTTCAATTGTGGAGGAGGTGACTTTGAGAGCAATCCCCTTTTTCTTCTTGTCATGCTCTTCATTGTGATTGAGCCTATTTAGTTCTAATTCATGCTCATGGAGCTTCCCAAATAGAGTGGCTAGAGACATTATTGACAAATCTCTTAATTTCATAATAGTCGTTACTTTAGGTTGCCAATTCCTGCTTAAACATCTCAAAACTTTGTTAATAAGATCTTCATTATGAAATGTCTTTCCCAATGAGAAAAGATGATTTATAATGTGTGTGAATCTCTTTTACATTTCTTGAATACTTTCACCTTAATTCATTCTAAACAATTCATATTTATGAGTAAAAGTGTTTATTCTAGATCGTTTTACCTCACTTGTACCTTCATGAGTTACTTGTAAAGTATCTCACATTTCTTTAGCAGTCTTGCAATTTAACACCTTAAAGAATTCATCATACCCCAAGGATATGGTGATGATGTTCTTGGCTCTCAAATTGTATTGAACTTTCTTTTTATCCTCATCGGTCCATTCACTTCTAGGTGTATTATTTCTTACACCATCAATAGCATGAGTGGGAACAAAAGCACCCCACACATCTAAATCAATAGTTTCAATAAAAATTTTTGTCCTTTATTTCCAATATGCATAACCATCCCCATTGAAATAGGGAGGTCTATTTATATAAGAACTTTCATTAGAAAAACCATTTGAAGCCATTTCTTCTCTTGAAGCTGCTAAGCTCTGATACCACTTGTTACCAAGTGGCTTCAAAACTCTAGAGGGGGTGAATTAAGTTAACAAAAACTTTTCACAAATCTTTCGAAAAACATTTTAATACCAATTATTGTTGAAGTTATTTAAATAATAGAAGTGAATGAATGGATAAGATTGAAAGATATTACTCACCAATGAACCAACTAAGAGAGAAATATTCAAGCAAGTCAATAAACTAATGCACAAATGTAAATAGAAGGGTTTAGAGAATCAAACACAATGGTTTATCCTGATTCAGCCACCCCTTGTGACCTATATCCAGTCCTCAAGCAATCATTCAAGATTTTCCACTAAGTTTCAAGCTTGAATCAAGTGCTTGTAACCTTTACAGATTAGAACACTCAACACCACCTTGGGATACTTCACCCTTGTGCTTTGAGCCTCAACTTCAAGGGATACCTCACTCTTTTACAGATTTGAGGGATACCTCACCCTCTTTACAGATAATACAAGGATAGAATTAATAGAAACTCTCTCAAAGAGTGGATAATACAAATTGAAGTTTATAGGTATCAAGGATTCATATTTTTGCTTAAAAAATAGAGGATGATTTGCAAAATATGTATTAATGCTCAAGCAAGGTTTTCAAAATATTTCTCTAACCTCTATCAATGCCCAACAACCTTGCATTTAAAGTCCATTAAAGATTAGAGTCGTTGGGGTTGTTGAGGAGCATTAAATGCTTCATTATAGCCATTGCTTTCTGTTTCTAGAAAACCTTGTTATTCGAATAACACGATGGTTATTCGAATAAATCTTTAAATAGCATGTTAGGAAAAGCTTTCTAGAATGTGTTATTCGAATAGCACCTGTGTTATTTGAATAATCCACTTAAACGATGAAGCACCTTTGTTCATTTTGAACGTTTATTCGAATAAAATAGGGCTTTATTTGAATAAATCATGATTAGTTGAAATATGTGGCTTCTAACTTTCGTTATTTGAATAAGAGGATCCTTATTTGAATAAATATTGATTGATCATAATTTTTGCATTCACTAACTTTTGTTATTCGAATAAAGTGACCTTTATTCGAATAAACTATGTAAAACACATTTTGTCAGTAATGAGACAATGGCAGGTGATTCCAAGTGGTCTTATATATTTTTGGCACTTTAAAATTTGTTTCTTTGGAAACCAAAATCTATTTTGAAGCTTTTTAAAACAAGTGTGCTATTCATTTTCTTTGAAAAACAAGTTGTGGAGCATTTGTCTGAATCACATTATACCTTGATCTAAGTCCTAAAACTAATCTTGAAGATCCTGGACTTGATCTTGCAACATCTTCATGTTTGTTATCATCAAAATAAAGTCTTTCAAGAGATCATAGTCAATTACATTCTCTCCCTTTTTTATGATGACAAACAAAGTATTGAGAAAAGAGTTAGTAACAAAAATTTGAATTCACAAGTTCAAAGATAGACTTACTCCCCCTCTAGTTTGTAAGAGGAGAATTAATTTCAGAGTTATGCGCAGCTCCCCCTTTGTTTTGGAATTCCTTGATCCTCTTTAGAGTAATCTTTCTAACTTGTCTTTTCTCAACACAATCTCCAAAAATATATTGTCAAATCAAACTTCAAACTTTAGCTTTTTCTTCTCCTCTTTTTGTGATGATCAAAAAGATAGGGCAAGATACAGCCAAGGCAAGCAAAAGATGTTCAATTAATCATTTGTTCAAAAGATGTTCACACAAAAGATGTTCAAAAGATGTTCAATTGACAATATATATATATATATATATATATATATATATATATATATATATATATATATATATATATATTTCGATTATGATAAAGAAGAGAATACTCATATCATTCATTCACTAAGGCATACTCATATCATGCAAATAGATTCTCATATCATTAAATTACTCAAGATAAAGAAGAGAATACTCATATCATTCATTCAAATCAAAGCCAATTACATTTGCATTTGGTACTATTTAAACAACAGAGCAACAAAACTAAAAAGTATCCAGAGCAAGGATCCTAAGATTAAGAATAAAACAACACTACAAAAATGCTTCTGTGAAGTGTTATTCAAATAAGAATTCCCTTATTCGAATAAAACATGCAAAACAGTAGATTTTAGGAGCTATTGGAATACGTTATTTGAATAAAATTTGATTTATTCGACTAAAGCTATTAGAAAAATAGTAGCAAACAAGTTTATATTAGCAGAATGATTTGAGAAATCTTACCTAACTTGTGGAGTACTTGCAAAACAAAATTAAGGGACTCTCCGACGTCCAAGTAAGTAATAATTCAATAGAAATAAGTCAAAGATAGAGCAATGCAAACCTTCATTCATATGCAAGATTGATCAATGATGCCCAATTCTATTCTAATGCAATAAAATGCTTATTTTGCTAGGGGTTTGGTGAAGATATCAGCAAGTTGCCTTGTTATTTCTATAAATTCTAAAATGCAATCACCTTTTTGAACATGATCCCTAATAAAATAATGTCTTATTTCAATATGTTCCGTTCTTGAGAGCAAAATGAGATTTTTGGATAAGTTGATTATACTAGTGTTATCACACCTTATAGGGATGTGATCAAGCTCAAGACCATAGTCTTGAAGTTATTGCTTCATCTAAAGGATTTGAGTACAACAACTCCCAGTTGCTATGTATTCAGCTTCAGCTATTGACAATGCCACACTATTTTGTTTCTTGCTATGCCAAGAAACTAGTGAGCTTCCAAGTAAGTGGCATGTCCCACTAGTGCTTTTCCTATCTATTTTGTATTCAGCAAAATCAGAATTGGAATAATCAATTAGGCTACAAGAGGCACCTTTAGGGTACCATAATCTCATTTGTGAAGTGCCTATTAGATATTTCATGATTCTTTTGACAGCACTTAAGTGTGATTCTTTAGGATTTGCATGAAATCTAGCACATATGCACACACCAAACATAATATTAGGCCTACTTGCTGTAAGATAAAGTAGTGAGCCAATCATACCTCTATATTTTGTAATTTCTACTGATTTACCTCATTCATCCTTGTCCAAGTAACAAGAAGTGCCCATTTGTAACACTCCAAAAATTATTTATTTTATCATCAATCATCATTTTATAATATTTATGATTTTTGGAGATTTTTCTGGAATTTTCTGAAAATACTGAATATTTTAATATAATTCTCATTTTGCGTGCACACTGAGCAGAGTCAGTGAAACGCTCTGAAAAATTGTTTGTGTTGTGATGAATAGCCATTTTTTAATATTTGTGATTTTTAGGAAATTTTGTAAATTTTTCTGAAAATGTTGAATATTTTAATATATTCTTCATTTTGCGTGCGCGCTGAGCAGAGCTAGGAAAACGAAATGTTCTCCCTGAGGCTGGTGAACCTTGAACTGTGGACCTGTCGACGGGGGATCTTACTAAACCCGAGGTTGGGCACTATTTACGAGGTTCATGTTTTTCAAGATTTTATCTGATAAATAAAATAACTGTATCATAAAAATATCCGATGAATAATAAAATATTATTTTCATCAACTGTAACTTTTGTTCACTGGAAAAATAATTCTAACAGTATAATTAATCACCTGTTCTAGAGTGTTTAATTAAGGAGACAATCTTACTTTGTACTTTATTGAGAAACGTGCGAAGCTTCTCAAGGAAGCTTCAAGGAAGCTTCTAGGAAATTTCCTCCAAGCTTCCTAAGGAAGCCATGCACTCTCTCTCCTCTCTCCCAAGCCACACGGCTGCTGCCCCAAATAGGAGGGAAAATTTGTGCTTCACAAATTTAATTACATTACATTATTTTTAAAAACCTAAAACCATCTTTCATTTTTCCTATGCACTTTCTCTCTCTACCTTCTTCTTCCTTTGAATTTTTCTCCCCCTTCTCTCTAAGGACCACACGACCAGCAGTCCCTCCATGCCTCATCCATCACTAAAAATTCAACCAACCCCATTTTCTTAATCTCCTCCATCACCTAAACACTTCTCTAGTTGGTGATTATTTGAAAAACCTTCATCTTCACCATTTTCTTCAAGCTTCAAGCTTAGGGTTTTTGGGTAAACTTCTTGATCCTTCACACTCTTTTACCCATTTTCATTTTTATGGTCTTCTTTGTGACCATCTATGCTTTATTTTTCAAGCATTGTTATTGTTTTAATGAGATTGAAATTTCTGGGGTTTGGTTGGGTGCAAATCTGAAATTGCAAGGAGCTCTAGGAGGGCTTCTCTTGCTTTCTTCTCTTAGGTAAGAGGAAGACACTCCTCCTCAACCTCTATTAGCAATAAGAAACCTTATTTGTGATTGATTGTGAGAAAACCTTATTGAGAGTTATTCTTTGTTTGCATGATTGATATGTTTATATGTTATTTGTAATTTATTTAAGCTATTGGATTAATTGATTATGCATATTGATATGTTTGAATGGATTGGAAGGCATGAAATGGAAGGAAATAATTTTGGATTCCCTCATGAATGCTACGGTTTTGGGGGCCCAAAATTAGGGTTCTTGATGAACAATTGTAATAAGTGAAAGACATAATTAATCAGGTGTGTAATGTGCAATTAATGGGATGGAAAAATTGGGAACTTAATTCCCTAGGGAGGCCACGGCCTCTAGGGCCACTTAGGGCTTGATTATGAATTTTAGGTAATCTTGGAACATAATTAATCAAGTGATTAATCTATTGGTAAATCGTGAGATTAGAAAATAAATTAGGATTCATAAATTTGAAAGAACCAAGAATGAAATTTATCATGAGACTTAGAGTAATTTTAATTAGGGAAAGAACAAGAGAGTGTGAGACTTTGAGACCTTTAGAATAACCTTCTAAGTATATGAGAATAAATTACATTAGAGGATTTAATTAATTAAGAGAATTCCTCTAGAGACTAACTTTGTAAGACATGCTATATCTAAGTAAGAATTCATAATACACTTTGATCATGTATTATTTTATTTAAATTCTGATATTATGATATTGTGGGTCCATGTGAGTGACCAATGATGTGTTAATACTTACCTTGGCCAATTGTGGCATATTGTGGGAAAGCATGTAACGATAAACATACATGATTATGCATTGATTCGTCATGTATTGTGAAAGTCTGTTGGACTGTTGTTAAGGCCGAGTTGCCTAGGAGGTGAATACACCTTAGTGCGGGTGCGAGTAGACTAGTGTAGGTCTTATTATTGACCATGGGGGCGTCGGGATACAGGTACCTCGCAATGGACAGTTGGTAGCTCTTCTATCCGTGGGGCAAACCGATGCAAACGCACCGACGATCCTGACTGGGCATTGTCCTATATCGTGATCTAGCGTAGACTGTCTGTACAATACGTTGATGTGCACATGGATAAACTGACGAATTATAGCACTTTAGCTGCGGCATTCAAGTTGCAGACGTGTCTCCTAATCTTTCTCTCCGACTGTTTGTGTCTAGCTCCATGGAGTAGGATTTTGACTTTGTATGCATGTGCATAGTGAGTCCATGTATTACCTGGCATTTATTCATTATTATAATTGGAATTGTTGTGCTACTGATATATATAACTGCCTGGAACTGCTTGGTTGTTTATTACTGCTATTTAATGTTTATTATTATTATTGTTGTTGAAATGCTATGTGGGCGCTTTGCGCTGTTTTGTTTCTTGCTGCTATAATTGGTAATGATGGTAGGATGTCTTACCTCTTTCTTGTATTTCCATTATTTTTTATCTGTATATTGTGTCTCATCGAAGACGACAGCGAGGAGGTTGGAGCTCCCGATTTCCCCGGCTTCTGGCCCAGTCGAGATTAGCATCTACTATGGATCATGGAGGCACACTCACGCGGATTTCTAAGTGATGTGCATCTGACCTTCCTTGGAGGGCTGGACTGCTGGCACATCAACCTAAATTTCGATCGCTGTGTCTACCTGGGAGATGTGTCTATCTCACTGGCTTGGAGACGTCATAAGCCACCGATCTTTACCTGCTGCATCAGCCTATGTTTGGAGTTTTATCTATCCATCCAGGAGATGTGGGGTGGCCGCTATTACACCCCGTAGGAAGATTCTTTTGATTCCACTGCCCGAGCTCTGGCTCGTAGTTCAGTGGCTCCTATGGAGGTTTCCTCGGATGAGGAAGACCCCGAGGAGGATCTCGCAGAGGATCCTGAAAAGGATCTTGATTCGATTCCTCCTTATCTCAGGGATTGATCTTGTTGGTAGCTACTGATGGCTACCTGTGTTTTATTTTGGGGGCCTGATGTTTATTATTTTGGTGGGCTATATATGTATGATCTTTTGGGTAAGTATAGTTTTGCTTTTTGTACATCGGGTTGTAATTAAACAGATTATATATATATATATATATATAATATATATATATATATATATATATATATATATATATATATATATATATATATATATATATATATATATATGAATATGCAACGTTGATTAAATGTATGCTTTATTTCTGTCTTGCTCTTTTATTGCCATTTATGTTTTGTCACTGTATTTTATTAATTATTATAACAAAAAAATATTTTCGCCACTTTATTTATGCAACCTTAACCAGATAAATTTAATCGTAATATGAAGAACCGGGTCTTAACTTTATCATTTTTATTTTCTGCATTATAAATGACAATGTGACGTTCCCTCCCAAAAAGGGACATTACATTAAGTTGGTATCAGAGCCCCGGTTTATGTTTCTTTTGGTCTTGTGATTGAGTCTGTCTTGTTTGTGCTGTGTGTTTCTCTGAAAACCAAACACAAAGATGTATTGTTTGGTATTCCTAGTGGATACAACTGACTTTCCTTGTGTTTTCAGTTGATCCGATCTGAGAAAGTAAGATGGCACGAAGAGAAGACATGGCAGCTGCTATTGAGGCGATGCAAAGAATGGCTAAGGCTATCGCACAACAAACTGAACGAGCTACACAACAACAAGAGAGAGTTGGTTAATAACAAGAAAGAGTTGCTTAACAGCTCAAAGCTACTGCTGATGCTCAGAACTTGGCGGAGTTTCGTCACCACAATCCTCCCCAATTTAAAGGAGAGTTCGATTCAGACAAAGCTAGTCTATGGATCAAAGAGCTGGAGAAAGTCTTTCGAGGCATGAACTGCGCTGAGAACAAGAAGGTGACCTATGCTACCTTTATGCTGGTGTGCAATGCAGAGAACTGGTGGAATGGAGTGCAGAGAATGCTGGAAGCTGCAAACCGCGAGATCACTTGGAATTTATTCAAGGAAAAATTCTTGGATAAGTATTTTCTTGCGAGCGCGAGGCACGCGAAGGAGGCAGAGTTTCTCAACCTACGGCAAGGGAATATGATCGTTAGTGAATACGCAGTGAGATTTGAAAACTTGTCACAGTTTTTAATGTACTTTCAGCACCAAGCGAATGAAGCCTGGAAGTGTCGGAGATTTACAGAAGGACTGAGGTATGAGGTGAAGAAAGCTGTTATCACCCTGAAGATCAATGAGTTCTCGGAGCTACTAGATATATGCTGTGAAGTAAAAGCTCTGGAGCAATCTAGAGATACGAGAAACAAAAACTTTGGGCCTACAAGGTTCCAAAAGGGCAGTGGCAACAGTTCTAACCGCTTCCAAAAGAAGCCCTATTCTCGACCGACGGGGAATCGGCAACAGACCACGGGTGGAAGCTCTGGTGGAGGTTCTACTGGGAACCGAATTGGCTAGAACGTGGTGTATCCCTGCAAATGCCTGAAGTGTGGGAAGGATCATCTCACGAGGGATAGCACCATAAAGGGGATTATCTGCTTCAGATGTGGCAAACCTGGCCACGTATCCTGAGACTGTAATCAAGCGAAGGCTGAACCTTCAGTCAATGCTGCGAGAACCAAGAAACCGCAAGCAGGAGGACGGGTCTATACCATGAACAGATCTGAAGCCTCCGAGTCAGAAGACTTGATTCAAGGAGAAGGTACCATAGAAGGTAACCTTTTAACTGTACTATATGACTCTGAGGTAACCCATTCTTTTATATCTTATGACTGTGTGCTACGACTTGGATTACCAATGTCTACTTTACCTTTTGACTTAACTGTTTCTACCCTACTGATAAACCTATAGTTATTACCAAAGTCTGTTTAAATTGTCCCTTGATTATCAAAGATCGAATCTTTTCTGTCGATTTGATCTGTTTACCTCTTTCCCAGCTAGATATAATTTTAGGGATGGACTGGTTGTTTTCCAACCATGTTCTACTCGATTGTTCAAGAAAAACCATAGTTTTTTCTATAGATGAGGATTCGATATTCTTGACGACCAACTGAGTTCAAGCTCTCTTGAAAGAAGGAGCTCAAGGATACATGCTACTATCTTCTTTGAAAGTCAAGAGTGAGATAGATGTGAACACAATTCCAATGGTGAATGAGTTTCCCAAAGTCTTTCTTGAGGATGTACCTGGCTTACCACCAGTGCGAGAAATAGAATTTGCTATTGACCTTGTACCGAGAGTTAGTCCCGTGTTTATAGCACCATATAGGATGGCACCAACAGAATTAGCTGAACTCAAGAAGCAGCTAGAAGAGCTTTTGGAAAAGTAATTCGTTAGACCGAGTGTGTCACCGTGGGGGGCGCCAGTACTGTTAGTTGGCAAGAAGGATGG
The DNA here is from genome assembly GCA_029884595.1 of Ormosia semicastrata. Taxonomy (NCBI): domain Eukaryota; kingdom Viridiplantae; phylum Streptophyta; class Magnoliopsida; order Fabales; family Fabaceae; genus Ormosia; species Ormosia semicastrata. The sequence continues at coordinate 1,890,907 of JAQQTO010000028.1, read as the reverse complement.
TTCATCAAGATTGTGCATAGACTACAGACAGCTAAACAAAGTGACAATCAAGAATAAATATCCACTCCTAAGAATTGATGACTTAATGGACCAACTGAAAGGAGCAGCAGTATTTTCAAAAATTGATTTACGATCTGGGTATCATCAGATACGAGTGAAGAAGGAGGATATACCCAAGACTGCCTTTCATACCCGATACGGCCATTACGAGTACCTCGTGATGCCATTTGGCTTGACGAATGCGCCTGTTATCTTCATGGACTATATGAATAGGATCTTTTGTCTTTACTTAGACAGGTTTGTTGTTGTCTTTATCGACGACATCCTAATCTATTCTCAAAATCAGGAGGATCATGCTAAACGCCTCAGTATAGTTCTCCAGATTCTGAAGGAGAAAGAACTGTATGCCAAACTGTCAAAATGTGAATTTTGGCTTGAGGAAGTTAAATTTTTGGGTTATATAATCTCGAAGGATGGGATTACGGTGGATCCATCAAAAGTGGAGGCAGTGCTACAATGTGAAAGGCCTAAGTCAGTGACGGAGATTCGTAGCCTCGTGTTTTTAGCCGAATATTACCGGAGGTTCATCGAGGGATTCTCCAAAATTGCAGGACCTCTCACCCAACTCACAAGAAAGAACCAAGCTTTTGAGTGGACCGACAGTTGTGAACATAGTTTCCAAGAGTTGAAGAATCGACTAACTACCTCGCTAGTGTTAGTGCTACCTGATCCGAATGAGCCCTTTAAGGTGTATTGTGACGCTTCATACTAAGGACTAGGATCTGTGCTTATGCAACATGGAAGAGTGGTGGCTTATGCTTCAAGGCAATTGTGAGTACATGAGAAGAATTACTCAATGCACGACTTGGAGTTAGCGGCTGTGGTTTTCGCTCTGAAGATATGGAGGCATTTTCTCTTTGAAGCAATGTTCAACATCTTCAGTAATCACAAGAGTCTGAAGTATCTGTATGATCAAAATGAGTTGAACATGAGACAGCAGAGGTGGTTAGAGTTCCTGAAAGACTATGACTTCCAACTTCTGTATCACCCCGGCAAGGTAAACGTTGTGGCAGATGCCTTGAGCAGGAAGATGATCAGTGTCTCTACCCTGATGATCAAGGAAAAGGATTTAATAGAACAGTTTAGAGATGTATGGTCTTTTGTGAAATTAGAACCAGGAAAGATCTGCATGAACATGGTCACCATCTCAAGTGAACTGATGGAGGACATACGGGAAAAGGAGAAGGTTGACAAATTCTTACAAGAAATGAGAGAGCAAATGAAGCAAGGCAACAAAACAGCATTTATGGAAGGAACAGATGGAATTCTGAGGTTCCGAGGTAGAGTCTGTATTCCTTGTGACCAAGAGCTTAGAGAGTATATTATCAACCATGCTCACACAAGTCAGCTGAATATGCGTCCGGGTATAACAAAAATGTATCAAGACTTGAAGAAGTTGTTTTGGTGGCATGGAATGAAGAGTGACGTCACTAGACATGTATCGACTTGTCTGGTCTGTCAGAAAGCTAAAGTGGAACATCAAAGACCAGCGGGATTGCTGCAACCATTGTCTATTCCTGAATGGAAGTGGGACAGCGTTGCAATGGATTTTTTAGTGGGTTTACCAAGGACAAGAAAAGGTCATGACTCGATTTGGGTAATTGTGGACCGACTCACGAAATCGGCATATTTTCTCCCGATCAACATAAGGTATAAACTGGAGAAACTGACCCAGCTGTATATTGGAGAAATCGTTAGACTGCACAGTGTGCCTACAAGTATTGTGTCGAATAGGAATCTGAGATTTACTTCAAAGTTCCGACAGAGTCTACAGGAAGCATTAGGGACAAAGTTATGTCTAAGTTCTGCTTATTACCCACAAACCGATGGTCAATCGAAGAGGACGATCCAATCGTTGGAAGATTTGCTTAGAGCTTGCACCATAGAACAGACTGAAAGTTGGGATGACGTTCTACCATTGATAGAGTTCACCTACAACAACAATCATCATTCAAGCATAGGGATGGCACCCTATGAGGCTCTGTATGGACGACGGTGTCAAATGCCTCTATGTTGGTACCAAGATGGCGAGCGCCTCACTATTGGACCAGATGTTATACAACAGATGATCAAAAAGGTTAAGATGATTCAGGAGAAGATGAGGATGGCTCAGAGCCGACAAAAGAGTTATGCAGACAAAAGAAGGAAACCTCTTGAGTTTGAGGAAGGCGAGCATGTATTTCTGAAAGTCACACCTACAACTCGAGTAGGCCGGGCCTTGAAATCTAGAAACTCCAAAATTTCTTAGACCATACCAGATTATTCGCCGGATAGGTTCAGTAGCCTATCAAATAGCCTTACCTCATTTCCTCTCAAACATTCATAATGTCTTCCATGTGTCACAACTGCAAAAATACCTTCCTGACCCAAGTCATGTCATAGCACCAGATACAGTACAATTAAAAGAAAACTTAACCTATGAGGCACCTCTTGTAAGAATTGAGGATAGAAGGATAAAGCAACTAAGAGGCAAGGAGATCTCATTAGTGAAGGTAATCTGGAATGAGATAACGGGAGATGCAACATGGGGGCTGGAAGACAAAATGAAAGAGTAATACCCACAACTATTCTAAGGTATGAAAATTTCGAGGATGAAATTTCTTTTAGAAGGGGAGAGTTGTAATACCCTAAAAATTATTTATTTTATCATCAATAATCATTTTATAATATTTATGATTTTTGAAGATTTTTCTAGAATTTTTTGGAAATGTTGAATATTTTAATATAATTTTTGTTTTACGTGCACACTAAGCAGAGTTAGTGAAACGCTCCGAAAAATTGTTTGTTTTGTGATGAATAGTCATTTTTCAATATTGTGATTTTTAGGAATTTTTGTAGATTTTTTTGAAAATGTTGAATATTTTAATATATTCCTCATTTTGCATGCGCGCTAAGCAGAGTCAGGAAAACGAAATGTTTTCCCTGAGGCTGGTGAACCTTGAACTGTGGACCTATCGACAGGGGATCTTACTAAACCCGAGGTCGGGCACTGTTTATGAGGTTTATGTTTTTCTAGATTTTATCTTATAAATAAAATCGTTATATCATAAAAATATCTGATGAACAATAAAATATTATTTTCATCAACTGTAACTTTTGTTTACTGGGAAAATAATTCTAACAGTGTAATTAATCATCTGTTCTGGAGTGTTTAACTAATGAGACAAGCTTACTTTGTACTTTATTGAGAAACGTACGAAGCTTCTTAAGGAAGCTTCAAGGAAGCCACTAGGAAATTTCCTCTAAGCTTCCTAAGGAAGCCATGCACTCTCTCTCCTCTCTCCCAAGCCACACGGCTGCCGCCCAAAATAGGAGGGAAAATTTGTGCTTCACAAATTTAATTACATCACATTCTTTTCAAAAACCTAAAACCACTTTTTATTTTTCCTATGCACTTTCTCTCTCTACCTTCTTCTTCCTTTGAATTTTTCTCCTCCTTCTCTCTAAGGACCACACGGCCAGCAGCCCCCTCCATGCCTCATCCATCACTAAAAATTCAACCAATCCCATTTTCTTAATCTCTTCTATCACCTAAACACTTCTCTAGTTGGTGATTCTTTGAAAAACCTTCATCTTCACCATTTTCTTCAAGCTTTAAGCTTAGGGTTTTTGGGTAAGTTTCTTGATCCTTCACTCTCTTTTACCCATTTTCATTTTTATGGTCTTCTTTGTGACCATCTATGCTTTATTTTTCAAGTATTGTTATTGTTTTAATGAGACTGGAATTTCTAGGGTTTGGTTGGGTGCAAATCCGAAATTGCAAGGAGCTCTAGGAGGGCTTCTCATGCTTTCTTCTCTTAGGTAAGAGGAAGACACTCCTCTTCAACCTCTATTAGCAATAAGAAACTTTGTTTGTGATTGATTGTGAGAAAACTCTATTGAGGGTTATTCTTTGTTTGCATGATTGGTATGTTTACATGTTATTGGTAATTTATTTAAGCTATTGGATTGATTGATTATGCATATTGATATGTTTGAATGGATTGGAAGGCATGAAATGAAAGGAAATAATTTTGGATTCCCTCTTGAATGGCTACGGTTTTGGGGGCCCAAAATTAGGGTTCTTGATGAACAATTGTAATAAGTGAAAGACATAATTAATCAAGTGTGTAATGTGCAATTAATGGGATGAAAAAATTGGGAACTTAATTCTCTAGGGAGGCCACGGCCTCTAGGGCCACTTAGGGCTTGATTATATAATTTTAGGTAATCTTGGAACATAATTAATCAAGTGATTAATCTATTGGTAAATCATGAGATTAGAAAATAAATTAGGATTCATAAATTTGAAAGAACCAAGAATGAAATTTATCATGAGACTTAGAGTAATTTTAATTAGGGAAAGAACAAGAGAGTATGAGACTTTGAGACCTTTAGAATAACCTTCTAAGTGTATGAGAATAAATTACATTAGAGGATTTAATTAATTAAGAGAATTCCTCTAGAGACTAACTTTGTAAGATATGCTATATCTAAGTAAGAATTCATAATACACTTTGATCATGTATTATTTTATTTAAATTCTGATATTATGATATTGTGGGTCCATGTGAGTGACCAATGATGTGTTAATACTTACCTTGGCCAATTGTGGCATATTGTGGGAAAGCATGTAATGATAAACATATATGATTATGCATTGAGTCATCATGTATTATGAAAGTCCGTTGGACTGTTGTTAAGGCCGAGTTGCCTAGGAGGTGAACACACCTTAGTGCGGGTGCGAGTAGACTAGTGTAGGTCATATTGTTGACCATGGGGGTGTCGGGGTGCGGGTACCTCGCAATGGACAGTTGGTAGCTCTTCTGTCTGTGGGGCAAACCGATGCAAACCCACCGATGATCCTAACCGGGCACTGTCCTATATCGTGATCTAGCGTAGACTGTTTGTACAATGCCTTGATGTGCACGTTGATAAACTGATGAATTATAGCACTTTGGCGACGGCAGCTGAGTTGCAGACGTGTCTCCTGATCTTTCTCTCCAACTGTTTGTGTCTAACTCCATGGAGTAGGATTTTGACTTTGTATGCATGTGCATAGTGAGTCCATGTATTACCTGGCATTTATTCATTATTATAATTAGAACTGTTGTGCTACTGATATATATAACTGCCTGGAACTGCTTGGTTGTTTATTACTGTTATTTAATGTTTAATATTATTATTGCTGTTGAAATGTTATGTGGGCGCTTTGTGCCGTTTTGTTTCTTGCTGCTATAATTGGTAATGATGGTAGGATGTCTTACCTCTTTCTTGTATTTTCTTTATTTTCTATCTATATATTGTGTCCCATTGAAGACGACAACAAGGAGGTTGGAGCTCCCGATTTTCCCGGCTTCTGGCCCAGTCGTGATTAGTATCTACTGTGGATCATGGAGGCACACTCACGCGGATTTCTAGGTGATGTGCGTCTGACCTTCCTTGGAGGGCCGGACTCTTGACACATCAACCTAAATTTCGATCGCTGTGTCTACCTGGGAGACGTGTCTATCTCACTAGCTTGGAGACGTCATGTGCCGCCGATCTTTACTTGCTGCACCAGCCTACGTTTGGAGTTTTATCTGCCCATTTGGGAGATGTAGGGTGACCGCTATTACACCCACAGGAAGATTCTTTTGATTCCACTGCCCGAGCTCCAGCTCGTAGTTCAGTGGCTCCTATGGAGGTTTTCTCGGATAAGGAAGACCCCAAGGAGGTCCCCGAAGAGGATCTCGTGGAGGATCCTGTAGGGGATCCTGACTCGATTCCTCCTCATCTCAGGGATTGATATTGTTGGTAGCTACTGATGGCTACTAGTATTTTATTTTGGGGGCCTGATGTTTATTATTTTGGTGGGTTATATATGTTTGATCTTTTGGGCAGGTATAGTTTTACTTTTTGTATATCGGGTTGTAATTAAACAGATTTGATATATATATATATATGAATATGTAACATTGATCAAATGTATGCTTTACTTCTATCTTGCTCTTTTATTGCCATTTATGTTTCGTCACTATATTTTATTAATTATTATAACAAAAAAAAAATTGCCACTTTATTTATGCAACCTTAACCAGATAAATTTAATCGTAATATAAAGAACTGGGTCTTAACTTTATCATTTGTATTTTCCGCATTATAAATGACAATGTGATATTCCTTTCCAAAAAAGGACGTTACACCATTGGTGTAGCCATTTGCTTGGCACATTCCATTCCAAACTTCATAAGCAATTCCTTGCAGTATTTGGATTGACTTATGAAAGTCTCATCCCGTATTTGCTTGATTTGGAGATCAAGGAAGAAGTTAAGCTCACCCATCATGGACATCTCCAACTCACTTTGCATAATATTAGTAAATTCTTTATAAAGAGAGTTATTCGTAGCACCAAATATTATATCATCAACATATATTTGTACAGGAAGTATGTCATGCTTTTTATGTTTGATGAAGAGAGTAGTGTCAACCTTTCTTCTAGAAAAATCATTTTCTAAAAGGAACTTGCTCAACCTTTCATACCAAGCTCTTGGAGCTTATTTTAAGCCATACAAGGCCTTTTTCAATTTAAAAACATGGTTAGGTAGTTTGAAGTTTTCAAAACTAGGAGATTATTCCATATACACTTCTTCTTCTATGAAACCATTTAAAAAGACACTTTTGACATCCATTTGAAAAAGGTTAAAATTCATGATGCATGCATATGCAAGTAGTATTCTAATGGCTTCCAATCTAGTTACGGGAGCATATGTTTCCTCATAATCTATTCTCTTGATTATAACCCTTAGTAACAAGCCTAACTTTGTTTCTTATTATTAAGCGAGTTTCATCAAGTTTGTTCCTAAAGACCCATTTTGTGCCAATTATGAGATGATCATTGGGTCTTAAAACTAATTCCCAAACTTGATTTCTCTCAAATTGGTTTAGTTCATCTTGCATGGCCAAGATCCAATGTTCATCATCAATGGCCTCATTTATGTCTTTAGGTTCAACTTGAGAGACAAAAGTCATATGGTTGCATGCATTTCTAAGAGAGTTTCGAGTAATTACCCCTTTTGATACATCACCTATATCACCTTGTCAAGAGGATGATACTTTGATGTCCTCCATTCTTTGGGTAGATCCATGATTTCTGAATCCTCTTGTCTTGAGTGATCACAGGTTCTCTCTTCTTGCTTCTTGGGCTCTTTCTCTTGATTCTTCAAGTTTGTTCTTGCCAAGATTTCTACAACATCGTCAACCAAATCCTTTCTCAGACTATTTGGGTTAATTTCATCAAATGCAACATGTATGGACTCTTCTATAGTCATAGTTCATTTATTATAAACTCTAAAGGCCTTACTATGTATAGAATAGCCAAGGAATATTCCCTCATCAGATTTTGCATCAAACTTTCCCAAGTTATCCTTTCCATTATTCAAAACAAAGCATTTGTATCCAAAAATATGAAAATGTGAAACATTTGACTTCCTACTCTTGCACAATTCATATGGGATTTTCTTTAAAATTAAACTTATTAGGGCCCTATTCATAACATAACAAGCAGTGTTAACTGCATCCGTCCAAAAGTGCTTAGGAAGGTTAGCCTCATTGAGCATAGTTCTTGTCATTTCCTCTAAAGATCAATTTTTTCTTTCTACAACACCATTTTGTTTTGGTGTTCTAGGGGCAGAAAAATTATAATCAATGCCATATTCATCATAAAAGGTTTCAAATTCATGGTTTTCAAATTCACCACCATGGTCATTTCTTATAGATGCAATACAAAAACTTTTTTCATTTTGGATAACTTTGGCAAGCTTTTTAAATGATTGAAAAGCATCATTTTGTGAGACAAGAATAATGTCCATGTAAACGTAGAAAAACCAACCTCAATCACTAGTATATAGTAATTCCCACCAAAGCTCATAGTTCTAGAGGGACTAAAAAGATCCATGTGCAAAAGTTGTAATGGTCTAGATGTTGAAACCACATTTTTAGCTTTAAAAGAGACCTTTACTTGTTTTCTCTTTTGACATGCATCACAAAGTTTATCTTTTTCAAATTTGAGGTTTGGAAGACCAATTACTAGTTCTTTAGAAATCAATTTGTTTAAGTGATCTATGTGAATGTGAGTAATTCTTCTATGCCATAACTATGAATCATTTTCTTTACTTATAAAGCATTTAGCATCATTTGAGGAAATGTCATCAAGGCTAATCATATATATATTATTGACTTTATGACCAACAAACTTAACATGTTTATAATATTTACCCTCAATTATGCAACAACTAGAATCAAATATCACTCTATTCCCCTTATCACATAGTTGACTAATGCTAAGCAAGTTATGTTTAAGTCCTTCAACAAGTAAAACATTATCAATGGATGAGGAAGGGATCTTACTAACTTTACTAACTCCAAGGATCTTCCCTTTGTTGTTGTGACCATATGTCACGTGACCACTCATCTTGGGGACAATGAAGGAAAACTTGGAGCCATCACCGGTCATATGCTTGGAGCAACCACTATCAAGATACTAACTTGAACTCTTGGTCTTCAAGCACACCTACAACACATATTCAGATTTTAACCTTTTGGTACCCAATTTTTCTTGGGTCCTTTTGTGTTAGCATTAGGCAAGGTGCCTTTAGGGACCCAAATCATTTTAGTTCCAACCTTTGAGTTGATTTTCTTCCTCACATTACATGTTGAAGCATTATGCCCCTTCTTTCCACAATGAAAGCATTTTATAAAGGGGTTACTTGAAGTATTTGAGGAAACAAAGAGATTCTTAAGAAACTTTTGTTAGTTATCGAGATTATACCCTAAACCGGCATTTTGAAAACACATCTTTGTTTTCCTAGCAATACTTTTAAGTTATCTTTCCCAAAGGTGAACTTTGCAAGTGTGTTTTTTAAATCCTCAATTTTATTTTCAAATGCTTTACATGATGAACAAGGTGAGGATATTGGTGTATGATCATGTGAAGAACAAGTCATGCATGATGAGTTAGCATCGATAAGTCCAAGAGTTTCATTCTCAACTTTAAGTTCTTCAATCTCTTTGGTTAAAATAGAAACTTTGTTTACTAATAAGGATATTGTTTTGTTGGAAGTTAAAACCATTTTAGTGAGCCTTATGGACTCATCATGTAATTCTTGAAATGCATATTGTAATTCACTATATGAAGGTGAAGAATCTAAGTTAGAAGATGTTACCTTGTTGTCACTCTCTTCACTTTCTTCTCCGTGAGCCATGAGACAAAGATGAACTTCTTCACTTTTCAAGCTATCTGTAGAATCTATGTCATTATTTTCCCATGCAATGTGAGCCTTTCTTCCTTTTTTTTTTCTTAAAGGGTCTCTTCTCAAACTTCTTCGACTTCTTAAGATATACTGGGCATTCCATCTTCATATGCCCTAGTTTACCGCATTCATAACTTGTTAGAGTTGATGAGGTTCCTTCCCTTTTGTGATAGGTTTTCTTTGGAGGGAAAAATGGTATTCTTTGAGTTCCTTTCTTTTTTAGGAATCTTTCGAACTTCCTCACAAGAATACTAAGATTTTCTTCATTTAACTCAATGTTTCCTACTCCTTCTTCATTATCTTCATCATCTTCATCATCATCTTCAATTATGGAGGAGGTGGCTTTAAGAGCAATCCCCTTTTTCTTCTTATCATGCTCTTCATTGTGATTGAGCCTATTTAGTTCTAATTCATGCTCATGGAGCTTCCCAAATAGAGTGGCTAGAGACATTATTGACAAATATCTGGATTCCGCAATAGCCGTTACTTTGGGTTACAAATTCCTGCTTAAACAGGTCAAAACTTTGTTAATAAGATCTTCATTAGGAAATGTCTTTCCCAATGGGATAAGATGATTTACAATGTGTGTGAATTTCTTTTGCATTTCTTGAATACTTTTACCTTGATTCATTCTAAATAATTCATATTCATGAGTAAGAGTGTTTATTCTTGATCTTTTTACCTTACTTGTACCTTCATGAGTTACTTGTAAAGTATCCCACATTTCTTTAGCGGTCTTGCAATTTGACACCCTAAAGAATTCATCATATCCCAAGGATGTGGTGATGATATTCTTGGCTCTCAAATTGTATTGAACCTTCTTTTTGTCCTCATCGGTCTATTCATTTCTAGTTGTATTAGTTCTTACACCATCAATAGTATGAGAGGGAACAAAAGCACCATTTTCAATGGCATCCCACACATCGAAATCAATAGCTTCAATAAAAATTTTCATCTTTTCTTTTTAATATGCATAACCATCCCCATTGAAAAAGGGAGGTGTATTCATAGAAGAACTTTCATTAGAAAAACCATTTGAAGTCATTTCTTCTCTTGAAACTACTAAGCTCTTTACACAAAAGTCTAGCTCTGATACCACTTATCACCAAGTGTCCTCAAAACTCAAGAGGGGGTAAATTGAGTTAACAAAAACTTTTCACAAATCTTTTGAAAAACTTTTTAATACTAATTTTCGTTGAAGCTATTTAAATAATAGAAATGAATGAATGGATAAGATAGAAAGATATTGTTCACCAATGAACCAACCAAGAGAGAAATATTCAAGCAAGTCAATAAATTAATGCACAAATGTAAAGAGAAGGGTTTAGAGAATCAAACACAATGGTTTATCCTGGTTCAACTGTAATACCCTGATTTTTAATTTTTTTGAATACATATGAGTTTTATAATTTTTGTAAATTTTTGTGAATTTTTGGGAATTTTTAAGTTACTTTGATTATTTTAATATTATTTTGAGCTGTATATGTGTTTGAGATGGGCCTGAAAAAAGAAAAATTTTTCCTGAACAAGAAAGTTTTAGACTATTAATGCAGGGCCGGGGCATTTTACTAAACTCGGAACTGGAACCAGTTTACGAAAATTTTCTGTATCATAGTTTTTGGGTACATTCTATTATCCATTGGATAATAACTTAAGGAAAGCTTTAGATTAGTCAAACAAGGTGATTATGACACCTTTTTGATTAACCAATTAAGAGCAAGCTTAATGGAGAAGCATTGGATATCCATTATTGATCTCAAAAATGGTTGTGAGGAGTTGTAGTGAACAATTTGAACACTCCTCCTTCCCATCAAGGCTCATGGCCATTAGGGCTCTAGGGGAGAGAAAAATAACATTTACAAGTTATCATCTTTCATGCAAAGAAAGCTATTGACTTCTCTCTCTAAAACCTAACACATTTTCTCTCATTTTCTCCAATCTACCTCACGGATTCCCCATATCAAAACACCTTCCCATCACTTTTAATTCGAACCAAACTTACTACTTAGTCCTAAACACCATTTCCAGCAACTTTAAAGTTGTGAACAAAGCTTGATTCCAACATCTTCAAGCTTGATTTTAAGATTTAATCTCTAGGGTTTCAAGGTAAAAGTCTTGAAACTTGAGTTCTTGTTTAATTTTTAAAATTCCACAGACTGTTTTTGATCTATGGTTGTCTTACTCTAGCGTTGTATGTTAATAAGTTTGTGTTTGCTTTGGTTTTCAAGATTCACTTGGTGAAGGAAGTTGATAGAAAAGCTTAAACAAAGACCTTAAAGAGCTACATCAAAGGTAAAAGGGAAATTAACCTCATCAACCATGTTTTGGTGATGAGAAATAGTTTGTGGTTTATTAGTGAAGAGTCCATGTAAGGTTTATTCACTTATTGGGTGTATTTCATGAACTATGTATGCTTGATTATATGTGTTTATGTGGTTGATATAGTAAGCATGAGATGATTATGGTATGAAATGAGTTGTTAATGTTTAAAGTCATGTGAGTAAGGTAAAAATGTTTTATAAAAGGAAAACCTAGGTAGTGAGTGATAAAAGTATGATTTAAAAACTCACAAGGTAAAATATATGATGAACTAAAAATTTGGTTATTTTTGGCCTAAAACACTGGCCGTGTCCTCAGACATGGGCCGTGTAGTTTAACACGGCCTAACTTGTGTTCTACTCTGTGAAACTATTCATAGGTTTTTTTTTCAGAGGCAAACACGGCCTACCCCATGTCATTTGACACAAGTCGTGAAGTAAAACATGGGCCGTGTTATCTCACACGGGCTGTGTTGTTAATTCAGAAGCAATACAGTTTAGTCTGTAATAGTGTAACATTGTTCATGGGTCAAATTTGAGAGAACAATAGTTTTGCTTTATTGTCGGCCTGACGTATTGGAACAGTGAAATAAGTTAAGGTCTTAAGACCTTGTGCGAATTGTGGTACATGCAAGTAATGTACTTTTGGATAATTGATGTACTAAATTATTTGTTCATGCATTGAACATGCATTGTGGAAGTCAAAATGACTTTGTGGTCAAGGCTATATGCCTAGGAGATGAATTACACATTCGTGCAGGTGCGATAGGCATAGTGTAGGTCATACGGTTGACCTTGGGGGCGTCGGGGTGTGGGTTTTCCACAATAGCCAATTGGTAGCTCTTCTGTACCGTGGATTAGACCGATGCAAATGCACCAATAATCCAGACTGAGACACTATCCCTACTTACGATCTGGCGTAGAATGTATTGTACAAGCCATGAGGTGTACATTGAGAAAACTTATAGCACTTAATTTGAGGTGGATGATGTACAGACATATCTTCTGAATCATTCTCTCTAATGTTTGGTTTTAGCTCCATGGAGTATGAGTCTGTTCATTTTGCATATGCATAGTCAGTAAATATAATATTATGATGTATCTGTATTTTTGAATTAACTGCTGATAAATATTATGACTGAATTTTACTTTCTGTACTATATGATATTTTGTGATTACTGTTTCTCTACTGCCATATTAGTTTTGATGTAAGGGATCTCACATCTTTATAGTTTGTTTTGTCTGTTATGTTCTATAGATATGATCTTTTGAAGATCGTGATGACTACAAGGCGTGATATGTTTAGTTACTTCAGAGTAAAATTCCATGGTGGGACAGATGCTTGGTGTATCTATTGGGACACTGGACAATGTGTATATTTTGGAGACCTTACTGTATCTATGAGTAGGACCCGCCATGAGGCTACTGTGTTTTCTTTTGATGATTCTGTTTTCTTAGAGTTTCATATTCCTGCTATTGACCTATGGGATGATCTGCACTATACCCCTAGAGAGGATTCGATGGTTTCATCTGCTAGGGCTCCTGTTAGAAGAGACATACCCGGGTTAGGGGTGCAAGCTGAGGGATCCGAGAAGGAGGAGGATCCAGAGGAGGACTCTTCTCTTTTGATGTCGGACTTGGGCTAGTCCTAGTTTTATTTAGTTTTTTTTTTTGGTTTTAAAGTTTGTAAATATTCTTTTTAGTATGTAAGAACACTGCATGTCAAGCTCTTGTAATTATGTAAATATATGTAAAGTGTATTTTTTAGTTCTCAATGTTTCATGTCTCATTTTTTTTTTTATGTTTCTAATATATTAGTGCTATCCACGAAAAGAAGTTTTGAAACTCGTATAATATATTATTAAATTATTTGTGACTTGAATTAAATTTTATTTTTATTAGTAGAAAAATATAACTCTCAATTGAGGGTGTTACATTAGTTATTATCAAAGCCCAAGTTTGAGTCTTTTGGGTTTGTGGTTAAGTTTGTCTTGTTTGTATTGTGTGATTCTCTGATATTTTCTGTGTTGATTTCTACAAGGAAATAATCTTGTTTGAAATAATTTTTATTTGACTTTGATGTTGTTTGATTACGAAGGAGTACAATGGCTCGAGGAAGAGGTGCATGAATGGATATTGAATGAGATGATGACAACATGGTTGTAGCAGCAGAAGCGATGCAAAGGATGACAAATGTAATCATGCAACAGAATCAAAGAGTTGCTTAACAACATGAGGAGACTGCAGAAGCTCAGAATTTATCAGAGTTTCGTCGTAACAACCCGCCACAGTTTAATGAAGAATTTGATCCAGATAAAGCTAATTTGTGGATCAAGGAGTTAGAAAAGATTTTCAGAGGTATGGGTTGCACTGATGAAAGGAAAGTAACCTATGCTACTTTTATGCTTGTTGGTGATGGAGAAGACTGGTGGGCCGGAGCACAACAGTTACTTGAAGCTGAAGGAAGAGTGATTATGTGAGAATTTTTCAAGAACAAGTTCATGGAAAAATATTTTCCAGCCAGTGTGAGGTGTGCAAAGGAAAAGGAATTCCTTGGTCTACAATAAGAAAGTATGACGGTAGGAGAGTATGCTGCAAAGTTCGAGAGCCTGTCAAAGTTCTCAAGGTACTTCCAACTTCAGCCTGATGAGGAGTGGAAGTGCAGAAAGTTTAAAGATGGTTTGAGGCACAATTTGAAGCGTACAGTGCTACCCTTGGGAATTGACCAGTTCCCATTTTTGGTTGACAAATGTCGATGAATAGAGCAGATTGAGCTGTCTCGCGACACCAGAAATCATAACTTTGGACCAACATGGTTCCAAAGAGGAGGAAACACTAACAACACTCGATTCCAGTGAAAGCCGTATTCACGACCAATTAGAAGTCAATCTCAACAAAAGCCTTATGGAGGAAATTCTGGCAATAACAAATTTGGTCAAACAGTGGCGTCTACATCAAAGTGCTTCAAGTGCAGGAAAGACCATTTGACAAAGGACTGTACGATTAAGGACATCATTTGTTTTCGATGTGGGAAGCCTGGGCATATTTCTAAGGACTGCAATCAACCCAAGATGGAGCCTTTGGTTAGTAATGTTCATGTTGCAAAACCACAAGCTGGAGGACGAGTCTACACTATGAGTAGAGAGGAAGCCTCGCAATCTGAAAATTTGATTACAGGAGAATGTGCCATAGAAGGTAAATATTTAATTGTACTGTATGATTTTGAAGCGACTCATTCCTTCATTGCCTATAACTGTGTGGATCATTTAGGATTATCTGTGTCCTTATTACCTTTTGATCTGATTATTTCTACTCTTACTACTAAACCTGTTGTTTCCACTCAAGTCTATTTAAATTGCCTCGTTTATATTATGAATCGAATCTTTTTTGTTGATTTGATTTGTTTGCCTTTATCACAATTAGATATAATTCTAGGAATGGATTAGTTATCTTCTAACCATATTCTTTTGGATTGTGCCAATAAGACTTTAGTTTTTCCTAAACTTAAGAATTTTGTATTTTTAACGGCGAACCAAGTTGAAGCTTGCTTAAGGGAAGAAGCTCAAGGATACATGTTCTTATCTTCCTTAGAGATCAAGAGTGAAGTGAATATGAATGTTATTCCAGTAGTTAATGAGTTTCCTGAGGTTTTTATTGATGACATTCTTGGATTACCACCGAAAAGAGAAATAGAGTTCTCTATTGATCTTGTATCAAGAGCTGGTCCTATTTTGATGGCACTTTGCCGGATGTCACCGATAGAGTTAGCTGAACTCAAGAAATAGTTAGAGGAACTATTGGGCAAAAAGTTTGTGAGACCCAGTGTGTCACCTTGGGGAGCTCCAGTACTGTTGGTGAAGAAGAAGGATGGAACTTCTTGTCTATGCGTAGATTATCGTCAGTTGAATAAAATCACAATAAAAAATAAGTATCCACTTCCAAGGATAGATGATTTGATGGATCAACTGAAAGGAGCTGTTGTTTTCTCTAAGATCGATTTACGTTTTGGATATCATCAGATCTGCGTAAAGGTTGAAGATGCTCCTAAGATAGCTTTTCGGACGCGTTATGGGCATTACGAGTATCTTGTAATGCCGTTTGGGGCAATAAATGCTCCTGCAATATTCATGGACTATATGAATAGGATCTTTCGTCCCTATTTAGATAGATTTTTCATTGTCTTTATTGATGACATTCTGATCTATTCTCAAAGTCCGGAAGAACATGCTGAACATCTCAGTGTGGTTCTTCAGATTTTGAAAAAGAAGAAGCTATATGCGATGCTTTCTAAATGTGAGTTCTGACTTAATGAAGTTCAATTTTTGGGGCATGTGATCTCAAAGGATGGGATTGTAGTGGATCCAGCAAAAGTAAAGTCAGTTCTTCAGTGGGAAAGGTCAAAGACTATGATGGAGATTCGTAGTTTTTTTGGATTGACCGGATACTATCGAAGGTTCATTGAGGGATTTTCAAAGATAGTTAGACCACTCACCCAACTTACAAGAAAGAATCAAATTTTCACATGGACAAATGCATGTGAGGAAAGTTTCCAATAGCTGAAGAGACGTTTGACTACTGCACTAGTGTTGATTATGCCTGATCCCAGCAAACAGTTTGAAGTGTATTGTGATGCTTCATATCAGGGTTTAGGGTGTGTGTTGATGCAGCATAGAAATGTTGTGGCATATGCTTCTAGACAGTTAAAAGTACATGAAATGAATTATTTGACTCATGATTTGGAGTTAGCGATAGTCATTTTTTCATTGAAAATATGGAGACATTTTCTCTATGGAGTAACTTTTAATGTCTACAGTGACCACAAGAGTCTGAAGTATCTGTTTGATCAGAAGGAGTTGAACATGAGGTAGAGAATATGGCTAGAATTTTTGAAGGATTATGATTTTCAACTTCAATATCATCCTGGAAAGGCAAATGTAGTGGCGGATGCCTTGAGTAGAAAAGTACTTAGTGTATCTACTATGATGATTAAAGAGAATGAATTGAGAGAGCAATTTAGGGATATGCAGTTGCCTATGGTTCTAACACCTAGGAAAATTTGCTTGAATATGATTTCCATTTCGAATAATTTGATGGAAAAAATCTGAGAGAAACAAAAAGGTGATCAACATTTACAAAATGAGAGGGAGCTGTTGACACAAGGTGCTCAGACAGAGTTTAAGGAAGGACCCGATGTAATTCTAAAATTTGGGGATAGGATTTGTATACCTAGTGATCCAGAACTTAGAAGATTACTTCTTGATGAAGCCCATAGGAACAAGTTGAGTATGCATCCTGGAGCGACCAAAATGTATCATGATCTGAAGCGATTGTATTGGTGGCAAGGGATAAAGAGAGATGTTACAGAATATGTGTCTTCTTGTTTGGTCTGTCAGAAAGCAAAGGTTGAGTATCAAAGACCATATGGAATGTTGCAACCTTTGGCTATTCCTGAATGGAAATGGGATAGTATTGCTATGGATTTTGTTGTGGGACTACCCAAGACTCGAAAGGTTTATGATTCTATTTAGGTAGTTGTTGATCGGCTTACGAAGTCTGCACACTTCTTGCCTATTAACATAAGGTACTCAATGGAAAAGTTAACTTAGATATACATTAGCAAGATTGTTAGACTGCATGGCGTACCTTCTAGCATTATTTCTGATAGAGACTCGAGGTTCACATCAAGGTTTTGGAAAAGTTTACAAGAAGCAATGGGGACAAAACTTCATCTAAGTTTTGCATACCATCTGCAAACAGATGGCCAGTCAAAAAGAACAATTCAAACATTGAAAGATTTGTTAAGAGCTTGTGTGCTAGAATAATTTGGGAGTTGGGATGGATTATTACCTCTAATAGAATTCACCTATAACAATAGTTATCACTCAAGCATCGGGATGGCACCCTATGAGGCATTGTATGGAAGGCGATGCAGAACACCTTTGTGTTGGTTTCAAGATGGGGAGAATCTTACTTTAGGACCTAAACTTGTGCAACAAACGATAGATAAAGTGAAGATGATTCAGGAAAAGATGAGCATAACTCAGTCTCAACAAAAGAGCTATTCTGACAAGAAGAGGGGATCTCTTGAATTTAAGGAAGGTGAGCATATATTTTTAAGAGTTACACCCATGACTGGGGTCAGACGAGTTATAAAATCCAAAAAACTCGCTCTAAATTTATCGAACCATGTCAAATTCTTCGTCGGATAGGTCCGGTAGCATACCAAATTGCTTTACCACCTTTTCTTTCAAATCTCCATAATGTCTTTCATGTGTCACAGTTAAGAAAATATATTTCTGATCCTACTCATGTTATAGCTCTGAATACAGTACAATTGAAAGAAAACTTAACCTATGAGATGTTTCCTGTAAAGATCGAAAATCGAAGAGTGAAGTAACTTAGAGGAAAAGAAATTGTCTTAGTGAAGGTGATTTGGAATGACGTTACCGGAGATGCTACGTAGGAGCTTGAAGACAAGATGAAAGAACAATATCTGTATTTGTTTTAATGTAAGAGAAATTTCGAGGACAAAATTTTTATTAGAGGGAGAGAGTTGTAACACCCCATTTTTTTGTTTTTATGAATATATATGAGTTTTATAATTTTTGTGAATTTTTTTGAATTTTTAAGTTACTTTGATTATTTTAATATTATTTTGAGCTATATATGTATTTGAGGCGGGCCCGAAAAAATAAAAATTTTTCCTGGACCAAAAAGTTTTGGACTGTTAATACGGGACCGGCTGATCTTACTAAACCCGGAACTGGAAACAATTTATGAAAATTTTTTGTATTAGAGTTTTTGGGTACATTCTATTATCTATTGGATAATGTTATTATCCATTAGGTAATACTTTTATCCATTGGACAATAAACTAATAGTAGCTATTATCCATTGGATAATAACTTAAGGAAAACTTTAGACTAGTCAAACAAGGTGATTATGACACCTTTTTGATTGACCAATTAGGAGCAAGCTTAATGGAGAAGCAGTGGATATCCACTATTGATCTCATCAATGATTGTGATGAGTTGTAATGAACAATTTCAACACTCCTCCTTCCCATCTAGGCTCAGCCATTAGGGCTTTACGGGAGAGAAAAATAACATTTACAAGTTATCATCTTTCATACAAAGAAAGCTATCAACTTCTCTCTCTAAAACATAACACATTTTCTCTTATTTTCTCCCTTCTACCTCACGAATTCCCCACACCAAAACACCTTCCCATCACTTTTAATTCAAACCAAACTTACCACTTAGTCCTAAACACCATTTCCAACAACTTTGAAGTTGTGAACAAAGCTTGATTCCAACATCTTCAAGCTTGATTTTAAGATTCAATCTCTAGGGTTTCAAGGTAAAAGTCTTGAAACTTGAGTTCTTGTTTGATTTTTAAAATTCCCCAAACCATTTTTGATCTATGGTTGTCTTACTCTAGCCTTGTATATTAATAAGTTTGTGTTTGCTTTGGTTTTCAAGATTCACTTGGTGAAGGAAGTTGATAGAAAAGCTTAAACAAAGAGCTTAAAGAGCTACATCAAAGGTAAGAGGGAGATTAACCTCATCAACCATGTTTTGGTGGTGAGAAATGGTTTGTGGTTTATTAGTGAAGAATCCATGTAAGGTTTATTCACTTATTGGGTGTATTTCATGAACTATGTGTGCTTGAATATATATGTTTATGTGGTTGATATAGTAAGCAAGAGATGATTATGGTATGAAATGGGTTGTTAATGTTTAAAATCATGTGAGTAAGGTAAAAATCTTTTATAAAAGGAAAACCTAGGTAGTGAGTGATAAAAGTATGATTTAAAAACTCACAAGGTAAAATATATGATGAACTAAAAATTTGGTTGTTTTTGGCCTAAAACACTGGCCGTGTCCTCAGACATGGGCCGTGTAGTTTAACACGGCCTAACCTGTGTTCTACTCTGTGAAACTGTTCATAGGTTTTTTTTCCAGAGGTAAACATAGCCTACCCCGTGTCATTTGACATGGGCTGTGTAGTAAAACACGGGCTGTGTTATCTCACACGGGCCGTGTTGTTAATTTAGAAGCAATACAGTTTGGTCTGTAACAGTGTAACACTGTTTATGGTTCAAATTTGAGAGAAAAATAGTTTTGCTTTATTGTCAGCCTAACGTACTAGACCGGTGAAATAAGTTGAGGTCTTAAGACCTTGTGGGAATTGTGGTACATGCAAGTAATGTACTTTTGGATAATTAAAATACTAAATTATTTGATCATGCATTATAAAAGTCAGAATGACTTTGTGGTCAAGGCTATATGCCTAGGAGATGAATTATACCTTAGTGCGGGTGCGATAGGCATAGTGTAGGTCATATGGTTGACCTTGGGGGTGTCGGGCTGCGGGTTTTCCACAATGGCCAGTTAGTAGCTCTTCTGTGTCATGGATCAGACCGATGCAAACGCACCGACGATCTAGACCGACACACTATCCCTACTCACGATTTGACATAGAATGTATTATACAAGCCATGAGGTGTACATTGAGAAAACTTATAGCACTTGATTTGAGGCGGATGACGTACAGACATATCTTCTGGATCATTCTCTTCGATGTTTGCTTTTAGCTCCATGGAATATGAGTCTATTCATTTTGCATATGCATAGTCAGTAAATGTAATATTGTGATGTATCTGTATTTTTGAATTAACTGCTAATAAATATTATGATTGAATTTTACTTTCTATACTATATGATATTTTGTGATTACTATTTCCATACTGCCATATTAGTTTTGATGTAGGGGATCTCACCTCTTTATAGTTTGTTTTGTCTGTTATGTTTTATATATATGATCTTTGAAGATTGTGATGGCTACAAGGCATGATCTGTTTGGTTACTTCAGAGTACAATTCTATGGTGGGACAGATGCTTGGCATGTCTATTGGGACACTGGACGTTATGTATATTTTGGAGACCTTACTATATCTATAAGTAGGACCCGCCATGGGGCTACTGTGTTTTCTTTTTATGCTTCTATTTTCTTAGAGTTTCATATGCCTGCTATGGACCTATGGGGTGATCTGCACTATACCCCTAGAGAGGATTCAATGGTTTCATCTGCTAGGGCTCCTGTCCGAAGAGATATACCCGGGTTAGGGGTGCGAGTTGAGGGATCCGAGGAGGAGGAGGATCCAGAGGAGGACTCTTTTCTTTAGATGTTGGACTTGGGCTAGTCCTAGTTTTATTTAGTTTTTTTTTTGGTTGTAAAGTTTGTAAATATTCTTTTTAGTATGTAATAATAATGCATGTCAAGCTCTTGTAATTATGTAAATATATGTAAAGTGTATTTTTTAGTTCTCAATGTTTCATGTTTCATTTTTTTTATGTTTCTGATATATTATTTCTATCCACAAAAAGAAGTTTCGAAACTTGTATAATATGTTATTAAATTATTTATGACTTGAATTAAATTTTATTTTTATTAGTAGAAAAATGTAACTCTCAATTGAGGGTGTTACATTTAGCCATCCTTTGTGACCTACGTCCAGTCCTCAAGCAATCACTTGAGATTTTCCACTAAGTTCTAAGCTTGAATTAGGTGCTTGTAACCTTGACAGATTGGAGCATTCAACACCACCTTGGGATACCTCTCCCTTGTGCTTTGAGCCTCAACTTCAAGGGATACCTCTCCCTTTTACAGATTTGAGGGATGCCTCACCCTCTTTACAGATAATACAAGGATAGAATTAATAGAAACTCTTTCAAAGAGTGGATAATACAAATTGAAGCTTATAGGTATCAAGGATTAACATTTTTACTTAAAAATAGAGGATGATTTTCAAAATACGTATTAATGCTCAAGCAAAGTTTTTAGAATATTTCTCTAACCTCTAACAATGCCCAACAACCTTGCATTTAAAGCCCATTAAAGATTAGAGCCATTGGGGTGGTTGAGGAGCATTAAATGCTTCATTATAGCCGTTGCTTTTTGTTTATGGAAAACCTTGTTATTCGAATAATACGATGGTTATTCAATTAAATCTTTAAGTAAAATATTGGGAAAAGCTTTCCGGAATGCGTCATTCGAATAACACCTGTGTTATTCGAATAATCCACTTAAACGATGAAGCGCCTTTGTTCATTTTGAACATTTATTCGAATAAAATAGGGCTTTATTCGAATAAATCCTGATTAGTTGAAATACTTGGCTTTTGACTTTCATTATTCGAATAAGAGGATATTTATTCGAATAAATCTTGATTGATCTTAATTTTTGTATCCACTGACTTTTGTTATTCAAATAAAGTGACCTTTATTCGAATAAACTATATAAAACACGTTTTGTCAGCAATGAGACAATGCCAAGTGATTCTAAGTGGTCTTATATATTTTTGGCACTTTAAAATTTGTTTCTTTGGAAACCAAAATCCATTTTGAAGCTTTTTAAAACAAGTGTGATATTCATGTTCTTTGAAAAACAAGTTGTGGAGCATTTGTGTGAATCACATTATACCTTTACATATTGATCTAAGTCCTAAAACTAACCTTGAAGATCCTAGACTTGATCTTGCAACATCTTCATATTTGTTATCATCAAAACAAAGTCTTTCAAGAGATCATAGCCAATTACAGTTGCAGCCGATGCAGTGATACTATAACCTGCTTTCTTCAACCCCTCGAATATTTTAGTCATTAGCGTACGCAAGCTCATGACCTTTCTTATAGGTGATCCTTCCATCTCCAAAGCATTTACCTCATTCCTTCCATCGCAACTAGGAATTAAGTTATTGACAATACTTGGTCAAGCCACTTCTTGAATGTCAAGCTTCCCATAAGCAATTAGCTTCCTTACTGCAGTCTTGAAAGATTCACAATCTTCAATTAAGTGCTCTAGAATGTCGCTATGGTTTTTGAAAGTTAAATTTGGGTTATACCATGTTGGGAATGGTGGTTCTAGGGTGCCTCAAATAGCCTTTGGAATGAGTTTGCATTTGAAATGGATAATCTTGGGAAAATAGGTAGGTTTTGGGGACGAGAGCGACCTTAATTTTGGAAGTTTGGTTGAGGTTATGGGTGGCTTTAGAAATTTTGTGAAGGTGCATGTGGATATTGGGTATAGGTTGGGCGAGTTGGTACATATAATTGTGGTGTAGGAACATTGTTGATTTGGAATTACGGAGTTGGGGTGATATTTGTGGTTAGCACAATTTGGTGGGTTGGGTAATAAGAAGGTGTAAGTGTAGGTGTAGGTGTTTGGTTTGGAAAGTGAAGGTTAGGGTTATATGGTGGTTGATGACTTAGGTATTGTGGTGAATATCGAGGTTTGAAGGTCTATTGGTGTTGGACATAATTCACTTCAGATTCTTTTTTTTTTGGCTGGAATCCTTTCTTAGGAGCAGTATCCTCTATATTACTCACTGACAACTTTCCAGCGTTGGCTAAAATCTTGATCCTTTCTCCCATAATGATCAAATCAACAAAATCTTTATAGGCTACTCCAGCCATTACCCCGATAAAAGGATTTCCCAAAGTTCCTGAGAAATATGAACACATCTCAAATGGTGTCAATAAAGATTGAACTTGAGCCGCCAAGGCCCTCCACCTTTGTGCATATTATTTAAAAGATTCCTTATTCCTTTTCTGCATTGAGCTCAATTGTTCCCGAGTTGGGATTGTTTCCAGGTTGAACGATATTATCCCATAAACAGGTTTGCCCAGTCATCCTAAGAAGAGATTTTAGAGAGGTCTTGTTGGATACACCATTCTAACGCAGGCCCAGTCAAGCTTTCATGAAAGAAGCTGACAAGGAACTTCCAGTCCTTTGACCAAATTGACATTTTGGTAATGTATGTTTTTAGATGGAAAATGGGTTGGTGCTCCCATCATATTTGTCGAATTTTGGAACCTTAAAGTCCTTTGGGATGATAATGTTAGCAATAGGGCATAAGTCTTCTACCCTAATAGGACTATATGTGTTGGGACCCTTGATTACTTTAATTTGTTCTTCCATCTTTTCCATCCATTCTTCCTTCACCTTATCATCTTGAATTACTGCATGACCAATCCTAGTAGGAACTCTTGTTGACACCTGGATGGACGCGTGCGATTGTTCCTATGCGAACTCAGTGTTACCATGAATCTCATTTTGAGTACTTTCCAATGAATGATACCCTTCTCCGATAGGCATGACTATCGATGCAGTATTTGAGGTTCCTTCCATAAAAGGCATCTCAGTGGTGACCTTAGTGTTTGTCTCCATGGAAGTTATAGTTGGAGGGTGCAAATGTGCCCCAGCTATTCCTATATTTCCAGCTGCTCCAATCAAGGTGAGGATCTCCCTCATGACTGATAACATTTCCTCCATTCTTATCTGAGGCTCTGCTATTTCATTTATCCTCTCTTTCATCTCATCTACTTCTATACTCAAATTTCTTCCTTAATTCTTAGCTGCCATCATTGTAAGCTTTGTTCAAGCCCTTGTGTTGTGAACTCGGGTTTGATTGGTCTCTTCTTTCCTTAGTCGCGTAATGGTTCCTTCTATTTGATTTATCAAAACAGAATAACATTGGACAAAGAATGAGATAAAATGAATGAAATGTATAAGATGAAATGAATGAACTTTGTGCTTCATTTAAAAAAAAACTAAGAATACTATGAAGATGCAAGATGATTTTTTTTTTGATTTTTTTTTTAAAAAATGTAAGAATGAATAGCATGAGGAATAAATAGGTAATGAAGAAGTATGCTCCCTTCATGTCGTAATGAGATTGCCTTAAACTTGAGAATTTCTATCCTAAGGATCTAAGAGTCTTTTTGATTCGTGAGAACTTTCATTGGGTGGTTCTTCTATTCTAAAGGTCTCTAGAGTTAAGTCTCATTTCAGAATGTTGACCACAAAACAGTGGGTAAATCACTAGGTATGAGACATTCATGAAAAGGGCACACTCTAGATGAGGTTTTCGTAATAACCAAATAGGATATACATCCAAAATGGCTACCACTACGCAACCTATACTTAACTTAGGCTTCACTTAGACCTGGGTATAGGGCCCCACTCAGATGTGTGTGATAAACGTATAGGTGCAGTGGGTGTAGGGAGCATACAAACCTTTACAATCCTAAAGACTACTCATATCTTGCAAAACAAAGCAAGCACAAAACAAGCTCCAAAAGTTTCTACCCTAAGGTGTAGATAATAAAACAATTAACACTAAAAAATAAAATAAAAAATCATCAAATAAAAGAAAAGGGTAAAACAAACACATAAATATCACAATATTTGCATAACCAACTTCTATAGGCTTGACTCTCTAGTATCCCTAGTGGAGTTGCCATCTGTCGTGACCGTTGATCGCGGTGGATTAGTAACTTAAATTAAAAAAAATTATTTTGGGAGTCGCCACTAATTTTATTTTTTATTAGAAAAAATTAAAAAACCTAAGGAAAATAGTTTTTAAAACCAGATTGAATTCGAGAGTCGATTATGTGTAGGGAAGGATGGAAACTTAATCCCACAGTACCTCTAATACACTCGTCCTGAGATGGTACCTTAAGTTAATTATGCAAATCCTTGATAACTCTTGAAAATATTTGTTTCACCCTTTTTATTTAAAATAATAATAATTTGTGAAAATTTAATTTTTGGCTTGACGGAATAGGGATTCCGCTCCTACTATCCCCAGCGGAGTCGCCATCTATCGCGACCATTGATCGCGACGAAATAGCAACTTAAATTAAAAAAAATTCATTAGAAGTTGCCACCAATTTTTTTATTAGGAAAAATTAGAAAACCTAAGAAAAATAGTCTTTGAAACTAGATTGGATTCGGAAGTCGGTTATGTGTAGGGAAGGGTAGAAACTTAATCCCACAGCACTCCTGATACACTCGTCCTAAGACGGTACCTTAAGTTAATTGTGTAAATTTTTTATAACTCTTGAAAATATTTATTTTACTCTTTTAAAAAATAATTAAATAAACGGAATCGACAAATAAATTATGAAAATTAATTTTTGGCTTGATAGAATAAGTGTTCTGCTCCTACGCATCCCCTAACGCATTGGGGAACTCAAAGTCACGTAATTCTTTGTGTGGATTGGTTGATTTTACTTAAAAAAATTAATTTGTAATTTTTGAAAATTTGAATTAATAAGTCGTCATGACTCAGTTATATTTGAATAGGTGAAACTCGGCGTCACGCTAGAGATGTCACCCATTAC
Source organism: Ormosia semicastrata (assembly GCA_029884595.1). Lineage (NCBI taxonomy): Eukaryota > Viridiplantae > Streptophyta > Magnoliopsida > Fabales > Fabaceae > Ormosia > Ormosia semicastrata. The sequence goes on along the minus strand of JAQQTO010000028.1, from coordinate 1,865,071 downwards.
TCATCAAGTTTATTGAAAAAAAATTTAAAAAAAGGTTTTGAGTCTTTATCAATTAGTGATTTATTTTATAA